>CM071594.1:238308715-238930500 GCA_036435485.1 Saposhnikovia divaricata | reverse complement strand
AAAAGAATATACAAAAATAAGAAATAATATATATAATAATTATACAAAATAAAAACTATAAGAAAAGAAAAAAATCAAATAAAACTAAACAAAGAAGAAAAATTTGAATTAACATAAAAATAATAAAACAATACATAACTTAATAATTTACATACAAATTTTCATTTTTATTAATTTTTATTTTTTTATATTTTATATTTTTTTTAAATGCAAAAATAACTGTATTAATAATATTTACAGAATATTAAAGATAAAAGATAATAATTTAGAAAAATATCTACAATAATATAACTACTTAAAACTAAATAGAAAATATAAAATACTAAAAATACCATAGGTTGTCCTTTTGACGGAATTAACACATTAATAACAGAAGAACAACCATTACAAAATATTGAATAAAATATTAACT
The DNA here is from genome assembly GCA_036435485.1 of Saposhnikovia divaricata. Classification (NCBI taxonomy): domain Eukaryota; kingdom Viridiplantae; phylum Streptophyta; class Magnoliopsida; order Apiales; family Apiaceae; genus Saposhnikovia; species Saposhnikovia divaricata. Next base: position 238,930,088 of record CM071594.1, on the reverse strand, counting down.
ATTTACATAAACATTTGTAGCAAATTAATAAATCTATATATATTTTCGAATAAAATGACTTTCTTATCAGAAAATTATTTTGAAAGAAAATATGATTTATTAAAAGATCACAAATATTCAAAAGGAATTTTCAACAAAAATAGATTTCTCACTAATTTCCACTTGTAAAATTTGAGAAAAATATTTTTAGAGAAAATAAAATTATTCTAAAATTAAAAGAAGTAAGTAGGAAAATATTAAGAAGATAATGACAATGATTTAAGAATTAACAAGCAAGATTATAAGTTGATAAAATAATTATACAAGTGATTTAAATCAGAAAATATTTACAAAATAATCACTTGTAAATTATTAAAGATCAAACCTCAGATATTAACTAGTTTAATTACTAGGACTGTTTAACATACCCAATTCACCAACAATTCTGGTGAATGTGGATTCGTCAAGAGACTTAGTAAAAATATCTGCTGTTTGTTCTTCTGTGGGTACAAAAAATAACTCCACAGTACCATTCATGACATGCTCTCGAATAAAATGATACCTGATGTCAATGTGCTTTGTTCTCGTGTGCTGCACAGGATTGTTGGAGATTGCTATGGCACTTGTATTATCACACAGGATAGGAATCTTGTCAAGTACAAAGCCATAATCCCGTAGCTGATTTCTGATCCACAAGATCTGAGCGCAACAGCTTCCAGCAGCTATGTATTCAGCTTCGGCTGTAGAGTTGGAAACTGTTTGCTGTTTCTTACTGTACCAGGAAACCAACCTGCCACCTAGGAATTGACAACTCCCAGAGGTGCTCTTTCTATCTACAACACTTCCTGCATAGTCTGAATCTGTATATCCAACAAGATTAAAACCAGATTCTTTAGGGTACCAAATTCCTAAATTTGGAGTACCCTTAAGATATCTCAAGATTCGTTTAACAGCAATGAGATGCACATCTCTAGGATCCGCTTGGAACCTTGCACACAAGCATGTAGCATGCATAATATCAGGTCTACTTGCAGTAAGGTAAAGTAATGAGCCTATCATACCTCTGTAGCTTGTGATATCTACCTTAGCAGAATTTTCACATGCTCCAAATTTAACAGCAGTAGATGATGGTGTTCTTGCTGAAGATGAGTCCTCCATTTGATACTTCTTGAGGAGCTCTTTGACATACTTGGATTGACAGATAAATATTCCATCTGTTCTTTGACTTATTTGCAATCCAAGAAAGAACTTCAGCTCACCCATCATGCTCATTTCAAATTTACCCTGCATGAACTTAGCAAATTTCTTGCACAACAGATCATTAGTAGACCCAAATATTATATCGTCCACATAGACTTGGACTAGAATTGTATCATTCTTATGTTTCTTTGTGAAGAGAGTTTTGTCTATGACACCTCTAACAAAACCATTTTCAATTAAAAATTCAGAGAAAGTGTCATACCATTTCCTTGGTGCTTGCTTAAGACCATAGACAGCCTTGAAAAGGAAGTAGACATAGTCAATTAAATCTGGATCTTCAAAGCCAGGGGGCTGTTCTACATAAACCTCTTCATCTAGCTTGCCATTCAAGAAAGCACTCTTGACATCCATTTGATAAACTTTAAAGTTTGAAAATGCTGCGAATGCCAAGAATATTCTTATGGCCTCAAGTCTAGCCACTGGAGCATAGGTCTCATCATAATCAATGCCTTCAGATTGGGAGTAACCCTTTGCTACCAGTCTTGCTTTATTTCTCGTCACTGTGCCATCTTCATCAAGTTTGTTTCTGAATACCCACCTAGTGCCAACCACTGGTCTGTCTGTAGGTCTGGGTACCAGCTTCCAAACTTGTTGTTTAAATTGATTGAGTTCATCTTGCATAGCAATCACCCAATCAGGATCAGAAAGAGCTTCTTCAGTTTTCTTAGGTTCCATTTCAGACAGAAACCCTGAATAATTACATTGATTCTGAAAAGCTCTTCTAGTCTTCACACCAACAACTGGATCACCAATGATTAGCTCAAAAGGATGAGCTCTATTCCAAACAGTCTGTCTGGGAAGATTAGATCTTGATGATTTGCCTTGATCTTCATTGTGAGGTTGTGTGTGACCAGTTGGCCCTTCATTTTCTCCCCATGAGTTGTTGCCAGGTTGACTAGATGATGATTGTTTAGAAGAGTCAGGGGAATTTTGACTACTATCATTGATTTCATCACTATTACCCTGATCATCATTGTTGTCATTAGCATCAGTAAAAATCTCAGGTGCATTGTCATCATCTGAATCTGTATCTGTCATGTCATCGAAAGATAGCTTCTCAGATGGATTCTCAGTTTGGATACTAGGGAGTTTATTGTCATCAAATGTTACATTGACACTTTCCATCATCTTGTGTTCATCAATCACATACACCCTGTATGCTCTCATTGAATAACCAATAAAAATTGCTTCAAATGCTTTGGTATCGAATTTACCACCTTGATCATCACCTTCTTTAAGCACAAAGCACTTTGCCCCAAATACATGAAAGTATTTGAGTGATGGTTTCTTATCAGCCATAATTTCATAGGGTGTCTTCATTTGATCTTTATTGATTAGAGTTCGATTCTGGGTATAGCACGCAGTATTGACAGCTTCAGCCCAAAAGTACAATGGAAGCCTTGATTCACTTAACATAGTACGTGCAGCTTCAATCAAGGTTCTATTCTTTCTTTCTACTACCCCATTTTGCTGAGGAGTTCTTGGAGCTGAGTATTGTCTGGTTATACCCTTCTCAGTGCAGAAGTCATTTAGAACTGTATTCTTGAATTCAGTTCCATTGTCTGATCTTATAGCTCTCACTGGATACGTAGAATCTCGCTCAATTAATTTGATGTGATCAATCACCAGTTGTGGAGTCTCATCTTTAGAATTCAAAAACAGGACCCATGTGTATTTTGAAAAATCATCAACAATCACTAGAGCATATCTCTTCCTGGACATAGACATCACATTAACTGGACCAAACAAATCCATATGAAGTAATTGTAATGGTTCAGTTATTGAAGATGTGTCAGTGCTCCTGTGACTTGCCCTTTTTAGCTTGCCTTTTTGACATGCATCACAAAGTCCTTCTTGAGTGAATTCCATTGAAGGCAAACCTCTCACCAACTCTCTTTTAACCAGAGAATTCATTGTCTTAAAATTAAGATGAGAAAGTTTCTTGTGCCATAGCCAACTCTCATCATTAGATGCTTTAGTGTAGAAGCAAGTGATTTCTTTAGTGCTTCCTGAGTTCATATTGGCTACGTACAGATTGCCTTTTCTAACTCCTGTCAGTTGTGACTTTTCATGTCTCTTGTGTGAAATTAGACAATTCTTCTTATTGAAATGAACTTCATAACCTTTGTCACAGAATTGACTGACACTGAGCAAATTGTGCTCAAGTCCTTTCACAAAAGAGACTTCATCAATGATAACATTTCCAGCTTCAAGTCTGCCATATCCATCAGTTCTACCTTTGCTGTTATCTCCAAAGGTAACTACTGGGCCGACCTTCTCCACCACATTTGTCAGCAGGGTTCTGTCTCCAGTCATATGCCTTGAACATCCACTGTCCAAGATCCAGGTTACTCGTTCAACCTGCTCAACACCCTGCAATGACAAACGGATTAAACCTTCTTCGGAACCCAAATTTGATTGGGTCCAGAGTACTTAAAGAATTGGCCTTTGTCAGGCAAAACAACATTCTTTACTTTAACAACAGCTTTATCATTATTCAACAAACATTTCACTTTATAAACAGATTTGACAATCTTTTGTTTCAGTTTAGGTATCCATGTTTGTTTAGTAACAATATCATTGACTGGACATTTGACTTTGTAAACAGCCTTCATAAAACTTTGTTTAGGCTTTGGTACAAATGTCTCTCTCCTAACATAAGGAGGACTAGCAGTCTTTGATCTAACATTATTCCTGTTCATATGTTGTCGAGGAGCAGTCTTATTATCACATGCATGATTACCATTAAAGTAAGCAGACATCACATTAAAGGCACAAGACATACAGTTGACAACACCACATGCTTTATGATTAGAATCAATGATTGGCATGTTACTCATGTTAGACATGTTATTGTTCTGCTTCAACTTGTTACCACCTAATCCAGTGTTAGAAGAACTAGCTGTTTCAACAACCTTGACTGGAACTTTAGGTACATCTTTCTTGGATGAAACACTTTCTGGATTAATGTCCTCAACAGATTTAGCCTTAACAAAGACTGTGACATCTTTCTTAGATGAAACATTATTTGGATAAGCGTTCTTAACAGATTTATCCTTAACACATTTATCCTTAACAAAGACTGTGCCATTTGCACTATCTTCATTTCTCATTTCTTCCTGAATAACCATAGAAAGAATATCTGGTGGTCCAGCATCAGATTTTTTAAACATTGGTTTTTCAACATTCTTGAGTATGTGTGGTATACCTCTTTCTTTAGCTGAAATAGGATTAGGAGAATGATTACTCAAAGAACCAACAGCTTGATTGTAATCAAATCCTATTCCTACAGTTCGTTCTACTGCTTGTTTGTTGAAGAACTCTTTAGAAACTTTAACAGAATTATAACAAGCTCTAATCTGTGTTTCAAGTTCTCTAATCTTGGTTTCTTGTTCAGCAATCCTCTCAACTTGTTTTACCATGTATTCTCCTAGACCCTTTTCTCTGTAGTTAAGTCGAGCTATTTCTTCTATATTCTTATCTTGATTAATCTGCACCTTTTTTAAATCTAACACTTCATTTTCAAGTTTAGTGTTAACAAGACTTATTCTCTCGTACCATCTTTGTGCATTATTCAAGGAACTACGTAGACTCTCAATTAACTCAGCATCAGTAAGAATTACCGGTGTGGTATAATAAGTTGAAGATTCAGCATTTGCCACCAACGCAAAGTTTCCATATTCTTCATCTTCGCTATCTGTATCATCCCAGCTTTTACCAGCAGCTACATAAGCTCTTCCACTCTTCTTCTTTTCGGAAGCATAATCTTTCTTCTCTGCTTGCTTGGGTTTCTGACACTCAGTAGCAAAGTGTCCCAACTCATTACAGTTGAAGCAACGGATCTTGCTTCTGTCAACAGTTCCAGTTTTGTAACCTCCCCTGTTACTAGAGGATGAAGAACCTCCTCTCTGAAATCTGTTATTTGACTTAAACATGAACTTTGGATTTCTTCTGAATCTGAAGTTACTGAATTGTCTCACCATCATCGCCATAGATTCATCTTCCAATTGATCCAGCTCTTCAAGTGAATAAAATTCTCTACCATCCTGAGTAGCTGGTGTTTGGCCATGTTCCACTTCAGTTTGTTCCTTGTTGAAGCTGTTAGGTTGAACAATTTTAGCTTCCACCTCCTTAGGAACCTCAACTACTAGAGCTGTAGAAGAATTTTCCATTCTGCCTTTGCCAGAGAACTCCTTCTGCTGTTCTTGTTCTAATTCATATGTTTTCAGAACACCAAACAGCCTTTCAAGAGCAACCTTGTTTAAATCTCTGGATTCTCTGATGGCAGTTATTCTATGCTCCAAGTGAGTAGGCATAGTCAATAAAAACTTCATGTTGATCTCCTTCTGAGTATATTGCTTGCCATGAACTTGCAAGTTGTTGATTATTTTGTTATACCTTTCGAACACTTCCTGAATGCCTTCGTTAGGGCCAGCTCTAAAGTGTTCATATTCAGAGGTCAAAATTTGAAGTCTGTTTTCCCTGACTTCATCAGTTCCTTCATTGATAGTTTCAATAGTTTCCCAGATGTGCTTAGCGGTTTTACAATTCATCACATGGCTATACATTACAGCATCGAGGGAATCTATTAAAATGAGTCTCAGATTTTTATCCAGTCCAGCTTCCTCCTTATCTTCAGAGGTATAGTTCTTAGGGTCCTTTGGATAGGATTTTGATGGTATTGTTACAACTCCATTTACAACTGTTTCAGTATCATGTTGCATGGGAGTTATTGGTCCATTTTTCAAAACGAACAAAAATCTTGGATTTGTTACATCAAGAAATAACTCCATTTTGTTTTTCCACATGTCATAGTTATCTTTATTAAAGATAGGAATTTTAACGATGCCTTTGGTTGACATGATGAATTTTTAAGAGAGTTAAAAATTCGAGATGGATTTTTGACTGAGTAAAAATAGGATCTTGATTTGTGTATCAATCAATAGGCTCTGATACCAATTGTTAGGTCCAATATGTTTGTAGAAGGGGGGGTTGAATACAAACAGTACTGTTTAATCGAAATTTGTCCAGATAAATTTAATTTATATTTTGACAAATTTGAGCGGAATTAAATGAAACAAAATTCAAGTTGAATATAAAATTATATTAACTTGAGGGGTTTGTTACAAATACAGTACAGAAATTATATCTAGTTAATAAAAACAAATTAGAAAATTCGACATGAATTTTTCTAGATTTGTTAATAAAAATCGAGATATAGATTAGGAGTAAAAACTCGCTAATATTACAAGAGTATCAAATAAACAAGTTCTATCGGATCAGATATTAAAAATAAGATGAACTTGATTTTCTATGAATTTTTCTCTTGCTGTGTTGTTCTTAAAAAATGAGAGAGAATGGAGCTGTTCTTGTTTTTCTCTTTGAATGTTATGTTCTGTGTTCTGAGTTGTTTGGCCGCCTGTCTTGATATATTTTGTCTCCTGCATCTATTCTTTTTCTTTTGTACTGCCAAGACAATCGGTAAGACAATCTGTTCTTACAATACAATCAATTTTGTACTGCCAAGACAATCGGCAAGACAATCCAGGTTAACCAAGACAATCAATTTATATTGCCAAGACAATAGGCAATACAATAAGCAAGACAATCAAGGTTAACAAGACAATCGTCAAGACAATTGAGATTGTCTTGTTAATATTAATAATAAAAGAAAACCGGTTGTAAAGATTTATTTGATTCAAAGTTTGAACTGCTTTAAACACGAAGCCCAGTCGCAGGAAGTGGTATCACACAACACGCGCGGCTGTTGTTATTGTTTTTCAAGCGCGTGCGTGCCACGCGCGCCTCAGGCGCGTGATTAACTTGGCCGACAGGAAGGAGACAAGCATGTGAACATGACAGGTTGTTTTCTTTTGACTCCACTTGTTTTTCTTTTTTTTCCTTTGCATGCATGTTCCAGTACTGTCTTGTTTGATTTCTTTTACTAGTTTTTCTTTAGCTTCTCTTTTGGTCGACCACAACATCTTCCTTTTCTTTTCTTTTTTTATTATTTATCTTTTGTTTCTTTTCTTTTCTTTATCTATTATATTTAATTTAATTAACTATTAATCAATTAATCATTTAAATGAATAATGATTAATTAATTAATAAACTAATTAATTAAATCTAATAGATTAATATATTAATTCAAAATTAATTAACATGATAATTAATTTAATAAATAAATTAATTCAGAATGAATTAATTTATTAAATTAAATCAATTACATAATTATATTAATTAAAAGAGAATTAATATAAATCTTTTGACAGCTCAAATCTTTTTCTTGAACCATTGAAAGTAATAAAGAATTACCACCGAATTTTCGTTGACGCTCGATGCACGGTCTGGTTCATGAGCGACTAACTCCAACGGCTTTTCTTTATTTTTGACTTTATAGCTGTGGTTAATGTCTTCTCTTAATATACCCGTCTTGATAGCTTGAACCACTGAAGTTAATGATAAACAACCACTGTTTAATGTTGACACTCGATGTACTGTCTGGTTCATGAGTGACTAACCGCAATGACTGTTCTTCATATATTGACTTTAAAATCTGGTTCCTTTTCTTTTCTTTCTTCTCTCTCTATTAATTCTTCTGTACTGTCTCTGTCACTGTTGAAATCTCTGTCACTTTAAATGAATCCACTTCTTTAATGAATACTTCACTGAGGCTTGATCAGATGTCTGAACTTCTTTCAATGTAGTAATTCTTCAAGTCTGTAGATTGACCTTGATCTTTTTCTTCTGACAGATAATACTATCTGAGATTCCTTGTGACAGTCTATATACTATTTACTAATACAATCTTGTTTAAGTTGAGTTGTATCCTCGAAATACAAATAGGCTACGTCATATGCCTTTCAAAACTTTATCACGGTATTTTTTAATTTGCAAACTAATTTTTAAATATATCGAATTAACATAAATTCATTTACATATTTGTATCCATATATTTATATGTAAAGTTCGAATTGAATCAGGTTCAGTCATTTATAAATAGTAATTTGAGTCAAATTATTTTATTTTTGTCACTAATTCATAAATCTAATATTAATATTACAACTTTTCAACATAATACTATACCGTAGTTTAAAAATTATCTAGTCTGCTATGATAAGTAACAACATTCACAAAATGTATTATATCTGTTCCATTCAGTGAGAGAATTCTTCGAGATCGTATTATTGAGACCTACTCAAAAGATGGTTATTATTTTACAAACAGTCCTTTAGGAACCCGACTTCAAGTTCAAAGAAATGGAAAACATCACTAGTGCGTATCATAAAAATTAACATTGATGCCTCAATATTACAAACTGGCTGGGTTGGTCTGGGAGTAGTGGCTGGAGATAATCAAGGCAGTGTCCTCTTTGCCGCAACAAGAAGGGTGCGAGCTTGGTGATCAGTAGAGATCGCGGATTGCAAAGTAATGTTAATGACTATGCGTCTTGTGTTGGATTGTGCATAAACATATATCTAAATCTAAAGTAAAAGAAATATATGTGTAAGAGTGTATATATTTGAGGGTTCCGGGTAGTGTTTGGAGCAAGCAAAAACCATGCCTTTTCATTTAAAACCACTATATATGGGCTAAACAAACACACCCTCCACCCCTCAAATGTAACTGCCCAAGCATTCAATACATATACATAAATACATTTGTAACTCCTATATACATTAACTTTGTAACTCTCATAATTTATGTTTGTAACCCCAAATTTAACTTACATATGTATTATCCACATACATAAATAATGTATTTTATTCCTTTTCTTTTATTTTACATTTTACAAAAAAAATCAAATATAACATCTCCCACTTTACTTATTTTGACAAATATATTTTGTCACTCCCACTTTTCCGAGAGTGTATAATAATCCATATTCAATGACTCAAAAATTTCAAACCAACATGTTTGACAAATACATTTCTCATTAACTCCCACTTTTCGCAGAGTCTTCTTATTTTCAACTCCAATCAAACTAACTTGTTTGATAAATATTTCCTTTTAATTACTCACACTTTTCGTAGAGTCTTCATTTTTCCTCTAATAACGCATTTTCACTAATAAAATGTATCACGCATTTTTACTCATTTCGTGCATTGCAACACATTCATGTCTCATATAACCTTTCCAACTTCAATTTCACATTATTAATTAAATGTGTATCCCGAAGTTGAACTCTCAATTACCAAGATCACATTCGGTACATATATCGCAATAAACAATAACTCCAAGCACGTCTGCTTAATTCCTCATTTTGTTTCACAACGTACTCTTCAAGTACATGATCATGATCCTCCTTACAACCACTCACTAGGCTCAAGCAAAAATTACTTCAGAATTCACTTACAAAACTAACTAAAAATGTCAAGTCAATAGATTACACAACATCAAAATTCTGATTATTTCAACATAATTCATTCAGTGATTCCCTTTTATGCATTAATCATTTTCCCATTACCAATAGGGTTGGTGCCGAACTGCAATTCTGCATCCTAAAACAATTAAGCATTCTACTCAAATACTATTTATGGCTTATATTCAGTATTCAAATTATTTTCCTTAACTTTGATTTCTTTGAACTTCTCAAATTTCACAAACATTTACATAATCTCAACGTCTTACTAAGTTCCAACTTAGTTTTGTTCTTTATCAATTTCAGAAAACATATTATCCACATACACCGATAATATTACTAATCAAGCTCTCACTTTTCGAAATACATACATAATTGTCTACTTCCATTATCGAATTTTCATAAAACCTTTACAACTAGGCAAATATCAAAATTTATTAAACATACCAACAACTTCATCTTTCTTTTCAAACTTCATTTACAACCAATGAATTTTCTATATTCTGGTGGATCACGTAACTCCCACTTTTATTCATTTCCATAAACTCAAATTCTTTCGATTTCATTTCAAAATTATATATTTATTTGATTCCGGACACTTGTCCCAATTTTCTTATCTTTTCTGCTCTCTATTTTGAGAGCCACAAAAATTTTCTCAAACAACAACGTTTATTTCAAAGATAAATTTCAAATTATACATAAAGAATTTATTTCTTATTCTCTTGCTCCACTCAATATAATTCGAGCCTTCTCTATTTTCGAAAATAATGTTGGACACAGTCTATATTCCAATTTCAATACAATCAACTTGTCCACCGCTTAAAATATTTTCACCTTTTTCGTGCCCCTCTTCTAAGTCAAATAGAAATATCCTCTAGTCCAATTTCATTTATTTAAACCACAATTTTAAATTCACAATCCACCACTCATATATTTCAACGAAAACTTCTAAATTGTCCTATGACAATTCATTTTCCTTTTAAAAATAAATAAATTCTTCATATAACAAAAATGGTGCTTTACGATTTCAAAAAATTCACTTTTTATGCTCTCTTTTCCGAGCATCTCAAAATTTTCACTTACCTTTTTTTTTTCATACAAGAAAATCGGACACAATCAACTTTCTTATCAATTTAAACTGCTTTTCAAAATTTAAAAGATAAATTCAAATATAACAAATACAAGCTAGCTAAGTCTACACTAAGCAAAAAAATAAAAAAAATCTGAAATCCAAAACACAACTACAATACCGAAAACTAATAAACAATTAGTAATGGCATTATGCCAAACAACGGAACCCGCTACCCAACAAAAATCAACTAAATTTGCAACAAATTATGAACAAGCACACTAGACAAATTCAACAAAACAATGAAAAAATCATGTGACACACGGAAAAAAGAATCACATCTATATGAAGGACAAGACTTACAAGGCAGTAGTGCTCACATAAAATAAATGAACACTACACAAGCTCAAAAATAGATAATTTAAAATAATGTGTCTAAATAGTGATAAGGGCCAGAGAAAAGAAATTAACTCCAGATTAAGCAAGAAAAAAAAAAGCAATCATGTATTATCAATGACAAAACAACTACTTAATCAAAGCTTTCACAATGACTCTACGCATAACAATTATATAAAAGAATGACAGGTTAATATAAGAAACTGGAAAAACAACATGCAATATCCAACATATGATAACGAAAAAAATGGAAGATTAAAATACAAAGAAAACAAGTCAAGAGACGTAATCTAAAACACAATCATAAAGGAAAAATTCTACTACAAAAAAAATAGGTAACAAAAATTAGACAATCTAAAATTAACACATATTATAGCCAGGACAGGGCATAAACTAAAAACTAAGTGCTAAACATATATGCATGCTAACATATATGACCAAGGAATAAATGGGTCTCTAATAAACATATAAATCACGTGTGGACTCAAAAACAAAATAAGGAAAGATCCTCCCTGTGAAAATGAGAAAACCCGTTCTCTCTCTCTTTCTGATAGAACGACGGTAGTAGTGCCCAGCGGAGATGACAAAACCAATCAACAAAACCGTGCGCTCTGATACCAATGTTGGATTATGCATAAACATATATCTAAATCTAAAGTAAAAGAAATATATGTGTAAGAGTGTATATATTTGAGGGTTCCGGGTAGTGTTTGGAGCAAGCAAAAACCATGCCTTTTCATTTAAAACCACTATATATGGGTTAAACAAACACACCCTCCACCCCTCAAATGTAACTGCCCAAGCATTCAATACATATACATAAATACATTTGTAACTCCTATATACATTAACTTTGTAACTCTCATAATTTATGTTTGTAACCCCAAATTTAACTTACATATGTATTATCCACATACATAAATAATGTATTTTATTCCTTTTCTTTTATTTTACATTTTACAAAAATAAGTCAAATATAACATCTTGGGCATTGATATAGACCGGAAAACATCGTCCTGGAATCTGACTCGCAAGGTATCTCATCTTTCAGAGTTTGTTATTTACTCTTTTAATATTGTTTCTATGTTGGAGGATATTTTAACAATAAATAGTAATTTTGCTTGATTATATGGTCTCATATAAGAAGAGAATTTCTCATCAGCTTACTAAGATATTTCCTTTTTGTGTAAAGCAGACTTGGAAAAATCATTATCACACAGAAAATTTCTCCATTTATATTCTTTAACATTTTATGCTTGTTTTAATATAGGGATTTATATCAAAGTGACCGCTCGTTGTACCAAAATATCTCACTTAAACCATCATTCCCAACGAGGTCTCATTTAAACCACTAAACTAAGAAAACATATCATTTGCCCCCCATTTATATCACTTAAGCCATCATAAATTGTGTTATTTTTATGAATGCAGGGGGGACAAATGAAATATTTTCTTAGTTTAGTGGTTTAAATGAGACCCCGTTAGGAATGGTGGTCTAAGTGAGACATTTTGGTGCAACGAGTGACCACTTTGATATAAAACCCTTTTAATATATGAGCTTGACTTAAAAAAAAACATTCACAAAAATTAAAATAAGAAGCATAGCCAACAAAATTCCATTCCAAGTTGATTATTATTAATTTAGAGCCCGTTTGGCAACGGGCTTTAAGCCGAGCCTAAAGTCATTTTTTACTTTAAGTCAAAAAATGTTTGTTTGTGTAATAATTCAGAAATTGACTTAAAATTAAAAAAACAGCTTAAAGTCAAAAATTTCAAAAGTTGGTAGGAGGTACTTTTTTGAATGAATTATTTTGTTTTTAGGATTTTATTTAATTAAAGTTAATATCATCATTCAAATAGATAATTTATCAAATTTAGTTTTATATTTACATTTTTAATTATTCATAAGTCACTCATAATATAAAATTATCCAAAAATATATTAACTTAAAATTTTTACTTTTCACTTATCATTTTAAGCAACTTTAAATCATAAGTAATAATTTTAACTTTGAGTCATAATCAATAATTTTAACCCAACCGGCCTCTTAAATAAATCAAGATTTTGCTTAGATCTTTCCTCTCTTCCCCCTACACATTACGGGTCCGTTTGGAAAATCTTATTTTTCAGAAATAAGTTATTATTCTGAAAAAAGGTTAGAAAATATGAACTTTTTTCTAAAATAAGTAACTTATTTTTGCAAGATAACGAATATTAAACTTCCCATACACATTTTCCTTTAAAAAAATTATGTAAATACGAAACTTTTTCTAAAATAAGTAAATTATAAGTTTTTTTTTTGAATAACAAGTGTATTGAATCAATAAATCAAAGCCATACGGCATCTACAATTCATATCGAGTAGAACAAACATAATTGAATCGCCGGACATCCAAATGAGACCAAAAGCGAATTTTGACGGAGATATATACAATTGTATCCCCAACACCCGTCTGAGCTTATCGACCTTGAATGCAGAACCAAAACAGCTCGAATCATTAAATTCAAATCCACGCTCCCACAAACCGGAGAGAAAATCAAACTCCCACAAACCGGAGAGAAAATCAAACTTCCACAAAACGGAGAGAAAATCCAAACAACTCAACATTACAATCGAGAAAACCAAACAACTAAGCATTACAAGATGAAAATCAAAGACTTAAAAATTATAATAAAAATACCAAAACCGAAGAAGCAAGAAAAAATACAACAGCTCCAAACTTAGATCTGAAAAATCGAATCCCCGATAAACAAGATGAACCACTCACAGATCCCGGTGACTAGTCGGAAATGGAGAAAAAGTCGGAGCTCCAAAGTTTAAGAAACTAAGAATAGAGGCAGATCGGAAAAAGGCTTTTAATCCTTGGATCCGATAGATTTAATCCGAAAAAAACAAACCAAATCTTACCTAAAAAAAAAGGAGATTTTTAGGAAAATTCAAACTTGACGTTCATATTTGACAAACGGGGGCCTACATCCTCCGCACAACAACACGTCTTCGAAACGTCTTCAAAAAACCCACAAAACCAAATCTCACCCCCCCCCTCTTCTTAAAGTCTCTACACACACTTACACACACACACCATCAAATGGGGGTGGATTACTACAACATTCTCAAAGTCAATCGCAATGCCACCGTGGACGACCTAAAAAAAGCTTACAGAAGACTAGCTATGATCTGGCACCCGGATAAAAACCCGACCCATCAACGTACCGAAGCCGAAGCCAAATTCAAGAACATTTCCGAAGCTTATGATGTTCTAAGTGACCCCCAAAAGCGTCAGATCTATGATCTTTACGGCGAAGAAGCCCTCAAATCAGGTCAAGTTCCTCCTCCGAGTCGAGCTGGTAATTCGAGTTCTTATTCGAATAATTACTATAATCAGAAGCACCCTAACCCTAATTTTAGGTTTAATCCGAGGAATGCGGAGGATATATATGCTGAAATTTTTTCCGGGTCGGAAAATGGGGGTGGTGGAGCTAGTGGGTCGGGTGGAGGGAGGAGTAGGGGGTATAAAGATGGGTTTTTTCGGGGAAGTAATGCGGAATTTGGGGGTTCGGGTGGAGCTGGATTGAAGAAAGCAACTGCGGTTGAGAATTTGTTGCCGTGTAGCTTGGAGGATCTTTACAAGGGGGCTAAGAAGAAGATGAAGATTTCGCGGACTATTGTTGTTGATGCTTCTAGGTATTGTTTTTAGTTTTTGGAATTTAAAGATTGGGTTTTTATTTGTTTGATTTTTTGTCATTTATTTGTTTCTTTTTGAATTTGATTTTGTTTGGTGGGGTTTTATATCTTGCACAGTTGCTTTCTATTGGAATCTAATTGATATAAGTATTGGAATCTAGTTGAAGTTTGGGATAACTGTATGACTATAGTATACTGAATGATCTTAAGATGTTATACTGACTTTAGGGGTTAACGTCACTCAGAATCTGATTTTTTCTTTCTAGCTAACAAGGAGTTTTTGTGTTGGTTGAAATAGAGGCAATGCGTTTCTTAAGCTAATTAGATAGACAATGCTTACGTAGTCAACTGAACTCCTCATGTTTTTATTCATCTCCCTATGCTCATAATTGATGATTCATGATTGTTTTTTTCGGTTTACTTTTGCTGATTCTATCCGATACAACACACAAATGGGTTGAATCCTATTTGTTAAAGATTCTTGAAACATGCACTGTTTTATTTACCGGAAACTAATGGCTAAAAGGGTGTTTTCCATGCAAATACCAAGTCTATTTTTATGTAGAGGTCAAATATTATTAGAAAATGCCAAATGCGCCGTATAAACCACCCAACCAGGCGGTTTCTTGGATAATATTTTCAGCAGTTAGGCTAACTAATTTTTGGTGTAAGTATTTAATAAAAGGTTGACAAATGAAACAGTATTTGATGATTTTCCTATTTGTAAAGATGCTGTTTCCTATTGATACGTTGTTCCTCTTATTAAGTATTTAACACATCCTTTACTTCCCGCTCTTTGCTTGTTACTCTTAGTAACCAACACCGACATTCATTCACACCCTTATATAAATTTCTACTTATGTGGTTTGTTCTTCTCTGAAATTTCTCTGTCATTCGATTCCACCGACTGTTAGCTAATGCGTTTTCTTTAGCTAATTAGAGGCAATGGGTACGTAGTCAATTGAACTCCTCTTGTTTTTTTATTTATCTCCCGATGCTCATAATTGATGATTCATGATTGTTTTCTTCGGTACATACAAGTGGGTTGAATCCTATTTGTTACAGATCCTTGAAACACGGACTGTTTTATTCACTCAAAACTAACGGCTAATAGGGTGTTTTCCCGGTGAAAATACTATGTCATTTATTTATTATGTAAAGGTCAAATATTATTTAGAAAATAGCCAAATACGCCGTATAAACCACCAAAGTTGGCAGTTTCTTAAATAGTTTTTTCATCAATTAGGGTAACTAATTTCTAGTGGAAGTATTTAATGAAATGAAAGGGTGATATTTCAAACATTATTTGATGATTTTCCTATTTATAAAGATGCTGTTTCCTATTGAAATGTTGTTCCTCTTATTAAGTAAATAACACATCCTTCACTTCTCGCTCTTTGCTTCCTCTTAGGAACCAACCTTTACATTAATTCACGCCCTTATATAAATTTCCACTTTTGTAGTCTTTGCTCCTCTTAAATTTCTCTTTATCATTACAATGGTTTTCATGTTTATTGAAGATAATAGCTGATTAGCTGTTCACCTATTTTAGTGATTTCCATTTTTATTAGAAGATAATAGCTGATCAGCTGTTCACTGATTTTATGATGAATATATGCCAAAAACATTTCATCGAATGTCATTTTATAAGTTGATTTCGTCATCTTGTATTGAGATATTACTTGTCTTAGTGTATTTTGTGAAATGTGAATTGATCAAGCAATGTCTGTGTGTCCCCCCTCCGTCGTGTCATGCCTCTTTAGTAAAAAGATTTGTTATGGTGATTGCTTTTTAGAGTAAGTGTTTTTTGACTATACCAGAATGTAATATCTGTATCTCTAAAATTTTATGCACTATAAATTCCAGTTGCTACTGGTTTTATAATTAATAGTTCCTTACTTCTTTCTATAAGCAAATTATTTACTTATATACATAGCTTATGAAATGCTTGCCCATTGTATTTTTTCAGATGCAGTCTCATATATATATAGACCTCGATTTGTTAAGGTTTACATTCAATATAATTTAACAAATATATACATGACCTCGATTTTTTGTTGTGATTCCAATGTTTTCTATTACTGCCTCTTCTTGTCTTTCAACATCATATGTTTGTGATGCATGTCTGTATATATAAGCGTATGTATATACTATGTGTTTGTATATAAGCTTGCCCCTTCTAGACTTTTATTGTGCTTTGACTGGAGCCACTGATATGATGTAGAGTTCTTATGTTTACTTTTTGTATTTTTTTAATTATGGTGTTTATCTTTAATAACATAAATCAAATATCATTTATGTTAATTCATATGTTTTAACTCTTAAATGATGTACATACCTGCTTGGTGCTTTTTTCCATGCTATCAAAAATATTTGGCAGTAATCATTAGTAATTAATTATATATATATAATATAGAAATATTTTTTTATTTTTGTAATTGCCGTACCCCCCCCCCCCCCCAAAATTTGATAATTCTGTAACTGGTGATATTCGCCCTACCTATATAGTTCTCATTAGATTTTATGCTCCTTAAAATTTTGAATTTGATGAATTGCCGGACCCCCGCACCCATGCTTCCTAGTGTCTTACTAATTGTCCAGCTGGCTAAAGTCCATTTCATCACCAATTTCCTATAAGAATAACACATCAGCTAAAATTTTATGTCGTGTCATATTGTTTTCCAAGTGACTGGAATTTGTCATCAGTATCTTGGAGCAGTACATGTTTAATTATAGGATTTTTTACCAGAGCCTTATATTGTGAATATTTTGAGTATGCGAGTACGTTATACACATATTTTGAGGCCCACTAATATATAATTATATAATGTGATCTTATCATTTGCTATTTTTGCAGTGATCATTAATTATACAGTCTTGCAGAAGCTTTGAGTTACTATTTTTTTTTTATTGTTATTTGCAATTGAAGTTCTGCAATGTTTTGACCGTTGCCAAGGACTATATTATTTCTTATATATTCCTTGACAGAAAAAGAATCACTGTTGGCTCAAACACCTGAGCATTTGATAATTCTGTAACTGGTGATATTCTCCCTACCTATATAGTTCCCATAATCCCATTAGATTTTTATTCTCCTTAAATTTTTATAATCCCATTAAATGTGAATTGATCAAGCAATGTCTGCATGTCCCCCCTCCCTCGTGTCATACCTCTTTAGTAAAAAGATCTGTTATGGTGATTGTTTTTTGGAGTAAGTGTTTTCTTGACTATTCCAGAATGTAATATCCGTGTCTCTAAAAGTTTATGTACTATAAATTCCAGTTAGTGCTGGTTTTATAATTAATAGTTCCTTACTTCTTTCTATAAGCAAATTATTTACTTATATATACATAGCTTATGAAGATGCTTGCCCATTGTATTTTTTCTGATGCAGTCTCATATATATATATAGACCTCGATTTGTTAAGGTTTACGTTCAATAAACTTTAACAAATATATATATAGACCTCGATTTTTCTGTTGTGTTTCAGATGTTTTCGATTACTGCCTCTTCTTGTCTTTCAAAATCATATGTTTGTGATGCAAGATGTATGTATCGACTATGTGTTTGTATATAAGTGTGCCTCTTCTTAGACTTTTATTGTGCTTTGACTGGAGCCACTGATATGATGTGGAATTCTTTTGTTTACTTTTTGTATTTCTTTTAATTAGGTGTTTATCTTTAATAACATAAATCAAATATTATTTATGTTAATTAATATGTTACATCAAATATTATTTATGTTTTAGTGTCTTACTAATTGTCCAGCTGGCTAAAGTCCATTTGATCACCAATTTTCTATAAGAATAGCACATCAGCTAAAATTTTATGTCGTGTCATATTATTTTCCAAGTCACTGGAATTTGTTATCAGTATATTGGAGCAGTACATGTTTAATTTTAGGATTTTTTAACCAGAGCCTTATATTGTGAATATTTTGAGTTTGCGAGTACGCTGTACACATATTTTGAGGCCTACTAATAAATAAATATATAATGTGATCTTATCATTTTCTGTTTTTGCAGTGATTATTAATTATACAGTCTTGCAGAAGCTTTGAGTTACTTTTTTTTAATGTTATTTGCAGTTGAAGTTGTGCAGTGTTTTGACCGTCGCCAAGGACTATATTATTTCTTATATATTCCTTGACAGAAAAAGAATCACCGTTGGCTCAACACCTGAGCATTTGATAATTCTGTAACTGGTGATATTCTCCCTACCTATATAGTTCCCATAATCCCATGAGATCTGTTATGCTCCTTCAATTTTTTATCCTTATCTGGACTTTATCAACTTCCCTGTTTGGATGAGTTCTTTTTTCTCTCTCTCTCTCTCTGATTTTTTCACCCGGTGAAGGTTTTCCTTTTAGAATTTTTTTGATACTTTACTAAATTGAGAAGCAGATTCTAGATGTTTTCATTGGCTTATCTGCAAGATCTAGATGAGAATAGGGCTTGCTTCTTCTGGTTTAATGCCTTCCTTACTTAAAAGGTGAAGCCTTGGGAGGGGAGAGCTGTGAGGTGTTTATCTTTTAAACCCTTCAGAGATTTTGCGCATACTTTTGCTGTAACCATAGTTTCAGTAGTAATTTATCTACAAACTACTTAGATATTTCTGATTGTAGGATATTAGTAATTGACTTTTTTAAACAAAGTGTCTACTTGCAGTTGCTAGGTTATGGGTTGGAACGTTTGGAAACAGTTTCCTAACAAAAATTAAGATTTAAGGTTAAGACTGCATACCTCGCACCTTCACCATACCTGCTGATGTCGGAGCCTTGTGCAATAGATACAAACTACGACTTAAGATTCATATACATATTATAATATTATTTGCTTATTGAAAAAGCTGGGTATGTTAGAAGATTTCTTTCAAAAGAATTGTAAGATTGCAAACTTTCTGATAAAGCTCATCCTGCAGAATTACATTTATTGCTTGTTTTGTGGTCAGCAGGAATTGATTTTTTTTTTTTGGTAATTTAATGAGTTTGTTCAGTATATTTGTTTTTGTGGTTCTAGGCTTTTGCTAATACGTTTTTCAGCATATTTTAATGGATTGCTATATTCTCTTGCAGAACTCGTAGTGTGGAGGAAATCTTGACCATTGATATTAAGCCGGGTTGGAAAAAAGGCACAAAAGTTACCTTCCCCGAAAAGGGCAACCAGGAGCTTGGTGTCATAGCAGCTGATCTTATATTTGTGATAGATGAGAAACCTCATGCAGTTTTTACAAGGGATGGCAATGATTTATTAATGAATCAAGAAATATCACTGCTGGAGTCCCTTGCAGGTAAGATTCTCGAGATCACAACTCTGGACGGAAGAATAGTTCCTGTCCCAGTGACGGATATCATTAAACCTGGCCATGAGCTTGTTGTCCGAAATGAAGGAATGCCGATTTCCAAGGATCCTAGGAAGAAGGGAAATCTGAAGATCAAGTTTGATGTGAAGTACCCGTCAAGGCTCACGACCGAACAAAAATCTGAACTGAAGAGAATTTTAGGGGGAAGTCTGTGATGCTTACAGTTCGATTACAGTTATATGGGACAAGGGGGAAGTCTGTGATGCTTACAGTTCGATTACAGTTATATGGGACAAGGGGTAACTAGCTTAGCACCAATAGATATCAAGAGTGAAGGTTGATGCATGTTATGTGTATATTCATGTTATCGAAGGGTATGAGAAGTAGAGATGTTTTATTTTATTTTTCAATTTTTTTTTTTTGGAATAGGTGGAAAGTAATATCAGCCTTACATTTTGATGTTGATATAGATATATACAAGTACAGAAAACTTAGTTATCTTGCAACAGAGATGGTTGTGTCACCCTTGTCCATGTATATAATGGATTGCAAGATCTTCCCATTTGTTTTGCACCTTACTAGTTTGGATTTTTGTTTTACGATTGACTACATTTTTCATAACTTTCTGGCCAACCCAGAATATTAAACAATTCTTTGCATAATAAATTGAAACTTCAACATCAATAATATTCATACAAGCATCAAACCATCAAACTATAAGAACATTATTAATACACAGAAAGGTGAACTTATATGTAAGCTTGGTCTCTCTCCCCTGTCGTTTGTGATTGTTTATGGTAAATGCATGTAGGTTATTAGGTTGAGGGCCGTCAGTTGAAAGCAATCAAGATTGGCCGTTCTCATATATATAGTCTAACTCTCTAAGACTTGGTATACACAAATATGGATGACCACAACATATATCTAAGGGCCAGTAGACTTAAAATAAGTTTTTATGAACTTATTTTCGAGTAAAAATTCCATATTTTGATAATTTATTTTTATACAAGTATTTAATATATATTTCAGATTTCATAAGTTGCAAAAAAAAAAAAATTAGAAATCTTTAAATTTATCTTAAAATAATTTTAAGTCCCCTACTAAACTAGAAGCTGATCTTCTCAAGTTCAGGTCTTTGAACACATATTTTTAATTTTATATTTGCTAATCAACTTTATTAGCATACGTTAAAATTTCTCGAGACACGTACACGTAATATAGTTTCTTCATAATTTTTAATTATGAATATTCAACTGATTGCAATAAAATTATCGTATTAAAATGAAAAAAAATCATTACTGTCCGCGAGGACAGCCGCACCAAATTTCAACTCTTTTGCACTAAAGTTGCATCCATGTGTTTGGAGAATCCGCTTTACATAAATAGAAATATGTTTTTTTGGCTCTATTTAAAGAAAAAAATTGATATGTAATTAATTTATTAAGATTTGCGAATAAATGTGAATACATAAAAACAAATAAAAAATATTCAAATTTATATTTTATGCAAATAATAGTGCATATTTATAAAATAAATATATAAACTAAATTTTGCATTATACGAATTTTTAATGATAAATTTATATACCTACAAAGACATATTCATTTAAATAAATTTGGAATTAAGCGAGAATCGAAACCTAAGCTATTTCAGAATTTGATAAATTTAGAGCATCTCCAAGAAATTACTAATCCATGCTCCTAACTTGAATTTTAAGGAATGAGTGTAAAAATAGTGCTCCAACAATGTCCTAATAATTTCTTAAATCACTAGGACACTCCTCTCATTCCTTAAAAATAAGGATTCTCTCTCCTATTTTAAGGTTTCCTTAACTTAAATTTTTTTAGAGCATCTCCAAAAGTCTCTTAGCTCACTCCTAAATATATTATAAACAATTAAGCTCTTAGCAAGTTATTACATTGATTTGTGTGTCAACTCCAACAATGCTCTCTATTAAGGCTATTTATTTTATATTTTATTCATATTTCAATTCCATTAGGACAAACAACCAATAGATGAGAGAGAAGAACCACTATTTTACTAATAAAATATTAAGTTAAGAGCTACTAGTTGCTCCTAAAATAGAGGAGAGAGAAAAAGCTCTTAACTTTTTAAAGAGTCTCTAAGAGTCTCTTGGAGCTTGATTTTTATTCTTTCTCCTCATTTTTTGAGTTAAGAGCTACAATAGAGAGCCTCTTGGAGATGCTCTTATAAAAAATTACAAACACTCTTTTTCTCTCTCTTTCTCTATTGTATGTTGTACTTTTAATGATAGAAAGTACTTTTAATAATAAAATATCAAATTAGGAATGAATATAGAAAACATTATTGGAATTGAAACTACTTATCTACGTCCTAAGTTACTAGAATCTAATTTGTTATATATCATATTTAAGAAATGAGCGTAGGATATTATTGGAGATGCTCAAAACTGATACAAGTATACAAGTAAGGTCTTCCACCCACTTACAAGGAAAGACAAAAACACACCCAACACGGTATAATTGTTGGGTTGATTAAGATGGGTACAAATTACTCCAATAATGGAGTAGAGTGAAGAAGGAGAAGAAGCAGTTCGCAGGACCATGCATGCATGTGTCTATATATACTTTCTAATACTAAAATTAAAATTTTCTCAATAGTCATTGTCGGTTCTTTTTGTTTGATTTTCCTTTATTAAAACTCAAAGTTGGCTCTCTACCTTTGCTCCAATAGCCTTTTTATATAATCTTCTTTACTTTACACAACATCTTTATCAAAATGATTTTATGTGCTGTATCGGAATCTCTTGAAATGGAACTACTGTATGTAACTTTCACAGGTCGACTGGGCATGTCTTAAAATTTTATTTAGTGATAACAACAGGTATTTGATCCATGAATTACAACACAGAGCTAGGATTTGGTTACAGTCTGGGATCGAAAATTTAACAATTATTCATGTTAGTTTGAGATAAATTTAAAACATATTTCCTCCGTCTCTTTCAATTGTTTACATTTTTCAAGTGATGGTCGGGATGCATTTTAGGGATAATTTCATAATTCATTTTTAAAATTTTTCTTCTTTATATAAAAGTTTAAATATTAAATTTTTATAAGAAAATAGAATTTTAAAAATAAATTATATAACTATTTTTAAAATGTATCTTAAAATGCGTAAGGAACTTCCTTCAAAAATGTAAACATTGGAAGAGACGGGGAGTAATACAAAGACTCAAAGAGTGCAAGGAAATAATTAGACTAGTCACGCACTATTACAAGAATTGATTTTCAAAGATTTGTACACAGATCTACGAAACAGATCGATATCAAATCTGTTTAATAATATATATTATGTTTTTCAGCCAAGTTCGACTCAAGTCATCACTACCACGTAAAATCCTGAATATTTGATCTTCCCCCACCATGAGTTAAACATGTTATTATAATATACTCCGCGAGTCCGTGTGAAAGGCCCCAATAAAATGGTTCTTGTTTTAAAAAATTCATTTCAGTGATACATTATTGAAGGGAACAAATTTCAACCAAACGAAAAAGTTTCATATTTTTGTTTTTTTTTTCATTATCAAAAATCAGAAATATAAACTATAACTTAGTCTGCATTTTCATCTCAATTTGTAGAGCTTTTGAACTTTCTACGGTGGACTAGTTTGTCACCAACTTTATGTAAAGTTTAAACTTTTTATAGTAACAAGACGTTAAGAGTCTGTTTGCGATTTTTATATTTTACATTAAAATATAATTTTTTAATATATTTTCAAACAATCATCTAATTTTTCTGATAATATTTATTTTTCACAATACAAATTTTTTTAAGAGCAATTTCAAATATAGACTATAGTCTAGAAGTAAAATAGTATAAAATTTGAATCTCTCGAGGTTGCATTTTTAGCTGTTCAATACAAATAAAAAAATATTAGGGATCTGGAAGAAGAGGACTCGATTAATTGATAAAGATATGGACTAAGCTCCAACAGGTGGCATCCATATCTAATGCTTCAAATTAACACATAATCACCTTGGAAGTTGGAATTAGCTTTTATAATTGATCCTAGTTAAATAAGTGGAGTAAGTTAACAAAAGTAGTCAAAACACATTTTTATCTGATCACAAGGCAAAAACAAACAACTAAAATTAACACAAAACCTGACACAAAAAATAAATTACGAAGTGTACGGACTTGTTTTTAGAGTGAAACGACAAAAGTGTTGAACTGATTTAACCTGCGTTGAGTTTCATTTGACTTGGTGATGGTGACTTGAAAATTTGATTTGGCAAATACAAAATCTACCGGGCTACTTCTTTTTTAAATTCAAACCTACTTAATTATATGAATTAATCCATGGTTTAACTTAATAAAAAATTCAAAAAAGCTGTGTAAGAAATTAAAGCTTGCCAATGGTAGCAAGAGCATGAATGGTTCAACTAGTCATATATTTTATGTTTTCTTAAATTAATTAGTGTCAAATCATTCGCTAAAGCATCCTATTTTTAGTTGATCTTAAACTAATTTTTTTTTTTTTACTAAATTATCTTAAACTAATTTTGCGTGGAAGTTTCGATAATTTTAAGTCCACCAAACTGGACAAATTCTTATACCTAAATTATTGAGAATATACATTATTGAGAATATACATTAGAACATCTTCAAGGATACCAAAATTAATCTACGTATCATTATTTAAAAAATATGTAAAAAATTTAACATTATAATTCTTAAGAGCATTTCCAAAAATAATTTTAAATAATGATTGGTTAATATTTAGGGAACCATTGTGCTCCAATGTGAATGACTATAATATTTAAAATTATGTTTACAATTTTATTATAGTTTTAGAAAGGTTGGACAAATATACTGGGTGTTTGGGGAACTTATTTTTAGAATAAGTCAACTTATTTTAATACAAAGTTAGAGATTCCTAACTTTTTTCTGGAAAAAGTTATTTTTTTTTACAACTTATAGAATCTCAAACATACATTAGATATTTGTATAAAAATTTTTTTATTATAATATGAAATTTTTACCTAAAAACAAGTCCATAAGGACTTAAAATAAGTCTAGCCAACACACGACCATAACCAAATGTGAGAAGTTTGGCTATATTTTTATCTAAGGGTTTTGCATGATTGAAGCTATACAAATTTATACAAATTATGTATAATACTTGGCCCTACAATTTTTTTGCTAAGGACTTTTTACATTGGAGATGTTCTAAGTAATAAATATAAATAATTATATTTGGTTTGCCATATTTAATTTAAATAATCATGTTTTGTTGACTATATTTGTCGAATAAAATCCATAGATATTATTTATATTATCATAATTGTACATAATATCATTATTGGAGTATTGACCACTTTCCTTAGCTAAACTTTTACTTTATCATTATTTAATCATATTTTAGCCAATAAATTTAGATATCAACATCCACATATCACCGACATATACCTTTTTAATACAATTTTTGTTATTTTTGAGTTTCATAAAAATTAAAAATTACTCTCATATATGCATGTCACAAGAGAAGTCATTAATTACTTTAAAAAATAAGAGAAGTCATTAATTAATTAATAGAAATAATAAGTTAGTATAGGAGTACCTAGTTACTCCCTCCGTCCCCCGTGGTTTTTTACATGGGGATGGATACGGAGATCAAAAAAATGTATAAAAAAATGAGTAAAGTTAGATGAAAAGTGGATAAAGTAGGAAAAATTTATTATTTTTGGAATGTAAAGAAATGAGTAAAGTTAGATGGAAAGTGGATAAAGTAGGAGAAACTTATTATTTTTGGAATGCAAAAAAATGAGAGAGACATCTAACTCAAAATAATAACTATAAAGAATCTGGAGCAGGAGAGAGGGAGTAACATTTAACATACGTGACTACATGATTAACCAACGTGTTCAGCACAGACAAAGAAATGTGACATAAAAAACATCTTAGTGGACTTCCTTTTGGAAAATGATATAATTTGTTAAAATTATGTATTTTTTTCGAAGAACGTATCTATAAATTTAATAATATCATTTCTGAATGTGCTTTTTTAAAGATTCATACCTTGTTGGCTTGTGCAACTTGCAACTTAGCTTATAATCCCACTACAGTAAAATTCCACTAAATTCATACTTTTTAAATCTAAAATGATAATTTCCCTCGATATCATTTAAATAATATTTTTTTTTTCGATTTTAATGATATACAATACTAAGAAAGCGAACAAGGTGCACCATATTCAACCAAACAAACAACATTAGAAAATTTAGCATATATTAAAAAAGGGACATCTTCTACGGTCACAGTTGGATATTTTTTAATATTGATCCAACCCATCTATAATCATCCACTAAAGAAATGGACGGCTGGGATTAAAAAGCTTACGCTATATTATATAGCGTACTCCGCTATATTATATAGCGTAAATTTTTTCCCATTTTAACCCTAAATCTACTACGTGGCCGGTCTACTTGCGCTATATAATATAGCGTAACCGATTTTTTTGACGAAAACCGGGTTTATTTGACAAAATAACATAATAGAACGTATTGTGGTTGCATATACATTATTTTACAAAATATTAAGTGAGCAAATCATCCACAAACCACCGGAAATCGCAAATCCATCGGAATCGGAAATAAATCATCATCAATTTCATCATTTCTTCATATAAAGTGAGTAATTTCGTGTCTATTTCTTGTATCTATATGTCATCTAATTGTTGTTAATATGTGTGTAGATTTGTGTACATGTATATATGTATGTATGTATATATCATCAACATCATCTAATTGTAGATTTGTGTACATGTAAGCATGTATGTATATAATTTTCGAATTAAGGTTCGAATTTATGGATTAATTTCGAATTAGGGTTCGAATTTGTGGATAATTTCGAATTAGGGTTCGAATTTTTGGATAATTTTCGAATTAGGGTTCGAATTTGTGGATATTTTTTGAATTATTAGGATTAAAATTTATTGGATTAAAGTTTGAATTTGTGGATAAAGTTTGGATTTTTTTTTTTTGGATTAAAGTATTATGTATGTATTGGATTTTAGATGGAAGATTTTTGCGGTCCGGTTGATCGTTTTCTCCTTACCGACCAAGATAACCATATAAGTAGCAGAATATGGGTTGGTGATCATCGAGATAAACTTACAATCCGTCAAAATACCTCGTTGCTTAATCAATGGGAATTAGAGCCATATCAAATTCATCTTTTACAATATTGGGGTTTCGGAATTTTTACCAACCCAAGAGTCGTTATGCAAAATGATGTGTCTTTAATTACGTCATTAGTGGAGCGTTGGAGGTCGGAAACCAACACATTCCACTTTACTTTCGGGGAGATGACGGTGACACTTGAAGATGTGTACATGTTGACAGGGCTTCCGGTTGTTGGAGAGGCGGTAACTTTGAGTGACATAAATAACGTAAAAAATCTTTGGTTACGTGATTGGCCGGATCCGACACTCTCATTTGAGGAAAGGGAGAATGCTTTGGAGAGAGGTGGTGTGAAATTAAATTTTTTGAGGGAGAGATATCTCAAGTGCCCGA
The DNA here is from genome assembly GCA_036435485.1 of Saposhnikovia divaricata. Taxonomy (NCBI): domain Eukaryota; kingdom Viridiplantae; phylum Streptophyta; class Magnoliopsida; order Apiales; family Apiaceae; genus Saposhnikovia; species Saposhnikovia divaricata. Next base: position 238,902,479 of record CM071594.1, on the reverse strand, counting down.
ACAAGGAGGATCGGGAGCTTCTAGAAATATATACACGGGGGTATGTGTTTTATTTGTGCGGGGCGATATTGTTCCCCACAAAATCAAACAATGTTTCTCATCCAAGATTAATTCCATTGTTGATTGATACTTCTAAAATTTTTGGATATGCTTGGGGTGCAGCAGCACTTGCCTATCTATATAGGAATTTATTTGAGGCAAGTCATAAGGATTGCAAGTCCATTTCGGGATGCTTGACAATATTGATGCTATAGGCACGTGAGAGGTTGCGCCCGGGACAACCTATGCTAGCATCTCAAACCGAGTATATATGGCCTAGGGCTTTGGCATGGGCGGTTGCTCCCGTTGGCCCAGGAAAATCTAAGTACTTTAATGTCCATTACAATATTGATGCATATCGCGGGATGTTCGATAACTTTGATGCATACTGGGTTAAGTGGAGGCCATATGCTCGCTTCTATCGGCGTTTTGATCTTCAATTTCAGTGGGCCCTTATAGCCGGTTTAGCTCATGTGCCCCTTGTGTTTTTTGAAGATGTTGAACATCAACTTCCGGAAAGGGTGGGAAGACAGTTTGGTTTTCCATTAAGCATTCCGCCGCCGCCACCAAATTGAAATTGCTAACCAAATCAACAAAATCAATACCAAATTCACTCAAAAGTAAATCAAAAGCAACAAATTGAAAATTGCTAACCAAATCAACAAAATCAATACCAAATTCATTCAAAAGTAAAATCATGAATTACATTTCCTTGGTTTTTTTGAGTTGGACTTTTCGGGAATCGACTCTCCTAATTTTTTTGGACAATTTCTTGAATCATGTTTAGCATCAAGTTCTTTGCAACAATTACATTTTCTTGGTTTTTTTTGAGTTGAACATTTCAATGCCACTCTTCACTCTTTCCCTCTTGCGACCTTTAGTGGTGGAAATTATAGGGTCTTCCAAATTTTCAAAGTCTTCAAATCCATCAAAATATTCACCTCCACGTTCATCCTCACATGATGGAGTTTTTTTTCGTAGAAGGCTTCTCTATAGGAAAATTTTCCATAACTTCCACCTCTTTTTCAATCAATTTAAATCTTGGAATCGAACAACTTCCACGAGTCGCTAAATCTTGAAAGGCTTTGTACAAAGTTGTATATCGGGCGGGTTGTGATTGAAGAATATTGTCAATGATAGGACGTTTATACGATATAGACCCGACAATTTTATTTGCTCCAATTGTCCATCTCAAGTTAATTAAATTTGAAGGGATCTCCGTCCATTGCATCATATTCAAGTATCGAATAACATGACGACAAATCATTCCCGAACTTTCAAATCTCCGACAAATACAATTTATCATATCATTGGCCACTGTTATTTGATACACTTTTCTATTTTTCTCCGCCACCGTGGTCTTATATGCTTCGTACACCTTAAATAGCATAGTACTCATGGAATCTCTCTCATTCACAACATAGGCTCCACTTTATTTAAGTTCGTGTTGAAAACGTCTAAACATTTCCTTTGTATAAATAGATGCCGCATGATTCTCCAATGAGGAGGATGTTATTCTTGACCTTTCCTTATACTTTGTTTCATAGTCCGCTTCTTTCTCACGAAGATATTGTTTCTCCAACGCATTTTGTGAATTCTCTATAAACTCTTTCAAACCGGTTCTAGCATTTACATACTCGTCAAAAAATGCATTCATTAACTCACTTCTCGAGGTAGTGGTTATCCCGGTAGTGAAATGAAGTTTAGTGTACACACAACCCACTTATGTCGAACGGAATACATTTCTTGCAACCAACCATGATCAACCAAGTTATATTTTTCAACCAAATCATTCCACCTATCTTCAAATTGTTCAACCGTCATTGACTTGTACAAACATAAGTTAAAATCTTCTTTGAAATGTGGTTCATATGCGTACAAATCGGATAACTTCTCCCCGAATTTGGTACTTATATGTCAAGTACAATAAAGATGGTTAGTGTTTGGTAAAACTTCGACAATTGCATTTCCAAGTGCAATGTCTTGATCGGTTATGATGGAGATTGGAGGGTTGTTTCCTATAGCTTCCAACCAATTCTTCAAAACCCATATATAAGAACTTTCTTTCTCATCCCTTATTAGTGCAAAACCAAACAATATGGATTGGTAGTGGTGGTTCACCCCCGTAATAGGTACAAATGGCATACTATACCTATTTGTGCGGTATGTGGAGTCAAATACTACCACGTCTCCAAAATTTTTATATGCATTTAATGATCTTGGATCAACCCACAACATGGAAAAAGGGTTAAATGGCGTTTTGGTCACTCAACTGACTGGAAACTTTCAATTGGGTCATTAAACTCAAAAAGTTTTCAATCACATCATTATACTCTTAAAAATTTTCATTCAGGTCACTGGCCGTTACACTCCGTTAAAAATTAGACGGAAAGCTGACTAAGTTTGGTGAGTTGGCTTGAACGAATCCACCGTGGCATGTACAGTCAGCTAAAGCGGCATTTTGGTCACTCAACTGACTAAAAATTTGCAATCGGGTCATCAAACTCGAAAAAAATTTCATTCAGGTCACTAAACTGATTAATGGTTTCACTCACAAAAAGGTAATCGTTGTTAATCCCTTGTCATTATATATATATATATATATATATATATATATATATATGGGCTTAATGATCCTATAGTTAACTATAGGTAATTACCTATAGTTAAGACATATTATAATACAATCCGAAGGCTATTTTTGTAAATACATGGGGTGAATTTCATTATTACAAAAATGCCATCCACTTTTTATACTCAAAATGCTGATAACTATAGGTAATTACCTATAGTTAACCATAGAAACATTTTTTCTCTCTCTATATATATATCTTTAGGCCATTTTGGAATATACAAACATTCATATTCGAATTCAAGCCGAATTTGAGCAAAATATAAACATATTAATTCGAATCCGGACCTAATACGAACGAATAATTATAAATTCGAGCCGAATCTGATCATACTACTATTCACACATATTCGACTTGTTTTATATATCTTTTGGTCATTGTGGAAAAACCCATCAAATTCCTAATTAAAATATTTGATGAGCTTTTCCAAAATGGCCTAAAGATATATATATATATAAAATGACAAGAGATTAACAACGATTAACTTTTTATGAGTGAAACCATTAATCTTTAGTTTAGTGACCTGAATGAAAATTTCTTCGAGTTTGATGACCCGATTGCAAATTTTTAGTCAGTTGAGTGACCAAAATGCTGCTTCAGCTCACTATACATGCCACGGTGGATTTGTTCAAGCCAACTCACCAAACTTAGTCAGCTTTCCGTCTAATGTTTAACGGAGTGTAACGGCCAGTGACCTGAATGAAAATTTTTAAGAGTATAATGTGCCCGTTTGCCAAAACTTTTTTTCTAGGACTTACGGACTTATTTTCGGGTAAAAATTTTATATTTTGATAAATTTTTTTTTTTATACAAGTATTTAATGTATGTTTGATATTCAATAAGTTGCAAAAATAAGTTGAAAAATAAGTTGGAATGTTAGGAATCTCTAACTTTGTCTTAAAATAAGTTGACTTATTCTGGAAAAAAGTTTCCCCAAACACCCCCAATGATGTGATTGAAAACTTTTTGAGTTTAATGACCCAATTGAAAGTTTTCAGTCAGTTGAGTGACCAAAATGCCATTTAACCCGATAGAAAAATTCCCGAAAACTATTACATTTCAATTCTTGGAGTAATGTCAAACCTTCTTCGGCATCACTCGAATCAAATACATGATGTCTAATATCACGGAAAACAGTCCGAATGTCTTGACTAGTAAATCCAATATTCTCTAAGCTTCCCGTAAGCTCACCCATTACATTCAAAGATTGTTGAGGCCCAATACCCGACTTACTCAAAATTATAATCAATTCTCGCATGATGGGTGTTATGTTTCTTGGCCTTTGAATGAAATGTACCTTACTAGGTGAAACCATCTCATGATTGTGTACCAAATGAACCAATGTTACCTCCCACTTATTTGATTTCTCTCTATGAACAACATACATTCGCGCCTTACATTTTGTTCTACCAAGAGAATCTCTATTTCTCTTTTTTTCGGAACTTCATCTTCATCATCCAAAGATTTTGAGGCTAATCTCCCACTCTTTCGACATATATACAAACGCGAACAAATCTTGTTATTTTTTGAACGTTTATGTGTAGTTCTAATTATTACTTCAAAACCAATACGCCTACCATAATCTCTATGGAACCTCTCCGCTTCATCTAAACTATCGAATAATTGACCAACACATGGGCAAACATCATTCAAATCATCCAAAGAAACACCATTCTCAACATCTTCACCATCATCATTATCATCAACATCATCAACAACATCACCATCACCATCATCATTCTTAACATCTTCATTATTATCATCATCAAGATCTATTATTTTAGGTGTGTGTGGACTTTCGTTAACATCTTCATTTTCTACCTCAATCTCAATCTTACTAGGTATCTTATTAGGAGATTTTAACTTTGAAAAAATGAAAGAAGCCATGGGTTAAATAGTGAGCTAACCTTAAATTCCAATCTCAATCTTCAAAAATCTTAATTTGGGATTGGTATTCCAAGCTCAATCTTCAAAATCTTCAAATTTGGATAAAATTTGATAAATAAATTAAGATTGGTAGAGTAGAAATAGGTATAGATTGGTGTAGATTAAGTTTGTGATGGTGTAAAATATATCTCCAAATGATTTAAGATTGGGTATAAACTCGAAAACACTCACAAAATGATATTTCAAAACATGAAGGGCTGTTTGAGCTGAAATTGGTATAGTTCTCGACTAAGACATATAATAGAGTGGAACATTTAGCGGTAAAAAGGAAATTAAAGATACACTATATTATATAGCGTATTACGCTCTATTATATAGCGTATACGCTATATAATATAACGTAAGTGTCCCCGAATCCTGACCGTTGGCTGGTCATTTTAATGGTATAAGATGAGTTGGTTGGATATTTAAAAATATCCAACTGTAGCTGGTGACCAGTTTCTATTAAAAAAATTTAAAATTGATAAACATACCAATAGAACTATATTTGATTTGTTGAATTCAGCAATTTGAAATTTTGTTTTTTCCAATTGATTTTCTTTGAAACACATGCCTAAGATAAACCACCAAACTAGTAACATATTTTCATATTTTCGTTGATTAAATGTTCAGATATAAATTTTTTTTTTTTGCCCAAGCTTCAACAAGGCATAGTCCTCATTTACCAAATGAGATATACCATCAAAAATTTAATTATAAGAGATAATAAATTAAAAATTAAGATATAATATCTTAATTTTAAATTTATTGTAATTTCATATTTTCATTTAAAATATTCAAAAATAATATATCACTTTGATTTCTTTTCTTACTAGAAATTCTAATCTTTAATTCATACTAAGCCAAAAATTTTAATTTTGAAATTTAAAACAGGTCATTTTGATAAACATAATATAAAATTTAAGTTTATTTGAAAATAAAATAAGTAATTCATGATAAATTAAGAAAGTAAAATTATAAATGAGTAAAATAAGTTAATAAAGGGGGTGATGGTGTAGCTCATATAGTAAATGAGGACTATGCCTTGTCGAAGTTCGATTCTCCCTTACTGTGTATCACATACTAAGATAATAGAGTAAAAAAAAAGTTAATAAAGGTGCACTTGTGCCAAAAATAAATTCATAATATAGGATGGTTCACCATCAAAGACATGATAAATGTTTCCAATATTAATATATTTTCTTTAGGTAGATTATTATTTTATATTTTGTGATCTAAATTTTTTGAGAGAAGGTCATTTGCTCTTTTTATTTTCAATAATAATATCTCGATAGTCTCAATAATTTGAATTGGATGAAAATAGTCTTCATATGTCATAGATTATATTTGGTTCTTCAGAGCCTTATTTGTGAAAATAATATGAATAATACATTAACAACAATAATATTATTAATAATTTTAACTTGTATTACACAAACAATATTTAACAGAAATTATTTTTTTTAACAAACAAGAAAATTTTATTATTATTTAAATATTGGAATCCGATAATCTCCGAATTATTAATTACAAAGTGATTGTAAAACAAAAAAACAAGCTAAATAAATAATCGTTTTGTTTTTGAATAATTTAACACATAAAATATCCAAATTCTTTAATTAAAAAATACTACGATGACATAAATAATTTTTTAATTGCATTAGTAAATATTTATTATTTAATAAATTAAATCTGTATTCAATATGAAATAAAAAGAAATAAGTCAAAATAAAATAAAATCTAATATTTAACTCTCCTCGTTTTCTCAGGTTTAGTTTAAATGCGCTTAAAAAAACAGTAAAACAGGAAGAGCTTAAGTCGTAAGTTGTAACAGTTAAGTACGCTACTACTTTCTCTCTCAGTTGTTCCACTTCTTGTAGATTTGGTGTTGGTGGGTCTACCTCATCCTTCCTTTTACAAATCTCTCCTTGTTTTTTTTTCCTCTTGCTATTCAATTATTACAAGTGTCTCTCTTCTCATTTCTTGAAATTTTAACTACAGTTTCTTGAAAATTGTAGGTTTTTAGCTCTATCTTAGGTGGGATTTTTATGGGTTTTGATCTTTTTTTGATTTTATAGACACTTTGAAGGAGAAAAAAGATGGAGGATAAGCCTGAAGTTCTTGAAGCTGTGCTGAAAGAAACTGTTGATTTGGTAATGGATCTATTAACTGTTTGCTGTGTAGTTTATATGTGTATGTAGTTATGTTTGTCTAATTGTACATGGGTTTGTTTGTTGATAATTTTATGCTTTTTGTGTTTGCAGGAAAGCATTCCCATTGAGGAAGTGTTTGAGAATCTGAGATGTAGCAAAGATGGTCTTACTAGTTCTGGAGCTGCAGAGAGATTAACTATATTTGGACACAACAAGCTTGAGGAAGTAAAGGTATTTATGTTTTCTTGGGACCACTTTTTTTTTCATTGATGTTTCTCATTTTGGAATCTATTATGTTGTTCTTAGCTTTATTATTGTGATTGTTTCTCAAGGTGGTGGTGGTTAAATATTGATGTTGACAACATTGCCTTTTACTTTGCTCTATGTTGTATTTGTACCGCTTTATTGGTTTATGATATTATGTGCTTGTGCTTGTTTTAGTGCTTTATCCTGATGAATTGTAATATTGTGGTTGTGTGCAGGAAAGGAAATTCTTGAAGTTTTTGGGGTTTATGTGGAATCCTTTGTCATGGGTTATGGAAGCTGCTGCAATCATGGCAATTGCCCTTGCTAACGGAGGCGTAAGACTGTCTATTTGAATCATAAACCGAAAAGACTCTCCCTTGATTCATTTACTTTTGTAACAGGTTGCAAACATTTTACCAACCATTTTGTTATTTATGTTCTTGCAGGGAAAGCCACCTGATTGGCAAGATTTCGTTGGTATCATTACTTTGCTTGTGATTAACTCGACTATTAGTTTTATCGAGGAAAACAATGCTGGAAATGCAGCAGCTGCTCTTATGGCGCGTCTTGCTCCAAAAGCCAAGGTATTAGAATTTGAATGAGGATTTAGTATGTTTTACACTTTTTTGGAGGGATTGGGGATAGAAGTGTTTGTATCCTTCTGAGTAATCATGGGGCGTGAAGACCTTTTTTCCTTTCTTTGGTCAAAATCAAATGAGGGAAAGCGGACGGAAGAAATGCGAAAGTCACATGTCCAGACATCTGACTTATCATGGGTGATTACTTGTTTTTTTTGTCTTTCTGTGCACTACTTTTAGAGTTGTAGTGATGAAAGTATTTTCCGGGAAGGACGGGGAGATATTTTTCTTACCTTATCAACTTGCAGAAGAGATTGAACAAAACTTTCACTTCTACTGTTCAACCACTTATTCTTCACCTGCGAACAGAATGCAAGAGCATAATTAATTTTATAGCTAAGATAGCCGTATTTTTATTTAACAGAGCTTAATTGGTTAGTTTTCATTATTATAAAGGTTCTCCGAGACGGAAAGTGGAACGAGGAAGATGCTGCAATTTTGGTGCCTGGGGATATTATCAGTATTAAACTTGGAGATATAGTTCCTGCGGATGCTCGTTTGCTTGAAGGCGATCCCTTGAAAATTGACCAGGTGACAATGCCATTAAAATTCGGGCATTAACTACCTTTCTACATCACTGTTGCTTAAATAAATGTTCCACATTGTGCAGTCTGCTTTGACTGGTGAGTCTCTTCCAGTAACCAAAGGCCCTGGGGATGGTGTGTATTCTGGTTCTACATGCAAGCAGGGAGAGCTTGAGGCTGTGGTCATTGCCACCGGGGTTCATACCTTCTTTGGAAAGGCTGCTCACCTAGTAGATTCCACAAATCAAGTGGGTCACTTTCAGAAGGTAAGTAAACACAGTTGTCTTTGTTCTTTATTTTCTTTCTCCTTAAAGTCAATTTTAATTTTATTTCCATCCACGTTGTGACAGGTTTTAACTGCAATTGGAAACTTTTGTATATGCTCTATTGCTGTGGGAATGATTATAGAGCTTATCGTACAATACCCCATCCAAGATAGAAAATATCGCCCTGGGATTGACAATCTTCTTGTGCTTCTTATTGGTGGAATTCCTATTGCTATGCCCACGGTTTTATCTGTAACAATGGCAATTGGTTCTCATCGTTTGGCCCAACAGGTTTACTATGTACCCTTGGTTGCTTTACGTAGTATAATTTTGGAAATCTGGTGCTGAAGCATGCCTTAACTATAACAGGGTGCAATTACAAAAAGAATGACAGCAATTGAAGAGATGGCAGGGATGGATGTTCTTTGCAGTGATAAAACAGGAACTTTGACACTAAACAAGCTTACGGTTGACAAAAATCTTATCGAGGTTTGTTTATTCATGTCAATCGCTGTGGTTATGAGCCACTATTAGCTTGTCTTTTGAACTTGAGCCTTATTTATTCTCTGCAGGTATTCGCCAAAGGAGTAGATGCAGATACTGTTGTTTTGATGGCAGCTCGAGCCTCTCGAACAGAAAACCAAGATGCTATAGACACTGCTATAGTGAACATGCTTGCTGATCCAAAAGAAGTGAGTAATCGAGTAAAACAAATTCCATTCATACACCTTTTACTAACTCATGCGGACTCACCAAGGGAGTTGTTACCCTTGGCAGGCACGTGCTGGTATTCAAGAAGTACACTTCCTTCCATTCAATCCCACTGACAAGCGTACAGCTTTGACCTATCTTGACAGCGAAGGTAAAATGCACCGGGTCAGCAAAGGTGCTCCAGAACAGGTATTGTTATATATACGTCACGCATATATATATGACCATATCATCTTGCTCAATCAGTTAGCTTTAATTTTTACTTTTTTCTATAACTTTAGATTTTACATCTCGCCCACAACAAGTCAGATATAGAACGTAGGGTTCATTCTATTATTGATAAGTTTGCAGAGCGAGGGTTGCGGTCACTCGCTGTAGCGTACCAGGTACTGGTTTCTTCTTCTTTTTCTTTTTTTAATCTATTTGATGTAAAATGGTATTTTCTCTATCTATTTACTGCACATATCAGTTTTGCCCTTCGTTGTTTCCATGCAGGAAGTTCCAGAGAGGACGAAGGAGAGTGCCGGTGGCCCATGGCAGTTTGTTGGTCTCATGCCTCTCTTTGATCCGCCAAGGCATGACAGTGCAGAGACAATTAGGAGAGCTTTAAATCTTGGAGTAAATGTTAAGATGATTACAGGTACTTCTTTTATTCACCTATGGTTATATTTAAGGATCCACTAATATGCGTTTAGTTAAAGGAAGTGCTGTAAATGCCACATTTGGAAAGAAAAATATCCCCTCAGTCTCAACATTAACTCACTTGAAACTATGTTTTAAGTAATATATATGAAGCTTTATCGTTGTGTCCATTTGACAGTGTCAATCTTTCTGGTAAGAAATTTTGTTGTGGTGTTGAGCCTGCCATATGTGTGCGCACAGAGAAGATGCATGTTAATTTCAACCTTGAAATTATTAATATGAATTTAAAGTGAGGTACCTCTAATTGCTTTAAAGCTCTGCCGTTACAGAATCAAACACATATATAAATCAATTAATTAAGAGTAAAATAGGTGTTCCAATTATAACCTAATTTCCTTATCTAATATGTATAAATGAGTCATGCCTGGGTGTGGGCGATAGCCGATATGGGAGCAAAAATACCCTCATGGGCGGAAAAGGCTTCAAAGGGAAGAAACTCCTATTATATGCTTTTCTTTAATGGCATCTGGAAATAAGTGGCAACATGAAACATATTAATTTATACAGTACTTAAATATCCTTTTGTTTTTTGATATAAAGTCTTCCATTCCTGAACTTGAAAATTGTAACAGGGGATCAACTGGCCATAGGAAAAGAAACCGGTCGCCGCTTAGGTATGGGGACCAACATGTATCCTTCTTCTGCTTTGTTGGGACAGAACAAAGACGAGTCAATTGCTGCCTTACCAATTGATGAGCTCATAGAGAAAGCAGATGGTTTTGCTGGTGTTTTTCCAGGTCCACCATCATATGTTTTTCTCACAGTTGATATGTACTTGTGGGAAGTTATTATATGTTTGCATAGGTTTCACACTAGGTTTCTGGATTGCTCTCATGGTTTGATACATTGTTTCAGAGCACAAATATGAAATAGTGAAGCGCTTACAGGCTAGGAAACACATCTGTGGAATGACTGGTGATGGTGTAAATGACGCTCCTGCTCTTAAAAAGGCTGATATTGGAATTGCTGTGGCTGATGCAACTGATGCAGCACGCAGTGCTTCTGATATTGTACTTACTGAACCAGGACTCAGTGTTATCATTAGTGCTGTCTTGACCAGTCGTGCAATCTTCCAAAGAATGAAAAACTATACGGTAATTCTCAATTTTAGTAATGTAATAGAGATGTGTTACTATATATCTGACTTCCTGGTGGCTTACGATTTAGTACCATTTTATTTATTGTATGTGACATGTGTCTTATGATCTGTACTGATGTGATGTCTCAGGCAAATATATTTTCTTAATATGACACTTTAACATCTGAACTTATCACATTTATTTCTTCTACTGTTTGACAGATTTATGCTGTATCTATCACAATTCGTATCGTGGTAAGTTATTAGTGGCGCTCTCTCCATCCCCTCCCTTTGTTTAATAGTATCTCGTAGTCATTGTTTTGGGTTGTTGGAGTTCAGTGTCTATATCATTATATGTTTTAATTTCCTTTACTGCTTTTTGTTTGCAACAGCTTGGCTTTATGCTGCTAGCCCTGATATGGAAATTTGATTTCCCACCCTTTATGGTGCTGATCATTGCAATCCTCAATGATGGTACGTTCTTCCTTCCGCAGCACTCAAGCATCTTCTTCTCATTAAACACTTGCAGACAGTATTGATTCTCAGAAAAACCTCTAAGGTTTTGAACCTCACAAAATTGAGTACAATAAACATTATTAAGAACATATGTTAAGTAATAACAAATCAGTTTCTTCAATTCTCTGTCCAATTATTATTAAAATGATAAAATCTTTAAAGATTTATTGTGATAACGAAATCCCTGCTGTCCATCTAAACTAGTAGCTGTTGATACCAGGTACTATCATGACAATTTCGAAGGACAGGGTAAAACCATCTCCTCTTCCAGATAGCTGGAAGCTTGCTGAGATTTTCACCACTGGTATTGTTCTTGGTAGTTACTTGGCAATGATGACGGTTATATTCTTCTGGGCTGCATATAAAACAAACTTCTTTCCGGTAAGGGAGCTACCTGCTAACCGTAACTTTCTTATCTCAATATCTGAGGCAATTATAATAGTAATCATTTAAAGTATGATATCTATTGTAAAATTTTGATGCTGCAACGTGTAATGTTGTTGGCCACTTGTAATCTGCTTCCATAGCCTATAATTCTTTGAGCTGACTTGACTCTTTTATTTAGCCTTGTCATTTTGTGCTTGCCAAACGACGGGTTTTTTTATTGGCATCTATTTTTGGTCAAGTTACTAACAGTTTAGCGAAGACGGGACAATTTAGTTGTAGTGATAATTTTCTTTTCTTCTGATATAGAAGAATACATTTGGGGTTGTGCTGATACTTTTCGTTTCTTCTGTCTTGTAAGAATACGTTCGGGGTAAGTTCACTCGAGAAAACCGCTCATGATGACTTTAAGAAGCTTGCTTCTGCTATATATCTTCAAGTAAGCACTATAAGTCAAGCACTTATATTTGTCACAAGATCTCGAAGTTGGTCTTTTGTTGAGCGTCCTGGTTTGTTGCTCGTTGCGGCATTTGCAGTTGCGCAATTGGTGAGGCAATTATCCTTTCACATTAATGGGTACTGCTATAAATCCATGGAAATGATTGTTTTAGTCTTAATTTCTATGACAAGCAGATTGCTACCTTGATTGCGGTTTATGCGAACTGGAATTTTGCTGCAATTGAAGGAATCGGATGGGGATGGGCTGGTGTAATCTGGCTTTACAATATCGTATTCTACTTCCCTCTTGACATCATAAAGTTCTTTATCAGATATGCTTTAAGTGGAAGAGCATGGGATCTTGTTTTAGAGCGGAGGGTACGACTTGCTGTCTGATATACCAAAAATCAGACCACTGATTTGATTTCCATATTTATCTGTCCATTAAAATGTTTCTTTTCTAAAATGGTTTCTTTTTCGGGGACAGGTGGCTTTCACTAGGCAAAAGGATTTTGGAAAGGAACAGAGGGAGCTTAAATGGGCACATGCACAAAGAACCCTCCACGGGCTTGAAGTACCAGACACCAAGATGTTCAATGACAAATCAAATTTCACCGAGCTTAATCAGATGGCCGAGGAAGCTAAAAGAAGAGCTGAAATCGCCAGGCAAGTAGCTTGATTAAAATAAGCAATCTAATTGGTTAGGAGGTATGAAAGAAAAGTCTATTGATCCCACATTGTTTACGTGCAGGTTAAGGGAACTACACACACTCAAGGGTCACGTTGAATCAGTTGTGAGATTGAAGGGTCTTGATATTGATACAATTCAGCAGTCATACACCGTCTAAGAATATAAGTATGTACTCAGGCTACCCTGAAGCAAAGTGAGAATTGTGCTTTCCCTTTAGCTCGTAGGTTGTCTTTTTATGTCAGTTTTGATTATCTTTGTTTATAAATACATTGTACTTCAGTCGTGTCAGGGGTTTGCCATCCCCAGCCAGCAATACACCTAAACTGGGATGTGGAGCAATTATACATTATGTTTATACTTCATGTAGTAAGGTTCTTTAAGCATACAATATCCATCTTCCCCAAACAGAACCACGCCTCTCAGGTGCAATACCTTGCGGGGTTGTAATATTTACATACTTTCTAGAACAGGGACATTTCTCGTTCTCTTAAGTACTAGCTCTATCCTTCCAGGATCTGAGACATAGAAATCAGTATGTTTCCGAAAACAATCTCTTTACTCCAAGCTAAACAACAATTAACTCAAAACAAAGAAAAGGGAATATATGGTTTCAAAAATCCTAAAACAAATGGGTCATAATGTAACCCAAAATGTGCTTGGGCAAAAAAAAAAAAAAAAAAAATCAGTTTGAGCGAAAACAAGTATAAACTGATACCGTGAACGTCCTGAGTGTGGGATTCTAAGGCAAATTTCTACATATTCTTGTTTGAGCTTGAGCGGAGACCAAAAATCGTGGCGAGAAAACTGCCGGAATTGTCATCCGTTATCGAACTTGTCCAAATAATTTTATGAAAAATGCTAGGGAACCGCACAAAATATACACATGGAGACCCATAATTAGTAATCAACCGGAATAATTTGATTACACATAACAGAACACAACACCAAATATGCATACATCCCCATCTAAATAATCATAAAAATATAATTAAAATCGATCATCATCGTATTCAATCATTAAATCACCGTACGAATACATGTATAAAATTGTGAAAAACAAAAATTGAAAGAGTACATATTACGGATCGACGGGGAGGGAGATTATTTGGTAGGAGCTGGAGTGGGAACTTGTTGTTTAGCCGCCTTGTACTTGTCGTATTTATCCATCACCTCCCTGCAAACAAGTCCAAGAAGAACTGCGCTGCCGTATAACACATACTCACCTACTTTGCTATCCGCCATATTTCTATATATTTATATTTATTAATCTATCAATCGTCGGAACAATCAAGCTTCTAGGTTGAAGAAAAAGAAAGACGCTGTTCAAGTCTTGGGGAAGGGTTTAGTTCAGCATATGCTGTTTTTATGCGTTATTTATACCGACGAAAGTTTTTTCCCCCCCTTTTCTGATTTAACAGCACAGGTTGTTTGACTTTTTAATAAACATTTTTTTTGCATTAAATTTAAACTAATATGTTGTTGATGTTATCGAATCTTCAATTTTTTTTATATAATTGTTGGTGGAATTCAAAACTTAGACCTATATATACAACAATTTTTAGTATTGTATGCAACGATTATCATCAATTTGAATTATAATCTATCAATTGTGAATGAAAGGGATAACTAAAAATGAAGATAACCAAACGAACCATATTATCCTACTTATTAGAGTTTAGTATAGATTTATTAAAAGTTTATAAATACTCCCTCTGTCTCTAATTTCTTTTCTGATTTGTTGAATGACACATGTATTTAGACAGGAAATGATTAGCAGTGAACTACAAAAATTTTAAAATGCATTGGGAACTGAGATTAGCGCCTAATCTTGAACTACAAGGGGCCAATCCACAACTAAATATATCCACCAATAAGATTACAGAGACTAATTGAACAACCAATCAAATCTCATATTTACATTCACACAGATTATGCCAATTATACAAGAAAATTACACATATCAGTACTACAACATTTTTAGAACTATAAATTGAAAAAAAAGCCTATACACCATTGCTTTGCCCCCATTTGTTCAGAAATGAATTTTGCTTTCCCTTTTGATTTGAATCAGCCAGCAGATGGAGACACAGAAGGGCAAACAAAGAGGCAATATTATCCTATTTCAAACCTATTTCAAAGGGTTGAGTGGGTTCTAAACCTGTTAATGGGAGACACACCAACAATAAAGAGGCAATATTATCCTATGTACAACTTTGTACACATTGATGAAAAGTGGTTTTATTTAAGCAAAAAATCACAGAGGGTTTACCTGGAAAGAAATGAAAAGGGCAAGTACAGGGCTGCCAAGTCAAGCAAATTCATACCCAAAGTTATGTTCACAGCTGCTGTAGCAAGACCAAGATTTAATGCAGAAAAATGATTGCACCTTTGATGGGAAGATAGGTATCTTCCCATTCACTTACCAAGAACCAGCTAAGAGGGCTTCCGAATACAGAACAAAGGGGATAGTTGTCACCAAGATCGTTGAATCAGTTGGGAAAAAGGAAACAAGAAGCATGTTAATCAATGATGTAATACCAGCAATCATGCAGAAATGGCCAATAACTGAAGGTCCAAAAACTATATATATACAGCAAGACAATGCAAGGACACATATAGCTCAAGATGACCTAGAGTGGCAACAAGTTCATCGACAAGGGGACTTCACATTCATTCTTGTGCAACAACCACCAAACAATCCAGATTTAAATATTTTGGACTAGGGTTTTTTTAGAAGCATTCAATCTTTAATGCACAAAAAAATGCCTAAAGATGTTGATGATATGCTGGCAGCAGTACATCAAGCATATTATGAACTAGATGCAACAACACTGGGAAATGTATGGTTATCCTATCTATATGTCATGAATGAAGTGCTAAAAGTGAAAGGTTCCAATGATTACCTTGTGCCTCATGTTAATAAGAAGAAATTAACAACTGAGGGTAAGCTACCAGTTCAAGTCACTGCACCAATGTGGGCTATCCATGAGGCATGGAATTACTTACATGGATCAACAGGTTAAGTGCAACAATGGGGACAAGTAAGCTTAGTTTTGATTTTAATGTACTAGTGCTAAAAGTAAGCTTAGTTTTAAGCCGTCCATGTATTAAAAGTAAACTTAGTTCAAAGCAGTTCAGGTATATATAAGTACTTGATCTCAGATTGTTCCCAAGCATCATCGACAACATCAACAACCACTAAGCACACACAAGCCTCCAATCAGTCAAAACTGGTATTTAGGAAGAAATAAGCGATAACATTTCTGATTTCTTGAATGACACAGGTATTTAGGAAGAAAATGATTAGCAGTACACTACAAAAACATTCAAATGCATTAGGAACTGAGATTAGCACCTCATCTACAATTACAAGGGGCATATCCACAACTAATTATATCCACCAATAAGATTACAAGCATCATACTACAAGAACAAGCGATTAACAACACTGACAAGTTCATTTAAGTACAAAAACAAGCATTTAACTACAAGAACGAGTATTTTACTACAAGAACGAGCGATTAACTATAAGAACGAGCGATTAACGACAAGAACAAGCGATTAAAAACAAAAAAACAAGCGATTCAATATACAAACAAGCAATTAAATACAGGAACAAGCGATTAAGAACAAACAAACAAGCGATTAACTACACAAACAAGCAATTAACTACAATTACAAGCGATTAACAACACAAACAAGTTCAAGGTAGAACATATTTACTCCGATTAGGAGCGAGAGCATGCATCTTCTAAATCAAACTCAACATCCAAATCCAAGTCATCGTTCGACGGATCCGGAGCAATAACGGCGACCACTTCAACTGGATCTGAAGAAAGAGGGGACGAAGGAGCATCATATTCATCCAAGGGGACTTGAATAACAATTTCATGCAACGGCGATCGAGGGTTTTTGTGACGCCCCTAGATCCAGGGTCAAGGATCCAGGTCATCACGGTTCAATTTCCGATCAATATCAATATCTCTTTAGTCTTTTTTTTTTTTTACTTAATACTTATGCAATTGACCCCACACTAATACACACACACACACACACACACCAGTCATATGCTCATAGAACAACATCCACAATATTTAAAAGTTTAAAGTTAACAGTTTTTACAAGCCCAGAATTTACTAAGTACATTGTTGAACAAAGCTTCTACAGGAAGCATTTCAACAACCAAAGTTTATTACAACTTACACACTTAATTTACATAAGTATACTAAGCCCCTTTCGCTTGTCACTACCTCGGGGATAGTCGCCAACACTCGCTCAAAAGGTCGCCTTTCCCTTACCCTCTTGCGGTGTGTGGTACGTAGTATCGGCATGGGACCTAGCTGTTATATACATAAATAGCAAGAGTGAGCTATAATAGCTCAGCAAGATAATACTGTAAACTAAAATTTAAAATGTGAACAGGTATACATATATGTATATGCATATATAATAGCAGGAAACAATTAAAATCCTTAAGGAAGAATAAAGCTCTTATTTAATAATACATCATCCACTTACTATTATAAGAAAGAAATCCAGAATAATATAATATCAGTTTTTCTTCATCTGTAACCATAATTCCATCATCTCATCTCATTATTCTGTTTTCAGTATAGAAATCTGAAAACCATTGTCTACACCTTCCTTTCAAAAACATTGGGGATATCTGCTGTCGCCTGATACGTTAGGACGATGATCAGTCGCCTAATCGTACCTGCTCTCTTTTTACTACCGGTAGAAGGAATGAAGATCATCCCTGGAGGAAGGCCACCTGCTAACATCCTCCCTTGGCATCTTCGTGCCGAAATAAAATAATAAATGCTGGACTGTGTCGCACACAGCCCTGACACAGCCACTTACGCAAGTCTATTTCAATCCCCCTTTTTATCACATCATTATTCCCTTTTTAAAATATCATTCCACATTTCCATTTTCTCGCTTTCATTCCCACATATCATTCACTCATATCATTCCCATTCTCGCACATTACTTCTATAAAATATATATATATAACATAAAGCTTTGATTATGATCCATACATCTCTTTCATATTCAGGAATCAAATATACTTTTATATTCATTAAATATTCCGTCTATTTTAAGAGTAATGGATGATAATCCAATAATATTTATTAAACCACTGATATTCAAAAAGAACATTTTTAATATAGTATTATAAACCATATAACCGTAGATAACAACTGATACCATTCTCTCTTATTCTCTTAATCATAAGGCATGTTCACTTCATGCATAATCATCTCTATACATATCCATCTCATACTCATATTCATATTCATATCCAACTCATACTCGTATCCATATTCATATACATTTTCATATATCTTTCTTTTCCAATATCAATACTCAAGGAAGACAATTTCTTCACAATATAGTAATAATAGCATCACATATATATTCCATGAAATCAAGTTTCTTTGTGAAGATAAGTAGCTTTACAAATAAGGATAGAAGAAATCTTGCCTCGGTTTCGGTATCCTGACGGTATGGCTCGTCCCTCTTCCGGAGTTTCTATAAACATAAAAGGACTGTCGTTAGAACCACATCTCTTACTCACTACACTCTTGTATAACATTACCTTTGAAACTTTAATATATGTTTAACATATTCCTATTACCCCAAAGGTTCAAGAACTTAGCCATTTAAAACCTTAATCGAAGTTTCAGGGGTTTTCACTATTTCCCCTAACGATCACACTTAACTGTAAAAATTCTCAGAAAATATGGATTTCGAATTTTATCACAAGGTCAACTGGTAACAACTCTTTGACTACCTTACTACATTATCCCAAAGTTTCATAATTTTTAAAAATGTTTAAGTATGGTGGTTATAGCCTCAAAGTTAACACAATTACATTTTCTCGGTTTCTGAACCGCTTTCACTAAAACTGACTTTTCTCCTAAACCGTTCATCAGATTTTAACGTACCTTATATCAAAAAGATCTATGAACTAAGCTCTATAATTTCATGGTCAATTGGGAACCTAGGCAGTAGGGTACCGTACGGATGCAGGGGGTCCAAAACAGGGCAACTCACATCCTAACGAAAATCGGGCATTATAACGGCTATAATTTCGTACTTTCCAAAAGCAAACTCCTCCAAATCAAACATCCACCTTATACACCATCACCTACACCATGTGGTCTACATCCCAACCATGCTTACAAGTCCACAACACACAATTTTCATATCAAAACAAACCATTTATAACACATAATCATTATAAACTAAACATTAACATCCCTTAACTACTAACCAACTCAATTTCCACCATAAATACAAAGAGGGCAAGAGTAGTTATACCTTCTTGAAGCTCTAACAACACTTAACAAGCCTTGGGTAATCCTTAATAACCTTACAATAGCTTGAATCAACAAAAGGAAACCATAAAAACAAGTTAACACTTAGAAAACACTATTCATCATCTTTTCTAACAACTTCCATGCTTTTATTACCTTGGTAAATGATGTTGGTTTGCTATGAAACTTTGTAGATGATCCTTCCTAACCTCCGCTCCATGATTTTTCCCTTGAATTGTTATTGAAGAGAGCTAGGGTTTTGAATTTTTTTTTCTTTTTCTCCTTTTTTCCTCTTTTTGGCCGAATGTAGTAAAATGGATGGGGGAGAGAGATTTTTGTGTTTACTTGCTCTTATCTTGGCTAAATCTTGATTAGTCTAGTGTCTTGTGGAAGCTTGGAAGATATTTGTGATTAAAAACCATGCTAAAGTACTAATTTACCCTTAAAACAGTTAGTGGAAAATGATGTCATTAGTGATGTCATTAGGATGATCTAATATTCTCATTTCCTTATTTTCTAAGTATTAGGATAATAATCTTGGATAATCATAATGTGGTATGCATCCTTGTTAGATCACTAATCTTGGTTGCTTGGTTCCCATACTCGTCTAATTGTGGTTCGTTTCGAGTATACCTCATTATTTCAGTGGTTTTCGAAATCATTTACAAATCCAATTTCCTTTGGTATTCTCTTAACTTAATAATCCCTTGGTCTAATCTAAATTCACTAATCCCTCAATATATAATTCTTATAGGGTTTCTATGCTCTCTAATATCAAAAAGAAGCTTATTCGAAATCAAAATTCTAAAAATCCATACTCTAGAATTTCTGGAATCTATCGTCATTTCGAGTCACTTATTTTCAATGTACAACACTAATATGGTTTCTGTTTATTCATTTTCCATCTCCAATATAGAGTACCTACATACCATTTCCCTAAATCCTCAAATTTTACTATTCATGTGGTCACTGTAGCATTGCTAAAGTTAGGGTTATTACAGTTTTGATCCACCGTCACATCCGATTTGGGCACCGATTCCTCAAACTTAGTTGGACCAAACTTTAATCGAAGATATTCACGACTATAACTGTGTTCCCCATCACAACAATCACCTTTGTCACAATGATCGGGATCAGAGCACTCGTAGATAACCGTATTACCAAATTCATCATCGGAATCGGAAAACCCATAATGTAAACTCATGTTTTTGATAGAGTAATTAGGGTTTGGTGGCGAAGAATAGAGAGAAACGGAAGGACGAGAGAAAATAGATTAGGGTTATAGTGGGAGTAGGTGGGGGTATACGTATAAAGTATAGTGGGAGTAGGCGAGGGAGTATTTTTTAAGAGTATAGTGTTGTTTTTATGGCCAAAAATAGTAAGAAGAAAAGTAATTTGAATTACCTTAAAAGGAAAGTAGGAAAAGAATTAAAGGACGGAGGGAGTATCTAAAATTCAGTTAAAAAATGACCAAATTACACTATTTTGGAAACCCACTGTCCAAAATATCCACCAAAAGAGGAGACCGCCTTTTTTACCCACCTAATGCGCATGTTGTACATGCGTACTCCCCAAACACAATTATATAATGCATGTTCCATTTATGCAATCACAGTGCTTGTGTATTACACAATGCTTGTTCCATTTATACAATCACAACACTTGTGTTCTTCAGCCACGTGGTCAGTTAATAGGCTACAATATGCATGCCTGTAATGTGTACATGGACTACACATATAACAAATGTGTAGGCCTTTAACATCTTTTGGGGTTAAAATAGTTTTTATTTGGGTTCAACGGATTCCATTTGGGGTTTAAAAATATTCAATTTTTTAATTAAAATTTTTAAATTTTATCTATATTCTCTTAGGGGTTCAACGGTTAATCTTTGGGATTAAACGTTTCCATTTTAGGTTTTAGAAATATTCGGAATGACGAATACACCGTATACGGACTTATGATTTACAACCCTAAACCCTAGACCCAAAATCCTAATTTATCCTGATTTTTAAAAATTCAGGCTGTCGGACTTCGTAAAGTTAATAGTGTTTTTTAATAGTATTTGCAAATACATATTTACCAAAAAAAAAAAGAAAAGAACACTTAACGTAACGTTTTAGGTTAAAACACGCAAACAAATAAAAAGGTGTAATATGACTGAGGTGTAATATGATTATAATTGTTTTCGATTGGATTCAATATAAATATTTAAATTATCAATGACTATTTTGATTGCAAAGCAACTATTGTTTTGTAACATATAATACTATAGACTATATTTTATTAATTTTTTTATAACATGATATATTATAATTTCAGTAAGATGATTCTAGGAAATAAATTGTAATCTAAAAGGAGTATGTTATTTTTCAAAAAGAATAAAAAATAAAATTCTGTTATGAACTACCAAATACCAATCCATGTATAAATAGATTTGATATTTAATACAATGACTAATCCGATTATAAATCTATTTTTTAAATGCACCGATTCTAACGTGCTAGTGAATTCAAAAACTTCTCCCAAAATTATTTCGAAATGAAGTGATACGCAAATTTTAAAGAGAGGCCATCTCACCTCTTGGTCACAGGTTCGACTCTCATGGGAGGCGGATTTGTGATTATGCCATCCTGGGGCAGAGCCTGTCGCACTTGTGCGGTTTGCCTTGGATCACGTGGTTTGCAGGCTATTGCGTGAGCCCATGGATTTATCCAGAGCGCACCCGAAGGGTAGCGGCTGCGGGTTCCCATGTTAAAAAAAAATAATAATTTAATTTATAGATTACATGGAATTCCATCATTATTAGAATAGTTACTAATTACGCATATGATATTTGTGACAAATTTTGGGAGAACTTTTGAATTTTCTAACATTTTTTTTTACTTTAAACACAATTGTCCTGATATTATATCCTTATATATAATAAGCATAAGAGGGATCTTATTCAATTTTTTGGTCTGGTCGCTATACTATCAAAATTATATGATCCGTTGGATTAAAAATAGATGATCAAGATTAGATTACATTAAAAAAAAATTATAATCTAAAAAGGATATAACTAAGAAAGATTGCATTAAGAGTCAATTTTAAAAAGAAAAATTATAATCTAAAAATGATAAAATTACAAAGGGTTATATTAGAATTGAATTTAAAAAAAAAATTATACTCTGAAAAGGATATAATTTAAAAAATTTGCATTAGAATTTAATTCTATTTAATTTTTTATTAATATTAAAAAAATTCATATTTACTATTTGTGCTATATCTTGAGATCAAGAAATCAGATTTGGATGATTTTACAATCCACGCGAACCTCATAAAGTTATCTTTAATTATTAAAATTATATTTGGTTGTTAGTAGAATTATCTTCAAATAATTAAAAGGATTTTTTGATAATCAAAACGAACTATAAGTAGAATTCATAAATCGAATAGAATTTTCAACGTAAAAAATCGTTAATTTCTTCTCTATTTTGTTTATGCGTAGGTATAATTGGAAAAGAAATGTTAAGCCATTACTAATTAAAGATTATTTTGTTAATTTCACGTGGGCTGTAAAATCGTTCAAATCAAAGTTTAAGAGTTCAAGATAGAATATAAATATTAAATCAAATATGTAAAATCTTATATATATCAATTTTTTAACAACAATTTGATATGTAAATTAATAACATATAAAATTAATATAATTAAAGATATTACAAAAGAAACCGTGCGTTGCACGGGTTATAAACTAGTATAACAAAAAACCGTAATTTAACACTCAGAAGCTAGGCTGGTGGTCTCAATTTCGAATCTCTGCTAAAGGTTCATTCAGCGAATCTCTGCTAAAGGTTCATTGCCAGCGATTACGGTCACCATTCAATATAATGTCACATGATGAGTTCTCTATCACTGAAGAAGTGTCAGCCTTGGTCCTTCGCATTCGCATTCGTATTCAAGTGCCAAGTGTAACAAAAAAAAAAAAAAATTTGAATCCAAGTGCGAAAAACGTGCATCAGGTGCGTATTTAGCACGTATATGTTAAATTGCCTACCTAAAGGCAAAACTATTGGAGCTAAATCGCTTATTCAGATTATCTATGTATTAACTACCAACAGTATAAACGTAATGAAGGTTTTAGGTAGAAGGCAATTGACATGGAGTGCGAAGGTCATGTAGCAACCAGAGTTAGTATCTTAACATAAGCACCATGGGACAAGAGAATCAGTACAACACAACTGATGTTGAGTTCAAGGGTCCTGTAGCGATCAAAGTTAGCAACCTAAGATAAGCTGCTGAATGAGTTGGCATTGCCATTGAGAATGCAGACTACTATTGTAGCAGCGATGTGGTTCACCTTAAATATTGTTGATCTCTGTTTTACAAGAATTTCCCTTGATTCCTTAAACTAATTTGCTATTATTTTGTTCTCATGGGTTTTTATAAGAACTGACAAATAACAGAAATCAGGTGTAGGACAGACCTGTAAATCCTCCAGACAGAATTCTGTAGGGTTTTTAATACCAATGTAGATTCATGTGATTTTCCCTTTTGATTCGTTATTGCATGGACCGTTACTGTTTATTATTCCCTTCGGTAAAAGATAACATCGAGTACATACTCTGAATCAAGTATTTGAGATGAGGAGCCTTTATATTACCAAAACAAAATGATATGAATTCAGGCTTAAAGGAATAGTTTATATTAATCCATTTGTTTTGGTTCCATCTTAATTGAACAAGTTTCATCATCTTGGGTCCCTTTGTACTTGTACCAACTGGAACAAGCTACAAAAACAACTGCATTAAGGGCGGAAAGTGCAGCTAGGAGGTAATAGAAATAATCCAATCTTCCCTTGTTAAGATTTTCTGGTAACCAGTCTCCAGAAGCTGCCTGTTGTGTAGTCTTGTGAACTGTAGCCATCAGAAAACCATAAAAGTAGTTACCAGCTGCCATTCCCAAGCAGTAGAATGAACCTCCGATACTTTTCATGTTTTCTGGGAACTCCTTGTAATAGAACTCTACCAATGCAACTGAAGTAAACGCTTCAGCTATTCCGTTTAGTGTCAGCTGTGGAACCAACCAAAATCCAGACATAGATGAAATTGGGCCACGATGGGGTTGAATTCCTACTGGTGGCTGTGTAAGAGCCAAGTGCCTTCTCTTTTGCTCAACTTGTGCTGATAAAATTGATACTGCTATTGTGAGGAATATACCACATCCGATTCTTTGAAGGATTGTGATTCCTGTGTCTTTTCCTGTAATTTTACGGAGTTGGGGAACTATGATTCTGTCATAAATGGTCAGAAAGATGGTGCAACTGAGCATGACGAAGACTACGTATGTTGCTGGTGGGATCATGAAATTGTTCTGCCCAACACGCCTATCAGATTGCATGGCTTGAAAGACTATAAATTGATGCTGTTGAGCAGTTGCAGCGGTGTAGATGATGCCACATGCCCATATGGGTAATACCCGGATGATACATTTTACTGCTTCTACTTGCTGCAAACTGCAGAGGTTCCATGGATTCGTTGGTGTACCATCTGAATTGATTTTATCCTCTTCTGTCACGATAGCTGCTTTGTCCAGAAACCTGATTACATCACCAAGATTAATTAGACAATTGTACATGTATAATATATAAATTAAAACAATCATATCATCTCAGATTATGTACTTGCCTCAATTGATTAGTGTACGGGAGCTTAGAAGTGATAGACTTGGGAGGTGCATAGTTGAAGAGAGAAAGGGACAGCTGAGGTGGCAAATGTCTTTTCTTGAAAGCAACCACAAGAACCCGAATCACACTTGTGATTGGGCTGCCCTCGGCCTTCACTTTGACATATATTTTTGATCCCATGAAGAAGAGTATACATGATATGAACATGAAAATGGTAGGAATTGCCAAACCAATGGACCAGCTGACATTTGTTTGGACATAGACGATAAACGTCAAAGATACCATTTGTGCGAATGTCAGAGTGATGAAGTACCAGTTGACGAAACTATTTATCCCCCTTTTTCCAGATTCACTGTTGGGATTGAATTGGTCAGCTCCAAAGGCCATGTTGCAGGGGCGGATGCCACCAGCTCCAATCACCATTAGGGCAAAGCCACAGAGTAGAACAAACATTTGCAATGAAGTTGGTCCTGTGCACACCTCCTTTGGCCCGCACCTAGGAGGATGCAGCCAGCTCACCACTGCTGTTAAGTCTATAGCAAGTAACCCCTTCATTTACAAACAATAAGTACCAATGTCATTAGATATAGTGCATAAGACTGTGTATTTTTTCAAATGAATCTGATTAGTAAAAAGTCATGGAAAATGAGTACCAAAAAAGATGCAATCGATGCAAATGCGAGGGTCTTGTAGCGACCAAAGTAGGTATCAGAAAGATAAGCGCCCACTAAGGTAGCTAAATTGGTGGTGCCTTGGAATGTACTCATAATAGTTGTTGCCTCAATGCCCTTCATATTGAAAACCGTGGTTAGGTATACTAAGAGGTTGCCCAGGAGCCCCATCGATCCCAGCTTCTCAAATGTCTCATTCCCTGAAAAAATTTCGGACATGTCGATAAACATCTAGAACAAAAACTAGCCTTTAAGGTTTTCCCAACTCTTACTTCCAAATATTCAAGAAAAAATGGAAATAAATATAAAATCTTGATTTACATACCTATAATATATGGCATGGCTTTGATTCCTCTGTAGTTGACCTGAGGTTCATCATTTTCCCGGTCCTTCTCATCTTTAATTTGAACTATCTTTTCATAACTTGTTTTTATGGCTTCCATCTCCTCATTATCCATTGCTTACAAAAATATTTCAATTCGCCTCCCCGGTAAAAATGCCAACAATTTCTTTCTATGTTTACCGAACAAGGACAAATCAAATAATTCTCTGCTACAATTAATCCGACGAACGGACTAATAGTAGCAGGTCGTAAATGGATACCAAGGCAACTTCAAGAACCTATTAGTTTCTCCGGAAATGTCCAGAGAAACTAATGTTGTTCTTGTAAAATCAGGGAACCTGAAACTTTTTTTAAGACCAACGGAATAAAATCCCATGTCTCTTTGTTTATATATAGGCAACATAAAAAGATGGGAAAATGTGAATCGTTTAATTTGAAACGTTTGAAGATAACGTAAGATATGTTGCATCTTTTGGTGTCTCCGCTGTTAATATAATCATTTAGTGAAAGATGATGATTAATGGTTGTTAATTATCATGTCACCAGACTTGCTTTTAGGCTAAATATAGTATGTGTTGCTATTTACATGGATTTTACTAAACATTGCACGGCCATTTATTCACATTATTACTACGTTCATGGGTCATAAAAATAATTAGGAAGAGGGGTTCATTTCGAATCCAAGTACTGAACTCGACGTTATCAATTGCGTTGTATGATGTCGCGTATTTTTTAGAGATGTTTGTTTTGGTAAGAAATCTTGAATTTTGCCAAAAATATGAAATAAAACTTAAGAGTTTTTAAAAAGTATGACAATTCTTACATTTATTTTCTATAAGATTTTTAAGAAACTAGGTATGTGCTTATGTGAAATGGCATATAACGGTTGCTTTTAGGCTTTGTTGATTGAACAAGAAGAAAAACATGCATGTATTTAACAGTGTACATGCAGACTCTTTTTTGGATATAATATTTCATAATGCATCAAACAAATGGCTCTTCAGATTTTAATTCTTCCAATGCAACTTCAGGGCCAGGGGTGGTGTCTCTGCTTGCTGTTTTATACTTGTACCACTTGCCACACATTATAAAGTAAGCCAAATTCAATGCTTCCAGAGCCACAATGATGTAGTAAAAATAGTCTAATCTTCCCTGGTTAAGATCTTCTGCTAACCACCCCCTTTTTCCATTACCTTCTGTCAATCTTTGAACCATCGTTTGCAAGAAACTACTCAGGTAACTTGATGCAGCAGATGCACAGAAGAGAAATGATGCAGCTATACTCTTCATGTTCTCTGGGCTTTGCTTGTAAAAAAGTTCATTTTGGCCTATCGTAAAAAATCCATCGGAAAGTCCTGCTACAATTAATTGTGGTATGAACCAAAAGCCAGACATTGAAGAAATTGCACCTTTTCTTGGTTCAATTCCTAATGTTGGTCTAGTTAGAGCCCATGTTCTTCTTTTGGATTCGATTAAGGCCGATACAAATAGACTTATGCTAGATAAAACGATTCCAATGCCCATTCTTTGGAGCACAGTTATGCCACCTTCTTTTCCTGTGAATCTCCTGAGAAAAGGAACTATGATTCTGTCATAACCGGGGATCCAGATTGTGAGTGTTATCATGGTGAATACAATATAAGTTGCTGCTGGAATCTTGAATGTACTGCTTTTGATAAGACGTCTATCGGATTGAAGAGCTTGAAAGACCAAGTAGTTGTTTTGTTGGATAAATGCTACATGGTATATAATGATGGCAAACCATATTGGAACTAATCTTAATAAGCATTTCACTTCTTCCACTTGCTGTATGGGGCAAAGTCTCCATGGATTCGCTGCTGATCCGTCCATCTTCAGTTCATCTTCTAGAGTTCTAATTGATGCTTTGTCCAGAAACCTGGACGGTTAAGTTCAGTTTGTCAAGGAACAATCATCAGCAATCAAAAAGTATCTAATACATGGTCTAATACAATGGGTAGGAAAACTAGTCATATAAGACAACTGGAGGACAGCCGTACATAAACCAAGATAATGATCTTCAAAGGAGTTACTCATCTTTTAGTATTTACCTGAATTGATCAGTGTATGATAACTTGAAGTTGGTGGTATTTTTTAATACATAGTCGAAAAGGGAAAGCCATGGTTGCTCCGGTGACTTTAATCCCCTTTTTTTGATAGCAGCCGCAAAGACTTGCACCACACCCAGCAAAGGGCTACCTTGTGGCAATACTATGACATATATTTTGGTACCGACAAAGAAAATTACACACGAAATGAACATAAGGAGTGTTGGAATTCCTAATCCAACAGACCAGCTAATATCGGACTGCACATACACTATGATTGTTAGGGACACCATTACAGCGAAAGTATAGGTTAAGTAGTACCAGTTAAAGAAACTATTGATGCCTCTTCTTCCAGGTTCAGTGTTGGGATTAAATTGATCTGCTCCAAAGGCTAAGTTACATGGTCGTATACCAGAGCCACCAACAACTAGAAGCGCTAAAGAGCTCAACAGAAAAGCCAATTGCCCTGTTGTTGGTCCTTGGCATAGGCTTGTCACTTCTTTCCCACAGCTTGGTGGATGAAGCTTTGAAATTGCTGCTGTTAGAGTTAACAAAAGCATCCCCTGCATGTTTAAAAATTATTTTAGGGTGTCAAACCATGCCATCAATTAGTAAATAACACATCATAGCTCATTACACATTTACACTATACACACGATACATTACTGAAAAAGATTTTGCACCATGAAAGAAGATATTGAGGCAAATCCAAGCGTTTTGTAACGATCAAAATAAGTGTCGGAGAGGAAAGCTGCTATGATGGTACCAAAATTACAAGTTCCTTGGAAGATATTGTTGAGATTTGTTGCAGTGATGGTTTTCATGTGAAAGACGGAAGTGAGATACACTAGGAAGTTGGATGAAGTCCCAAATGTCCCCAGCTTCTCAGATGTCTCATTTCCTGCAAATTAAATTAGAAAAAATGAAACAGAATGTTAAATTAGCAACTGAAGTAGAAACCTTTATAAGGTGTAATTGCAGTATCAACCAAAGTACGTAAATGTAAGTTGTTTGAGTGTCTATTATCGTTACCTACAATATAAGGCATGGCCTTAATTCCTCTATAGTTAGGTTCACTGCTCATAGTTTCTTTGTCATCTTTCCGGGATACGGAAATTAATCTCTGGGAGTTGTCCATGTTCTTGTTTGTTTGTACAACTTAGAGAACTCTGTGTCTGTTGATTATGTTTATTCTTGAAATGAATATACATCAAGATTTTAGAGGTTTTCATTCCAGCATTACACTACCCAAGTCAATTAAAAGATCACTATCTCTGGTCCTGCACGGCTCCACAATCACAAAAATAAAACTCAAAATGCTCACATAGTCATATATAAGACAATTTTCTTCCAAGAATGACGAAGGAAACAAGGAATCTACTAGTATCTAAACATATAAGTTGTGAAACATATGACTCATGAGCAATAATATATCTTTTTGACAGGGAATGTTCAATTAAATAAAATTCTTAATTTACCGACGAAGTATATGTAGATGTGTTAGGTCCCGAAGTATCGTAGAAGGGGGTTGAATACGATACTACCAAAAATAAAAAATAATTTCGAAAATATATCTTTATTGATAATAAACTCGAAGTGGTGTTACAACTTCTAATCCAATGGATTAGCTTCAAAACAGAACACTCCTAAGGATAGTTTAGGCACGAGGACCTTCTACCCGACACTAGGGCTGTAAATGAGCCAAACAGTTCGTGAGCGGCTCGAGCTCTATTCGTTAAATATTTGAATTCGATTCGGTATTAATCGAGCCGAGCTCGAGCTCGAACAGTTCGAACTTTCCAACGAGCCGAGCCCGAACTTAAAAGTGTTCGATTCGTAAGGCTCACGAGCCTTATCGAGCCTTACCTTTATTTAATATATATTTTATATATACTAATATATATATTTATGATTTGTTGATAAAAACATATATGTATGATTTATTTTGCATAATTACCATTTTAGAAAGACAAAACCCTAGAGGCCTAGACCCAAAACACTCAAGTCGCCGCTGGGTCACGATATGTTCAAACGCCGCTGACTCAAACCTCTCCTTTCGGATTAGAGGTAAGAGAACTAATTATATGTTCTTGTACAACTCTTGATTCTTGTTCAAACTCTTGATTCTTGATCTCTCAATTTCTTTTTCAAATCCAAACTTTTACAACTCTTGATTGATTGTCCTCCTCAAATATTCAATGTTTATCTCTTTATGTTTAACTGATTATGATCTTGATTAGAGGTATGATCTTGATTTTTTATCATTTTTTGTTTAACTGATTATGTGATTCAAAACCCCATTATTTGGTTCCTTTTTAAGCTTCAATATTCGACACTTCACTTTGTGTATATTGTATTTGTATAGATCCTTTTTTGGTGTGATGATTTAAATCTTATTCTTTTTATTTTTATGGAGTTGGATGTTTATAAGCTTCTTTTAAAGTATAATTAGTTGTAAATTTCTTTAAGTGTTAGTCGATGCTTGTTAGTCATTAATCCAACTCATGTACCTGGCTGGAACTCTGGAAGTGTCATGTTCTTCTTTCTTTGTGGAGAAGATTGGTGTCGCAGCCTTCATGGGATTAAAAGAAAGAATAAAGTATGCATTATTTTCATTTTCTTGTATAAAGTAAATAAATTATAATATTTACTTCTATTAGAAAATGAAATATTTTGTATTAATCGAATGTTATGTTTGTTCAGGAGAAGAAACCAATCAAAATTTTACTCCCCAATCGTGGATAAGAGCTAAAGAAAACAGACCTTATGTCAGCTGGAACACAGGTAACATATAAGTACCACCCAAGTGTGACATGTCAAGTTTTCTTTTCAGCTTGCTCTTACTTTAGATTCTATTCTGCTCAGTTTTGCTATAAATAGCTTCGTATATTGATATATATTAGTTCTGTTAAGTATTTCCGATCCCTATTCGTCCCAATTTCTTCTATTTCAATTTGAGTACTGTTCCTAATTACAGCGAGTGTGTAAAAAGTAATGAATTATATTCTGGCTTTTAAGTTAAGACTTAAGACCATCCGGTAGCTTCTTTGTGGGTCAAAGTTTTGCCATTATACTGAACTAGCAATACACTAGCGTGCCATTCATATTTAGTTGTTCTAATCTATAGCTGGAGAGGTAGTGGTTGCCATACCCTATGTTTATACAACTATGTGGCTAGTGGAGCTTTCACTCAAAGTAATAATGGCCCTGAACTGTATGCTTTTGTATGTAGTGTACTTGCTGCATTGTGTACTAAACTACTAACACTTTGTTTTTCTTTTGTTATATATAGGATCTTGGCAATGAAGTATGGACAAAATTAGTAAATGGCTGGTGACTGGACCTGATCTATGAGACTATGACTTTTGTATTTTTTGCTGGCCTGATTTCTAGAATTGTATCAATGTTAATCTAATTTTTGTTGGTCCAGTACTCCAGTTGAAAGTAATATTATGCTGGTTTTGTAACATGACTTGGTTCATATTTGAAATTAAATTATGGTACTAGTACTACTCTGGTTGACATTCATTATTACATGTTCAATATATTTTTAAGCTGGATTGTTGGAGGAATATTTTAAGATAATCGAGCTTTCGAGCCGAACTCGAGCTTATCGAGTATTTAACGAGTCGAGCTTCGAGCTTAAAATTTTGTGGCTCGATCGAACTCGAGCCGAGCTTCGAATATTTTTGTCGAGCCGAGCTCGAGCCTGTTACTGTTCGGCTCGTTTACAGCCCTACCCGACACTTCCTTAAAGCGGGCTAAGCCGGCTTTCCTACTAGATGGACTGTCTAGCAACTTACACAGAGAATATATAAGAGAGAGAAGAGAGAGTTGGGTGTTGAGGTGTGTTTTGAAATAAACTACAACAGGCCTATTTATAGATTATAGAAAGTCACTATTTGACACTATTCCAACAACCCCCAAATAGTAACCGAGCTTTATTCCAACAACTCCAAAATAGTAACCGGACACTATTTCACCAACCCCAAATAGTAACCGGGCACTATTACACCAACCCCAAATAGTAATCGTGCATAGTAACTGTGCATAGTAACTTTGCATAGTAACTGCGCATAGTAATACTATTTTTGTATCTCTTGGGCTTCTTTCTTCTGTTTTATTCTGCTGTTTTAATTCATCTCTGAAAATAATTCAAGTACAAGATTAATTTAATTATTTGTTATAAATAATTAATTAATCTGTTACTTATTTAATTTTCAAAGAGTAAATTAATTTTTGACAATACCTTGAAATATTATGTCTGTCCTTGATCGTCAATAGGCTTTGGCAATTCTTTCTGTAAATTAATGTGTTGATCCTTCTCGTATGTGTTGACACTTAGTGCACTGGTCTGGTTCACAAGTGACTAGCACTAATCTTGATCTTCACACCTTCGTTACATTCCAATTGATTAGCCTGTAGCGATATCTTCAAATTATGTAAATACATGGAATCTTTTTGGCTCTTCAACTGAATCATCTGTACATCTTATTCTGTCACTGAGGCTTGAACAGGTTAATGAACTTCTTTCAGCGACTTGATCCTTGTTGGTGCCTGTTCTTCAAATTTCACGATCCCTGTATAGATTTAATATTATTTATCTTTTATCCTAGTTGAGTTATATATATCTTCTATTACATATTACATTGCATTATGCTTTACAATCTCCCCCTATTTGATTGTTAGGGTTTGACAATCAAATCCCTAGAGGATAACTCAACTGATACAACAAAAATAAAATACAAAGATAAATAATATTAAAGCGCATTCTGGATCATATATATACATTTTCCAGATTTCTAAAATTAACCAAGTGCAAGACAATTGTTCATTTAAACTGAATAAATCTTCAAGTTTGCCTTTGCTTTCTTTCCACATAGCACTAATACTCCCATTAGCTTTTCCTTTCCCAAAATAAAGTTAATTCCGTGTCAACAACCTTTTCCTTACCCTTACGCCTAGTAGATTTTTCTTGGTCATCCACCTTCTCCCCCTCAGTTGGGTTATCCTCCAGAGTAGTAGGATTTGGAGTTGGTAAATTAGACGAAGCTGTCTTCACTAAGGAATTATTTGCATGACTAAACTGGGCTGCCATGGAACTTAATTGAACCTGGAATGCATCATGTTGAATAAGTTGCAAATTTTTGATTTCTGCAATGGACTTACAGATATTTGACAACTCTTTCTCCATTGTTTGGACCCGTGTAAGGAGTCTGTTGTATTCCTTTCTGGTTACAGGTGTATGTGGTTGAGTAGGTTGCTCACTCATACGTTCTGCAGGTGTTTCACTCAACACTCTATATTCACTCGGTTTAGTGGTTTGGGTTACACTTACATGTTCTGTTTGTGTTTCCCTCAACTCTTCTCCAGAGCTTCCACCGATATGTGTACCTGCAAATGAAATCATCCTAGCCCCTTTTTCGAAGGTCAAGGATGGTGGAATGAAAGTTTGTGAGCTTCCGTCCTCGCGTGAAGCGAGTTACCGACCACTGGTAAAGAGTGGTAAATCTCGAAAGAGATCCAGAGATTTTCCCTCTGGGAGGTTAAACTTGAATCGATTAAATGGCACAAAACCCAAGTTTCCCTCGTATGTCTGTGAAGACACTTGGTTCATAACAGAACCACCTACCGATGGATCTTTCCGTAAAATGGAAGATTCACCAGCAGTTATTGAGGTAGGTAATTCCACCTCAGATGCCTGTGAAGGCATTTGATCTTTAGAAAGATCATCAACCGCTCTTATGTTCCGTGAAATGGAACTCAAGATAGTTGCTCCCATCAATTCAACCTCATTTACATTTTCACTCGTTGGATAAGGAAGAATTGTTTCACTAACAGTTGTCGTTACCTCAGGTTCATTGGGTTTACTCCATTTAGAATGAGGTAGAGCGGCTGATGTAACTAACTACTTATGTGGTGCTGCTGAGGCACTACCTCCCTCAAAAGTGTTGATAGATTGTCGTTTAAGTGACAATTGAGGTGTACGAGTTTGTTTTGTTTGTGCTTGAATTTGTAGAATGGGCTCTTCGACCTGTGTTAGAGTCGGTGGGATTTCCTGCTCTTGGTCGGGTAAGATGGCCACTAGGGGCTGTAGAAACTGTATTCCCTGTGACACAACAGGGAATACAGAGGTTGGAATAGTAGGGATTGAAATATTACCTTGTCGTATACCTGCTCTCACTGGTCTTGGTAACAACGGAAGTGGGACAATCATTAGATATTCAGTTAGGATTGTAGGCACATCCGTATAGTTCTTTTGGCTTATGTAATTAATTATATTCGTCTTCATGTAAGAACATTCCAATTTTTAACCATTTTCTAAGCGTACCCTGTCTTCATCATTCAAAAAATCATTTAATATTAGCTGTAGAAACCTTGGATATAGACATTTGACATTTTGAGTCCGAACATCTCTTCTTCCCAAGTGTTTCATCTTTAAAATGATTTGACCAAGCACTATTTTTCCAAAGTTAATCCTCAAATTATTGGCGACCGCATACCCTATTTTCTGAATAAATTCAGGTATTCGATCTTGATTTGTTCTATCAGAGGAAAAACATGGTTAAAAGTGTGAAAGAAGAAATTCCAGTACTGGGTTAGAAACGTTCTAGAAAGATTACCAGTATTGAAATTGCCATCTTGGTACCTTATAAAACGAAAGAACATTTCAATCTGTTCAGGTGTAGGATCAGAAACAAGATTTTCCATAGGAAAATGAAGAATTCGATTAACATCTCGTTCAGTGACCCTAATCGACCTACCAAACAGTCGATATATGATTGCACACCCGTCCTGTCCAGAAGTGTTAACCGCACTGCAATATAGTTCACGCAATGCATCATGGTTAAGCTGCACTGGTGTAACTAAAGCATAGCGAATTAATGAATGTTCATTCAAAAATTTTGTCCAATCCCGAAATTGCTCATCCAGAATGGTTTCGATTAGCTGAATGGAAATAGGATTAACTTTAGCAATTAAAAAGCTTCCCTGCAATGCCATTTTCAAAACTTTGAGGAAATTCAAAAACAAGGGTTAGTTTTTATAAAGGATGATGTATAAAGCAATAATATGAAATCCGATCTAAAAACCACCAGATAGATTTGAGAGATCTTTCCGATCAAAGCTCGAAATATTCAGCAATCATGTGTATATGCTCTGTATATCTGAAAAATGATGATGTTAAACACAAACAAAAACTCATCATTTATAAGGTTTCAAGGTTTAGTGGGTTAGGTGTGATAGTGACAGGTTATGTTGAAAAAAAATAACACCGTTCAATAATTTCTCACCTAACAACCTAATTAGCCGAAAAACATCTTATCACTGAAACCTGTCAGCCGAAAAATATCTTATCACCGAAACCTATCAGCCTATACACATATACACATATTTAATACTTCTAATTATTATGGATTTAAAAATAATCATGCAGTAAATCAAGAATTAATCCACAATAATCCGATAAACTCACAATTAAATAGACATAAAATTAACAAAATATCATTAATTGATATATGTCAATAAAATATTTATTTAATTATGCTACAATGATATCTCCAGAATAATCATGCAGATAAGCAAATAAAATAAACAAAATCCAGCGAATGAAATTCACTGGCTGCAAGCAAATTGAACAGACATTTTAAAAGATCATGTGAAATTTAACATACCAAGCTCACTCACCAACCTTGAAAAGGTTGCTTCATCCAAAGCTTTAGTAAAATTGTTTGCCAACTGTTTTTCACTAGGAACAAAATGCAGTTCCACAGTGCCTTTCATCACATGCTCCCTGATGAAATGGTATCTGATGTCTATGTGCTTGGTTTTAGAATGCTGCACTGGATTCTGTGATATTGCAATTGCACTAGTGTTATCACAGAAAATTGGAATCTTTTCAACTTTAACTCCATAGTCAAGTAGTTGATTTCTCATCCATAGAATCTGTGAACAACAACTCCCAGCTGCTATGTATTCAACCTCTGCAGTTGAGGTAGATACTGAGTTCTGCTTCTTACTGAACCATGAGACTAGCTTGTTTCCCAAGAATTGACAGGTTCCTGTGGTACTTTTTCTATCCATTTTGCAACCTGCATAATCTGCATCTGAGTAACCAGAATCTCTAGGGTACCAAATGCCAAGGTTTGGTGTTCCCTTGAGATATCTGAAAATCCTTTTAATAGCTACTAAGTTAGATTCCCTATGATCAGCTTGAAATCTAGCACATAAACATGTAGCAAACAGAATATCAGGTCTACTAGCTGTTAAGTATAAAAGAGATCCAACCATGCCCCTATAGCTTGTCATGTCCACCTTCTTTTCCTTAGTATTCAGTTCAAGCTTAGTGGATGTGGCCATGGGTGTTTTTGCAGAAGAGCAATATGCTAAATCAAACCTTTTTAAAAGATCATAAATGTATTTTGTTTGACTTATAAAAATTCTCTCATTCACTTGTTTAACTTGTAAACCAAGAAAATAAGTTAATTCACCCATCATACTCATTTCATATCTACTTTGCATGAGTTTGGCAAATCTCTTGCAAAGTTTCTCATCTGTAGACCCAAATATTATATCATCTACATAAATTTGGATAAGTATCATAGAGCCATTGACATTTCTATAAAAGAGAGTTTTATCAATAGTACCTCGAATGAAGTGATTCTCTATAAGGAACTGTGGGAGTGTGTCATACCAGGCTCTAGGTGCTTGCTTCAGGCCATAGAGTGCTTTGAGTAGAAAGAACACATATTCTGGAAAGTCTGGATCTTCAAAACCAGGCGGTTGACTAACATACACCTCCTCCTCCAGAATACCATTCAGAAATGCACTCTTGACATCCATTTGATAGACTTTGAAATTGGTGTAAAGCATAATGTAATGTAATATGTAATAGAGGACATATATAACTTAACTAGGATAAAAGATAAATAATATTAACTCTATACAGGGATCGTGAAATTTGAAGAACAGACATCAACAAGGATCAAGTCGCTGAAAGAAGTTCATTAAACTGATCAAGCCTCAGTGACAAAATAAGATGTACGGATGATTCAGTTGAAGGGCCAAAAGATTCCAGTGATAAAGTTTTTATGATTGCACGATTCTTAGCAGTGTTCTTAAAGACATGATATAAAGACCATGAGTGAATGTTACTCGTCAGTGAACTAGACTAGTTGCACTAGACGTCAATACATCACAAAGGAATCAAAGTATCTAACTCAGAAAAACTGTTAAGAGGTATGATTGAGTTTAGAGCAGTGTTGATATCCTCTAGTTAGTTGGAAGCTGAATATTTAAGTATGTCAAAATAAGAGGAAAATGAATAGTATCCGAAATTACTATTCATGTGAATAGTATCCGAAATTACTATTCATGTGAATAGTATCCGAAATTACTATTCATGTGAATAGTAACCGAAATTACTATTCATGTGAATAGTAACTAAAATTACTATTCATTTCACAAAATAAAAGTAGGTGGGTAAAAACATGTGGGCCCATTCAAAAAAATAAGTTGTTTGATTAGGAAGAATTCGGTAGATGGTTGAAAAGAAAAGTATGGCAGGAACAGCCAGCAGCGCAGAACTGATAAAATCAAACGCAATCAGTTACGTATATTAGCTGCATAGTGATTTTTTTATAACCTATAAATAGGCCTGTTGTATTTCATTTCGAAACACACCTCAGTACACAAATCTCTATTCTCTCTCTAATATTTTTTGTAAGCTGCTAGACAGTCCATCTAGTAGGAAAGCCGGCTTAGCCCGCTTTCAGGAAGTGTCGGGTAGAAGGTCCTCGTGCCTAAACTATCCTTAAGAGTGTTCAGATTGTGAAGCTAATCCATTGGATTATAAGTTGTAACACCCCTTCGAGTTTATTATCAATAAAGATATATTCTCGGAATTAATTTTTTTTTTGTTTTTATAGTATCGTATTCAACCCCCCTTCTACGATACTTTGGGACCTAACAATTGGTATCAGAGAAAACTTCTTGCATACAAGAAGTTTAAAGATTAAAACCATGGGAAGGAAGGATACAGGTGTGAAGATTCCAATGCTTGACAAAGATAATTAATTTCACTGGAAAGTAAAGATGCACCTTCTTCTCTCAGCCATCAATGAAGGCTATGTAGATTGCATAGAAAAAGGACCTCATGTTCCAATGAAGGCCAACTCTGGGATTGGTGAAGATGCTGGCATTGTAGCTGCTGGAAGGCTTATTCCAAAGAATCAAGCTGAGTACACAGATGAAGACTTGGACGAGATTCACAAAGATAAGAAGGCTATGAACATCCTATTCAATGGCATCGACCAAGATATGTTTGATTGTGTTATAAACTGCACCACTTCCAATCAAGTGTGGGACACTATTCAAACAATCTGTGAAGGAACTGAGAAAGTCAGAGAAAATAAAATGCAGCTCCTAATACAACAATATGAGCATTTTCACTACTCCTCTGGTGAAAATCTAACTGACATATTCAGTAGGTTTCAAAAGTTACTGAATGGTCTAAAGTTGTATGGGAGAAAATATGAAACCAAGGACTCCAACCCAAAGTTTCTGAGATCTCTTCCTAAGGAATGGAAACCAGTGACAGTCTCGTTGAGGAACTCTCAAAACTACAAAGATTTTACACTTGGAGACTGTATGGCATCCTGAAGACCTATGAGCTTGAAATGCGGCAAGATGAGGAAGAAGAGAAAATCCAGAAGAAAGGTGGATCTGTTGCCTTGGTGGCCAATATTCCAGTAAGCCAGGTGAGTGAGAAGATGGAGAGCACTCAAGCCACACCAAGTTCAAAGACTTGTGAAGGTGGAGCTGAAACTAGCAGAGGGAAAAGCAAGTTGGTTGAAGAACTTGATGCATTGAGTGGAGATGAATCTGATGACTTGGATGATGTTAGGTCCAATATGTTTGTAGAAGGGGGGTTGAATACAAACGGTACTGTTTAATCGAAATTTGTCCAGATAAATTTAATTTATATTTTGATAAATTTGAGCGAAATTAAATGAAACAAAATTCAAGTTGAATATAAAATTATATTAACTTGAGGGGTTTGTTACAAATACAGTACAGAAATTATATCTAGTTAATAAAAACAAATTCGAAAATTTGACATGAATTTTTCTAGATTTGTTAATAAAAATCGAGATATAGATTAGGAGTAAAAACTCGCTAATAGTACAAGAGTATCAAGTAATCAAGTTCTATCGGATCAGATATTAAAAATAAGATGAACTTGATTTTCTATGAATTTTTCCAGCTCCTGCAGGTTGTGTTCTTGATGAGAGAGAAGAGAGAAAATTGCTTTCTTTGAATGTAATGTTCAGTCTGTATGAATATGTGTCGCCTGTGTTTCTTCTTATATTGTCTACTGCATCTTTTTCTTTAATTAGAACTGTCAAGACAATCGGCAAGACAATCTGTTCTTCCAAGACAATCAATTTTGTACTGCCAAGACAATAGGCAATACAATTGGCAAGACAATCAGGTTCCATCAAGACAATCGGCAAGACAATCAATTTCTGAGATATTTGTCTTGCTTTATCAATAATTATCAATCTGTCGGAAACTTTTCTTTTTGATCATCATCAGGACAATCTGATTTGAACTATCAAGACAATCGTCAAGACAATCAAATCAGATTTTTGTTCTCCTTTTTAAAGCTGTCGGGTATAATGATCATCAAGACAATCAGCAAGACAATCTCTTCAAGACAATCGGCAAGACAATCAGAGATTGTCTTGCTAGTTCATTTTTCAGTTTTAAATTAAACTGATTAATAAATAATCATTTCAATTTAAACTTACTTAAATAATAATTATTCAGATTTAATTAATTTAAATAATTAATTTAATTAACGAATTAATTCTTGATGAATTAATTTATTAATTAAATTGACTACTTGATTTAAATTAATTAAAGAAGAATAATTATATATCCTTGGATTGTCTTAATTCTTTTCTGAATCACTGAAAGTAATAAAGGAATACCACTGAATATTCTGTTGACGTTCCATGCACGGTCTGGTTCATGAACGACTAACTTCAATGACTGTCCTTTAATTTTCACATTAAAATGTGATTCCTTTTTCTTCTCATCTCTTTCTCCTTCTTGTACTCCACTGTATTCTGTCTGAACCTGTCACTCTAGAAATCTCTGTCTTAGAAATAAATCCACTTCTTTGATGCTATACTGAGGCTTGATTAGCAAGCTGAGCTTCTTACAGTGTAAAATATCAAAACTATAGATTGACTTTACGGTTTTTCTTCTGACAGATAGTATCTTCTGAGATTCCTGTGACAATTAAAGTTATTTACTTATTACAATCTAAGCTTAAGTTGAGTTGAGTCCTCGAACTACAAATAGGCTGTGTCATATGCCTTTCAATCTCCCCCTATTTGTTTGTTAGAAAATAGCAAGCAAATACCTAGAGGATTACTCAACTAACTCAACTTAACTTAGTAAAAGATAGAACTTTAAATACAAAGTAAATAAAGGAAAGGTTCTAGTTTATATTTAACATTGTCCAGATTTAAACATAAAAGATAAATATAAGATAGATGATCCTCTAGACTGATCATATAATACAATTTTCCTATCTTGTCCTATCTAAGCCCTAAAGATATCACATGTAGAGCTGGTCTTCACTTAGAAGTATCTTCCTCCCTTATCTCTCCAGATTCAACTTCATCTTCTTGTTCTTGAAATCTTTTAATCATCTCTGTGTCAAATTGTTATTGATCATCCAAGGTTTTGATCAAATCTTTGTCAAGTACACGTTCATAATCTGACACAAGGCCTTTAGGTTTCTTAGGCAAAAGTCCAAGGTTGCCCCATAGCCGATTCCGAAGGATGTAATATTTCTTTTCAAAGCCAGTTAAAGCATATGATCGGATAATGTTAGCAACAAAGATACTTTCTTTATCTTCGAATCCTGTAGTCCTTAGCATATGTTCTAACCAGACCAGATGAGATGCAGAATATAATTTCATCGACTTAGAATCAAGGAAGCAAGAATATAGTGTATTACCCTTGAGAAACTTAACATGATGTGGAGTTTGAATAACTTGTGGACTATTTCTTTGAGCAAACTCTAAAAGTCTTTCGTGAAGTAAAATATTCAGTTCAAAAACCTTTTTACCTTTAGAGACATAATCCACAGTTCAATCAAGGTTCTCTGTTGAAAGATTTGAAGTGACACATAGAGAGAACCCATTGTACGAGAATCAATCTGTATTATCAGCTGATCTGCACATTTGTCAAACCCAGCTACTATCCTCGAGATTTCCAGCATCCATATATTGCAAGTAATTTGGATTGGTCTCTTGAAACTGTTGAAGTAGTTTGAGAAAACGTTCATCATCATTAGCAGTGTTTTGAATAGAATCAAAAATTTCTCTTGCTTTCTCCCACTTTGGACCAATCTTCAACTGAATATCTCTTTTCCTTTCTTGTACACTGATTGCATGTAGCTTTTGTTTCTCTGCATCTTCAGCTTGCTTCAGCTTCAATATTTTATCCACTACCTGTCTGGTCTTCTCAAGCTTAGCTTGTCTCATCTGACGATCAGCTTTCTCCTCTTGAAGTTCCTTCTCAAATTCAGGATCATCTTGCCAGTTTGAAAGATCTTCTTCAATGTCATTTAATTGCTGTACCTCAAACTTACTATTCTTGAGATCAAAATCAAAATCTGATACATCCTGATCATGAGCTTTTTCTTTTCCCTTTGCAGACTTCTCCTTATGCCTCCCTTGAGTTAACTGGCCTCCAAACTTACCTCCTCCAGCTCCTCCAGACTTCTTCTCCCCCTTAGTTGAGGAATCCTCTACAGACTTTCTTTGACTGTCAGGCTCTCTATTTTCATCATTACCCCCTCCATTACCACCATCATAGTCTTCAAAATATGCTCTTTGTTCTGGTGTGATATGATGAGTAGGTTTAACAATGTTGTATAGATGGTCAAGTCCTTCAAACATGTAATCATATTTTTCTTCAAGATTCGCAAAGGTTGTTGAATATGATTGAGCAGTTACATGCATTTCCACTTGAAGTTCATCCACCCTATTAGAGAGTCTGTCAATAGCATTTAGAATATCTGATCTTTCTGTAGATGCCTGAGAGTTGGATTGCATCAATGTATTGATTGCTGGAGTGAGTGTGGTCTTTATGTTCTGAACAT
The DNA here is from genome assembly GCA_036435485.1 of Saposhnikovia divaricata. Classification (NCBI taxonomy): domain Eukaryota; kingdom Viridiplantae; phylum Streptophyta; class Magnoliopsida; order Apiales; family Apiaceae; genus Saposhnikovia; species Saposhnikovia divaricata. The sequence continues at coordinate 238,860,287 of CM071594.1, read as the reverse complement.
CATCACGAATAAACATGAGCTGATTATTGATAGAGGTGGAAGAAGAAGACCGTTCATCCACTTGTGCTTTGAAAAATTGTTTTTCAGCCTCAGTTTCCATCAATTTCTTTTGCAGATCTTGTATTTGAGTCATAAGTGACAAAGTGTTTATGTCAGTGTGTGCGCTCACCTGATGTTCACTCAAGGATATGTCACTCTCCTTTCGTGCATGTGTTTCACTCAAATTTATGGTGGTCCTCACATCACTCAACACTAGCTCCTTTCCTTGAGCTATACGTGTAATAGAAATCACCCTAGCCTTTTCTAGAGAGGTCAGTGGTGGTGCAATGGGAGTTCAAAAATCCCAATCCTCAGTCATCTCTATTAATTCATTTGGATTTGATAACTGAATTTCTTCAGTGGTAGGATGACCAAGTTGCCCTTCACTTTCTCCAGATAAATCTGCGAGTGAAGAATCCCTTGAGGGAGCCAGGAATGTTCCTCCTGGGAGGGGAGATGATGACTCTATTATAAATGGCAAAGAGTCAATATTTCCCTCTGAAGCCTGTGAAGGCTCTTCTACTGTAACAATGGTAGGCACTGTCTCAGTAATAATCCAATCGTGCACTCCTTGCTCAGTGTCCTTAACAACATCAGATTCTAAGGTAATGTCTTCCCCCATTGTGAGTAATAGAGGTGTGCTTGACTCTGTACAAGGTGCCACGACCATTTGGCGAATTTCAATAATTTCATCCTGTTGAGAGGATGAAATTAAGAATTGTTCATCGGCCATTTCAATGTCCAAGTCCTTTTGGGTGGAAATGGATGGGCTAACAGATGCCTCAAGTAGTAGGTTTCTTCTCTTCTTTGGTGGAGGCAGAGCAGTGGGATCACTCAAATTGTCACTTCTTCTATCAGCTCTTTTTTCTAATAGCTTGCTTCTGGATTTAGGTTTAGAGATTTGAGTAGACACAGTGTTTGGCTCTAAGACATGGGATAGAGGTTGTGGTTCTACAACCTCTTGGTCTGTCCTATCAGCCACTTGGGCTCTAGAAACAGTTTGAGAGATAGAATGTAATACCTGCTCCGTTGATGCAGTAGCTGTACCTGAAGGAATGGATTGTTCCAATTGAGGTTGAAGTTCAGGGACATGTACATTTTCAGTTAGAGGTTCAAGAAAAGGAACAGGTACATTTTCAGGTACAGGTTCAGGTGCATTTACAAGTCGGGGAATGACAGGTAAATCTATGAAGGTAGACAAGTATGGTGTAACATACACTGGCACATTTGGTAATTTTTTATGTGTGTGTAGGCTAGTGAATATTTTCTTGGTTTGCCTGCCTGATACCACAGGATTGTCATTCCTAAAAATTGCTTGTTGACCAACAGGAACAAGATGATTAAATATCAAAGTTAAGAATCTAGGATAATAACATAAGACTTTATTACCTTCATCAAAATCCCTTCTGGCCTTAACAATTCTACTAACAATAGTATTCCAAAGTAAATTTCCAATATTGATTCTACGGTTGTTAGCAATAGCATAACCAATAGTTTGTAACATAGAGGTAAGTAAATGAAAATTACCTCTGGCTGTATTAGCAAATACCTTGGAGATTGTGTCAAAAAATGCATCCCATTGTTGAACCAGGTTCTTTTTGCTCAAATTGTTCATATCAATTACTCCACGATAATTAATATCACTAAAAAATTGATACAGTTGTTCACTGGTTGGAAAAGGATCAAAATTATCCACCGGAAGGTCCAGTACAGTACTAAGGGTTGATTCAGTCACAATGTGGTGTGTTCCATCAAAGTCAAAAGAAAATGAGGTCAAGTCTTCAGACACCACAGCTTCTGTGCAAATCAATCTTAGAGGTCCTATTTTTATTGGGGCTTCCATCGAAATAGCCGTTCGGATAATCGAATCATCATTCAGAAATCGTATCCAAGGCTTAAATCGATCATGGGGACAATCGTTTGGATTAAATACCCAACCAAATTATGCTTCATTATCTCAAAATTATCAGCCATTTTTAACACAAAAACACACTTCAATTTCGGGAAAATTAATACAATTCGAAAATTTTCAGAATTAATTAAAATTAATTAAAATTAATTAAAAATTTGAATTAATTTAAAGTTGTCAGAAAAATCCCAAAAATTACTATGATGTTCTCCTAATCACTGGGAGTCTCAATCTATTTTTAGATTTCACAGATAAAATTTTAAACTCTCAAAACAGTGAAGAACATATTGAATTTTTTGAAAAATCGAGTTTCCAAAAACTGAACCAAATTCTTTGATACTCGGTTCAAAAGACAGGAAATTGAACGATCTACACGAATCCGGTCTCAGATTTCAGTTTGGTTGACACAAATTGAGCAGAGTTTCGATTGGAAAGTGTGTGTATTGTGTATGTATATATATCAATACTCTGTGTAAAAACACGAGAGTGAGAGAAACAGCAGGAGATTTGATTGTCTTAACCGTGTTTAATTTTTTTTTTAAGTACTGAAATGACTCTCCAAGACAATCGGGCGATTGTCTTGCCGATTGTCTTGGTAGTTCAAAAACTATCAAGACAATCGTCTCTTGAACTAATATTAACATATTTGTAAAAAAAAAAAAACGTACAACATTTTATTATTTACAAAATAACCTGCCAAGACAATCTGTGAATTGTCTTGGCGATTGTCTTGATACCAGAGTAAAACTTTCAAGACAATCGATACTAGTATTTACACAAGTATATATATTTATATAAAAATCTGCTAATTTTGAAAAACAAAAATTAAAATTACCAAGACAATCGAAGGATTGTCTTGGCTATTGTCTTGACATAATACATATACTAATAATATACATATTTATGTACAGAATTAATTTAATTAAAATACAACCTTATTTATCACTAAAATTACCATAAATAAATATTTAGCAAACACATGGATTAACCTTTTTACGATAATAAATATAAATAACAAAAGGACAAACACTACAAAACATTTAATAAAATATTATATTTATTTACAAGAACATTTATAACAAATTAATGAATCTAAATATTTCCTAATAAAATAACTTTCTAATAGAAAACTATTTAAAGAGAGAATATGATTCATTAAAATATCACAAATATTTCAAAATACAAGAAGTAATAAAGAAGTTATTATAAACATGTTGACAAAGATTTTTAGCAATCACATGCAATAAAATAAGTTGATAAAATAATTATGCAAGTGATTAAAATTAAAAATTAATAACAAAATCACTTGCAAATTATTAAAGAGCAAACCTCAGATATTAACAAGCTTAATTACTAGGACTGTTCAACATACCCAATTCACCAACAATTCTGGTGAATGTGGATTCGTCAAGAGACTTAGTAAAAATATCTGCTATTTGTTCTTCTGTGGGTACAAATAACAATTCCACAGTACCATTCATGACATGCTCTCTTATAAAATGATACCTGATGTCTATGTGCTTGGTCCTCGTATGCTGCACAGGATTGTTGGAGATTGCTATGGCACTTGTATTATCACACAAAATTGGAATATTTGTTAATACAAAACCATAGCCCTTCAGCTGATTCCTAATCCACAATATTTGAGCACAACAGCTTCCAGCAGCTATGTATTCAGCTTCAGCTGTTGAGTTGGAAACTGTTTGTTGTTTCTTGCTGTACCAGGAAACTAGCCTGCCACCTAGGAATTGACAACTTCCAGAGGTGCTTTTTCTATCTACAACACTTCCTGCATAATCTGAATCTGTGTATCCAACAAGATTAAAACTAGATTCTTTAGGGTACCAGATACCTAAATTAGGCGTACCCTTAAGATATCTTAAGATTCGTTTTACAGCAATGAGATGAACATCTCTAGGATCCGCTTGGAACCTTTCACACAAGCATGTAGCATACATAATATCTGGTCTACTTGCAGTAAGGTAAAGTAATGAGCCTATCATACCTCTGTAACTTGTGACATCTACCTTGGCAGAATTTTCACAAGCTCCAAAGTTGACAGCTGTAGATGATGGTGTCTTAACTGAAGATGAGTCCTCCATTTGATATTTCTTAAGGAGCTCTTTGATATACTTGGATTGACAGATAAATATTCCATCCATCCTTTGACTTATTTGCAATCCAAGTGTAAGAACCCCAAATTTTGGATATAATTAAAACTTTTTATTAAGTAATGATTAAATGAGGAACAATGATTCCGACAACAAGGTCACCAGCTCTAATGAATGGTGGTTTCAGAGAACGATGATTGTAATGAATGGATATTGCTTTGGACAATGATCCTGATGCATTGGTATATGGTCAGAATAGAGTAATTCGATGGTTGAGGACCTGGATAAGAATAATCTACCATCCAGGAAGGAGCTAACGGATCCTTGAAGGGAAATGAGTACGTGCATAGTGTTTCCAGTACGTGCATAGTGTTTCCCGTACGTGCATAGTATTTCCCGTACATGCATAGTGTTTCCTATACGTGCATAGTATTTGGTGGATGAATAGTGATTTTGTAAGTTGGAAAACTTTTCACTCCACCCTATGTACGGGACGTGATATGGATGTTTCGAAGTCATATTAGTAATACGCGGAGGAAATAAGTGAATGCAGAGACGATCGGAATTCAGAAATTCCAAATTCTTTTCGGTATAATATTTGACCGGACAGTGGATTAAATATTATTATAATCCAAGAATTGAGATATTAACTTTGAGGATTTGATATTTTGGGATGTTATTATATTTGATTTAAGAATGAAGGTAGGAAACCACTGAGGAGTGGTTATGGCTACAATGTAATAATTGATATTTGGAAAGAATGAATGGAATTCGACTTTATTATTTCTATGTCTTGAAGAATGCTAAAGGGTGACAACATAGGTAAGAATAATCTATCTTCTAAGGGAATAAGATATGGCAAATTCAAGCAAGAGAATACTCTCATGTCATCCAGATCGATAGCGATTAATCCAGTAGTTCCGTAAAAAGGTTAAGGAACGATCGAAAGAGAATACGGACAATTATACAACCCTAAGAGAACAAGTAAAGAATACAGAATGAATAGTGTTTTGGTGGGAGTATATAATAATATGAGACGACACTATATAGAAGTATTCGGAACGGATTTCCGAGTTCATATTAGTGATCCAGGGGGAAAATAAGTGTATGTAAAAGCTGTCGGATTCTGAAAAACCACACTTTTATTTTCTCCGAGAGTTCCCTGGACACTGATAGCCTTAAGTATTTAACGAATGGATTTAAGGAATATAAATTGGAAAGTTAGAATGAAAGATGGAGAATGAAAGTATTAATATTAAAGAGGATTCCCGGTAAACCCTAATTAGAAATCCGTGAAATATTCCCACGAACGATCAATCGAAACGGGTAATAACCGGACACAGAAACAAGCAGAGGAAGCAAGAGTCTTGTGCAAGCTACTAGATAAATATCTAGCAACCAAGTGGGCTAAGTAACTAGACAATTAGAGATTGAACAAGTACTTAGCAAAACAAACAAACTAGTTAGCTTATAACCATCCAAGGATCAACACTTGGCATGCAATCTCCATCATCCAATACATCACCACTTTATTAAAGTCACTTTATACAAGATATTTTCTAAACCAAGCAATAATTCACACAAAATAGATGAGAGCAAAGTGAAGCAAGCCAAACAACTCCATTCTCCCATTTTTTTCTTCCATTCGGCTTTAAGGAAATTCAAAAACAAAAGTCCACCTTCCACTCCTTGTTTGATCTTGTAATTTTTAAGGTGAGTTCTATATTTCAAGAAACTAATCTCCTAGAAATTTCAAGTCCAAAATCCTTTGTTTCCATTTTCAAATAAATCATTTACAAGGAGGGTGAATAGTGTTCTTCAAGAACTAATGTTGGTTTTCTTTGATTTTTATGGTTGATTTAGCTAGATTAAGGCCACCCAAGGATCATACAAAGCTTAGTGAGGCTAGAACACACTCCAAGGAAGGTATAAAGCTCTTGAAACCCTAACCCTTGTTTGAGATTTAAGCATGTTTATGATAGTTATAACTTAGTTATGGTTATGTTAAGATTATAAGCATGATTATGTATGGATTTTGGATTAATGATGTAAATAGCTAGATGAACGGAAAGGCATTGCTTGGCCTCATTTCATGTATATAAGTCATGTATATGTTGTTTGGGTTGGATACTATGTTTATGGGAAGATTCGAAATTGATAGATATTCGATTTACAGCCGTTATAATGCCCGATTTTACAATACCATGTTTTGTATGCCATTTTCCATGTCGAACCCCTACTGTCCAGAGACCTTATCTGCCATGATAGGATAGGTAATGTTATAAGCTTCGTTTTGATATAAAGATCACGTGAAACGGACTTACGGTTTAGGATTTATGACCAAATTACTAAAAGTAGTTCGAATCCGTAAACGAAAGTTCGTAACTGTAATTGAACCCTCGTAAACTATGTAACGTCATGGCGAATCTTGGTAAATAAATACTAGAGGTAAAAAGGAAGGTGTGAAAGAAAACCGTATGTCAAAAGGATCGTTTTTCGATTTATTAAAAATGTTCGAGTCGAGGTTAAACGCGAACGAACCCCTAAAAGAGGACTCTTTTATAACTTCGGTAAAACACTTAGAAAACGGGCGATAAAACTCGGAGTATAGTATTGGTTCGTAACAATCGACTTTAGAACTCATATGACTAAGTATGTCCCAAGTATAAGTACAATGACATGTCGTATTACCGAACGAATGTCGGGTCGGATCAGTGATAAAGTAATCCACAAAAAGGGGTATAACGAGATAACTCGAGAACGTGTTTCGAATTAAGTATAACTTAACTTTTAATATGTTAAGTGATTAATCCCGAATGCCTTGGCTATTTATAGATCACCAAGCTGAACCGGGACCCGCTACCACTACCCCTTACCGTACTCGACTACCAGGCAAGTTTCAATTCCCTTCTTTTAGGCTGTTGTTGTGATTGAATAAATATATATATATGATTGCTGATATACATATGCCATTGCATGCATGCCTACCTTCAAGTTGAATTGATATACTTGTTCCCTGAATGTTATTGTTGGCTTATAAGCTAGATAGTTATATATCAGTTATAAGCCGGTTGTTGTAAGACCCTCATAGAAGGGCGTATACATCTTATTAATCAAAAATAGACCGGGAGTCAATATTCCTTGATATATCGAGATTACCTCGGAGGAAAATATTTAAGTAAATATTTTCTATTATTTGGGCGACGAATATTATTTGAATATTCGTTCGAGACTAATTATTTTAACGATCCTTACTTCAAATAATTATTTGAACGTAATCATTCGACGAATAATATTTCTCAATATTCATTCAGAGTCGAATTGATTATCGATTATTATTTCGAATATTCTTCTAAAGATGAGACTACTGAATGAATATTGTTTGGATATTCTTTTAGAAAATTATTTTATTAAATAAATATTACTTTTGAATATTCATTTAAGATATTAAATACTTGATGAATATTATTTTAATATTCATTTGAAGCTTGATTTAATTATCGAATATTATCTCGAATATTCCTTAAGGCTTGGATTACTAAATGAATATTACTTGATATTCATTTATGATATTATTCATTAAATGAATATTACTTTTGAATATTCATTTAAATTCCTAATTAATTATGAACATTACATTAAATATTCTTTTCAGGTCTTATTAATTAATGAATATTGTTTTGAATATTCATTTAAATATTTATTTATTCAATAAACATTCTCCTGATATTTCTTCAGGGATTATTTTGAGAAATACTCTGATTAAAGATATTCTTTCATATTCCCAAATATTCTTTAAATATTTTAATTCAATAAATATTCTCTGGATATTTATTCCATACTTAGAATAACCTCGATAAGGTTTATCTTCTTCGATTATTACAGAAAATATCTCGGAGTCATATTATTATTAATCTTATATCAAGAAAGGTTCTCAGACATTATTCTTCTTTGAGTCTATCCCCTTAATAATAAGGGAACCTTACTTGAAAAATGTTATTTATCTTGTCGACTTCCCGGTCATAAAGTATTCCCTTCACTCGCAACTCGGGTGTTGTTGACTTATTAAGTCGTTGCTTACCTTCTCATCTTTCGAGGGGTAAGATTACTGGAACAAGTTGATATCCGTACCAAGTAATAGCTTGGGAGTTATTGATAAATTTTCCTTTCTAACTAGATACGACTACTTTGTGGAGTCTTATCAACAAGTATTATACTTGGGGAAAGGGGGACGAACGTTACATTCAGAATCATGAATTCTATTTGAACTAGGAGTCGTGTAAGAGGCCGAGTAGCGCCGGTCCATCCCCTTTGGCCCAACCGTTGGCCGGGGAGAGCTAGTAAGGCGGTATACAATTAAAGCCGTCAGTTCTTCCTTCTACCGGTAGTAAATCTAAATTGAGCTGTACGATCTCGACTGATCATCAAGATTGGAACAGCGGGCGCGGTGAATACTCCATCATTGGTTCATCATCCAAATTTATTTATTTCCAGCAACATGATTACTGTTGGCAGAGTTGGAAAAGGGTCATAACTGGAATTGCAACCTCTTCTTGCAAGTTCCTCTTCTTAATAACAATAAGAATATCTCGCTTACTTTGATGTAGCAGATATTTCTACAAACAAATACTTTAAGTTACCTTGTAACTTCATCGTTCATATTATACTGGCATCATTTCCGTAAATGCATGGCATATGGTTTGAAAGATACTTTTGAACTGTTACATGATCGTTCAGTTATATATTATTGTTGGTGGGATATTGCTCACCCTTGCTTTATTATTATATCACAACAACAGCTAGACCAGATGACTCGCACAAGGCGCACTCGACGCGGGCGAGGACGATGAGACTACCAGAGCGGAAGAAGAAACTATTGGTAGGGTTTATTTATTCTTTCAGTACCAAGAATATGGTCTAGTATGACTTATGTAAATGGATGGCAAAGAGTATGTATTATATTGAAATTCTTTTGGATTGTAAGAACTCATAATGTGATTAATAAAAATTTGATTGTTACTCTGATTTCATCTCTGGGACTATAACGGGTGTGTTGTATATTGTTGTGTTGGGTTATAGAGACGTAATTTATTTTATGATTAAGGAAAGTTCAATTGTTGTGGACAGAATTGGAAACCGTAACCACCGGATCCCGGACCCCGGATCTGGGGGTGTTACAGAAGTGGTATCAGAGCGTACGTTATAAACCCCAGAGATGAGGTGACGTTAAAACAATAAATTCAATAAGATAATAAGAACTCTTGCCAAGTTCATAGTCGGACTACTTAATGTAGTGATGACATATAAAACCCTTATGGGAACTCGTAAGTATAATGATAGTAACTTAGCTCGATATCGTATCGACGAGTAAGGCGACTGACCTTGAGGCATACGAGCAACAGCGCGATGATGCTTTATATGCTGAAGATCAGCGGGTAATTCGATGGAGTACCCTACTGGAGACCCGGAAGAGGTTCCAGCAGATAAGGAAAATCCTGTTAGGATAAGGAGCTTACCCATGGGTAATGAGGGTCGCAGCCAGAATGACTGTGATGATTAAGATATGGTGCTCAGAAAAGTGAGTATAAAGAACCGAGATATTATTAAGAGATCTGAAGATGCATGTTGGATTCATAGCCGGACTACCAGATGTAGTACCAGCAAGAAAGAAGGATTGGAAGAATTACTTGAGATCTTATACGGAAATAGATGAGAATCCTTAGAGATTTTCATCTTAACAAAGAAAGAGCTAGAGGGATGTATGATTATCAAAGACATCGATTTAGGGCGAGGAGCAGAGTCCCCAGGAATAGTGGAGAAGGAGGCAGTAAGTGCCATATCATCTGATAAATGAATTAGTATGAATATGGTCGGTAATAATTCGCCATGAGAAGGCAGGTGTCATAGGTTGTAAATTATGGAACCAAATTGAGGTTAATAAGGTGGTTTTATTAAGGAAAATGTTCATTTTATGAATGAATCATTTAGAAAGTAAAGACATTGGGAAGTGATAGCATGATTGGGTAAAGTTATATAAGGAAGTAGTAAGCAAGACAATGATCTCAGAACCTACCGGAAGATAAGACCAGTGAGTCAAGATGAACTCGTAATGAGACTACTGCCAGAGACTGAGTATAGAGTTAATTCAACTCAGTTAAATGATGAACCAGAAACGTTAGATGCATGTGATTCAGAGGAATATTAAATTCCTTCTTCTCTTTGAATGGATTATAGTAGTTACCTTAAGTTTACTCCGACACGGAATTATAATAGATCAAGTAATACGATCAGCAGTTAAAGAGAAAAATGTGAGAAAATCTTCCTGGAGCTAAAAGGTGAAATTGGTAATGACCAAGAGCTGGCATTGCTTAATGGAAAAAGAAGACTTTGTGCTTCCAATGACGCTTCGCATAAAGGGTTAGGTAGACCAACATTTGGTAGTATTGAATATCTGGACGTTGTGACAGGTTTCAGTTTGAAACTATTGATTCCCTTCTAAGGGATGGATATAATTGATTCCTCTCCAGTGGGTAAACTTCCAATCCGATGATGATTATTTCGTTAACTATGACTGCTTATGATTCCACCTGCTTGGAGGTTCATAGAACTATTCTTCAGGTTTCGAAACTGGTCTCCTTAATGTTACCAGTAGGTGGGTAGATTGATCAAAATTTCCCTGAGTCTGGAAAGGAATTCGGTGAATTTTGGCAAACCTTGTCTTTCTGATTATCAGAGAATGTCACGGAAGAGAGTAAAAATTGGAGCAAACCCTGTGATTTGGGTAAGGATGCTGTAAAATGGGTTAGTAAACGGACCCTGAACATTACAATCGACGGTAGTGATAAAATGATGAAGTGAGATTGGACGAAAATAGGAAATGTAAGTAAGAAACCAGCCGGACTGAGAAATTCCAGGATTGACTTAAATGAAAAGGCTGTTATGCCAGGAATGGTAAGCTTGTGTGGCACGCAGGATTGATAAGAATAGTTGAAAAGATAAAAGTGGAGGAAAGGTGACCGGAGACGGTGCCGAGTAGTCGATTAAGACTTATATGGAGTAAAGTTTTGGAAAGGTAGAAAGGTATCAAAGAAGAAGGCACTATGCCGGCAATTGCTAGAAAAGTAATGCTATTAGCCAACCCCTAAAATCATGTATTTTTATGTGTGGCCAGTTGAGGCCAAGTCACAACGGACTATAAAGCGACTAGACCAGCAATGAAAAGACAAAGCAGGGTTGCTTCTAAGAAAGCACCGACTGCAAGGGCTTCTGATATAAAGGAAACATTAATGAGATCGTTTGAATCTTCTGCCGAACAACCCATGTTTTGATTGGGAATTCACTAGACCTTTTTGGGATGGGGTCACCCGTACTGAAGTGACTCATGTGTATATGGTTGTCCAAGATTTCGAGTAAAATGGAAGTATAGTGACTTGAGATGTATGATGTTAGGGTATCATGAATACCATGAATATATTATGACGGAGGAAAGTAAACAATGAAGGTATATGAAGAGGGTATCGAAAAGGTCAGAAATTGAATAGTATGCTGTAGGAATTTTGTCTGAGGCAAGTACCTTTGCGAAGAACGATAAGCACTAAGAGATTCATGTTGAACTCGACCAATATCTTCCAGAACATCCTTGCTACCATTAACAAGTTCGGTAAGAGAAGAGATTGACATACGTTGCCTTTTTGGAAGGCCAAATAGGCTGACAACTATCTGAAAGAAGAGGGTGGCATTAAACCACCGATCGATTATCAAATGAGAATGATTGAAAAGAGACCTTTATTAAGGATACATGATCTGATTGCCAATTATAAGATGCAAGAATTCCTTGGCAGTTGAATTAAGGATAGGATATCCATAAATTAAGACAAACCCTGGGGAATGCACAAGGGGTGGCATTAACCCTAATAACGACATTATGACTTCAGATGATATGAGCTGGACTTGCTAAGGCAACAATGACCGGTAAGGATTATTAAAAAGAGTGCTGGAAAGAACATAGATAGAATTATTAGAGTATTGATCAATGACATTTTGATATACCCGGTACCCAGAAAATACCGGAGGAATGATAAGGATGGCCTACGAAACCTTACAAGGAAAAAAGGTAATATTCCGAACTTCAAAATGGAAGTTTGGTAAGGAATGTATGACATAGTAACAATAGTGCCAGATGAGGTATGTATGAAACCCTGAGGAAGTATGGATTGAACCTATAAAGGTTGAGATTATCCTAAGATAAGGAAGGAACTAAGAAAAGTAGTATCCTAAGTAGGATTGGGAATAAAACGTGATAAAGTTCCCACGGGTAGGTGGAAGCAATGACTTATGGAAATGACTGATAGTTATATTTTTTCTCCTTCAGCAGAGCTTAAGGGAGAATGTTTTAACCCAACAGTGATGGGAATGAGGTAGAAAAAAAAAAAAAACTTGAGCTGGAATGTACCCAGAAAACCTGGGTTACAAGAAATCATTATCACCAAGAAAGGCCAATGAGGTGGCCGACGATCTAAGTATAAAGGAATAATTACAAATGTTCATACCGAAGAAACAGGATGATATTTGGAAGGACCTTAAAGGTCATATCGGAATGGAGGAATTTACATTCCTTCTGATGACTGTGCAAGAATTAACAGTAATAATAGTTTAAGTAAAGATTCGATTCCTGATGGAGTCTTAAGCATATTACGTACCTTAGAAGGTCCCGTTTTGAGGCAAACCAGGACCATGGTACAAAATTGATGAAGTAAACCGTTAAGTTTCCAGTCTTTTATGGAAGATGCATAAGTGATAGTTTCATCAACCGGACCTAGCTGCGATGCTTGAAACTCTTCTGCAATTCTATATGCTTCACGTTATATCTACATCAAGTTCAGGAAGTGTTCCTTATGGATAAGGAATAATGATTACTTTGTCTCCCTAAGGGATTTGAAACCCGTAGGGTTAACTATTAACGCACTACGTAAACAACAAGCGATGGTGATTCTTCTAAGAAAGGAGATGACAACGTAAAGATAAAGAAAGTGCTGCTATTGCTAAGCTAAATGGCATGTTGATGAATGACAAGCAAGTTTGTGTTAGTGTACTTCTGCACAAACAAGATAAAGAATATGAGGTTGATAATTCGTGATGCTAAACGTATTCCCGTAGAAAGAATTAATGAGACTTGGAGGGAAGGGCGGTTGAGCCCAAGACTTATTGGGCCACTTGAGAGTTTAAAGTGTTCGGACGGCGGTATTCGAGCCAGCCTTACCCCCAAAATTATAGCATGGTCATAACGGGTTTTCATGTGGCCAGGCTACGCCAGTAAAATGCAGATGTTCAACAGATGATAGGAGTACGAGCATGTAGATATACGACCTGGTCTGACTTACGAAAGACAACCTGTGGAAAACCACGGATAGAAAAGAACAAGTAATGAGAAACAAGGTTGGCAGAAGTAGATTATATGAATCTAAGTTAAAGGAATCGGGCCAGATTCATTTCGGAAAGTTTAAATTGAAATAACGTGATGATTATAGAATAAATGAGACGGAATACCGATAAGGAGGTACCAAGTGCAAAAAGGTGTCTCAATAAAGAGGTGAAGGTGAAAGTAAATAATAGAAATGAGTAAGAATCAGCTAATAAGAAGGATGTGATTGATAAAGAAAAGGCTGGGGAAGCAACTATGGAATGAGAAGCAAGGAATGTTATGAATGGGTTTTCTAATGAATTCTCAGGATGACAACCTGATAGTGTCAATACTATAGTTATGAAAAAGCTAGTAACATGATATGGGATGTCAGTAATAATGATGCCAAGTGAGAAATCTAAGATTTAACCTGAAAGGTTGAAGGATTTCCTGAATGTGAGTATCGCTAAGATTGAACAAGAGTATTTGTCCATAGAATAATGGACAAAGCAGCAAGATATGTTGACACGTGAGATTGCGATCAAATAGTATTGGATATAATTATGATTAATTTCTTCTTTGATAAACCTCTATAGTTCAGAGGTAAATTCTGAGTATGATATTCTACAATCATGAAAGCTTTCTATAATCCTTTAGAACTCTTTACTCTTCTTCTCTCTTATTCATCTTCTTTATGAATTGAGAAGAACAACCCTTTTAGGAGGGGAGGTACTGCTACGTGACTATCTGTCTATGTGATAGAAGTCTAAGTGGAATGCCATGACTTGTTTAATTGCTTGTCAAGTACTAAAGGCTGGCCCCCTTCTGTACTAACTATGCAATATAACAAATGTTCAATTGATCATAGTGATCTCTCAATAAATCTTTCCACTTCTATATATTGATCGAGATTGCGAAGATTAAAGCAATCAGGAAATGCACAGTACGAGCGAGGTTACCTCCGAATCGTAGGGTGATAGTGATACCAAGGTTACTGCAGGTATCAATAAGGATAAGACTGAGTAAGAGTATAACCCAGATAGTGAGTTGTACGAAAAGTAGCAACGTTGATGGAAAAAGGATAAAGTATGAATTGTAGCACTAGAAGATGTGCTGAGGAAGGGTAGAACGACTAAGAATTGACCGGGAAGCTAAAGAGTGAACGACAGGCAAACGACTCTTTGCTTCCTACCTGATTCCGGGACGGAATCCTTTTAAGGAGGGGAGACTGTAAGAACCCCAAATTTTGGATATAATTAAAACTTTTTATTAAGTAATGATTAAATGAGGAACAATGATTCCGACAACAAGGTCACCAGCTCTAATGAATGGTGGTTTCAGAGAACGATGATTGTAATGAATGGATATTGCTTTGGACAATGATCCTGATGCATTGGTATATGGTCAGAATAGAGTAATTCGATGGTTGAGGACCTGGATAAGAATAATCTACCATCCAGGAAGGAGCTAACGGATCCTTGAAGGGAAATGAGTACGTGCATAGTGTTTCCAGTACGTGCATAGTGTTTCCCGTACGTGCATAGTATTTCCCGTACGTGCATAGTGTTTCCTATACGTGCATAGTATTTGGTGGATGAATAGTGATTTTGTAAGTTGGAAAACTTTTCACTCCACCCTATGTACGGGACGTGATATGGATGTTTCGAAGTCATATTAGTAATACGCGGAGGAAATAAGTGAATGCAGAGACGATCGGAATTCAGAAATTCCAAATTCTTTTCGGTATAATATTTGACCGGACAGTGGATTAAATATTATTATAATCCAAGAATTGAGATATTAACTTTGAGGATTTGATATTTTGGGATGTTATTATATTTGATTTAAGAATGAAGGTAGGAAACCACTGAGGAGTGGTTATGGCTACAATGTAATAATTGATATTTGGAAAGAATGAATGGAATTCGACTTTATTATTTCTATGTCTTGAAGAATGCTAAAGGGTGACAACATAGGTAAGAATAATCTATCTTCTAAGGGAATAAGATATGGCAAATTCAAGCAAGAGAATACTCTCATGTCATCCAGATCGATAGCGATTAATCCAGTAGTTCCGTAAAAAGGTTAAGGAACGATCGAAAGAGAATACGGACAATTATACAACCCTAAGAGAACAAGTAAAGAATACAGAATGAATAGTGTTTTGGTGGGAGTATATAATAATATGAGACGACACTATATAGAAGTATTCGGAACGGATTTCCGAGTTCATATTAGTGATCCAGGGGGAAAATAAGTGTATGTAAAAGCTGTCGGATTCTGAAAAACCACACTTTTATTTTCTCCGAGAGTTCCCTGGACACTGATAGCCTTAAGTATTTAACGAATGGATTTAAGGAATATAAATTGGAAAGTTAGAATGAAAGATGGAGAATGAAAGTATTAATATTAAAGAGGATTCCCGGTAAACCCTAATTAGAAATCCGTGAAATATTCCCACGAACGATCAATCGAAACGGGTAATAACCGGACACAGAAACAAGCAGAGGAAGCAAGAGTCTTGTGCAAGCTACTAGATAAATATCTAGCAACCAAGTGGGCTAAGTAACTAGACAATTAGAGATTGAACAAGTACTTAGCAAAACAAACAAACTAGTTAGCTTATAACCATCCAAGGATCAACACTTGGCATGCAATCTCCATCATCCAATACATCACCACTTTATTAAAGTCACTTTATACAAGATATTTTCTAAACCAAGCAATAATTCACACAAAATAGATGAGAGCAAAGTGAAGCAAGCCAAACAACTCCATTCTCCCATTTTTTTCTTCCATTCGGCTTTAAGGAAATTCAAAAACAAAAGTCCACCTTCCACTCCTTGTTTGATCTTGTAATTTTTAAGGTGAGTTCTATATTTCAAGAAACTAATCTCCTAGAAATTTCAAGTCCAAAATCCTTTGTTTCCATTTTCAAATAAATCATTTACAAGGAGGGTGAATAGTGTTCTTCAAGAACTAATGTTGGTTTTCTTTGATTTTTATGGTTGATTTAGCTAGATTAAGGCCACCCAAGGATCATACAAAGCTTAGTGAGGCTAGAACACACTCCAAGGAAGGTATAAAGCTCTTGAAACCCTAACCCTTGTTTGAGATTTAAGCATGTTTATGATAGTTATAACTTAGTTATGGTTATGTTAAGATTATAAGCATGATTATGTATGGATTTTGGATTAATGATGTAAATAGCTAGATGAACGGAAAGGCATTGCTTGGCCTCAGTTCATGTATATAAGTCATGTATATGTTGTTTGGGTTGGATACTATGTTTATGGGAAGATTCGAAATTGATAGATATTCGATTTACAGCCGTTATAATGCCCGATTTTACAATACCATGTTTTGTATGCCATTTTCCATGTCGAACCCCTACTGTCCAGAGACCTTATCTGCCATGATAGGATAGGTAATGTTCTAAGCTTCGTTTTGATATAAAGATCACGTGAAACGGACTTACGGTTTAGGATTTATGACCAAATTACTAAAAGTAGTTTGAATCCGTAAACGAAAGTTCGTAACTGTAATTGAACCCTCGTAAACTATGTAACGTCATGGAGAATCTTGGTAAATAAATACTAGAGGTAAAAAGGAAGGTGTGAAAGAAAACCGTATGTCAAAAGGATCGTTTTTCGATTTATTAAAAATGTTCGAGTCGAGGTTAAACGCGAACGAACCCCTAAAAGAGGACTCTTTTATAACTTCGGTAAAACACTTAGAAAACGGGCGATAAAACTCGGAGTATAGTATTGGTTCGTAACAATCGACTTTAGAACTCATATGACTAAGTATGTCCCAAGTATAAGTACAATGACATGTCGTATTACCGAACGAATGTCGGGTCGGATCAGTGATAAAGTAATCCACAAAAAGGGGTATAACGAGATAACTCGAGAACGTGTTTCGAATTAAGTATAACTTAACTTTTAATATGTTAAGTGATTAATCCCGAATGCCTTGGCTATTTATAGATCACCAAGCTGAACCGGGACCCGCTACCACTACCCCTTACCGTACTCGACTACCAGGCAAGTTTCAATTCCCTTCTTTTAGGCTGTTGTTGTGATTGAATAAATATATATATATGATTGCTGATATACATATGCCATTGCATGCATGCCTACCTTCAAGTTGAATTGATATACTTGTTCCCTGAATGTTATTGTTGGCTTATAAGCTAGATAGTTATATATCAGTTATAAGCCGGTTGTTGTAAGACCCTCATAGAAGGGCGTATACATCTTATTAATCAAAAATAGACCGGGAGTCAATATTCCTTGATATATCGAGATTACCTCGGAGGAAAATATTTAAGTAAATATTTTCTATTATTTGGGCGACGAATATTATTTGAATATTCGTTCGAGACTAATTATTTTAACGATCCTTACTTCAAATAATTATTTGAACGTAATCATTCGACGAATAATATTTCTCAATATTCATTCAGAGTCGAATTGATTATCGATTATTATTTCGAATATTCTTCTAAAGATGAGACTACTGAATGAATATTGTTTGGATATTCTTTTAGAAAATTATTTTATTAAATAAATATTACTTTTGAATATTCATTTAAGATATTAAATACTTGATGAATATTATTTTAATATTCATTTGAAGCTTGATTTAATTATCGAATATTATCTCGAATATTCCTTAAGGCTTGGATTACTAAATGAATATTACTTGATATTCATTTATGATATTATTCATTAAATGAATATTACTTTTGAATATTCATTTAAATTCCTAATTAATTATGAACATTACATTAAATATTCTTTTCAGGTCTTATTAATTAATGAATATTGTTTTGAATATTCATTTAAATATTTATTTATTCAATAAACATTCTCCTGATATTTCTTCAGGAATTATTTTGAGAAATACTCTGATTAAAGATATTCTTTCATATTCCCAAATATTCTTTAAATATTTTAATTCAATAAATATTCTCTGGATATTTATTCCATACTTAGAATAACCTCGATAAGGTTTATCTTCTTCGATTATTACAGAAAATATCTCGGAGTCATATTATTATTAATCTTATATCAAGAAAGGTTCTCAGGCATTATTCTTCTTTGAGTCTATCCCCTTAATAATAAGGGAACCTTACTTGAAAAATGTTATTTATCTTGTCGACTTCCCGGTCATAAAGTATTCCCTTCACTCGCAACTCGGGTGTTGTTGACTTATTAAGTCGTTGCTTACCTTCTCATCTTTCGAGGGGTAAGATTACTGGAACAAGTTGATATCCGTACCAAGTAATAGCTTGGGAGTTATTGATAAATTTTCCTTTCTAACTAGATACGACTACTTTGTGGAGTCTTATCAACAAGTATTATACTTGGGGAAAGGGGGACGAACGTTACATTCAGAATCATGAATTCTATTTGAACTAGGAGTCGTGTAAGAGGCCGAGTAGCGCCGGTCCATCCCCTTTGGCCCAACCGTTGGCCGGGGAGAGCTAGTAAGGCGGTATACAATTAAAGCCGTCAGTTCTTCCTTCTACCGGTAGTAAATCTAAATTGAGCTGTACGATCTCGACTGATCATCAAGATTGGAACAGCGGGCGCGGTGAATACTCCATCATTGGTTCATCATCCAAATTTATTTATTTCCAGCAACATGATTACTGTTGGCAGAGTTGGAAAAGGGTCATAACTGGAATTGCAACCTTTTCTTGCAAGTTCCTCTTCTTAATAACAATAAGAATATCTCGCTTACTTTGATGTAGCAGATATTTCTACAAACAAATACTTTAAGTTACCTTGTAACTTCATCGTTCATATTATACTGGCATCATTTCCGTAAATGCATGGCATATGGTTTGAAAGATACTTTTGAACTGTTACATGATCGTTCAGTTATATATTATTGTTGGTGGGCTATTGCTCACCCTTGCTTTATTATTATATCACAACAACAGCTAGACCAGATGACTCGCACAAGGCGCACTCGACGCGGGCGAGGACGATGAGACTACCAGAGCGGAAGAAGAAACTATTGGTAGGGTTTATTTATTCTTTCAGTACCAAGAATATGGTCTAGTATGACTTATGTAAATGGATGGCAAAGAGTATGTATTATATTGAAATTCTTTTGGATTGTAAGAACTCATAATGTGATTAATAAAAATTTGATTGTTACTCTGATTTCATCTCTGGGACTATAACGGGTGTGTTGTATATTGTTGTGTTGGGTTATAGAGACGTAATTTATTTTATGATTAAGGAAAGTTCAATTGTTGTGGACAGAATTGGAAACCGTAACCACCGGATCCCGGACCCCGGATCTGGGGGTGTTACACCAAGAAAGAATTTCAGTTCTCCCATCATGCTCATTTCAAATTTACCCTGCATTAGCTTAGCAAATTTCTTGTAAAGAAGATCATTAGTAGACCCAAATATTATATCGTCCACATAGACTTGGACTAGTATTGTATCATTTTTATGTTTCTTAGTGAAGAGAGTTTTGTCTATGACACCTCTATCAAAGCTATTTTCAAGTAAAAATTCAGAAAGGGTGTCATACCATTTTCTTGGTGCTTGCTTGAGACCATAGATAGCCTTGAAAAGGAAGTAGACATAGTCCAAAAGATCTGGATCTTCAAAGCCAGGGGGCTGTTCTACATAGACCTCTTCATCCAGCTTACCATTTAGAAAAGCACTCTTTAAATCCATTTGATAAACATTAAAGTTTGAGAATGCTGCGAATGCCAAGAATATTCTAATGGCCTCGAGTCTTGCCAATGGAGCATAGGTTTCATCATAGTCAATGCCTTCAGCTTGTGAATAACCCTTTGCTACCAGTCTTGCTTTATTTCTTGTGACTGTGCCATCTTCATCAAGTTTGTTTCTGAATACCCATCTAGTGCCAACCACTGTTCTATTTGAAGGTCTGGGTACCAGCTTCCATACTTCTTGTTGTTTGAATTGATTGATTTCATCTTGCATAGCAATCACCCAATCAGGATCAGAAAGAGCTTCTTCAGTTTTCTTAGGTTCCATTTCAGATAGAAACCCTGAATAATTGCATTGATTCTGATAAGCTCCTCTAGTCTTTACTCCATCATCTGGATCACCAATAATTAACTCAAAAGGATGAGCTCTATTCCAAACAGTTTGTCTGGGTAGATTAGTTCTTGATGATTCATCTTGATCTGTATTGTGTTGTTGAGTATGACTTGTTGACCCTTCATTGTCTCCCCCTGAGTTGTTGCCAGAATGACTTGATGAATAATCAAAAGTGTCAGTGGTGTCTTGAAAATTATCATTGTTTCCACCACCATCATTGTGATTATTATCAACATTATTTTGATTATTATCAGCAACAACATCAGGTTGTTTGTCATCATCTGAATCTAAGTCTGTTATGTCATCAAACATTAACTTTTCAGATGGTTCTTCTGTTTCGATACTGGGGAGTTTAGTGTCATCAAATGTAACATTGACACTTTCCATCATCTTCTGTTGATCAATCACATACACCTTATAAGCTCTTCTTGTATACCCAACAAAAATTGCTTCATGTGCTTTGGCTTCAAATTTTCCACCTAGATCATCTCCTTCTTTAAGTACAAAGCATTTTGTTCCAAATACATGAAAGTATTTGAGTGTTGGTTTCTTTTCAGTCATAGCTTCATAAGGTGTCTTCATCAAGTCTTTGTTGATAAGGGTTCGATTCTGGGTATAGCAAGCAGTGTTGATAGCTTCAGCCCAAAAGTATAATGGAAGTCTTGATTCACTTAGCATGGTACGTGCAGCTTCAATCAAAGTTCTATTCTTCCTTTCAACTACTCCATTTTGCTGAGGAGTTATTGGAGCTGAGTACTGTCTGGTTATACCCTTTTCAGTGCAGAAGTCATTTAGAACTGCATTCTTGAATTCAGTTCCATTGTCTGACCTGATAGCTCTCACTGGATGCTTTGAATCTAGCTCTATCAACTTGATTTGATCAATCACCAACTGTGGAGTTTCATCTTTCGAGTTCAGGAACAAGACCCATGTGTACTTTGAAAAGTCATCAACAATCACAAGAGCATATCTTTTATTTGACATTGACATCACATTAACTGGACCTAACAAATCCATATGAAGTAATTGTAAAGGTTCAGTTATTGATGATGTGTCAGTGCTCCTGTGAGTTGCCCTTTTTAACTTACCTTTTTGATAGGAATCACATAGTCCTTCCTGTATAAATTCCATTGAAGGCAAATCTCTCACCAATTCTCTTTTGACTAGAGAATTCATTGTTTTGAAATTGAGATGAGAGAGTTTCTTGTGCCATAGCCAGCTCTCATCATTAGATGCTTTAGTATAGAAGCAAGTGATTTCTTCAGTGCTTCCAGAGTTCATGTTGGATACGTACAGATTGCCTTTTCTAACTCCAGTCAGTTGTGGCTTTTCATTTTTCTTGTGTGAAATCAGACAATTCTTCTTGTTGAAGTGAACATCATATCCTTTATCACAGAATTGACTAATACTAAGTAAATTATGCTCAAGTCCTTTCACACACGAGACATCATCAATGATAACATTTCCAGCTTCTAATCTGCCATATCCATAAGTTTTACCTTTGCTGTTATCTCCAAAGGTAACGACTGGGCCGGCTTTCTCAACCACATTTGTCAGCAGGGTTCTATCTCCAGTCATATGCCTTGGACATCCACTGTCCAAGATCCAGGTCACTCGTTCAACCTGTTCCACACGCTGCAATGACAAGTAGGTTAAACTTTCTTCGGAACCCAAATCTGATTGGGTCCCGCGTACTTGAAGAATTGGCCTTTTTCAGGCAAAACAACATTTTTGATCTTAACATCATTAGAGAACAAACATTTTACCCTATAAACAGATTTAACAATTTTAGATTTCATCTTGGGTAACCATGTTTGTTTGGAAGAAATAACACTTGTTTCATTGACTGGACATTTGACCTTATGAACAGCATTAGTAACACTTTGTTTAGGCTTAGGTGTAAATGTCTCTCTCCTAACCTGAGGAGGATTGGCAGTCTTAGAACTAGCATTTCTGTTTATGTTCATATGTTGTCGTGGTGCAGTCTTGTCAGCATATGCATGATTACCATTAAAGTAAGCAGACATGATATTAAAAGCACAAGACATACAATTGACAACACCACATGCTTTATGAGAAGTATAAATAACATGCATGGTATGTATGTTAGACATGTTGTTTTTCTTTTTCCACTTGTTACTTCTTAACTCAGTTTCAGATGAACCTCAACTGGTTCCTCAATAGCTTTTTCATTTTCAAGAACTATGCCATTAGCACTGTCCTCATTTTTTATCTCTTCCTCAATTTCTATAGAAAGCATATTAGGAGGTTCAGCAACAGACTTTCTAAAGAAATGTTCTTTAACATTCTTGAGCACATGTGGTATACCCCTTTCTTTAGCACTAACACGATTAGGAGTATTTATGCCCAAGGAACCAACAGCCTCGTTGTAGTCAAACCCTATTCCTACAGTTCGTTCTACAGCTTGTTTATTGTAGTACTCTTTAGATTCTTTAACAGAATTGTAGCAAGCCCTAACTTGTGTCTTAAGTTCAGCAATCATAGTAAGTTGTTTAGACACTACTTCCATTAAAGACTTATCCCTATAGCTAAGTAGTTCCATTTGCTCTTTTTGTTGTTCTTGATTAACAATCAATTTTTTTAGTTCTAACACTTCATTTTCAAAATTAGTGTTAAATTGATTTATTCTAGCATTTTCACTTTGTGCACAACTCAAAGAATCACGTAGACTACTAATCAACTCAGAATCAGTAAGTTTTACCGGAGTTCTGAAAACAGTGGATGTCTAAGCATTTGCTACCAACGCAAAATTTCCATATTCTTCATCTTCACTATCTGTGTCATCCCAACTTTTACAGGCAGCAACATATGCTTTTCCAGGCTTCTTCTTTTCAGAATAAAAATCTCTCCTCTGGCCTTGCTTGGGTTTATGACATTCTGTGGCAAAATGTCCAAGTTCATTGCAATTATAACAATGAATTTTGCTTCTATCAACAGTCCCGGTTTTATAACCACCTCTGTTACTAGAGGATGAAGAGCCTCCTCTTTGGAATCTGCTGTTAGACTTGAACCTGAACTTGGGATTTCTTCTGAATCTGAAATTGCCAAACTGTCTCACCATGAGTGCCAAGGATTCATCCTCAAGCTCATCCAATTCTTCCAACGAATAAAATTCTCCACCATCCTGATTGGCTGGAGTCTGACCTTGCTCTACTTCGGCTTGTTCCTTGTCAGAAGTGTGAGACCGATCAACCTTAGTCTCCACTTCCTTAGGAACCTCAATTACTAGAGCTGCAGATGAACTTGGAACCCTTCCTTTACTATGAATCTCTTTCTGTTGCACTTGCTCCAACTCATAAGTTTTTAGTATCCCAAAGAGTCTCTCTAGAGGAACTTTATTCAAATCCCTAGTTTCTCTTATGGCAGTTATCCTATTTTCCAAATGAGTAGGCATGGTCAGCAGGAACTTCATATTAATCTCTTTTTGAGTATAGTGCTTGCCATGGATTAGCAAGTTGTTTATGATTTTATTGTACCTTTCGAACACTTCTTGAATTCCTTCATTAGGACCAGACCTAAAGTGTTCATATTCAGAGGTTAATATTTGAAGTCTATTTTCCCTGACTTCATCAGTTCCTTCATTGATTGTCTCAATAGTCTCCCACATTTGCTTAGCAGTTTTGCAGTTCATAACATGACTATACATTACCGCATCTAGGGAATCTATTAAGATTAATCTCAAATTTTTATCCAAGCCAGCATTTTCCTTTTCATCAGTAGTATAATCAGCAGGATCCTTATCATAGGTTCTGGCAGGAGTAACAACAACGTTGTTAACAATAACTTCATATTCATGAACCTTGAAAGTCATAGGTCCATTTTTCAACACACCCAAATATTTAGAATTTGTCACATCGAGAAACAATTCCATTTTGTTCTTCCACATGTCGTAGTTATCTTTATCAAAGATCGGGATTTTCATAATAGCTTTTGAAGACATGATGAATTTTTAAGAGAGTTAAAAATTCGGTCTAGATTTTTAATTGAATAAAATAGGATCTTGATTTGTGCGTCAATCAAAAAGCTCTGATGCCAATTTTTAGGTCCAATATGTTTGTAGAAGGGGGGGTTGAATACAAACGGTACTGTTTAATCGAAATTTGTCCGGATAAATTTAATTTATATTTTGACAAATTTGAGCGGAATTAAATGAAACAAAATTCAAGTTGAATATAAAATTATATTAACTTGAGGGGTTTGTTACAAATACAGTACAGAAATTATATCTAATTAATAAAAACAAATTAGAAAATTCGACATGAATTTTTCTAGATTTGTTAATAAAAATCGAGATATAGATTAGGAGTAAAAACTCGATAATAGTACAAGAGTATCAAGTAATCAAGTTCTATCGGATCAGATATTAAAAATAGGATGAACTTGATTTTCTATGAATTTTTCCAGCTCCTGCAGGTTGTGTTCTTGATGAGAGAGAAGAGAGAAAATTGCTTTCTTTGAATGTAATGTTCAGTCTGTATGAATATGTGTCGCCTGTGTTTCTTCTTATATTGTCTACTGCCTCTTTTTCTTTAATTAGAACTGTCAAGACAATCGGCAAGACAATCTGTTCTTCCAAGACAATCAATTTTGTACTGCCAAGATAATAGGCAATACAATCGGCAAGACAATCAGGTTCCATCAAGACAATCGGCAAGACAATCAATTTCTGAGATATTTGTCTTGCTTTATCAATAATTATCAATCTACCGGAAACTTTTCTTTTTGATCATCATCAAGACAATCTGATTTGAACTATCAAGACAATCGTCAAGACAATCAAATCATATTTTTATTCTCCTTTTTAAAGCTGTCGGGTATAATGATCATCACGACAATCGGCAAGACAATCAGGGATTGTCTTGCTTTACTGATTTCCTACTTCAAGACAATCGGCAAGACAATCAGAGATTGTCTTGCTAGTTCATTTTTCAGTTTTAAATTAAACTGATTAATAAATAATCATTTCAATTTAAACTTACTTAAATAATAATTATTCAGATTTAATTAATTTAAATAATTAATTTAATTAACGAATTAATTCTTGATGAATTAATTTATTAATTAAATTGACTACTTGATTTAAATTAATTAAAGAAGAATAATTATATATCTTTGGATTGTCTTAATTCTTTTCTGAATCACTGAAAGTAATAAAGGAATACCACTGAATATTCTGTTGACGTTCCATGCATGGTCTGGTTCATGAACGACTAACTTCAATGACTGTCCTTTAATTTTCATATTAAAATGTGATTCCTTTTTCTTCTCATCTCTTTCTCCTTCTTGTACTCCACTGTATTCTGTCTGAACCTGTCACTCTAGAAATCTCTGTCTTAGAAATAAATCCACTTCTTTGATGCTATACTGAGGCTTGATCAGCAAGCTGAGCTTCTTCCAGTGTAAAATATCAAAACTATAGATTGACTTTACGGTTTTTCTTCTGATAGATAGTATCTTCTGAGATTCCTGTGACAGTTAAAGTTATTTACTTATTACAATCTAAGCTTAAGTTGAGTTGAGGCCTCGAACTACAAATAGGCTGTGTCATATGCCTTTCAGATGATTATCTAGCATTCTTGTCAAGGAGATTCTCGAAGATCAAGAGAAATCCAGCAAGAGGCAAGCAATTCGGAAAAGGTTTTCAGCCATCCAGAGACATGGTTGAAAGGTCTAAGTTCAAATGTTTTAACTGTGGAATTGCTGGCCATTTTGCCAATGAATGCAGAAAGCCTAAAGCTGAGAATGAGAAGAAACAGATTGGAACTATTGACTACAAGAAGAAATATTTCGATCTTCTCAAGCAAAAGGAAAAAGCATTCATGTCTAGAGATAATGATTGGGCCGCTGGTGGAGAGTCAGATACAGAAGAGGAGTTTGTCAATCTTGCACTCATGGCAAACGAAACTGATGAAGAAGCTAGTTCAGCAAGCAACCAGGTATTCTCTACAGTCTTAACTGATCTTTCTAAAGCTGAATGTGCTAGTACAATTGATGAAATGTCTATTGAATTGTACAACATGCATGTTACCTTTAAATCACTTAATAGAGAGAACAAGAGGATTAAAGACCTTAATGAAAAGTTAAGTGATAGGAATGCTTTAATAGAAACACAGTTGATTGAGTTTGAAACGATGAGAAGAGATTGCTTGGATGCTAAAAATAAAATGATTGAGGCTATAAAGAGAGAGGATGTTTTAA
Source organism: Saposhnikovia divaricata (assembly GCA_036435485.1). Taxonomy (NCBI): domain Eukaryota; kingdom Viridiplantae; phylum Streptophyta; class Magnoliopsida; order Apiales; family Apiaceae; genus Saposhnikovia; species Saposhnikovia divaricata. Next base: position 238,833,509 of record CM071594.1, on the reverse strand, counting down.
AGAAACAGTTAGTAGAGGAACAAAGTCTGATTGCTAAGTGGAAAGGATCAACAGTTGTAACTGAGGAAATTTGCAATGTTCAAGGAATTGATTCTTTCTGTAAATTAGCAGAATGTCAACTGTGTCAGTCAACTGTGTGACAAAGGCCAGAATGTCTGGTTCACATCTGAAGCTTTTGCCATTTTCAAGAAAAGTGACAACAAGGTAGTGTTGACAGGAGATAGAAGAGGAAATGTGTACATTGCTGACTTCAATTCAACAAATTCAAACATGACAACATGTCTTCTCAGCAAGGCAAGTGTAGATGAAGGATGGCTTTGGCACAAAAGACTATCACACTTGAGTTTTAAAGCAATGAATGAGTTGGTAAAGAAGGATTTGGTTAGAGGTATTCCAAAATTGGATTACTCCAAGGATGGATTGTGTGATGCATGCCAGAAAGGGAAGCAAAAGAAGGCCTCTTTCAAATCAAAGTCAATGTCATCAATTGATCAACCCTTGCAACTATTTCACATGGATCTATTTGGACCAGTCAATGTGTTGTCAATCTCAAAGAAGAAATACTGTCTTGTGATTATTGATGATTTCTCAAAATTCTCTTAGACATTCTTTCTGCACTCTAAGGATGAGGCAGGTGAAGTCATTGTAAACCACATCAAGATAGTCAACAACAATCCTTTACTCAAAGTAAGGAGAATCAAAAGTGACAATGGAACTGAGTTCAAGAATTCTGTAACAAGAGAGTTTTATGAAGAAGAAGGAATTATCCAAGAATTCTCTGCACCAAGAACTCCTCAACAAAATGGTGTAGTGGAAAGAAAGAACAGAACTATAGTTGAAGCTGCAAGGACAATGCTTGAAGAATCTAAGCTACCAACATACTCCTGGTCAATCAAGAAAAAGGCATGACACTTTATCAACTTTTCAAAGGCAAGAAACAAACAATCAACTTTCTGCATGTCTTTGGATGCAAATTCTTTGTACTGAAAAATCATGGTGAGCATCTTGGAAAATTTGATTCAAAGGCAGATTAAGCTATCTTTGTTGGATACTCAGCTGGAAAATCTTACAGAGTCTACAACCTAAGACTAAACATTGTAATGGAGTCCATACATGTTGTCTTTGATGAGAAGAAAATATCTGGTCTAGTAGATGAAGGTTTTCATGAGTCTCTCTCATTTGAGAATGAGAGAAGTGGTGAAGAAAGTGAAGATGATGATGAAGAATGGAGATCAAATGGTGTGAGAAATAGACAAGGATCATCAGTTGAAGTGCAAAATGAACCACCTGTTGAAGAGCAACTTACACCATCAGTTGGAAATCAATTTGAAGCATCTGTTGATGAATCTGCAAGAACTCCATCAATCTCGAGGGCCATACACTCAGGGGGAGTTTCTCACAGTCAAAACTCAACAACAAACCACAATGATCAACATAGAGAAAATGAAGCCAGTTCATCAAGGTCAAACTTACCACCACAAAGAAAGTGGACCAAGGATCAAACATTTGAGCTTATCATTGGAGATCCTAATGCAAAGGTCCAAACCAGAAGAGCAACTCAAGAAGAATGCTTATATAACAGTTTTCTATCTAAAAAGGAACCTAAGAAAGTTGAACATGCTCTTTTGGATCCAGACTGGGTTTTAGCAATGCAAGAAGAGTTAAACCAGTTTGAAAGAAATGAAGTATGGAAACTTGTACCCAAACCTAAAGACAAATCTGTGATTGGCACTAAGTGGGTATTCAAGAACAAGATGGATGAGAATGGCATAGTCACAAGGAATAAAGCTAGATTAGTTGCTAAAGGCTACTGTCAAGAGAAAGGAATTGATTTTGAAGAAACCTCTACACCAGTGGCAAGGTCAGAAGCAATAAGGATCTTCCTGGCCTATGCAGCGCATGCAAATTTCAAAGTCTATCAAATGGATGTCAAGAGTGCATTTCTGAATGGAATTCTGGAGGAGGAGGAGGTATATGTTAGTCAACCGCCTGGTTTTGAAGATCCAGACTTTCCAGAATATGTGTTCTTTCTACTCAAAGTACTCTATGGCCTGAAGCAAGCACCTAGAGCCTGGTATGACACACTCTCACAGTTCCTTATAGAGAATCACTTCATTCGAGGTACTACTGATAAAACTCTCTTTTATAGAAATGTCAATGGCTCTATGATACTTGTCCAAATTTATGTAGATGATATAATATTTGGGTCTACAGATGAGAAACTTTGCAAGAGGTTTGCCGAACTCATGCAAAGTAGATATGAAATGAGTATGATGGGTGAATTAACTTATTTTCTTGGTTTACAAGTTAAACAAGTGAATGAGGGAATTTTTATAAGTCAAACAAAATACATTTATGATCTTTTAAAAAGGTTTGATTTAGCAGATTGCTCTTCTGTAAAAACACCCATGGCCACTGCCACTAAGCTTGAACTGAATACTAAGGAAAAGAAGGTGGACATGACAAGCTATGGGGGCATGGTTGGATCTCTTTTATACTTAACAGCTAGTAGACCTGATATTATGTTTGCTACATGTTTATGTGCTAGATTTCAAGCTGATCCTAGGGAATCTCACTTGGTAGCTATTAAGAGGATTTTCAGATATCTCAAGGGAACACCAAACCTTGGCATTTGGTACCCTAGAGATTCTGGTTTTGATCTAATTGGTTACTCAAATACAGATTATGCAGGTTGCAAAATGGATAGAAAAAGTACCACAGGAACCTGTCAATTCTTGGGAAACAAGCTGGTATCATGGTTCAGTAAGAAGCAGAACTCGGTATCTACCTCAACTGCAGAGGCTGAATACATAACAGCTGGGAGTTGTTGTGCACAGATTCTATGGATGAGAAATTAACTACTTGACTATGGAGTTAAAGTTAAAAAGATCCCAATTTTCTGTGACAACACTAGTGCAATTGCAATATCACAGAATCCAGTGCAGCATTCTAGAACCAAGCACATAGACATCAGATACCATTTCATTAGGGAGCATGTGAAGGAAGGCACTGTGGAACTGCATTTTGTTCCTAGTGAAAAACAGTTGGCAGACATTTTTACTAAAGCTTTGGATGAAGCAACCTTTTCAAGGTTGGTAAGTGAGCTTGGTATATTAAACTTCTCATGATCTTTTAAAATGTCTGTTCAATTAGTTGTAGCCATTGAATTTCATTCTCTGGATTTTGTTTGTTTTATTTGCTTATCTACATGATTATTCTGGAGATATCATTGTAGCGTAATTAAATAAATATTTTATTGACTTATATCAATTAATGATATTTTGTTAATTTTAAATCTATTTAATTGTAGGTTTATTATTGTGGATTAATTCTTAATTTACTACGTGATTATATTTAAATCCAGAATAATTAGAAGTATTAAATATGTGTATATGTGTATCGGCTGATAGGTCGGCTGACAGGTTTCGGTGATAAGATGTTAGCCTCCATTGTTGAATTCATGAAATGTGGCTACCTAACATGGTTGACAATTTACTACTTGTTGTAGAGAGTTTGAATTCTTTAAACAAAACCTCATTATTTCACCTAACCCACTGAACCTTGAAACCTTATAAATGATGAGTTTTTGTTTATGTTTAACATCATCATTTTTCAGATATACAGAGCATATACACACAATTGCTAAATATTTCGAGCTTTGATCGGAAAGATCTCTCAATCTAGCTGGTGGTTTTTATATCGAATTTCATATTCTTGCTTTATACATCATCCTTTATAAAAACTAACCCTTGTTTTTGAATTTCCTCAAAGTTTTGAAAATGGCATTGCAGGGAAGTTTTTTAATTACTAAAGCTAACCCTACTTCCATTCAGCAAATCGAAACCATCTATGATGAGCAATTTCGGGCTTGGGCACAATTTCTGAATGAACATTTATTAATTCGATATGCTTTAGTTACACCAGTATAGCTTAACCATGATACATTACGTGAACTATATTGAAGTGCGGTTAACACTTCTGGACAGGACGGGTGTGCATTCACATATCGACTATTTGGTAGGTCGATTAGGGTTACTGAACGAGATGTTAATCGAATTCTTTATTTTCCTATGGAAAATCTCGTTTCTGATCCTACACCTAAACAGATTGAAATTTTCTTTCGTTTTATAAGGTACCAAGATGGCAATTTCAATACTGGTAATATCTCTAGAACATTTCTAACCCAGTACTGGAATTTCTTCTTTCATATTCTTGGCGATGTTTTTTCCTCAGATAGAACGAATCTAGATCGGATACCTGAATTTATTCAAAAAATAGGGTATGCGGTCGCCAATAATTTGAGGATTAATTTTGGAAAAATAGTGCTTGGTCAAATCATTTTAAAGATGAAACACTTGGGAACAAGAGATGTTCAGACTCAAAATGTCAAATGTCAATATCCAAGGTTTCTACAGCTAATATTAAATGATTTTTTGGATGATGAAGACAGGGTACACCCGGAAAATGGTCGAAAGGTGGAATGTTCTTACATGAAGACGAATGTAATTTATTACATAAGCAAAAAGAACTATACGGATGTGCCTACAGTCCTAACTAAATATCTAAAGCCTGTCCCACTTCCGTTGTTACCAAGACCAGTGAGAGCAGGTATACGACAAGGTAATATTTCAATCCCTGCTATCCCAGCCTCTGTATTCCCTATTGTATCACAGGAAATACAATTCCTACAGCCCCTAGTGGCCATCTTACCCGACCAAGAGCAGGAAATTCCACCGACTCTAACATAGGTCGAAGAGCCCATTCTACAAATACAAACACAAACAGAACAAACTCCTACACCTCAATTGTCACTTAAACGTCCAGCCATCCACATTATTGAGGGAGATAGTACCTCAGCAGCACCACATAAGGAGTTAGTTACATCATCCGCTCTACCTCATTCTAAACGGAGTAAACCCAATGAACCTGAGGTAACGGCAACTGTTAGTGAAACAATTCTTTCTTATCCAATGAGTGAAAATGTAAATAAGGCTGAATTGACGGGAGCAACTATCTTGAGTTCCATTTCATGGAACATAAGAGAGGTTGATGATCTTTCTAAAGATCAAATGCCTTCACAGGCATCCGAGGTGGAATTACCTACCTCAATAGCTGCTGGTGAATCTTCCATTTTACGGAAAAATCCATCGGTAGGAGGTTCTTTTATGAACCAAGTGTCTTCACAGACGTACGAGGGAAACTTGAGTTTTGTGCCATTTAATCGATTCAAGTTTAACCTCCCAGAGGGAAAATCTCTGGATCTCTTTCGAGATTTACCACTCTTTACCAGTGGTCGGCAACTCGCTTCACACGAGGACGGAAGCTCACGAACTTGCATTTCACCATCCTTGACCTCTGAAAAAGGGGCTAGGATGATTTCATTTGCAGGTACACATATCGGTGGAAGCTCTGGAGGAGAGTGGAGAGAAACACGAACAGAACATGTAAGTGTAACCCAAACCACTAAACCGAGGGAATATAGAGTGTTGAGTGAAACACCTGCAGAACGTATGAGTGAGCAACCTACTCAACCACATGCACCTGTAACCAGAAAGGAATACAGCAGACTCCTTACACGGGTCCAAACAATGGAGAAAGAGTTGTCAAATATCTATAAGTCCATTGCAGAAATCAAAAATTTGCAACTTATTCAACATGATGCATTCCAGGTTCAGTTAAGTTCCATGGCATCCCAGTTTAGTCATGCAATTAATTCCTTGGCAAAACCATATTCGTCTAATTTACCAACTCCACATCCTACTACTCTGGAGGATAACCCAACTGAGGGGGAGAAGTTGGATGATCAAGAAAAATCAACTAGGCGTAAGGGCAAGGAAAAGGTTATTGACACGGAATTAACTTTATTTTGGGAAAGGAAAAGCTAGTGGGAGTATTAGTGGAAAGAAAGCAAGGCAAAATTGAAGATATGTTCAGTCTAGAGGAACAATTTATCTTGCATTTGTTCAAATTTTAGAAATCTGGAAAATGTATATATGATCCAGAATGCGCTTTAATATTATTTATCTTTGTACTTCATTTTTGTTTTTGTATCAGTTGAGTTATCCTCTAGGAATTTGCTTGTCAAACCCTAAAAATCAAATAGGGGGAGATTGTAAAGCATAATGTAATGTAATATGTAATAGAGGACATATATAACTCAACTAGGATAAAAGATAAATAATATTAACCCTATACAGGGATCGTGAAATTTGAAGAACAGGCATCAACAAGGATAAAGTCGCTGAAAGAAGTTCATTAAACTGATCAAGCCTTAATGACAAAATAAGATGTACAGATGATTCAGTTGAAGGGCCAAAAGATTCCACTGATATAGTTTTTATGATTGCACGATTCTTAGCAGTGTTCTTAAAGACATGATATGAAGACCATGAGTGAATGTTAGTCGTTTGTGAACCAGACCAGTTGCACTAGACGTCAACACATCACAAAGGAATCAAAGTATCTAACTCAAAAAAACTGTTAAGAGGTATGATTGAGTTTAGAGCAGTGTTGATATCCTCTTGTTAGTTGGAAGCTGAATATTTAAGTATGTCAAAATAAGAGGAAAATGAATAGTATCCGAAATTACTATTCATGTGAATAGTATCCGAAATTACTATTCATGTGAATAGTAACCGAAATTACTATTCATGTGAATAGTAACTGAAATTACTATTCATTTCACAAAGTAAAAGTAGGTGGGTAAAAACATGTGGGCCCATTCAAAAAAATCAAGTTGTTTGATTAAGAAGAATTCGGCAGATGGTTGAAAAGAAAAGTATGGTAGGAGCAGCCAGCAGCGCAGAACTGATAAAATCAAACGTAATCAGTTACGTATATTAGCTGTATAGTGATTTTTTTATAACCTATAAATAGGTCTGTTGTATTTCATTTCGAAACACACCTCAATACACAAATCTCTATTCTCTCTCTAATATTTTTTTGTAAGCTGCTAGACAGTCCATCTAGTAGGAAAGCCGGCTTAGCCCGCTTCTAGGAAGTGTCGGGTAGAAGGTCCTCATGCCTAAACTATCCTTAGGAGTGTTCAGATTTTGAAGCTAATCCATTGGATTAGAAGTTGTAACACCCCTTCGAGTTTATTATCAATAAAGATATATTCTCGGAATTTTTTTTTTTTTTGTTTTTATAATATTGTATTCAACCCCCCTTCTACGATAGTTTGGGACCTAACAATTGGCATGCGCTGCATAGGCCAGGAAGATCCTTATTGCTTTTAACCTTGCCACTGGAGCAAAGGTTTCTTCAAAATCAATTCCTTCCTCTTGACAGTAGCCTTTAGCAACTAATCTAGCTTTATTCCTTGTGACTATGCCATTCTCATCCATCTTATTCTTGAATACCCACTTAGTGCAATCACTGATTTGTCTTTAGGTTTGGGTACAAGTTTCCATACTTCATTTCTTTCAAACTGGTTTAGCTCTTCTTGCATTGCTAAAACCAAGTCTGGATCCAGAAGAGCATGTTCAACTCTCTTTGGTTCCTCTTTGGATAGAAAACTGCTATATAAGCATTCTTCTTGAGTTGATTTTCTAGTTTGGACCTTTGCATTAGGATCTCCAATGATAAGCTCAAATGGATGATCCCTGGTCCATTTTCTTTGTGGTGGTAAGTTTGACCTTGATGAAGTGGCTTCATTTTCTCTGATTTGATCATTGTGGCTAGTTGTTGAGTTTTGATTGTGAGAAACTCCCCCTGAGTGTATGGCCCCCGAGATTGATGGAGTTCTTGAAGATTCATCAACAGATGTTTCTCTTTGATTTTCTACAGATGCTTCAAATTGATTTCCAACTGATGGTGTAAGTTGCTCTTCAACAGGTGGTTCAGTCTGCACTTCAACTAATGATCCTTGTCTGTTTCTCACACCATTTGATCTCCATTCTTCATCATCATCTTCACTTTCTTCACCACTTCTCTCATTCTCAAATGAGAGAGACTCATGAAAACCTTCATCTACTAGACTAGATATTTTCTTGTCATCAAAGACAACATGTATGGACTTCATTACAATGTTTAGTCTTAGGTTGTAGACTCTGTAGGATTTTCCAGCTGAGTATCCAACAAAGATAGCTTCATCTGCATTTGAATCGAATTTTCCAAGATGCTCACCATGATTTTTCAGTACAAAACATTTGCATCCAAAGACATGCAGAAAGTTGATTGTTGGTTTCTTGCCTTTGAAAAGTTGATAAGGTGTCATGCCTTTTGCTTGATTGACCAAAGAAATATTCTGAGTGTAGCATGCAGTGTTTATAGCTTCTGCCCAGAAGTATGTTAGTAGCTTAGACTCTTCAAGCATTGTTCTTGCAGCTTCAGTTAAAGTTCTTTTTTTTCTTTCCACTACACCATTTTGTTGAGGAGTTCTTGGTGCAGAGAATTCATGGATAATTCCTTCTTCTTCACAAAACTCTCTCATTACTTTGAGCAGTGGATTGTTGTTGACTATCTTGATGTGATTTATAATGACTTCACCCGCCTTATCCTTAGAGTGCAGAAAAAATGTCCAAGAGAATTTTGAGAAATCATCAATAATCACAAGACAGTATTTTTTCTTTGAGATTGACAACACATTGACTGGTCCAAAGAGATCCATGTGAAGTAGTTGCAAGGGTTGATCAATTGATGACATTGACTTTGATTTGAAAGAGGCCTTCTTCTGCTTCCCTTTCTAGCATGCATCACACAATCCATCCTTGGAGTAATCCAATTTTGGAATACCTCTAACCAAATCCTTCTTTACCAACTCATTCATTGCTTTAAAACTCAAGGGTGATAATCTTTTGTGCCAAAGCCAACCTTCATCTATACTTGCCTTGCTGAGAAGACATGTAGTCATGTTTGAATTTGTTGAATTGAAGTCAGCAATGTACACATTTCCTCTTCTATCTCCTGTCAACACTACCTTGTTATCACTTTTCTTAAAAATGACACAAGCTTCAGATATGAACCAGACATTCTGGCCTTTGTCACACAGTTGACTGAAACTTAGCAAGTTATGCTTAAGTCCATCAACCAGTGCTACTTCTTTAATGACAACATTCCCTTGTGAAATCAAGCCATATCCTCTAGTATATCCTTTGCTGTTATCTCCAAAGGTAATGCTAGGGCCAGCTCTCTCCTCAAACTTAGTGAGCAGGGTAGAATCTCCAGTCATATGCCTAGAACAACCACTGTCCAGATACCAAAGATTCTTTCTGTTTCCCTGCACACATGAAAACAAAATCAAGTTGATTTTGGTACCCAAGTTTTCTTGGGTCCTACCTTGTTAGCTTTTTTCTTATTTTTCAAGCCTTTATTACCCAGGGGTTCTGATTGAATTAAATCAACCTTAACTCTTGGTGTAGGTTTCTGAAAAATAGGTTGTTTCATTTGCTCACATGCATTAAAACTAGATGTATAATTTGGCATAGTCTGTGCAAACATGTTATTCATCATCCATGGCAACTGAGGCATGTAAAAATTATTGTAATATGGTATGCATGAATGGCATGTTAGCATACTGACTAGATGCATGAGCAGGTTGAACAAACATGTTAGGTGTAACATTCACAGCAGGCATAGGCACAGATATAGGCATACTAGGCACATAAGAATTTTTAACAGTTTTGCATTTGACAGACAAATGATTAACATTTTGTTCTTCCACATATCATAACTGTTTTTGTCATATATGGGAATTTTCACAGTTCCAACTTTAGAAGACATGATGAATTTTTTAAGAGAGTTAAAAAATTCGGGGATGATTTTTAATCGAGTAAAATGGGATCTTTGATTTGTGTATCAATCAATCGGCTTTGATACCAATTGTTAGGTCCGATAAGATTGTAGAAGGGGGGGTTGAATACAATCTTAACCTTTTTATCGAAATTTGTCCGTTAGATAATATTTTAGCAAAAACAAATTTGTGCGGAATTACTTAACACAATTTTTCAAGTTGAATATAACTGTATATTAACTTGATACGGTGTTACAAAATCAGTATAACAACTTATCAAGATGTTAATAACTAATTAGAAAATTCGACATGAACTTTTCTAATTTAGTTAATAATGATCAAGATAAGAACTAGGAAACTTAATTCGCTAGTAGTACAAGAATCACAAGTAATCAAGTTCTATTGGATAGAATATTACAAAGATGAAGAACTTGAATTTCTAGGAATTGTTTAGGCTTTGGTGTTCTTGAGTTTCTTGAGAGAAAATCTGCTGGATGGAATTATATTCTGCTGTGTTTTTCAGTTATGACATAATCTGCTGTCTTTGGTTCTTTTATATCAGCAATAAGTCTTGCTAGCTTTTTGTAGGATATTTAACTGCTCCAGCATGACTTAATCTGCTTCCAAGACTTAATTTTTCTTCATTAAGACTTACACAAACCTCCATTAAGACATAAACCTGGTCGGTATGACTTAATAAAAGTTCGGTATAACCTAAAACAGCTGGCAGGTGGTCGGTATGACTTAATCAGGATATTTTGGCTCGGTATGACATAATCTGAAATTGCTCGGTATAACCTAAACTGCAATCTTCAGTCGGTATGACATAATCCAGAAGCTTCTCGGTAAGACATAATGTTGAAGCTTCTCGGTAAGACATAATTTAGGTCATACCGATTTTGTCTTCACCAAGACATAATCCAATCCTTTTCCTCTTAAGTCATATTGATCCATTTAATTAATTAATGATTATCCAATTCACATTTAATTGATACAATAATTAATTTAATAAATAAATTAATTCTTCTAGAATTAATTCATTTAATTAAATCAACTAAATGATTTATATCAATTATAAATGAATTTAATTAAATCAATAAATAATTAATTTAATTCTTACAAACCACTGAAGGTAGTAAAGAATTACCACTGACTTGTGTTGACGTTCGATGTACTGTCTGGTTCATGAACGACTAACTTCAATGATGCTTCTTCACTTTTGACTTTATGTTGTGGTTTGTTTCTTCTCTCAATTCTCTTGTACTGTAACTGACATTCAAACTATCATTCGAAAAATCTCTGTCACTGTTCAAATGAATCCATTCGCTTCAATGCTATACTGGGGCTTGATCAGATAACTGAATCGTCTTCCAGTGTACGACATCAAAACTATAGATTGACTTTTCTTCTTTCTTCTGACAGATAATACTTCTTGAGATTCCTGTGACAGTTCATATGTATATTTACTTATTACAATTTGGTTTAAGTTGATTAGGATCCTCTAACTACAAATAGGCTGAGTCATATGCCTTTCAACTACCACATTTTACACATTCTTTCCTAGGAGCATACTTATTAGGTGTGTAATTGTTGTGTTTGTTAATTTCTACTTTGCCATTTCTATTCTTCTTTTTAGCCTTAGCCTTTGGTTCTGTCTTTTCTAATTTATCCTTCAATTTCTTGATGGATAAATGACCTATGTTTCCTTGTTCAACAGATTTGGTTTTGCTGCACTCTCCAACTTCAAAGTTTTTGCTGACAGGTCCATATTGATTATTTAGTTTAATCAAGGTTGCTTTGCTGATAGGTTCCAACTTCAATGGACATACCACATCCATTGAGTCACTGTCCGAAGCAGTCTTCCCATCAACTCCTAACTTTACTTCTGCTAATTTGTTAAAAGAATCAACTCATTGTATATTATAAATTTCTTCAGTGTTACCCTTTGATCCCTTCCACTTAGCAATTAAGTCTTGTTCCTCTTTTAACTGTTTTATTAAACACTCTTCCCTTTTCAGAGCCTCAAGTAACTCATTCTTAGCATTCTGGCATTCTCTCTTCATTGTTTCAAACTCAATTAGTTGAGTTTCTAACAGAGTATTCCTATTACCTATCTTAGCATTAAGATCTTTAATCTTTTTGTTCTCCTTGTTAACCAATTTTAATGTGACATGCATGTTATACAATTCATTAGACATTTCATTAACAACATTAATCTTTGGAAAGTTCAGTTAGTTTTGTAGAGTATACCTTGTTGCTTGCTAAACTAGCCTCTTCATCAGTTTTGTTTGCCATGAGTGCAAGATTGACAAACTCCTCTTCTGCATCTGAGTCACCTCCAGCAGCCCAGTCACTATCTTTTGACACGAATGCTCTCCCTTGTTGCTTGAGAAGATCAAAATAATTCTTCTTGTAATCAACAGCTTCAAACTGCTTCTTCCTTTTCTCAGCTTGATATTTCCTGCATTCATTGGCAAAGTGACCATCAATTCCACAGCTATAGCATTTGATCTTTGATCTTTCAACCACATCCTTGTTCGGTTGATAGCTTTTCTTGAATTGCCCGGTTCCTGCTGGATTCTTCTTGAATCTTAGCTTCGAAAATCTCTTTGATAGAAATGCCAAATACTCATCTAGATCTTCAGCTTCATCCTCACTTAATGCATCAGGTTCTTCAATCATCTTGCTTTTACCTTTGCTAGTTTCAGCTCCACCTTCACAAGCTTTTGAACTTGGTGTCGCTTCTACACTCTTCATTCTTCCACCACCTTGGATTGTTGGTTTGTTGGCCATTAAGACTATAGCTCCACTCTTCTTCTGGCTCTTTTCTACTTCCTCATCTTGCTGCATTTCAAGCTCATATGTCTTTAGGATGCCATACAGTCTCTCAAGTGTAAAACTTTTGTAGTCTTGGGAGTTTCTCAACGAGACTGTAACTGGCTTCCATTCCTTAAGAAGAGATCTCAGAAATTTTAAGTTGGAGTCTTTGACTTCATATGTTCTCCCATACAACTTCAGGTCATTCAGTAGTTTCTGAAATCTACTGAATATATCTGTTAAATTTTCACCAGAATTATGGTGGAAGTGTTCATACTGTTGTATGAGGAGTTGCATCTTGTTCTCTCTGACCTGCTCAGTTCCTTCATAGATGGTTTGGATGATGTCCCACACTTGCTTAGCAGTGGTGCAGTTAATGACATTATCAAACATATCTTGATCGATTCCATTGAACAAAATGTTCATGGTCTTCCTATCTTTGTGAATCTCCTCCAAGTCTTCATCTGTGTACTCGGTTTGATTCTTTGGAATAGGCCTTCCAGCAGCTACAGTGCCATCATCTTGACCAATCCCAGAGTTGGCCTTCATTGGAACATGAGGTCCTTTCTCTATGCAATCTACATAGCCTTCATCGATGGCTGAGAGATGAAGGTGCATTTTTACTTTCCAGTGAAAGTAATTATCTTTGTCAAGCATTGGAATCTTCACGCCTATATCCTTAATTCCCATGGTAGTGATCTTTAAACTTCTTGTATGTTAGAAGTTTGCTCTGATACCAATTGTTAGGTCCCGAAGTATCGTAGAAGGGGGGTTGAATACGATACTACCAAAAATAAAAAATAATTCCGAGAATATATCTTTATTGATAATAAACTCGAAGGGGTGTTATAACTTCTAATCCAATGGATTAGCTTCAAAACAGAACACTCCTAAGGATAGTTTAGGCACGAGGATCTTCTACCCGACACTTCCAGAAAGCGGGCTAAGCCGGCTTTCCTACTAGATGGACTATCTAGCAGCTTACACAGAGAAGATATAAGAGAGAGAAGAGAAAGTTGGGTGTTGAGGTGTGTTTTGAAATGAACTACAACAGGCCTATTTATAGATTATAGAACGTCACTATTTGACACTATTCCAACAACCCCCAAATAGTAACCGAGCATTATTCCAACAACCCCCAAATAGTAACCGGACACTATTTCACCAACCCCAAATAATAACCGGGCAATATTACACCAACCCCAAATAGTAACCGGGCATGGTAACCGTGCATAGTAACTTTGCATAGTAACTATGCATAGTAATACTATTTTTGTATCTCTTGGGCTTCTTTCTTCTGTTTTATTCTGCTGTTTTAATTCATCTCTGAAAATAATTCAAGTACTTGATTAATTTAATTATTTGTTATAAATAATTAATTAATCTGTTACTTATTTAATTTTCAGAGAGTAAATTAATTTTTAACAATACCTTGAAATATTATGTCTGTCCTTGATCGTCAATAGGCTTTGGCAATTCTTTCTGTAAATTAATGTGTTGATCCTTCTCGTATGTGCTGACACTTAGTGCACTGGTCTGGTTCACAAGTGACTAGCACTGATCTTGACCTTCACACCTTCGTTACATTCCAATTGATTAGCCTGTAGCAGTATCTTCAAATTATGTAAATACATGAAATCTTTTTTGCTCTTCAACTGAATCATCTGTACATCTTATTCTGTCACTGAGGCTTGAACATGTTAATGAACTTCTTTCAGCGACTTAATCCTTGTTGGTGCATGTTCTTCAAATTTCACGATCCCTGTATAGATTTAATATTATTTATCTTTTATCCTAGTTGAGTTATATATATCCTCTATTACATATTACATTGCATTATGTAGTTGTAAAGAATCGAACCACGAGTTTAGTGATAACCAAATTTGGTATTTTGGTACTTTGGTACTATTATGTACTGTAGCATTAAAACATGGTTTTCACATTAATAAAGAGTATAGATTTGTGCTCAAAAGAGCGAGTTACTTGAAAATTAGTTAAATCTATGACCTTTTATTAATAAGCGAAACCCTTTTTTAATGGTATTATTTTTTTGGTTCACACCATATTTTGGTTTCACCCCTAAACTCCTATTTCTACTAGCATTCTATGTTGTTTTTTAATTAAAAATAAATACATTTTATAACTATAATTCTCTTTTTGTAATTATTTTAATTAACACGAGCTACCGCACACAATAAATCAATAAATTTACAAGTGCACACAATAATGAATCACTAGGATCCGAGCAAGTTAAGGTGCTAGGAAGACCTGTATCATGGTTACGTTTATGCCTATGTGTTAATAAATCAGATGGTTCCTAAATGATCCAATCTTAGTACATTGAGTTACCGACAGAGGTAAAGATAAATTTGGCGGTCAACCGTGAACAATTTGTCTACCAAATTCATCAATCTGTGAGACCGTGACTATGATCTACAGGAAAACAACAAAAATTGGAATTTAAGTATATAAGGGTCAGATTTAACAGTTAACATTGTGGCGACATCAACATATAATACTACAGGGACCATCTATCCATCTCTTTGACAAATACTACTGGTGTAGCACGTTTATTCTGGTACACCAATACATGACAACCAAAATTATATTGCGGGGCTAATTGGCCGAGTGCACAGTGACCACCAACATCAGTAGATCTATCATCATCTGGAATTTCAGTGTACATATGAACAAGAATGATGTCCTGGTTAAATCTGGTTACTTAACCAAATCACATTTGATTATGTAGTAGTAGACAAATATTTTGGTAGACAAAGTTAAATAAGACCGCGCATGCTAAAGAACATGTAATTATTGAAATGTCTAAGTTCACATTGAATTGTCTGTTAGCAAATTGCTATGATTTACACGAGTCTATGATCGTGAGAGAATGTTTATGTATGGTATATGATCCAATCAAGATCCTCCACAAAACCCTTAACGTTTTGGGACAGTTGTTAACAAGACTCTTTAGGGAAGCTCCATTTTGAAACCTCTTACACCCGATAAAAAAAAAAAAATCAAAGCGAGTGGAGTGGCATGTATATCAATTATTTGTGAAAGTAATGTTGTGACGCCCCCAGATCCACCCTGACCGGAGATCCGGGTCGTCACATTGTCTCAATATCCTGTAGCATAAGTTACACAGTAATAAAGCAAAATATATAATACAACGGAGCATAAGTGTCCCACTCCGCAAATCAAAGATCAGTCTCACACATTGTTATCATACGACATAATACATCTCGGGATAATATTTACATATGTTACAAAAGTAGGTAGATAAGGATTCCAGCTAGACATTCTAGTTCTCGTCAGCATAGTCTGGAGCTTTCTCCTTTCCCTTGGATCCCTGGTTGGACGTCTCGCCTCTTTCCCTCTTGATAGCTGAATAAAAATGTTGTAAAGCAAGAATGAGCAACTAGAGTGCTCAGCAAGTTCTCTTCTTACTCGGTATATAAATATAATAAGATTTCCCAAAATTAATATAATATCACAAATCTGGATTTTGACTCAGTACTCATCTTGAAAGCAGAATACTCGAAAAACTCATTACTCATCTCAAAACAGAATACTCGAAAGACTCAATTGATATAACTCTGTTGACTCATGATTTAAGAATAAACTGGTCTTCCACCTCTCGGTATCTCGGTGGGGCGATCAACTAACCGACCGGGAATACCGTCCTCCAATGATATCGCACTTCGCCCGATCACGGCTACAATACGCTATCAACAATATAATATAAAAATATGAATGCTAGCATCATAGGGGTTATTAATTAAACCCTGGCATCATAGTGCCAATATATCTCGTGTCCGCATAACGGTACACAAGTCTCTCTTTCTCTAAAATGGGCCTCTTTCCCAAAATTTGACCAGTAGAATACAGAATTCCCGAATATTTGATGAACAGATAACTCGAAATAATTCTTCCATGAAAACATTTACAAATCTGGCGGACTGCCAGACCGACTCAATTGTTACACCAATCCGATCAATGGACTGAGGTAAATTCTCAATAATAATATTTTATTGGTTGACACGAACAAGATGCCAACCCTCGACAATAAAGTCAACCATCTCGAAATATTGAGGATAGTCTTAAAATGAAATAATTTGGAGTCGTACTGTACAAATAGTACTCCTCGAATACTTATAATACCCATAATTGATGAACGTTAAACAGAATATTTTTCACTTGATCAACGAGTAAAACTCTAACGATCCTAATTTTTATAACTCTTATTTATTGATTCGAGAGACGAACCAACTAAAAGATAATCAATAATTATTGTCGAATTTGTACAATAAATTCGACTGAAAGGAATAAATTTAACTATCTCGAATAAATGAGAATAGTTTCACTGAATCATAATAATAGTCGTCTCGAATTAATGAGATCGACCTGATAGCAACGAAATTAATTCCACGCTTATAAGGAATATAATTCACTAGTTTTAACAGTAACAAAATATCGCAACGAGAAAATAATGCTCAAAAGGATAATTAAATCTCATAATTGACAGCTCGAAATTAAATAAGGAATGAAATAATACAAACAGAAATTCAAATCTCTAAGAGTTAGGGTAGGAATGAACTTGCCTCGATCTCGAAGTACGAATGAATGAAGCTAAAATATATACTCTACCCGTGAACTTGGCGTCGATCTACGTCTCGAGAATTATTCTCTAAAAATAGCAACCGGAAATACGTGAGCGATTCTTCAGAATAAAATACTCCCGATCCGATAATCTAATTAATAATAATATAATATCTCATAAAATCTCCGGAATAAATAACAGAAATGAATTCCGGGATAAATAAATATTTAATCGAATACAGGAATTAAATCTGGGGAATATATCCTATTTTTAATATCTGGAAATCTAAATTCTTACTCAAAATGAAAAATTCAAACATCCGTTTTTATTCAATTTAAATCCATATTTATTATTCTCATTTTTAAACTAATTATCACAGAATTCTAATTTTTTAATAAATCTCACAAATTCTAATTTACTAAACTCATTAATAAAACAAATTTTAAATCTCTAAATTAACTCTGACTCGATCCGGTTAATAAAAATAAACCGGAAAATATTAAAACAGCTTTTCCAAAATAAAACATATTTTATTCTATTTATTTCACAAATATTCTTCTTTTTATCAACAATTTATTAAATCTCTAATTTCCGTCCAAAAATCACAAAATAACTCTTTTTAACAAACAATTAATTAATCCATTTTATTAAACCCTTTTTATTGCAAATTAATGAATATCTAATTTGTTTTCAAAATCACATAACAACACTTATTTAATTAATAAAGTAATAAATCCTAAATTACATTTTTTTAAAACTCTAAATAATTCTATTTAATGAATTAAACAATTAAACCATTTAAAAACTATTTATTACTAACAAATTTAATTAACTGTCCAAATAATAAAATCTCGACTTATAACGTTCAATTGCTAATTAAATAAAACTGTATTATTTTAATTTTACTTAATACTGCAATAACGATGTGGTTATTTTACTTAGTACCCACTCAAATATCTTGTGCTGCTACACAAACTATCGCCTCCACTTACTTCCTGTTCACCATTCAAACACATGTAGTCAACTAAAATAACAAGACAAACCGTTCTATGCAAATCTGACGTGGTACTATCAAGTGGAGCTAGTACAAAGACATACTGCAACATAGACTATACACCACTTAACGAGCTTAAGGATGGCATACTTGCAGCAACTGGCCATACGACTGAAACTCTACCAACACAATCTCTCTCGCTGTCTCCTCTCTCTCTCTCTCTCTTTACCGATTCAACACCACCCCAAACAATCTCTCATCTCACAACTCTCCCCAATCTCATCCTAATCTCTCCCCGCACCTTCTCCGTTTTTGACCGACACCAACACACGGCACACACCAACCTACACTAACCCATTTCTCACCTCTCCATCTCCCCTTATAATTCCAACAAAACTTTCAACCAAACCAACATCAACCCTTCACCTTATACCTCCGATTAACACTACCATTAACAACCGAAACAACAATGAATAATTAACAAGCTCCACGGCGACACCCGAACAACCACAACACCACTTTTGAACCTCCCTTTCAATCCTTCTTTACTCGTCCTTAACAAACAACAACCAACCTCTCCTCTCATCTCTCACTCTCCTCTTCGTCCCTACTCTACTCCGCCTACTTCGACAACAACAAAATCCCTTTCCCCGGTCTCTCCCTATCCCCCTCCCGTCTCTCCCTCTTTAACAATCTCTCCGACTTCAAACCTTCCCTGTATCTCGTACTCCAAACCACAACAAAACCAAACAACTAACTCTACTAATACAACACAATTACAAGTATTGAACACAATAATAATTCTGCATAAACCGAAGCAATCGGAAAATGAAAAGAAAAGAAAACAAAAATAATACAATCATTAACTACCTGGGTTTAACTTTGGGTGTATGTATATATATATGAATCGAGTTTTTGATGACAAAGAGGGAGACCAGAGCTGCGTTTTTGCTCGGTTTCTTATGGAAATATGTTTAGAGATAGTATTCTACTGGGTTTCTGGTTTGTCCTGTGGGGTTATTTAGATTTATGGTTCGACTGCTCGGTATAAGAAATGCAAGAGAAAACAAAGTGTGTTGTTGGTGAAGAATGATTGTACCGGTTTAATTTTCTGTTTTAAAAGAGACCAAGGTTATAGTATAATAATAGAAAAATAAAAGGTTGTTTTGTGTTTAACACATGTTAAGCATCAAGAATGTGGAATCAACAATAATTCCCTGAAAACAAGTTCCGGATTTTGAGGAAATAATTGCTGTCTTCTTTGGAAATTAACAATTTGATTGCACCATTAATAATATATAATACATTTCTCCCCTGCCGGTCAATTAAAACGAGGCTCTAATTTCGTTTCCGAAAATAAATTCGACTAAAAATAAATAAAAAAAAATATTTCGAAATTCGTGGTTATTACAAATGTATAATAAGTATACTGGCTATCAACAGCAGAAATACCCATAGAATTTCTATTTTCTAAATCTCATCTCCTATAAGATTTTTAAGTACTGCATGTATTTAACAGTGTGCATGCAGACTCTTTTCTGGATAGAATATTTCATTGATGCATCACACAAGAGGCTTTTCAGATTTTAATTCTTTCAATGCGACTTCAGGGCCAGAGGTGGTGTCTTTGCTTGCCGCTTTATACTTGTACCATTTACCACACATTATAAAGTAAGCCAAATTCAAGGCTTCCAGAGCTACAATGATGTAGTAAAAATAGTCTAATCTTCCCTGGTTAAGATCTTCCGCTAACCACCCCCTTTTTCCATTACCTTCTGTCAATCTTTGAACCATCGTTTGCAAGAAACTACTCAAGTAACTCGATGCTGCAGATGCACAGAAGAGACATGATGTAGCTATGCTCTTCATGTTCTCAGGGCTTTGCTTATAAAAAAGTTCATTTTGTCCTATCATAAAAAAACCTTCGGAAAGTCCTGCTACAATTAGTTGTGGTACGAACCAAAAGCCAGACATTGAAGAAATTGCCCCTTTTCTCGGTTCAATTCCTAATGTTGGTCTAGTTAGAGCCCATGTTCTTCTTTTAGATTCGATTAAGGCTGATACAAATAGACTTAGGCTAGATAAAACGATTCCAATGCCCATTCTTTGGAGCACAGTGATACCACCTTCTTTTCCTGTGTACTTTCTGAGAAAAGGAACAATGATTCTGTCATAAATTGGGATCCAGATAGTGAGTGTTACCATGGTGAATACAATATAAGTTGCTGCTGGAATCCTGAATGTACTGCTTTTTATAAGGCGTCTATCAGATTGAAGAGCTTGAAAGACCAAGTAGTTGTTTTGTTGGATAAATGCTACATGGTATATAAGGATGGCAAACCATATTGGAACTAATCTTAGCAAACATTTTACTTCTTCCACTTGCTGGATGGTGCAAAGTCTCCAAGGGTCCACTGCTGATCCGTCCATCTTTAGTTCATCTTCTGGAGTTCTAATCGCTGCTTTCTCCAGAAACCTGGACGGTTAAGTTCAGTTTGTAAAGGAAAAACATCGGAAATCAAAAAGTATCTAATACATGGTCTAATAGTATCGGTATGAGAACTAGTCATTTTAGACAACTGGAGGACATCAAAACATGAACCAGGAGCCTTTACCTGAATTGATCAGTGTATGATAACTTTAAGTTGGTGGATTTTTTTGGTACGTAGTCAAAAAGGGAAAGCCATGGTTGCTCTGGTGACTTCAATCCCCTTTTCTTGATAGCAGCTGCAAAGACTTGCACCACACCTAGCAAAGGACTACCTTGTGGCAATACTATGACATATATTTTGGCACCGACAAAGAAGAATACACACGAAAAGAACATAAGGAGTGTTGGAATTCCAAATCCGACAGACCAGCTAATATTGGACTGCACATACACTATGATCGTTAGGGACACCATTACCGCGAAAGTATAGGTGAAGTAGTACCAGTTAAAGAAACTATTGATGCCTTTTTTCCCAGAGTCGGTGTTGGGATTAAACTGATCTGCGCCAAAGGCTAAGTTACATGGTCGTATACCAGAACCACCAACAACTAGAAGCGCAAAAGAGCTCAACAGAAAAGCCATTTGCCCTGTTGTTGGTCCTTGGCATATGCTTGTCACTTCTTTCCCGCAGCTTGGTGGATGAAGCTTTGAAATTGCCGCTGTTAGAGTTAGTAAAAGCATGCCCTGCATGTTTGAAATATTACTTTAGCATTTTAATCCATAACATCAACTTATATGTAACACATCATTTCTCATTACACATCACTAAACGACATGAATTATTGCTGAAAAAGATTTTGTACCGTGAAAGAAGATATTGAGGCGAATCCAAGCGTTTTGTAACGACCAAAATAGGTGTCGGAGAGGAAAGCTCCTATGATGGTACCAAAATTACAAGTTCCCTGGAATATATTGTTGAGATTTGTTGCAGTGATGGTCTTCATGTGAAAGACAGAAGTGAGATACACTAGGAAGTTAGATGAAGTCCCAATTGTCCCCAACTTCTCAAATGTCTCATTTCCTGCAAAATAAATTTTAAAATACAAAAACAAAATGTAAAATCCAGTGCAACTGAAGTATAAACTTTTACAAGATATAGTTGCAATATCAACCAAAAAAACTAACATAAGCTTTTTAGGTGTCAGTAATCGTTACCTACAATATAAGGCATGGCCTTGATTCCTCTATAGTTAGGTTCGCTGTTCATAGTTTCTGTGTCATCTTTCTGCGATTCGGAAATTACTCTTGGTGTTTTCTCCATTTTCTTGCTTGTACAAGTTAGAGAACTCTGTTTCGGGTTTATGCTTGAGTCATATATCCTTTAAGAGGTTTGCATGTTAATTTATATTCTCATTCCAGCATTGCACTACCCAAGTCAGTTCAAAGATTACTACCTCTGGTCCTCCACGGCTCCACGATTACAAAAATAAAACTCACGTAGTCATATTTAAGACAATTTTTTCCAAGAATGAGGGAGGAAACAAGGAAACTACTAGTATATAACATGGACATTGTGAAACATAAAGACTCGTGAGTAATAATACATCTTTCATCTTTGACTGGGAATGTTCACTTAAATAAGATTCTTGATTTACCGATCTTCCTAAACCTTTACGTGTTAGGAAAGGGACTTATCCAATCTTAGTTACTGATGAAGGTAAAGATAAATTTGGTAACAACCGTGAACAATTTGTCTACCAAGTTCATCAATCTGTGACTATGATCTATAGGAAAACAACAAAATTTGGAAATCAAACATATACGGGTTCACACTATGTATCCACACGTTAAAATATGTTAAATACAGGGACCATCTCCTTGACAAATACTACTGGTGTTAGATATGTATCCACACGTTTATTCTGGTACTCCTGTACTACATGACAATTATTATTAGATTGTGGGGGCTCATCGGCCAAGTGCATTGTGACCACCAAGCAGATCTATCATCTTCTGGGGTTCCAGTGTACGTATGAACAAGGATAATATCCTGATTAAGTCTGGTTACTTAACCAAATCACATTTAATCATGTGGTAGACAAATATTCTGGTAGACAAAGTTGAACAACTCCACATGATAAAGAACATGTAATTATTGACATGTCCAAGTTCACATTTGAATTGCCTGTTAGCGAATTGTTATGATTGACACCTTGAGTCCATGATTGTGAGTGATTGTTTATTATATATGATCCAATCAAGACCCTCTACCAAAACCTTAACACGTTTTGGAAGAGTTGTTAACACGGAATGAGATTCTTGAGGAGAGCTCGATTTCAAACCTCTTACACCCAATATAGTCCAAAAATTCAAAGCGAGTGGAGTGGTATGTATATCAATTAGTTGGTTCTGCATAATAATTGTAAAATGGCTATCAACAGCAGAGTTAATCATGGAATTGCTATTTTCTTAATCTTATTTTCGATCTTTTCTCTTGGTCTCTTTGCAGCACTTAATCTAAATTTATACAGGCTTGTTATATTTGCTGGCTGAAAACCAGACAACCAGTGTTTGATTATACTCTTAGATTGGAAAATATTTACAGATGTCTTTAACCAACAAGAATATTCCAGGGTTAAATTGTCACATTGCTCAAGTCGATGAGCAAGAAGATCAAGAACCTTAACAAAAAAAAATAAAAAGTAGACAAGACAGAAATTTGGAAGCATTCCATGTATTTGGAATATTATATATGATCAAACACCAGAATAATCACAGATTTTTTTCTCTTTTCATACAAGGGGAGGGTATGCGGAATGAAGCTGAGTTCATTTCAACATTATTGATATGCTTTTACCACTAGGCTATCACCTGATGCTCAAGAGAACCAAAAATGCTGATGTTATACATTTTTTATACTTAAGTTTATATTAAACCGCAGACTTATCAGGTTTCAAGTTCTCCATTGCAACTTCATGGTCATTGTTGTCAGCAGTCCCCTTGTACCTGTACCACTTTGCTACCACTAGAAAGTATCCTAGATTTAATAATTCTAAAATTGCAATGAAGTAGTAATAATAATCCAATTTTCCTTTGTTAAGATCTTCTGCCAACCAATTTTCTCCAGCTGCATTTCTTGTAATTCTGTGAACAATTGTTATCAACAAACTACTTAAGTAACTAGATATGGCGGTGCCACAAGCAAAGAAAGATCCCCCAAAGCTTCTCATGTTTTCTGGGAATTGTTTGTAGAAAAACTCTACTAGCCCAACAACTGTAAATGCCTCTGAAAATCCTACAAGTGCCAACTGAGGCACCAACCAGTAGCCTGACAAGGAAGATATTGCTCCTTTTTGTGCTAATCCCAGTGTTGGCTTTGTTAATGCAACGTTCCTCCTTTCTTTTTCCACCAGGCCTGATACTACCATGGCAAATACAGAGATAAACAGGCCAAAGCCTATTTTTTGGAGGATGGTAATGCCTGTTTCTTTCTTTGTTATTTTTCGGAGAAGTGGAACTATTAATCTGTCATAAATAGGTATCCAGATAGTGAGACATAACATCTGAAATACTGTGTAGGATGCTGCTGGAATTTCAAAACTTCCAATGCCCGAACGTCTATCAGATTGAAGGGCTTGGAACACTCCATAGGTATGCTGTTGGACCAAAGCAATATAGTAGATTGTTCCTGCAAGCCAGATGGGAAGTACCTTCACAATGCATTTTACTTCCTCCACTCTCTGCATACTGCAAAGCCTCCACGAATCCACTGCCAATCCATCAGAATTTAGTTCATCTTCTTTTGTTATGAGAGCTGCTTTGTTGAGAAATCTGAAACCAATAAAGCATGGTATTAATTGTCAAGTGGCCAAGAAACTTATGTTGTCATAAATCATACTTTTTCGTCTGCAGTAAATAAGAAAGGTAACAAATATAAACTGCACCTTACATCACAAAATAAAAAGAAATGCAAAAATATTTTATAATGCAAATGAATTTAACACAATTGATATAATAGAAATTTAGACAGTGCCACCAACAATTATAAGACAACTTCTTTTGAAATAGATGAAGAGTAACTGGTACCTGAATTGTTCTGTAAAGGGAAGCTTTGAGTTGATCGAATTAGCAGGCATGTAATTATACATGGAGAGCCAGGGTTGGTGAGGTAATTCCAATTTTCGCTTCTTGATTGCTGCTACTACAACTTGAGCAATGCTCGTAAGAGGACTACCTTCAGGTTTAACTTTGACATAGATTCTCGTACCGATGAAGAAGAATGCACATGATAAAAACATAAGAAATGTTGGGATTCCTAAGCCTATTCCCCAGTTTACATCTGATTGCACGTAGACAATGATTGTGATTGATATCATCATAGCAAAGGTGAAGGTAAAATAATACCAATTAAAGAAACTATTGATTCCTTTTCTTCCAGATTCTGTATTAGGATTGAACTGGTCCGCTCCAAAAGCCAAGTTACATGGCCTTATCCCACTAGCTCCAATAATTAAGAGCACGAAACTACTGAACAGAAACACAAGTTGCCATGCTGTTGGCCCGGAGCATATGCTACCAGCTTCTTTTCCACATTCAGGCGGATGAAGTGTTGATATTGCAGCAGTTAATGTGAGTACAAGCATTCCCTGTCATAAATTTTAGGTGTTAGATGACCAACTTTGTGTTGTGAAAAATCGCTAAATTTATATCACAATCTTAACAATAACATTAATTTACCAAGAAAGACGAAATGGAAGCGAAACCGAGTGTTTTATAGCGACCAAAATAAGTGTCACACAAGAAAGCTCCGAACAGAGTACCAAAGTTGCAAGTGCCATTGAATACATTAATGACATTAGTTGCTGTAATAGATTTCATGTTGAAGACAGTAGTGAGGTAAACCAATAGGTTCGATGAGGTTCCAATTGTCCCTAGCTTTTCAAATGCCTCATTTCCTGCCACAACAAATATTCAACACACTCTCAAGTATGCATATTTACAGAGACACATATTCAATATTACAAAAAAAAAACGGCCAACTAGGCCGAGTACTTGGATAAGTACTCGGAAATCAGAGGTCAACCGAATCGAATTTTAGTAGGTGTTGAAGTAGTACCTATAACGAAGGGCATGGCTCGGACTCCTCTGTAGTTCGGCTCTTCTTTGGTGGTAGTAGCTTTCTCATTTTCATTCAACGTTGCCATTTTTTCTTCTTTGGTGGTAGGAGCTTTCTCATTTTCATTCAATGTTGCCATATTTTCTTACTATTCACTTAGTTTGATACTTGTGTTTACAGTTTGCAAGATGTTTTTAGCATAGTGCAAGTGCAGAAGAGGTGATAAGAGTGAGATGTGTTTATATAGATGGGAGGTCCAAAACGTGTGAGTTCTTCTTCCTGGTTAGTGCATACATGTATCATTCATCATTGTGGGAGTGGGACATGCAAATTTAATTGCAAACAGCTCCACTATTTTTTTTTTTTTTTTTTTTTTTGAAGCAACAGCTCCACTATTTAGAACTCGTTAGTATCAAAACATACTGTAACTTGATTATTGCAGTGTTATGACTTACGAGAGATATTTTGATCATTTTTTGTTCTCCGTCAACAAATTTTGATACACGTGCGCAAATAACAACCCTCCCTGCTTGCCGATTTCTTTGCAGTATAAATTATTGATAGTTTATTATATTGTAGAATTCTGAATATAATCATTTGTGTTTTTCCTGGAGCATTAATTTGTCTTCGAAAATAAATTGTGAAAATATTAGGGTTGATGAAATAAATGTAAGAATATTGAGGGTGACAGAAAATCAAACCTGAGTTCTCTTTCAGCCTGAAATAACCGAATCTTTATATTATATTATAACATTATCTCACCATAAAAAAACCTATAAATTACAACATCCACTAGTTAGTAATACTTGTATCATTTGTTGATCTCATGTTTGACCCGACTCTGTCGTTTCACAAAACAGCAGTGGCTTAAGTGCGATACACATTATTGGTGCTACATTGTTACTTATCCTATTTGAATTTGAATCTTGTCGTTCCTGTTAAAAAAAATAGATATGTGCGTTATTTTTTAAGCTAAGCCTTACTTACCAGCAGTAAATAATTCATTATTACTAATTATGAAAGCTCCACCCACACCACAAGCAGAGTGAGGATAAGATAAGCTGATGAGGCGTGTGGGAGCTCAACATACCTGTCTGGTTAGATTGCAGTATGATTGCTTTCACATTCTTAATGGTAGCGGTAGCAGTGTTCATTATTTTCATTAAGGCTGGAGTTTGACTATATTAGTAAATGACAAAAGTTTATAAGAAACTTGAGGATTCTTGGATTTTTTAGATATTGTTTGTGCCGTGTAGGCGTATCCTACCATGCCAATTTCCTTTCCTAATCATCAGTCGATCTGACAGGTAAGATCCTTAACAAAGTGTTACAAAAGTGATTGGTACTAATAACATATCATTTGAGGCCAGAGTAGGAGAGCTAATGGGAGTAGGAGGGGGCTAATAGGCTATAATGGTTAAAGGTGTTGATCATTTTTAAGTAAAAGTAAAAGGTGAATATGTTATTTTTGCTTTCCATTCATTTTGAAAATTTGATATGATTATCTTTATGGATTTCAAAAAGTTAATACCATGTTATTTATTATAGACACTTATACTGTTTCCTAATATAGTTTGTACAATTTAGGTGATATCTAATTTAAGTTTGGAAGTATATGGTAATTTTGTAGCCTCCAAGTTTTAGATAAGGGGGCGGTATTGTATTATGACTTTTAATGACAATTCTTGGGGTAATGACTTTTATGGATTTTATAGACTTTTAATGACTCTTAATGATTCTTGTTGAGTCACCAAAATTTTGAAATACTTTTGATAACTCCTAATGAAATGACTTCTAAAAACTTTCATAGACTTTTTGATAGATTTTGTAGTTTACTAGACTAACTACAAAGGTCATATATTAGCCTATGTTGTGAAACCCTTTAACCTCTTTTCACTGCAATCCAATTTCGATCGTGTGTTCGCTGATTAATCAGGTCACCAAAAAATTGAGTACAAGGTATATTTCTTGTTAAATTGAGTCTTCATTGCATATTTTTATCTGATTATATATTTGTCACTATTCATAGCTAATTATGATGCAGAGCTATGCCATTAGCCATCAATATTTTTATGATGCAAAGCTATTTTATTGGTGTTTTATGTGAATTTTTGCAAGCACAATATTTTTAGAAGCCCATGAATTACTATAATGTTTGATGGATTCTTATTTTACTTTGTGTGTTATGATCTAGTTTTACAAAATTGCAAAAGATCGCACCCTCAATAATATTGTTTACTAAAATGAATATAAATATGGAAATTGAAAACCAAGAAGAGGAAGAAAAAGATAAAGAAGAGTAAGAAAGAGAAAAAAAGCGACAAGAAATTTTATAAAATTTATTGACAGTAAATGAAATATTATTATTCAAGATGATTTTTATAGAATTATTAGAAGTCATGTCAAATCTTATCAAAAAGCTCATGACTTTTTTTTCAAAGGATGTAGTTATAATTTTTGTTAAAAGTCATTAAAAGTCTTTCTCATTAAAAGTCATTGACTTTTTGAATAACACGATACTTATAAAGAGTCTATAAATGTCTAAATTCAATATCGCCCTACTTTTAAATACTTCTTAAAAGTCTTAATTGAATAACACCATACTTTTAAAAACTCTTTAAATGTTAGAATTGAATACCCCATGACTTTTAAAATCATTAAAAGTCTTTAAAAGTCTTAATACAATACCACCCCCAAGTATATATTGTAAACTAGTATTGAAGCCCGCGTTGCTGGGCGTCTTAATTTTTAAATTTTTTTTATTATTTAAACAACTTAATGTGAATTTGAAAAATGAATAATATATTATACTTATATTTATGATATATATACATTTTAACATATTTGTTATGTGATTTGATTACAACAGCAAAAAAAGGTAATACATTATCTTATCTTACATCACAAATTAAATATTTTAAACACAGATGTTTCATCGAGAAAATGTAATTTTTTGTGTTTACTTTATCAAATATGTCTTCCCAATTTTTGCTAAACTTTACCCCAGTTTTCAATATTTTGGCCGTATTACAGATTTTCAAAATATTGGCTGATGTTTCCCTCTACATTTCAAAAAGAAGGGATGCATGCTGTACAGAGATAAAACAAACCCAATTCAGAAACTACCCAACAAATCACAAATCAAATTACCAAACTTGATCTTAAAGTGCCTACAACTTCAAGATTAAATCTTTATCTTAAAAACAAAAAGGGCTTCTCTCAATCACTTCAAATTCAATTCTACATCAAAAATCTTGAAAATCCCAGCTCTCCATCTAACAATTTTCACATTCACAAACCAAGAGAACATACAAACATATATACACAAGAAAATAAAAGAAGGGTCATACCAAATTTTGGAAAGAAAGGGAAGCAGAGGCATTACAAAGAGTCAAAAGAGAAGAGATGGTAGAAACAATTAATCTAAATAGTTGAGAAATAGACAGGTGACACAGATTTACTTGAATGATGGTAAACATAATAAAATTTTGAAAATTTTGAAAATTGAATGATGGGAAACATCAGCCAACATTTTGAAAATCTATAACACGACCAACATTTTGAAAATGGGGATAAAGTTTAGCCACCACCATGAAATTTACTCATGATTATTTAAAATTAATGGCGCATACCTAACGGAACTTAACGGGAGACACCTTTTTGAAATGCGAAGGGAAACATCGGCAAACATTTTGAAAATCTGATAATACGGCCAACATTTTGAAAATTGAGGTAAAGTTTAGCCACCATCATGAATTTTACTCAAGTTTTTATACAATATGGCAGATCAATGAAACCACTTTCTCTGTAAATTATATGATGGCATCAGAGCCACATGTTATTCATTCCCACTAAATTGTATACATTGGGGGACAGAGCGTGACACGCATTTCAAGACTCCTATAAAGACAGTTCCATTACTTATTTTTAAAATTTTCTTTTTCTGAATAAAAATTTAAACATTAATTTTTATTTAAAAGAAATTTTTTTATAAAAATGAATGGAACGGAGGGAAGTAATGTATTAGTTTATTTGCATTTGTTTAATTTTGGTTCAAGAACATTAGAAATGTGTAAGTAATTATGATGGATGTCTTATACTCCTTCCGTCCCTCTCATTTGTTTACAAATGAGTTGGGTACGGAGGTTAAGAAAAGTGTAAAATTGTAAAAAAAAGTAGGAAAAGTGAATAAAGTGTTGGAACCAATCAATATTTAATGTATAAAGTGAGTATAGTGGAGAAACGTAGTGGGTGCAATTACTTTTTACATTATGAACTTTATTATTTTGGATAAATTTTAGAATATAAAAAATTGAGAGAAACATCAAAAAAAAGTGTAAACAAATGAGAGGGACAAAATTGGGAGAGAGTCTAAAAATTTTAAACTTGTTAATGTAAAAAAAATACTAAGGGCCCGTTTGATAACAACTGGATGAAAGACTTTATGGGCTCGTCCAGATTGTTTGATTACGTTTTAATTGTTCTGGACGAGATAAAAAAACTCATGGACGATAAAAAAAAACAGCTGGACGATACATCCACAAATTTCTCGCTCTATCGTTCAGATATTCCCCAATTCATCTATTCCCCGCTATTATCAGATACATAAGTTCGCGGGATTTTTAGGTTTTGGCGGGTCTTCTTAGGTTTTCATTGGCGGTTCTTCTCTTCAGTGGTTCTTATAAATTTTTTAGCCTCTCTTCTCATCACTTCTCATCACTTCTCATCACTTCTATATCAGGTACGAATTATTTTTTTCTCTACCTGAATTATTAATAATTAGAATGTTTTTGTTTTGTGTGTGTATTGCTTTTATATTCGTTCTTGTTTTGATTGATTTTATCCCTAAATTTGTATTAACTTATGAACAAAACAAGCCAAAAACTGAAATTGCTTGAGAACATGCCAGTAGCTATGTTCATGGGCTTAAACTGCATGTCTTGAGACATTGATTTTAGTTGGTTTTCCTGATCGTAATTGTTAAAATCAGACATTAGGCCCATAGATGCATTGTTATTAAGATCATGTGGCATTTGGGGTTGTAGGTTTGATCCCATGCTTTGCATGAGGCCTTGATTGACTCTGTGAGTTATGAAGCTATCCCTCCTGCACACACAATGGATTTTTTTACACAAGTTCGAGTTTAGAAATTCAATATTACATATCATAGCCATACTAATATTATAAGTTACAAATTTAATATTATGATTGAGGGAACACGATCATAGTACGTACCTGGAGAAAATGGTACCACAATCACTTTATACTCTCTAGTGCCACAAGTTTTTTGGTGAGCCTTCCAATCCGATTGCACTGCATATCTCTTGGAACATTTGTCACACTTCCACTTTTTCTCCCCATGTTAACTGGCCCAATATATATAGGAGAAATATCTTGTGATCTGTAGCTTATTAGTGAATTTGTAGATTAAGTTGAAATTAAAAAATGAATAGGTTTTGATTAAAAAATGAATAGGTTTTGATTATTGTGCAAATCTAGTTCAAACAGTTTGCTGGAAGTTTTGAAAGTCCATGGAATTTGACCACTTAAATATCAGTTTAGATGCACCAGAACCTGGTTTCACCTCTATGTATAATAAGTTGAGATTTTGCATTAGTCAAGGTAGCAAGTTGATTTGGATTTTTTGGTTTCAATAACAAGTGTTGTGAGTCTTGTCTTCATCCTTTTATCTGCCAAAAGGGCAGGTCTGCTCATGTCTCTTGTGATCACATTCTCCGTTTCTCACTCTATACTCTGTCAATCTAATCAAGTTCTTGCTGCCGTCTATGCTTTTCAATCCAGTTCATTGATCAGTAGTACAAGTGACTCAAACTCTTATGAGAGCTAATTTTTTCCTCCTGAATTATAAGCCAAGATCCATTGTCAAAAGCTCTCTTTAGCTATTTTATGATTTTTAAGCCCCAGAAGAAACATGGCCGAATGAGCTACAAAAGACTCTTTCGTGAAACAATTTCTGAATAACTAAAGATTTAAAATAAGCTGCGTTTGTGGAACAAAAGTTAGATAGAAATAACACAATTTCTGAATGTAATGTACTGTATGTGTGACTTATGATGAAGGAAATTTAGTTGTGGCTTCCTGGAGATGTTCAACTTAAACGTGGAGTTATACATCATTATACAATTGATTTTAAATGGGATTAATCGACTATTTCTGTTGGCAAGTAAACTACATCATTTTCACTTTATTGTGGGATCTGTAGCTTTTGTAAAACATAAGTACATTGTACAGTTCTAGTGTCTTGAAAGTATCAGGTTATAAAATTGACGAGTGTTATACATCTTTATTACTTATCAGTTATCTATCTAGGTGATCCAGAAGTGTACTTGATCTTGTAGCTCAATTTTTAGTTATCAAAGTCGCCTATGAAAATTAGACAAATAACTAAAGATGATATAAGTTTTAAGGGATAGCTCTATATAATTTTTCTAAAAACACCGGATTCTTTCTACCAGGTTAGCTGTTCAATTTGCAGTATGTAAATCTGTGGCAAGGTTTATAGTTCTACTATGTCTTAGAATTGTTTTCATAAAGATTTGCAGTATAGCTAAAGATTTTTATAAAGATTTAAATTTAATATGCTTTGTAGGTATGGACCAAACTAGTGAAACTCAAAGTCAAGCTAGTGATGGCCAAAATCAAGCTAGCGAAACTCAGAAAAAGAAAAAAGTACTCTGGAGATGTGAACTTATAACTAAAACTTTTCTTGAGGCGTGCATTGAGGAAGTTACTGCCAGTGGTAGGCTAGGTAGCAATCTTAAGCCACATTCATGGATAAAAGTGGGAGAAATCCTTAAGAAAATCCACAACTTTGAGATTGACGCTAGACAGATGAGAAACCGATATGATTACTTAAGATCTCGATATGTTGCTTGGTGTCGACTCAAATCTAAAACTGGAAATCATTATGATCCGACAACTAATACATTCAACTTCACTAAACAAGAATGGGATCAACTTGCAAAGGTATTCTTTTAAAGTAACTTATATTCAGTAAAATTTAATTACCATATCTTGAATAAAATTAATTCTATGCTCTTGTCTACAGGGAAATAAGATCATAGACACTTTAAAAACCACACCTTTGAGCTTTCCCGAACTTTGCACCCATCTTTATGATGGAATTGCTGCCACAGGAATTAGTGGATGGGGACCTAGCTCTAAGAAGAGTAGGACTATTGATCTAGATGATGACATAGAGATTCCCGGTGCTGAAGAAATTCAATCAAATACTTTGAATCCAATTGTCTTGAAGATAGTCGGTATTCAACTGCTGAAGAAAAAATGGCTATTTTCTTGCATGTTATAAGTCATAATGACCGTTTTATAAAGGTAAAACGTAGATTTCAACATTCGACACAAACGATACACAAATATTTTCATGAGGTGTTGAACGGGATGATGGAGTTTGCAAAAGAAATCATAGTTCCCACACCATCTAATCAAAATACAGTTTCAAGGAGACAAAGAGAATTGTTAAAAATATTTCCGGTTAGTAATGACATTTTTTTTTTCATTTTGTGTAATTTCTTGTTAATTAGCATGTCACATTATTTTATTATTCTTTAATAAAAAATTCACATGTTTATATTTTTTTTTGTTACAGGGAGCAATCGGTGCACTTGACGGTACACTCGTTCATGCTATAGTTCCAGTTGGCCAACAAGCTCGATATAGAGGGCGGGGAAGGGGTGAATGCTACCAAAATGTTTTAGGTATATGTGATTTTAATATGATATTCACATTTGTGTGGGCTGGATGGGAGGGAGTAGCACATGATTCAAGAATATTAGCAGAGGTTACACTCGATCCCGATTCCGGATTTCCAATTCCTCCACCAAGTAAGTATCTCCTAATATTTTGAAATGATGTTATTTGAATATAGATAAATGTAGAATAATTTGTAATCGCTTTATATTGCAGATAAATATTATCTTTGTGATGCAGCGTATACAAATACCCGTGGTTATTTAACCCCATTCCGTAATACAAGATATTGGTTAGCAGATTTTCGTCGTCAACGTGCTTTAAGTAAGGAGGAAAAATTTAATCACGCTCACGCAAGATTAAGAAATGTTATCGAGCGTGCTTATGGTGTGCTCAAAGCAAGATTCCCAATCTTGAAACAGATGGCTCCATACACATTTTCTACACAGCGAGATATTGTGATTGCTTGTATTGCTGTTCACAATTTTATAAGAAAAACGAAATTAGCAGATGAATTATTTGATCGATGCGATGAAAGCAGTGATGGAGAAGAAAATGAAGAAGATTTGGAAGGACCAATAAATGAAACACAATGGGGGTCTCAAGCCACTCAATACATGAATGATCTTCGGGATCATATTGCTTCAAATTTATAAAGAAATTTTTAATCATTTCAATTCATAGTTTTTTTATGATTGTGATTTTGCAAAAAGACTTTTTTTGTGGTGCAATAAACTTATTAGTAACATTGACATTCTTGTTTTTTATCGTCTCATTATCATATATGATTCAAAGAGCATAATTTATCATATAAAATTATAAGAAATAGATAATCTAGAAAAAATAATGTTACATCAGGGTATTATAGGAAATTAACATCATCTAGATAATTTAAAAAAATTACTAACAAACAGCATTACTCATTCAGATTTCCAGATTACCTCTGGTCCAGATCATTCAGAAATTCCAATCATCCAGAAATAACCGTTCAGATTTAACAAATGACCCCTAAGCTTAATTTTTAAATCAAATTAACTTTTAAAAAAATATTGATACAAGGGCTATTGAAAATTTGCAAGTTATGAAGTCATCAACTCTGTACACATTGGGCTGACATTGGCAGAAGACACACATTAAAAAGACTGAAATCATATAAAAAGATTAAAAGAAATGTTGTGTTTGGTTAGGAAGAATGGAATGTAATCAATGAAATTAAAAGAAAAAAATGGAGGTAAAGGGAAGATCTTGAAAAAAAATGAATAGATACAAAATTTCTATGATAAGAAATGTGAAGAAATTGAATGTTGGGAAGAATGGAGCATTCCCTCTTAAATAGGTGGGTTTGAGTTCTAGTTCAAATGATTAAGAATGGAATAGATGAATGAATGAATATTTCAGGCATTAACCTATTTCATAGTTCAAATTTCATTTCACTCCTTTCCATTCCAACCAAACACAACATAAGAGAATGGAAAATGAACCTTGGTTTAGTGTGTAAAAACAGAACACAAAAACCAACTAGGCTAGATTAAATAGTTTAAATGGAATTGCAGCATATATATATATATATATATATATATATATATATATATATATATATATATATATATATATATATATATATATAGCCCATTAATATGA
Source organism: Saposhnikovia divaricata (assembly GCA_036435485.1). NCBI lineage: Eukaryota > Viridiplantae > Streptophyta > Magnoliopsida > Apiales > Apiaceae > Saposhnikovia > Saposhnikovia divaricata. The sequence continues at coordinate 238,798,446 of CM071594.1, read as the reverse complement.
GGATTTCAGGATGGGCCAGGGACTCCCTGGATCCGTCCCGGCTAATGGGAGTAATGGGAGTATGAGGGCTAATGGGCAATAATGGTTAAAGGTGTTGATTATTTTTAAATAAAAGGTGAATATATTAATTTTGCTTTCCATTCATTTTGAAAATTTGATATGATTATTTTTCTGGATTTCAAAAAGTTGTTATTGCTTGGGAAAAAAGGTTAATATATTAGTTTATGGAAAATGCTAGCTTCTCGAAACCGTTCCCAAAATGGTTCTTGAATGGTAAGTTGTAAACACATGATTGGTTATGTTTTTATAAATGAGATGGGTCCCTTATGCATTAATATGAATCCCACAAATTAAATAATGTCATGTGTCATTCGGGAATACTTTTGGGAATTTTTTCGGGGGTACGTAGCATTACTCATTTGCATTTGTTTAGTTTTGGTTCAAGAATATTTGAAATGTGTAAGCAATTATGATGGATGGCTTATACTCCATTCGTTCTATCATTTGTTTGTAAATGAGTTGAGTACGGAAGTAAATAAAAAATGTCAAGTAATAAAAAAAAGTGATCAAAGAGTGGGATCAATCAATATTTAATGTATAAAATTGGTATAATGGAAAAAGTAATGAATGTAGTTACTTTTTAGGGTTAAGGAGCAAAAACACCCCTGTAATATATGTGTAAGAACATATACACCCTTGTAATATTAAAAAGACCAAATACACCCCTTTATTTTATTTTAGGGTACAAAAGGACCCTTCTAGTTAATTTTCTCTTAACCATGGTTAAAAATTAATTTAGAATTAACAATATTTCATATTACTAATTTCATTAATGTATTATTACTCCTAAACTTAGGTTTTTTGGCTCTTAATTTGAAATTTTAAAAACATGAAATTAAAATCCTATTTCATGTTAATATATACTTCTTATGTTTCCTTTTAAAATGGCTCTAATTTTTGGCACGTACTTTATTAAAAAAAATTTGTAAATTAAAATTTTGATTGAATATTTTTATTCACAAAAAAAAATTTGAAAAAAAATAAAATTTACTATGCAATCAAAACTCATTAAAGTGCCTGCCAAAAGTCAAGCAACTATTAAAAAGAAACAAAGGAGTGTATATATAGAATCTTAAACTATCTCAAACCAACTTATTATGATAACACGAAATTTATTATATTTTGGTAATTATCCACAATTTTAATATTATTTACTTATCATAAAATACCGTACTATCGACAAAAATAACTTATCTTGCTACGATTTAGAGTATTCTCATTTAATTCATACAGGTGTGTAATCTAGAAATTAATCGTCAATTTACTACCAGAAAATCAGCATTTTTTGTTATTTACGAAAGAAACAAACGAGATTGTAAAATAAGGGGAAATATTTATTATATATGTATATGCATTTATAATATAATATATTTGTATAATATGTAAATGGATGACTGAGAGTTTATAAAATATAAAAAATTAGTAGAGACGATTATTTTTTAATTTTTATTATAAGAGTTGTTTATATTTGAGCAAAAATCTATATACATATATATATAAGGGTGATGGCCCAAAATATTCATATGGGAGCCATGCTGGTCCTTTTTACTGATGGGACACGTTAAATCGTGTACCGTGATAGGAGGGGTAATACGGTACTTCGTGTACCGTGATAGGAGATGATACGGTACTTCGTGTACCGTGATAGGAGGTGATACGGAACACCATGTATCGTGATAAAGGTGATACGGAACACCATGTACCGTGATAGAGGTGATACGGAACACCGTGTACCGTGATAGAGCTAATACGGAGCCCGAAACTCCGTACCCCGTCGGTATTTCGGGCCATTTTTTCCAGAATCAGTATTTTGGGCAACTTCATCACAAAATCAATATTTTGGTAATTCTCTCTATATATAACTTCTAAATATACCCAAAATAAATTTTATTGAAAAATTATGTTTAATCTTATTTTATTTAATCTTATTATGATTATCTAAAAATTATTAAATTTTATCTTAAGTATATATGTTTTATATATATTAACATAAAATAAATTTAAATACCAAGTTTTTTAAATTTCCAATTGGGAGTAAAAAACCTTTACTAAATTAATAATATTAGTTATATTAAATGTTTTTAATTGCAAATTATTTTCTAACCATGGTTAACAAAAAACTAACTAGAAGGGTGTTTTTGAACCATAAACTTAAAATATAAGGGTGTATTTGATCATTTTTAAATTATAAGGATGTATTTGCTCCTACACCTATATCATAAGGGTGTTTTTGCTCCTTAACCCTACTTTTTATATTATAAATTTTATTATTTTAGGTAAGTTTTGAAATTTAAAAATTTTCATATGAAAATTGAATGATGGGAAACATCAGCCAACATTTTGAAAATCTATAACACGACCAACATTTTGAAAATGAGGATAAAGTTTAGCCACCACCATGAAATTTACTCATGATTATTTAAAATTAATGGCGCATACCTAACGGAACTTAACGGGAGACACCTTTTTGAAATGCGAAGGGAAACATCGGCAAACATTTTGAAAATCTGATAACACGGCCAACATTTTGAAAATTGGGGTAAAGTTTAGCCACCATCATGAATTTTACTCATGTTTTTATAGAATATGGCAGATCAATGAAACCACTTTCTCTGTAAATTATATGATGGCATCAGAGCCACATGTTATTCATTTCCACTAAATAGTATACATTGGGGGACAGAGCGTGACACACATTTCAAGACTCATATAAAGACGGTTCCATTACTTATTTTTAAAATTTTATTTTTCTGAATAAAAATTTAAACATTAAATTTTTATTTAAAAGAAATTTTTTTATAAAAATGAATGGAACGAAGGGAAGTAATGAATTAGTTTATTTGCATTTGTTTAATTTTGGTTCAAGAACATTAGAAATGTGTAAGTAATTATGATGGATGTCTTATACTCCTTCCGTTCCTCTCATTTGTTTACAAATGAGTTGGGTACGGAGGTTAAGAAAAGTGTAAAATTGTAAAAAAAAAAAGTAGGAAAAGTGAATAAAGTGTTGGAACCAATCAATATTTAATGTATAAAGTGAGTATAGTGGAGAAACGTAGTGGGTGCATTTACTTTTTACATTATGAACTTTATTATTTTGGATAAATTTTAGAATATAAAAAATTGAGAGAAACATAAAAAAAAGTGTAAACAAATGAGAGGGACAAATTTGGGAGGGGGTCTAAAAATTTTAAGCTTGTTAATGTAAAAAAAATACTAAGCTTAATTTTTAAATCAAATTAACTTTTAAAAAAATATCGATACAAGGGCTATTGAAAATTTGCAAGTTATGAAGTCATCAACTCTGTACACATTGGGCTGACATTGGCAGAAGACACACATTAAAAAGACTGAAATCATATAAAAAGATTAAAAGAAATGTTGTGTTTGGTTAGGAAGAATGGAATGTAATCAATGAAATTAAAAGAAAAAAATGGAGGTAAAGGGAAGATCTTGAAAAAAAATGAATAGATACAAAATTTCTATGATAAGAAATGTGAAGAAATTGAATGTTGGGAAGAATGGAGCATTCCCTCTTGAATAGGTGGGTTTGAGTTCTAGTTCAAATGATTAAGAATGGAATGGATGAATGAATGAATATTTGAGGCATTAACCTATTTCATAGTTCAAATTTCATTTCACTCCTTTCCATTCCATTCATCCCAACCAAACACAACATAAGAGAATGGAAAATGAACCTTGGTTTAGTGTGTAAAAACAGAACACAAAAACCAACTAGGCTAGATTAAATAGTTTAAATGGAATTGCAGCATATATATATATATATATATATATATATATATATATATATATATATATATATATATATATATATATATATATATATATGCCCATTAATATGAGGATTTTAGGATGAGCCAGGGACTCCCTCGATCCGTCCCGGCTAATGGGAGTAGGAGGGCTAATGGGCAATAATGGTTAAAGGTGTTGATTATTTTTAAATAAAAGGTGAATATATTAATTTTGCTTTCCATTCATTTTGAAAATTTGATATGATTATTTTTCTGGATTTCAAAAAGTTGTTATTGCTTGGGAAAAAAGGTTAATATATTAGTTTATGGAAAATGCTAGCTTTTCGAAACCGTTCCCAAAATGGTTCTTGAATGGTAAGTTATAAACAAATGATTGGTTATGTTTTTATAAATGAGATGGGTCCCTTATGCATTAATATGAATCCCACAAATTAAATAATGTCACGTGTCATTCGGGAATACTTTTGGGAATTTTTTCGGGGTATGTAGCATTACTCATTTGCATTTGTTTAGTTTTGGTTCGAGAATATTTGAAATGTGTAAGCAATTATGATGGATGGCTTATACTCCATTCGTTCCTATCATTTGTTTGTAAATGAGTTGAGTACGGAAGTAAATAAAAAATGTCAAGTAATAAAAAAAGTAAAAAAAAAGTGATCAAAGAGTGGGATCAATCAATATTTAATGTATAAAGTTGGTATAATGGAAAAAGTAATGAATATAGTTAATTTTTATATTATAAATTTTATTATTTTAGGTAAGTTTTGAAATTTAAAAAATTGAGAGAAATATTCAAAAAAGGAAAATGTAAAATGTAAAGAAATAAGAAACACAAAGGGCTATCAAATTGAAAAGCTTTTTCTTTTTGATCTATGCAATATATATTTATTAGTCATTAATTAAATTCATAATTATCGATTACCACCAATTTCATCAATTTTTTATGCAGTTGTTGAGTTACTGTATAATATGCTTTTATAATTTTTTTTTTTGAAAGAATGCTTTATAAAATCTTATTTTAAAATGTACATATTTAGAAATCAACAGCGTGTGAACATTGCTAGTAGCTTAACAAAGAAAGAGTACGTGCCGTGATAGAGCAAGATGAGGTTAGCAAAATTGAGGTAAACAACCCAGCAATTGCGATAATTCAATTACACAACGCTACAGGGAAAATGCCAATAAGAAAAAGAGTAAAACATAGCTGTATATATTTCAGAGCGTGTGTGTACAAACAAGGAAAGCTACGTGGAAAGAGATCGAAGTGCAAGAAAAACCAAAACAAAATAAAGCCCTTGGATCTAAAAATGTACATTTTGTCCACATATTAATTCATAATCATTATATAAGAATTATAATAGAGAAAAAATATCTTGAGATATATCTCATGGAACTTTTTCTGAGATAGATACAAAATAATTTTAAATTTTATTAGATAAAAATTCTGAATTTACTAAAATTCCTATCCCATTTTTACATATAAAAGATAGGTATCTGAGAGAATTTAGCTGAGACTTATTTCAGGCTCACTAATCTCGTTATAATAAGAGGTGGCAAAAATGACAACGAAAATACAGACATCGAGGTTGTTGATTTGTCTTCATTTGTTTTAACCTTCTATCGACCGGAATCTTCTGCATGATTCTTAAACGCTGACAGATCTGAGATACAAAATGCATATTTAACATGCATAGGTTTTTTCTGAAAATATTACCAAAATTCGAAAATAATAATTTTTTTGAATGATTAAAATTATATGTGACGAAGTGAATCGAATTCAGAACTCGAGAAAAGGAATAAATTCTTATCACAATATCAATTGAGTTTTCTGATTTAAATTTTAAAATTGAAATTTTCGTAAGCTTATAATTATATCATCAACATTTTAAAATGAGTAGAACATAGATCATATTTTAGGGAAGTTTTTACCTAAGTTTACATAACAAAAAACAAAAATACATAATAATAACCAATTTATGGAGCTAAGTACTATTTTTATAGTTCAAAAATATTTGTAAAATAACTGTTCACCCGATTATTGCAAGAAAAATCAATTTTTTAGGAACACAACTGCAGTAACTTTTTTTTAATTTTTTTGTAATATTTAACAATAAGCAAATGTTTAATAATAAAATTCCTCTCATTTTTGTAGTAAGCTTCACATTTAGTGGATCAGAGTGGAGACTATATGTACACAAAGCAACAATTATTGTGTGATCTTGGCCCAAAAATAGTGGCCCAAAAACGGTTAAGATGACACAGTGGGTTGGGGGGGTGTCCGGAAAAGAAACAAGACTTGAGAGAGATTCTCCACTCTCCAAGCAGAACAGGCACAGCTCACTAGCTCAGCTCGATTCCCTAATCAATCACTCCGACTGCTGCAGTGCAGCCTTCCATATACATACATACGTACCCCACCAACACATTACACACACAACATCCCAATCTCGCTCACGCGGCTTCATTTACTTTGCTTTGCACCACGATGCCTATTTTTTTTTTTTTAGTAATCCTTTATATATATTAAAGGTTAGCAAGGTCTTTTCACCCATTTAGTAATTTACTAAACTATCCCTGCATCATGTTAATGTTAAAAAAAATGGATTTTAGTGGATTTGAACCCTTGACCTCCATGTACCAATTTTCTTTTATCCACATTATTACCACTACACTAGAACACTTTAGTACACATTTTTTAAAATCATTAATTGCATGCACAAACAATCCACTTGCTACATTTCCTTTAATAATATAACAATATTCTTATGTTTGCATATATTAATACCGCTATGCTAGAATACTTAATGATACACTTTTTAAAATCAATAATTGCATACGCAAGCAATCCACTTGCTACATTCGCTTTAATATCTATTTTCAAATTTATTCGGGATAAAAGTTATTAAAATGATAAGAACATTTAAGATATTTTTGACTGAATGAATAACCAACTGAATGTACGTGTATTTAATATAGATGAGCATTTCTCCTGATCTGCCCGATCCTGATTTAATACCTTTCCCGTTTGAAGATTCGGAAAATTTTTCGGGTTTGGAACGGGAAACATGAAATTTTATAAATAAAAACTTGGGAATGGGAACGACCTGAGAGATTAAAGCATCTCGGCTAAGGGGTCATTTGTTAAATCTGAATATCACTTTCTGAACCATTGATTATCTGAACGGTTGAATAATCTGAATTCTGAACGAAAGTTGTTATTTGATAAAATAAAAAAGATTTTGAATGACTAAATATTTTGAGTTTTTTGTTAAACATATTTTCCGAATAATTAAAATATTTAGCCAATAATAAATTTTAAAAGTAAGATGAATTATTTTTTCAAGCTTTTTCGATAAATACCCAAGTTCAGAATTTTTTTTGCAAAAGTAATTTTTTTAAAAAAATATATTGCGAAAACACCAACTTATTTGCAAAAATACGTTATTTGCAAAAATACAGTCTGCAACCAAATCAACTAAATACAATTGTTTGCAACCACATATGCAACTCTATGAAAACTTTGCGCAGCTGCATATGCAACCTGATAAGATTATATTTTTACAAAATGCTTTTCCTGAAAATGTATTTTTGTAAATATTTTAAGAATATGGTAAAAGTATAAAAAAATAGAAAAAAATAGTATTTTTGGTAAATATTCATTATTTTTTTATTATATATTTTTTTGAGTTTTTTTTAATATCTTTATGTTAGAAAAACGTGTGTACGAAATACGATTGCCAAAAAGTTAGCTTGGCATAAATTATATAATTTTTAAATTAGTTAATCATATTGAATAGAATAGAGATATAATATACATACCTAATATTCAATAATTATTGATGCATACAACAAAGAGATTTGAATGGTTCAGTTGGAATTCTAAGGGTGGTGTCGTCCACAGGAATGTGGGAGTCGTCCAGCACCATCCTGATTTCTAAATAATTAACAAACAATTTGAACGACAATCACATGAATGGTTCCGTTCATCTTCTTTAATTCAGCCATTAACAAATGAACCCTAAATCCCCAATTCTCGTTCCCCAATCGATTATCATATTTAAGAAAAAATAATTTTTTAAATATATATATTGTAGATTATTAAAAATAAATGTAATTCAAAGATTCAATTTTTTTTTATAAATTTAACATTTCATAACATTAGAAATGGCATGGAAATAACTTACAACCAGTTCGACATGCCAAAAGATGGCAAATGTCACAATTGTCGGACAGAACCCATTCATCAATGGGCTTAAAAACTTGTTTGCGCAGGCAAGTAACACCATTTGTTGCATCGAATTTAACATTTCATAAATATAATTTAATTTTAATAATATTTTTCATCTTTTATTAAAATTGTTATTTATAATATAATAATAAATTTATCATGATTTATCAAAATAATTTGATTATCCAATATATTAGAGAATATATAAATTTTAATTAAAAACATAAGAATCTCCAAATTTTCATAGGGATCCTCGTTCCCCGTTCGAGGTAGGAATCATGGAGGAAAATAATCCCCATTTTGGGATCGATACGGGTTCAACGATTAGGTTCAAAATTTTAATTAAAAATAAGTTCGAAATTTTAATTAAAAATATTAAAATTCATGATTTCTCGCGGGGATACGTATTTTTTTTTCGGGGCAGGAATCGGGAGCGAAATAATTCTCGTTCAAGAACCGAAACAGGTTCATCAATTTTGTTCGATCGAATTCGGAGATCGGGATGGATATAACACTCCCTGACCTTAAATTGACCCGATGCCCATTTCCAACCAACATGAATTCATTTAGTGTCAGATTTGGACATTTAGATACAACTAAATACCAACAAAAGAATAGGTACATCAATTTTTTTAGCAACTTATGAACAAACGGTAATACAACTAAATATTTGATAATAATATGTTAATCCAATTTGTTGACAAATGTTAGATGAGTTTGATTGAAATTCAAAAGATATAGTGTGATCACAATAACATTTGAAAAACGTATACATGTTTAATGTGTGAGAGGTATGACAATTAACTATTTTATTATCATAATACCTATTTAGCTCGTAACCACAACAATAATTTTATATAAATATGAAAATGGAGGTCGCTGAGTGGTTGTAAAGAAGAATGAGAGATGATCGAAGAGAGAGGAAGTATAAACAAACTTGAGATTGTTAAAGACGAAAGATAGGTGATGTGGCAAAAAGTATGTGCAAATATGATGTGGTTGAAGGAAGGAACGGATCTGAGAGGTATAGCGAGGTGGCATGATAGTGGTCGGAAAGAGGCCGAAGTAAGAAGATACCTGATCAGTAATAAATTGGAGGAGATGTGAGATAGACTACTTGATCAGTAATAAATTAAGGAGATATAAGGTAGACATATGGGTAGAAGAGAAAGAGATATTTAAAATATGTTGTGGCTAAGATTGAAAGTAGTTAAAAAATTGTTGTTGTGGTGATCCTTTTAGGATTTCTACTGAAAAACACTGTTATCGTGGAAATATTTGATAGCTGACAATTAACACTAATATACCACTTTTATCGGTTATTCTTCTCGCATTAAACAAGTACCACTATAAATATGAATCTCAAAATTTAGAGTGTGCTAATAATTTGAATTTAGAATGATTATAACTACTGAATCGGTAGACCGTTGCAGTGAAAGGTAAAATATAACAAGAGGATACAATGGATTTTATTGAAAAATTAAACAAATGTTATATGAATTAGAATGTGGCCCGTGCCTTGCACGGGCTTTCATGCTAGTAATAGTTAAAATATTAACACGTGAAAGTTTTAAATCTGGTTTTGTTATTAACCTAAAAATATAAAACTTATAACTCAAATTAAAAGAAATCTCTTATAACTATTATAAGAATCATTTACATTAATATGAATTAAAAGAAAATATAACTATTATAACTCAAATTTTAAGAACTTATATTTTGTTTATATATCTTACAAATACTCCTCCGTCCTTCTCATTTCTTTAGACTTTTCTTTTTGGGACGTACCACAAATTCTTTACATTATTAAAAATAGTAATTTTTAACAATAAAATACATTATTACATCCACTACTTCACTCTACTTTATAAAATATATAAAATTTAATTATCAAAAATAATATGAGTAATTATCGGGATTACTGGATTTTTAAGTTCACTTTACAAAAATACGGTTCTATCCAATTCATTGCATTTATACGTGATTTTCATTTTTGTTTTGCAGAAATACGATAACACCACCTTTTTCTTCTTTCAACTCCCCGACCTCATCTTTACTTCGACCTCATCTTTACTTCATATTTGTTATTCTCTGTACCCACATCATCTTCTTCGACGACTCTACCTCTGACCACCTCCTTCTTCTCCGGTCCCGTAGGGGCACCTTCTCCGATGGCGAGCTTCGATCTGTTTCTGATTTCCGATGGGCGAGCCCCTCCCCCATCTCCGCCCCCTCTTCCGATCTCCGCCCACTGGGGCCGCATGCCACCACCGATCTTTTGGATTCCGGCGAGCTTCGATCTATTCTCCGATCTGTTTTCTCAGTCGTTTTTTTTGATTTTGGACGAAGTTGTGTTTGGTTGATTTCAATTAATTTTGGTTGCTTTGGTGGATTTGAGTTAAAATAATTAAGTTGCAATTAGTTCATTTGGGTTGATTTCAGATTTACTAAATAATTGCATCAGGTTGATTTTAGTTGATCCGTATTTTTGCAAAAAAACTTTAAAGCAATAGTATTTTTGCAAAAAGTTTAAAATCCTTAGGTATTTTTCAAAAAAGCCCAAAGAATATTTAAATTATATTACTTATTTAAAACTTAAATTTTATTGGAAAAACAGAAGAAACGTAACTTAACTACACAATAATGTTTGACAAAAAAAAAAACTACGCAATAATGTAAGTGCGTGCGAGCTAGGGCTGAGCATTCGGTCGGTTCGGTCCAGAACCAGACCGAACCGAATAAACCGAAAACCGAAATGTCATTTTTATCTGGACCGAACCGGACCGAAGTTTAATCATGGACCGAACCGGACCGAAAAAACCGAATTTTTTTTGAAAAAAAACCTATATTATAAATAAAGCTAAAAATTCATGATTTATCACAAAAATAATAATCAACTAATCACCACTATTTCACCAACACAGATATAATTAGAATTTGCAAATTAGATAATATAATTATATTTTATAAGATATATATAAAATGTATATAACATAAATATAAAAATTAAAGTATATATTATTCGGACTATTCGGTCTATTCGGTCCGGATCGAAATATTTTTCAAAGAACCGAACCGAACCGAACCGATTTTTATTTCGGTCTATTCGGTCCGGACCGAATAAACCGATTTTTTAAAAAATTAGAACCAAACCGAACCGAATTTGCACGGTTCGATTCGGTTTTTCGGTTTCGGTTCGGTTTTGCTTAGCCCTAGTGAAGCAATAGAGCGAGTACAAAAGTGTAATAATAAATGAGAGTAGGGATGCCAGAATAAGGCCATTTTGAATTACACCGGGAAACGGCTAATACATATTGTGCACAGCTCTCGATGACTTCTTTATTGAACTACTACTATACTAGAACAACTCAACATTATTCAACTCAATTCAACTTAAACTCAATTAAACAACCAGACCAAACCAAAAAGAACTCCCCTCATTTCCTCTAATTTTTCATTTCAAACTTGCATTTTTTTTTTTTTAATTCTTTGTCACCAATTCAACCTACTCTAAAACCCCACCATCAAAAATCCTACTTTGAAATTTTAAAGCTCCAATTTTTATCTACTTTACTTCAAGTTTTGCAAAGTACAAACCTGATAAGAACCCTAAATAGCTAGTTTTGTATAAAGATTGCTCTTTTCTTTCAAGAAATGAAGATGGTCAGTCAAATATGGTTCTTTTCAGCATTTCTTGGAGCAGCCCTTTTCACCATTTCTTCTCTTGCTCTTACACAAGATGGTACTTAAATATGTGTCTCTGTGTGTGTTGTGTGTCTATGTATGTGTATAATTTTAATGTTTTTTCTTCTCAAGATTTGGTCTTTTTCTGGTTTATAATTTCAAAAAGTAATCTTTGATTGTAAAGGTATCACATTGTTGGATTTGAAAAGTACATTGAATGACAGTAATAATCTGCTAAGCAACTGGAAAGATACTGATGAATCTCCTTGTGGGTGGACTGGTATTACTTGCTATCCCAACAGCCAAACAGTTCGCATTATGTATGTTCTTGATTCTTGTGCAAATATATTTATACACTTTTGTTGAAGTACTGTATATGCTCTGTGTTTAGAGGTTCTAAAAATGTGATTTGGGTTCTGCAGAAACTTACCATATATGCAGCTTGGAGGATTTATATCTCCAGTAGTTGCTCGATTAACCAGACTTCAGAGGCTGTAAGTCTACAACATTAGTTACTGTATTTTACTAACACCAATTATAGTTGTGTTGAGTTTCTATCTATACTTGAGCAGGGCTCTTCACCAAAACAGCTTACATGGTCTCATTCCTAAGGAACTTGCTAAATGTTCTGAACTTCGAGCCCTGTAAGTTGAATTCCGGGACTCTCTTGCTTTCCCTTAAGTTGCCTCGTATTCTGATTATGTAGGTGTATGTTGTTTTAAGACAAGTAATAGGTTACATTTAATGATTAGGTATTTGAGGGGTAATTATCTCCAAGGAAGCATTCCTACAGATCTTGGAAACCTTTCATCCCTTACCATTTTGTAAGATATTTTGTCAATTAGAGTTATTCATCATAATCTCTTTTTTTTGTACAACCTTTTTCTATGCATTCGTACTCCACTCCATGTCAAGGATATCAATATCTCTTTAATATATATATATTTTTAGAGATTTATCAAGCAATTCGCTTAATGGCGCAATACCTTCATCTCTTGGTCGTCTCACACGTCTTCGAAATCTGTAAGTCAACATTTTTGTTTTAGGTTGAAACAGATTTGTGTAATTGTGTTTTTGTTGTAGTGCATAATAATGCAATCAATTTCAGAAATCTGTCTACAAACTTCTTTTCGGGTGAAATTCCGGATGTTGGAGTTCTGAGCAAGTTCAGAAACACGTCGTAAGCCCCTGTCCTGAATTAAACATCAATTATTTCATTTATTACTGCACCTTTTCGTTGTGGGAAGTTAAGGTAGTAGGTTAAATGCTAGTTGTGAAACAATATGGATGCCAAATGGATGTCATGATACCATTATCAAAATATTTTTTTGATTTCAATTTCTCAAGCTTATTCTGAAGAAGGTTTGCTTATGCCTAGGTTTATTGGTAATCTAGATCTTTGTGGGCGACAAGTGAACAAGCCATGTCACACTTCATTGGGTTTCCCTGTGGTATTGCCACATGCCGAGAGTGATGAAGTTGCTGCAGGTATCTTGTATAATTATATTAATGTTATTACCAGTAGAGGAGATATAATTCCAGTTTTATTGTCCAACACTAAGCAATTACTTGACCTGTTGCAACGAAGGTAAGATTTACTAATTGCTTATTTTGCATTCTTCGAACCTGGGCACATGCAGTTCCTAATAAGAGACCATCTCACTATGTCAAAGGAGCTCTCATTGGAGCAGTGTCTGCAGTGTGTGTTGCTCTTCTTCTTGTGATTGTTATTTTCCTCTGGGTTCGATTGCAATCCAAGAAGGAGAGGGATGCCAAGAAATACAAAGAGGTTTATAAACAATCTCGCAAGGAGACAGGTATATCAAACTGTCTATTCACTAGCTTACTCATTCCCTCATAAATTTTCATCTAATCGATGCTAAGTCTTGTGATATTCTAGGCACCAAGCTTATAACCTTCCACGGTGATCTTCCATATCCTTCTTGTGAGATTATAGAAAAGATTGAATCCCTTACAGAAGAAGATATCGTTGGTTCAGGAGGATACGGCACTGTCTATCGGATGGTCATGAATGATTGTGGGGTATTTGCTGTTAAAAAAATAGATCGAAGTCGTGAGGGCTGTGACCGTGTTTTTGAGAGGGAGTTGGAGATCTTAGGTAGTGTAAAACACCTAAATCTAGTCAATCTTAGAGGTTACTGCAGGCTCCCTAGTGCAAAGCTTCTCATCTATGACTACATGGCAATGGGAAGCTTAGATGAGATCTTGCATGGTATGCTTCATAAATTTCAAAATTCTTTTATTTGTTTGTTCAATTGTTCGATTTGTTCTTATGAATAATTTAGGAAAATTTTAGTAATGACCCATTGTCGGTGTTTCTTTAACCTTTAAAAGTCGAAACCAAACATTTGTAGTTAAAGATTAGCAGAATCTTAATGATAAGTAATATCTTTCCCTCAAATGGACTTGCAACGAATATAGTTTTATTAAAAAACCAAGGGTCACATATATTTTCTTAGTGTCCAGGTGATTATGGTAGCACTGATTCATATGATTTTGAGGATCACAGTTCGCGGAAAGTTACATATTATACAAAGAATTTAATGATAATGATATAATTGATATCTTTCTTCTGACCGTATGTCTCCGAAGAGTATAGTACACTGCCATTTGTAAAACAATGTCGGATTATGTTGGCCTTTTCCAATAATAACCACAAAATGCCTGTGATTTTTGTTAGAACATGGTGAAGATGGATCCTTGAATTGGAATGCTCGGTTGCGTATAGCCCTTGGTTCTGCTCGAGGCTTGGCATACTTGCACCACGATTGCTGTCCAAGAATAATCCATCGTGACATTAAGTCAAGTAACATACTACTTGATGAAAATCTAGAGCCTCGTGTTTCAGACTTTGGCCTTGCCAAACTTTTTGTCGATGAAGGTTCTCATGCTACTACCGTGGTTGCTGGCACTTTTGGGTATTTGGCCCCAGGTATGTACTATGGTTTTTAAACGTTACTTTTATTATTAGGCTACTGACTATGAAACAAGAATGTACATTTGACTGTACATTAGCATATATGTTATTTTTTCTTTAGTTATGTCAAGTCCTTTTATGTTTGGCTACTAATTTTTGTCAGGGACTGCAGTCAAATTGAATCAGCTGGTGGCATATAGTCATGTCTAGCAACCCTGAAAATTTCTTGTTGAGGCCTTGTTTTTTCGTTATAATATGTTCAGTAGACAAATGCCATTTTCATTTGGCCATTGTACTGATACTCCACAAGACAGAAAACATTTTTTGGATTTTAAGATTTCTATATTATAACCTTTTTACCTATAATCCGATTTCTGAGTACACAATCTACCGTGGTTGATAACACCTTGGTTCAGTTACCCATTAAACAATGTGGAATTTTTTGTTTGTCTTCAATAGAACTATTCAATCTTCAAATTCATATTAGTTTAATTGTTTCATATATGTAATGTGGAAATTTTTTAACTAGGGTTGGGCCGATGCAGATCTCATAGCTTACTTGTATAATTCTTCTGGATAATGATGTGGCTTTATGCTATTTTATCATCACCTGCAAAGTTAATTCAGTTTATGTCAGTACTTATGCCACACTATATACAGGTCACATGGAACAGAGTATCTATGTTGTAACTAGGTATTAACATTTTGGCATTATTTGCTTTTGGCAGAGTATCTGCAAAGTGGAATGGTGACCGAGAAGTCTGATGTTTATAGCTTTGGAGTTCTCTTGTTAGAGCTTGTAACTGGAAGGAGACCTACTGATCCTACATTTGTGAAGCAAGGCTTAAACGTTGTTGGCTGGGTACGTCCATGACATTTTGTATTCATGCTCACAAGTCACACCGCGTCCTCTGAACACAACATAAATGCTATGAGTAATTTTTTATTTTGCTCTGAATCATATTATTTGGATCTGATTTATATTGGAAAACTACCAGATGAATGTACTGGTCAGAGAAAATAGAGTGGAAGACATAGTAGACAAACGGTGCAGGGATGCAGATGTAGAAACTGTAGAAGCAATCCTGGAAGTAGCTGCTAGGTGTACGGATGCAGACCCTGATGAACGACCACCAATGGAACAAGTGCTTCAGTTGCTAGAGCAGGAGGTCATGTCTCCTTGCCCAAGTGATTTTTATGACTCCCAATCAGAATGTCCCTGATTTACAAAATTTTGTTATTGGCGGAAATGTTGTGTGATGTTGATGTGCTTGTCTGGTAGTTATGTGCTACCTGTAAACCTGTAAATCTTGCTGTAGTTTCAAAACCATGAGTGTGCTTGATCATGCAAAATTTTCTTTAGTTAGGTGACACTGAGTGTTGCTCTTCGCTTAAAAGTTGCTCTTATTTATCGAGAATTTTGTAGTAGCTTGTATCTGCTTGATGGTAATTTCAACTGAAATTGTTGGAGATGCTTTCCATGACACATTCGCATAAAATCACAACAAATATTTGCAGGACTTGGCCTAAAAGGTATTCATAAGTCATGCCCCTCTTCTCGCAGGAGGTCGTGGCACACTAGAGGCATGTGTGCCCAAATGTTTTATTCCTTAAATTATTTATATGGCTGGAATTTTGAGATCAACACGTTTAGTAAGCTCCTAAATCTTAGTTCTTAATTTCTTATAGTACTGATCAACGTACCAACAACTTATCTCTAGTCGGGCTTTAATGTAATAGTCTAGCCAGCACCAGCACCAGCACAGACGGAACTAGCCCACCCACAGATAAAATAAGCTCAAATAGAACTATGCAACATGTCACAGCTCGCACATGTCATATTTTAAAAACGCATCAAGGCAAGCGCCGAAGTGCGTTGTAGACTTGTAGTGCAGATAAAACCAATTGTGATCAGTTTGGCAAATTAATGAAAATATAAGAACTTAATCTGTAACGTATCTTAAGTAATTGACTATTTCAATCTTTTCCCTGTAAGGTATAACTAATTTACTATATCAACTTTTGGAACCTGCCTAATTACCAGTGGACTGCTAAGCTTAAGTAATTTTCCCTTGCAGCATTGTCCCATCACTACCATCCCCGAACATCAATTTGTAAAAAACCAACTTCCCTCCTGCAAATGTTGTCTTCCCCCAAAACTTGCATGCAACTAGCAGCTTATATAGAGATCGGTGAAGCTCTCGTGCAGTGTATATGCATAAAAAAATGGCTGTTGTAGCTCCTCCCCAACACAAGAAACTCGAAGGCAAAGTAGCCATCATAACCGGTGGTGCGAGCGGCATTGGCGAGGCCACTGCTCACCTCTTTGCTAAACATGGTGCACGAGTCGTGATAGCAGACATCCAGGACGAATTAGGCCAGGATGTTGCTAAATCAATCGGTCAGGAAAGTTGCGTGTACATGCATTGCGATGTTGCTGATGAGAATCAAGTTAAGGCATTGGTGGGAAGAACGGTGCAGATTTATGGTCGGCTTGACATCATGTTCAGCAATGCTGGAACTCTCAGTAGCTGCGATCAGGTGGTCCTGGATCTGGACATGTCCCAGTTAGACCGTCTCTTTGGCGTGGACATCCGTGGTAATGTTGCATGTGTGAAGCACGCAGCACGTGCTATGGTGGAGGGCCGTGTTAGGGGTACTATAGTATGCAATGCCAGTGTAGCAGCTAGATTAGGCGGGGACAAGCGTACAGACTACTTTATGGCCAAGCATGCCATTGTAGGACTGGTTAAATCCGCGAGTAAACAGTTGGGAAATCATGGAATTAGAGTGAATGCAGTGTCGCCTTTTATGGTAGTGACGCCGTTGATGAGGATGGCTTATAATTACGAGAAGGATGATGTGGAGATTGAGAAAATGTACCAGCCATTGACAAGCTTGAAGGATGTTGTACTTAAGGCTAAGCACGTTGCAGATGCTGTCTTATTCCTAGTGTCCGACGACTCGGCATTTCTCACTGGTCACGACCTTGTTGTCGATGGAGGATTTACCACTTAATTGACAATATGTGACCAAGTAATGCTGCTTTTCTATAGCGTTGATCCTCCTCTTACATGCCATCATTTCTTCAAATGATAGTATTGGATTTGTGACCAATTTAAATTTTCATATATAGCACTTGAATTTGAATAAATAAGAACAAATTTAAGCACCTGTTTAATGTTCAAATAGCGGCAGGTCGAGGTGTGGTTGTTTTAATCTTCCCTTAGTTATGTGCGTAAAGAAATAGACATGAGTTTTCGAATAGCCTTTTTAAAGTTAGACGTGTGCACTACTACATACACACCAACACTTGATCACAATTCACACTAACACTTACACTTGATAACTATGACAAACTTGCAAGGTGTTGAGATAAACACTTGGCCGAATGAACTCAAGGATTTAATTCACAAGGTTCTTATGAAGCCTTAAATAAGATTCTATAAGTTTGCCTTTTTTAGTTGGCCACAAGTCGGTAATCACAGATATTTAAACTCACCTACAAGATACTTAGCATTCACATTAGACAAATAAACAACTAAAATCAATTCACTGTTTCAACTACATTATAAGTACATCCAAATCAAGGTAACCATCCAAGTGTTACTAAATACAAGATTTTTGCATCTACGGTGACAGTTCCCACCAAGTAGCTAGGGATGGGAACGGGTCGGGTTCGGCTCGGGTTTTGCAAAATCCAAATCCAAATATTTTCGGGTTTCGGGTTTCAGATCGTATCGGGTTTCGGATCCAAAACTCAATATCCAAATCCAAATCCGTCGGGTTTCGGATCGGATCGGGTTTTTTTCGGGTATTCAAAATTAAAAATAGTGTAAATAAGTCGCTTAACAAAAAAATAAAAAAAAAATAGTGTAAGTAAGTTAAAATATGTAATCCAACATGTATATTAATTTTATCAATATTCACTTCAGTCAGGGTGCTAACTAGCCATTAGAGTGTAGTATTCTATTGTTATCACCACCGACATCATCATCCAAGTACCACGACTCAACAAACACATCAAGCTTTTAATATATAATAACTAAGTTTAAAAATGGTTTTAAACCCTAATGGGCCTAAGGTAATGTGGTCTTATTAGAGGCCAATATGTATAATATGTATTTATATATAATATATAATATATAATAAATAAAAATCGGGTATTTTTCGGGTTTCGGGTTCGGCTCGGGTTTTGATCGGGTTTCGGGTTTCGGATCGGGTTTCGGGTCGGCAGAGCTAATATCCAAATCCAAATCCAAATCCAAAAAATCGGGTTTGGATTATCCAAAATATCGGGTTTCGGATCGGGTATCCGTCGGATCAGATTTTTTTCCCATCCCTACAAGTAGCCCACACACTGCTTAATATTCAGGCAAAAAAATATCCCAATTGAGTTGCATGCTTTGCAAAAGTATCAAGTGGCTCTGATCATAAATTCGCAAAAAACTAGTCTCACTAAACCCAATTCTAAATGCTCTCACATATGTTTTCTATAGACTATGGTAAAAAGAACCAGGCTCCATCGTCAAAACAACAATAAAAAGACACATAAATGTAATATTAAATCCAGCTAACACTGGTTGCAGTTATGCGTTTCAGCAGAAACATGCTCAGAAATGTTAGAAACAAAGACCAAATTATCATCAAGATGAATTATTAAGTAATTACATCAATTACAATTCTGATAACAAGTTCACAGGAAACAATACAGGAAAAGAACAGTGCACCAAGGGAAAAAATACTAACATTTATAACCTCACCTGAAACCATAATCCTTGCTGGATTGCAGTGTCGTGTGATGGACTTATTTACTTACTTACCACATACATGACTGTAGCAACAAGGAGAATACTGAAACAGTAATACAGAAGCCTTTGATCGCTTAGTAAGCCCAGAAATCAAAAGAATCTTCTTCAATTGGTAATCCAGAGGAACAAGAACTTGCTGGTAGGTCGGGGGAACTAATGTCCCCGATCCTTGGAAACATGTACTCTAGTGAAGGCAACAAGAGCCTTCTAAAGTTTTGTTCTTCATCTTGAGACGTATCTGACTGGTCCATATCAAAAAAGTGTGAGGAATTGCCTGGCTCTAACAGAGAGGAATGAACTCCATCACCCATGTAATTTGGGCTGTCTGAATAGAGTAGGTCACTCTTGACTGAGGGATTGTCCTCTAGTTTGCAGGTCAAAATCGGTTCATTTGATACCTCACCCCTGGAAACCTCATTTTCAATGTGTTCTTGCTGTGGTGCTGCAGACAATGTTTGGGTATTTACCACTTCTAAAACTTCTTTCTCTTTTTCTTTTTGAGATAGCTTGTCTGTTAGGTCAAGAACCTGAAGAGTAATTATAACATATATATCAGAATTTTCCAAAAACCTGGGATAGCAGAAGAAAATATGGAAAACTTAAATACTAGATGGTCTCACCTGAACTTTTAACTTATCCTTCTCCTTGACGACGTTGTCATATTGCGCTTTAAGACTGTTGTAGCTATCTTGAAGTAGTTCATAATCTTTTTCTAGAGACTTATTCTTCCAGCGTGCTCGCCGGTTCTGAAACCATATTGCAACCTGTCGAGGCTGCAAACCAATGTCTTTTGCAAGTTGAACCTTTCGTTCTGGTTCTAGCTTGTTGTCAGCCTCGAAACTTTTCTCCAGGAATTCGATTTGGTCCGCTTTAAGCCGCCGCTTCTTCTCAGGTTGGTGAAAGTATTCATCAAAGTCTTCATCCTCAATACCGTCCTGACCAAATGATCGAAAGAACGATCTCTCTGAATGTATCCTCCCACTAACATCTTTAAAAGTAACCATAGATCTTGAATCTGAACCAAACCATCATACACACTAACATTAGGATTCTGTGCAACCAGACAAAAGAACAAATGCAGCAGCCAATATCATTACATCACCGCAACATACAGTATATATTAAGTCCCAAAGTAAATGATGGGCCAGAGTCTTGTAATATGGTAACGCCACTTATTATGCGTACTTAGGTTAGAGTTTTATCTTCCTTTTTATATATTTGGTAAAGAACACGAAGTAGATTGCTAAGATAAAAACAGGGAAATGGTAAATCCAATCGATTTACTTCGATTAACTTGAAAAAATGAAACCTTTACATTGACAATCTATCTAGATCAAACATGAATGGTATCCATAACGATCACAGAACAAAACAAGATTAGCTAATTTTCACGTAATATTGCAACAAAATTTGATACAATGAATGTATACATAGTATGGAATACTGAATTCCTGATAGCTGACCATACAAAAACCAAAAGTGAAATTCACATGGACTATAGCATAAACAACATAGATTCTAATGGATCTACAAACTACATAGTAATGAGCAACAATTAATCAATAAGAACCAATAAATCATAGTATATAATAATGGGTAAAAGGACATTTTCACCACTGTACTATTTTCTGAATTGCAATTGCACTACTGTACTACAAACGGACTACTGTACTTTAGCTTTTTTAACAAATACACCACTCCAGTCAGTCAAATTATAACAAATTCACCACTACTGTTTTACAATTTGACTAACAGGAGTGGTGAATTTGTTAAAAATGCTAAAGTACAGTAGTCCGTTTGTAGTACAGTAGTGCAATTGCAATTCCGAAAATAGTACAATGGTGAAAGTGTCATTTCCCCCATATAATAATCAAGATTGAATTAAACACACATAATTAGAAATAAAGGGGGGGGGGATAAAATTACCAAGAAAAGGAAAAGGCATGTGATTATGGAGCAAAGCATTAGTATTTAAATTGGATCCACCAGCAGCAGCAGCAGCAGTACTATACAATAATCCCCGACCCTCCATTGAAAATAGCTATATGTAAAATTCTGTATATATAAACTTCAATCTACCATGGTGAAATTCCCAAGATAATATATATGTATGAATATATAAAAGAGAGAACAAGATGATGAAATATGTAAGTATAGATGTATGTATCTATAGTTTATGACGGAAGAAGCTGGTGATGATGAATTGAGTGATATGAGAAGTATGGGAACACCTGCGAGCACCCAACCCCATCATCAAGATTTCTCAAAGTTCGTGTGTGTGTGTGTGTTTTTTCCTTGATTGCTTCTTGTGTCCTGAGAAGAAGAGTCAAATGTGGGTGAGTGTTGTGTTTTGTAATAGAAACTAGAGCAGGATGGATGGATAGATAGATAGGCAAACGCTATGACTTGGGAATTGGAACATGATAGGGTCCCCACCAAGTCCTTAGTGTCTCCTATCACTTACAAAACACGCTGTCATACTGCTGGCACCTGGATTGGATGACTCTCCCCTCATTATTTTTCAATCATGTTTGTTTAGTACGTGTACAAGGATACATTTTAAAAATCTGTATTTGATAGAGTTAGAAAATTTTGATCAGAGGAGATTTTTGTGCATGCAGGGAAATCCATCATTATTAATAAAACTAGTTGATAAAGCCGCGCTTTGCGGCGGCATTACAATTTTTATTTTTAAAAAAGTTCAATACATTTACGTTATATTATAATATTAATATTAAATTTTAATAATTAAATAATCTTCTCTAATGAACCAATTTCTTGTTAAATACGATTCTGTCGATTGAGCCGCTCTCTCGTTAAGACCAAAAACCTAACTTTTACATATATTACTTGTATGATAATGTTTATCCATAAAAATCAAATCCTAAAAATAAAATAAAATTTACAACATCAATATGGTATTTTAATAGCTTGTACAATCTTTTATAGTGAGCCGTCTTCCCGTTAAACATGTTTCGAGCCGCTCTCGTTTGAGATCGAAATTCCAACTTCATTACATATTATTGATGATACTTATCTTACACAACAATTTTTTTTCCTTAAAATCAAAACCTAAAAAATAGAGTGAATTCCAATTTATACTTTCTCTAGACTTTCTAAATTTTTTGGAGGTTTAGAAAATGAAAACACATCTTATTTTCTCTTTATATTATAGATACTCCTCTATTTATTTAGGATTCTTGCATGAGATTGTTCTTTTATTATGTTAACATATCAATTCTTTTATTTTTAAATACGGTGAATTATGTTAACACATCAATTCTTTCTTTTTTCTTTTTAAAATACGGTGACTTTTTTTATGACAATAGTATTGGATTTATGAATAAATTTTCCTAATATAAGTATAATTAACTTATATAAAAAATATATAATTTAAGAAGATCGTACTTTCTATAAAATATTTAATTATATTTCTGCTCTATATATTCAAACACCTATTCTACTTCTAGTAGAACGTTTATTTATATATTTTTTCGATAAATTCGAACTCTTATTCTTTATAAATTCGAACTCCAATTCTACTTCCAATAGAACTTTTAATCGTATGCATTATAAATACTTATTATACTTACAATAGAACTTCTAATCATATGTCTTCCCTGTAAATTCAAACTCTTCTCCTTTATAAATTCGAACACCTATTCTATTTCTAATATGTTAATTGATATTTTTGTATTTATTAGTGTTTAAAATTCTAAAATTCTAGAAAATTAGAAAAATAGATTGAGACGATCTTAGAGCGCCACCTAAACTCCCGCTATCCTCCTTTATATATATATATATATATATATATATATATATATATATATATATATATATATTGATTTCTACCAATCAAAATTTGATAACAAAGTGAGCACAGATTCTTAGCATGTGCCCTTGGGCACACACTAGAAAAACCGTTTTCAATTTTATTTCCTCCGTTTACTTTTTCCTATACTCCATTTTATATATTTTTAAGGATGTAAATTTTATATTAATTTGATGTAAATTTATTCGTGTCATGTACTTTCATATTTCGTATATTTGAACGATAAACTCAAACACAATCCATTAAGAATTCATGTATTTCACGTTTGTTTGTGTATTTTCGTGTCATGTTTTCTTGTAATTTTAAATAAAACATTAAATAAAATATTTAAGTAGTAATATTTTCGGTGACATTATTACAAATATGTACATATATATATATATATTTATATATATATTTATATCATATTTACAAACAACATTATAATTAAACTATGTATAATACAATAAATAAATAGGGCTTAATGATCCTAAGGTTAACGGTAGGTAATTACCTAAAGTTAGACATATTATAATACAATCCGAAAGCTATTTTTGTAAATGCTTGTGATAGATTTTATTATTTCAAAAATGCCATCCACATTTTATACTCAGAATGCTAATAATTTTAGGTAACTTATGTAAAGGCAACTTTAGGAGCATTTTTCTCAAATAAAATATTAATTTATTTAGTATAAATATAAATATATCTTATATATATATATATATATATATATATATATATATATATATTATTTATATTAATCATTATTGATTTTATGTATTTCGTGTCGTATCGTGTCGTATATCCAAAGAGTAAACACAAAATCGATACTAAATCTCGATCGTGTACTTTCATATTCATGTACTTTCGTGACGTATATCCAAAATACAAATACCAAATTTCGTGTCGGGTCTAAGCATACCTTTAATCGAACATTTCTCTCAATCATAATTAATTTCTTCTCAAAATTAATTATACCTTTCTTCTCAAAATTCGTAAAGTCACTATCTCAAAATAAATTTTGGCTATACAGGTACATCATACATCTTATATTTTTCTGCTAAATAGTAAAGTAGAAGAAGTCTACTTACGGATATGTGTCGGGTTATTTTAGGATCGGGAAGTATTATGTTCATCCCCGATCCTCGAACTCAGATATGTTCCTCGAACCTGTTTCGATCTTCGAAAGGGGAATATTTTACTTTCCGTTAATCCGTTCCCCATTCCAAATAGGAATCCTCATGAGAATCTGGGATTTTTAATTTAGTAATTTTTTTATACATTTTCTAATCAATTTTATAATAAAAATAATTTGTTATATCATAATATATAATATAAATTTTAAGAGTTAATTGCAAAAGAGTGACTAAACTTTACACTAATTTTCAAAAAAGTGATCAGCTTTTAAATTTTGCAAAATGGTGGTCAGACTTGTCTTTTTCCTTTCAAAAGGTGGCTAGAGGCGATTTTCAGCTTTTTAACAGGGGTGAAATGGGAAAAAATGATAGAGATCCCAAACATTGTCCAAAAAAATCCCTAAATTAATATCTGTTACCATGTGATTGGTATAATAATAATAATAATAATAATAATAATAATAATAATAATAATAATAATAATGCCTCCCATGTATGCACATCAATTCACAAAAAAATCCACAAATATGAGTTATCAAGATTTAATTAGTCGATTAATGTGCATACATTGGAGGACATTATTATTATTATTATTATTATTATTATTATTATTATTATTATTATTATTATTATTATTATTATTATTATTATTATTATTATTATTATTATTATTATTATAACCAATCATATGGTGACACATATTAATTTGGAGATTTTTTGGACAATTTTGGGGTCTATATAATTTTTTTAGTAAAATAACATATTTTCCCATTTTAGTCGTGCCAAAAAAGCTGAAAATCGCCTCCAGCCATTTTTTTGAAAGGAAAAAGGCAAGTCTAGCCACCATTTTGCAAAACTAAAAGTCTGGCCATTTTTTCGAAAATGAGTGTAAAGTCTGGCTACTTTTTTGCAATTAATTCATATTTTAAATTCAATAAGCTATTTATAAAAAAACATTTCGAATTAATATATAATTATATTAGAAAATATAATAAAGTTATTATAATTAAATTAATTTTTACTATAAAAACTTTGAATTTATGAAATGAATTAAAATAAATTTAAACACTAATAATATATATAAATATGTTTACTTAGAATAGTTCAATTATATACATATATGAATACATTTTTAAACAATATTAAAATTGGGGATTGGGATGGGGATACCATAATCCCCGACTCCGCTCCGATTCCTGAATTTTTACAAAACATTTCTCTTTCCATATTTCAGATCCGAAAATCTCCAAATCTCCGATCCGAATGAAACGAGGATCAAATCGGGATCAGGTGGGACGGGTGAAATACCCATTCCTAAATTTACTATCTCGAACATACGAGCCGATGAAATGCCCATCCCTAAGGCTGCTATCTCAAACATCTGATAATATCTATTATGGACTAATTATATTACGGAGTATTATTTACAAAATGGGGATGTAGCTCAGATGGTAGAGCGCTCGCTTAGCATGCGAGAGGTACGGGGATCGATACCCCGCATCTCCATGTTTTTAAAATAACCTTTTTCCTTGGCTTTTCTGTCTTTTGTGCTGGCTATGATTTCTTTTAAGGGTAATTGTGCTGATCAAATTTCCTAGTTTTGTAACCTGATGCTTTAGATTCATCCCTAAACCATTCATTTTTCAACTCGAGGTTTAAAAATCTACAATCATCAAGATTCACGCATTCAATCATTTTTTTAAATTAATGATCATAAGTACTGAAATACACATGCTATTACGAATTTATGTTTCAAAAATATATACATGTTGACGTCTATTGAACTTGATCCTAATTATATATGTACAGTTTTCATGAAATCACAAAAATCTTTTTTAAGCAGTTGCAGGTGGTGCAGCTGCAGCAGCAGGAGCTGGATTTGCCTCAACTTCCTTGAGCTGTTTCAATATCTCTTCTTTCTTTGTTTGCAAGTCTTTAATCTTAACGTCTAGCTTTTCTAACTTAGACTTCAGATACGCTGGATCCTTCTTATCTTCAGGACTCTTTTTCTTCTTCTCCTCCTTACCACTCTTGTCTTTCTTCTTCTTATCCTTATCCTTCGTCTTCTCGCCTTTCTCTCCTTTTCCATCCTCGTCTGCATGTTTCTCTTTCTTTTCTTGTTTATCTTTTTCAGCCTCATTGTTTTCTGTCTCTCCCATTCCTGAATTCATAAGAATGACTAACGTTTAGGCCTTTCTGAATGTGCGTAAAAAATGTGACTATATTACCATAAGATTCACAAGAACACATGCAGCTGGAAGAGAGTTTTGCTTAAACGTTTCTAAAATCAGGACATTGGTTGCACTGTGTAAAAACATGTTCATGTATGTGTGTGTTTATGAGCATTGCCATCTTCTAAACTATTGAGACATGCATGGTTGGTCATAGTATGTCTGCGTTAAAACATGACAATCTAATTTGTGCCAAATCTAAAAAGCGATCGGTTTAGGATCGGTCGCAAGATCCTCTGTTTTTTGTATTGCTTTATGGAAAATCTACTTAAGAGAAAATCTACGATAGTAATGGTAACAATTAACAAAAGTACAGAACCATTATCATAAACAAGAAGCAATGGCAAAATCAGGACAACGACTGACCTGATATCTTAATTCAAAGGATGCTCAAGAGGTATAAAAAATGTAAGTAGCAGGGAAATCTTTAAATGTACATTTGTTGCAGCTTTTCAACCTATTTTTATAATGAAATCAGATAAGTAATGAACCACAAAAAAAGAAAACCTCACAAAAGATGAATGGAAAAGGATGCCACTGCTATGTTTTTAACCAAAATGTGAATGCCCTTGAATTGCTTTACTAAATGTGCTTATCCTTTCACCGGTGAGTCTGTAACCTTTAATATTGACCATTATCTTCCATGTTAACTCTAAGCCACAATTTTTAAACTATTATTATGTGTGTAGTCGTCATAAATTATACTACAAAACTTTGTTTCAGAATCTATGCGGCATTGCACAGGCTTTATTATTTATACATATTTATTTATGTGTTACAAATAGTGTTCTTGCTAGTACTAGCTAGCCGGTAGGAATATTACATGATAGATTATTTATTTCCTCTTCAAGGAGACTACACTGACATTGAAAACGTTGTCAGTTTTCTCGCTAGAGAGATGCTCAGTGATATGCATCGCAAATCTTTCAAATATCTGATCCATGTAACAACTTCCAAAGTGACTAGTAAGCATCGGCTCCGTTACAGCTCGAATTGTTTTAGCAATAATCTCGCCACTACTATTCCCAAACTTCATTATTTCATCTTCAGTACTGCACAAATTCCAGTTGACTTCAAAGGTTTCTAGTCTATCAAGACTAAAGGAACTCTCGGATTCGATTATTGCCTCCAATTCAGCGGTGCATGGGCTATAAGATGGTAGATTGAATGAATTGATGTCTTCCTCATGAAGTAAACCCTTGCAAGATAATTAGATTAGCAAACATAAGGTGTGTGTTAATATGACAGATTTACTTGTTCAACGATGAATTCATGGTAAACTAATATATTTACTATTCGTACCTCAACCAACATGTCCTGAAGTGACTTTGCCAGTAATGCAAATATGTAACAGGAATCTTTGATGGTGTGATCTGCAAAGCTCCTGCCAAGAAGTGTTAGTACCATCCGGCCATCAGGAATTATTTCTTCGGATCTCATGCACAAAAATTTTGTGAAATCTCTCTTAAACTGATTAAAGTATGCTTCATAAACACCATGAGGGCTCGATTTTGCCAAGTGAAAATATTTTCGGTTATTATCCAGCAATTTGTCAGGGACCTGCGCGTTGTTATTCTAAAGCGTAAGATATAATTATAAATTTAATGTTATATGAGATATTGAGTTTAGAATTACCTTAGAGAGCCAGTGCACACTAAATGAAGAATGAACGAAGTGTAGACTTTTACTTGGAAACAGTCTTGTATAAAATGAACCTGGCACTCCGGATATAAAACAGTTTACTGATTTTTTATGATCCTTATAATCATTTTCAAGTTTTGAGTAAAATGGCTGTGTCATTTTGAAAATTTGGTTGAAATCATTATTTGGAAGATCATTTAGAAATACTTGAAACTCATCAGGTGCTTTCAGATTTTTCTCTTGGCATGCTGCATGAACACTATTAATTATATTTTTAATAGTGAAGAAGGTGTTAGGTCCAGAAGAGCATCCCAGGTCAGCTAGCTTAAAGCATTCGGGGAATCCATTGATACCATAGTCCTCGATAGTGTCTTCTATAACTGCCCCAGATCTCAACATAACATGTTTCTGGAGATGACAAAAATGGTTTTAAATATCATGCAAACAATCGAAATATAATTATTTAGACGCATAGTAAGAGAGATCGAGACCTGAAGGTTGGAGCTTTTAGCATAACTAGCTTCAAGATTGCCTGCATTCATGTGCAGAACATTTAGTAAATCCATCATTTCAGTTAGTTTTTCCAAGACACTTTCCCTCCTCTCTAATATTTTTTTCTGTTGACTCTTGTGACTCTTGTGTTTCACGTCTTACCCGATGCTACTTATAGATAACATACTGCGCTGACTGCTGCCAATACCTAATTTTAATATACTTAAGCATTGAACGTTTTTTGAAGTCCTAAAATCCATCCATCCATCCATTATATCTATTAGAGCATTCACAGCCCAATCCCCATTCCTTCCCCCATCCCTATAATTTGCAGAATACAAGCACTTTTAGCAAAAAAGAGAGCTCCATCCCGATCCCCATTTTGGGGTTTAAATTTGCAGACAAAGTTTGAGTCCCCAAATTTGGGGACTTTTGTTGCTACCTGCAAATCCTCTCTCTCTTCATCCTAATAATATAAAATAATATTTGTAGTAGTGAGTGGATTTTGGTAGTTAAAATTGTAAGTGAAAGAGAGAGAAAGAAGTAATATAAAAAAAGAATATAGGGATAGGGGAATGGAAAATGGGGAATGAGATGTAGAAACTTTTTGATAATTTTGGGGATTTACTATTTTTAGTAAGTTTTTGAGGTTGGGGATGGGGAATGGGATGTGAATGCTCTTATATGCCAACAAGGTTTTTCATGGTTATTTAGTAAATTACATATTTACCCTTTTATCATAATAATGTAAAAAAAATGTTGGACATTGGAATTGAACCCATGACCTTCATTTTAGAGATGAATTAAGTTCACATCACTAACCATTACACCAAAGATATTTTGTGTATCTTTTTAAAAATCATCTACTACATTTCTAAAACCTCATTTATTATATTCTATTTAACATTTATTTTAAAATATAATCAAGATAAAATTATCAACATATGCATCGCTTGCTAATATTGAAAAATATTATCACAAATTTCTTCAAAAATTTAGTATTATAGATGAATTATGTTATCTATCTTTTTTATATAATGTAGGCCAATATGATATTTTGACTAACTCTGAAAAGACTAACTATGCCTTTGATTTATAATTGTTATTCTCATTTAGGAGTGTAAATGAATCAAAATGTTTGTGAGTTGCTCGAACTCGGCTCATAAAATATTTGAATTTCGTTCAATAGTTTTCGAGTCGAACTCGAGCTTAAATACTTTACCGAGCCGAGTTCGAACTTCAAATTACTCGATTCGTAAGATTCACGAGCCTAATCGAGATTTTATCGTTTTGACTTTTTATATATTTTTTATTTATATATATTTCAACACAAATATTTAATATTTTTATTTGAACAAAACCTGAATCGAACCATTCATATTCATTCTTTTGCCGAAAAAGGGTAAAATTAGTTCGATCTTTAGAATCAAGTTCGGACGTATCGAACTTTTTATGAACCAATCTTCAAGCTTAAAATATAAAGGTCGATCGAACTCGACTGAACATTTTAGTCGAGGTCAAACTTGAGTCTTACACTGTTTGACTCGCTCGACTTGATTACACCCCTACTCTCATTTTTTTCGGGTAAAATATTTTAATTGAATAAAAAATATAATTTTAGGGAAAAAACAAAATTTGTTGCACATGAGATTTGAAATTCATATATGTTAACCGAAAGATATTTAGATAATAGTTATGCTAGAAATATTATAAAATAGATTACAGACTATATTAAAAAATTAGAGATCTAAACTGTTTTATCTATATTATTGGAATATATATGATACTTACTAGATAAATATAGCATATTGTACAAAATTGCATGCCAAACTTTTAGTGAATTTTATTATTGCATTTTATATAAGTACATTTGCATTGAATCGGTTATTATGATTGTTCCAGGATAATTTATAACTAGCATAAGGAAAAATGGAATAATTTATATATGAGATGTAGAATCGTATTGATTCAATCATATAATTGAAAAGATACATAGTTTGGTTAGAGTATAACATGGTAAATAAGATTATAGCTTCTATACAAACAATTATAAGATTAAAATGTATAACTATGTTGATGAAAGATAGATATTTAATAAAAAAAAATATTGCATTATATATAATGCACAAGTTATAATAACCGATAAGTTGAATTTAGGGAATGTAAAAATGGTTGGAATTAAGAAGATAGATTCTAGAAATAATAAAATGTATATATATATTTTAAATTAATATAAGTGAGTTTTTAAAATAAAACTACATGTAATATTCATACATACACACACACACACACACATATATATATATATATAGTTGTTGGATTGCTTGTAGAGCTTCTTTCAAGAAATAAAATATATGATCATGCATGGTATATAAATCCATCATTTTGTAGTAAAAAAATATCAATATCACTATCAGCACTACCACAAACAATACATCGCTAACATCACCATCATTATCATCACTGATATATCACCATTAGCACACCATCATGATCACGCACCATAACCGGTACTAGCTAGCCGGTAGGAATATTACATGATAGATTATTTATTTCCTCTTCAAGGAGACTACACTGACATTGAAAACGTTGTCAGTTTTCTCGCTAGAGAGATGCTCAGTGATATGCATCGCAAATCTTTCAAATATCTGATCCATGTAACAACTTCCAAAGTGACTAGTAAGCATCGGCTCCGTTACAGCTCGAATTGTTTTAGCAATAATCTCGCCACTACTATTCCCAAACTTCATTATTTCATCTTCAGTACTGCACAAATTCCAGTTGACTTCAAAGGTTTCTAGTCTATCAAGACTAAAGGAACTCTCGGATTCGATTATTGCCTCCAATTCAGCGGTGCATGGGCTATAAGATGGTAGATTGAATGAATTGATGTCTTCCTCATGAAGTAAACCCTTGCAAGATAATTAGATTAGCAAACATAAGGTGTGTGTTAATATGACAGATTTACTTGTTCAACGATGAATTCATGGTAAACTAATATATTTACTATTCGTACCTCAACCAACATGTCCTGAAGTGACTTTGCCAGTAATGCAAATATGTAACAGGAATCTTTGATGGTGTGATCTGCAAAGCTCCTGCCAAGAAGTGTTAGTACCATCCGGCCATCAGGAATTATTTCTTCGGATCTCATGCACAAAAATTTTGTGAAATCTCTCTTAAACTGATTAAAGTATGCTTCATAAACACCATGAGGGCTCGATTTTGCCAAGTGAAAATATTTTCGGTTATTATCCAGCAATTTGTCAGGGACCTGCGCGTTGTTATTCTAAAGCGTAAGATATAATTATAAATTTAATGTTATATGAGATATTGAGTTTAGAATTACCTTAGAGAGCCAGTGCACACTAAATGAAGAATGAACGAAGTGTAGACTTTTACTTGGAAACAGTCTTGTATAAAATGAACCTGGCACTCCGGATATAAAACAGTTTACTGATTTTTTATGATCCTTATAATCATTTTCAAGTTTTGAGTAAAATGGCTGTGTCATTTTGAAAATTTGGTTGAAATCATTATTTGGAAGATCATTTAGAAATACTTGAAACTCATCAGGTGCTTTCAGATTTTTCTCTTGGCATGCTGCATGAACACTATTAATTATATTTTTAATAGTGAAGAAGGTGTTAGGTCCAGAAGAGCATCCCAGGTCAGCTAGCTTAAAGCATTCGGGGAATCCATTGATACCATAGTCCTCGATGGTGTGTTCTATAACTGCCCCAGATCTCAATATAACATGTTTCTGGAGATGACAAAAATGGTTTTAAATATCATGCAAACAATACGAAATATAATTATTTAGACGCATAGTAAGAGAGATCGAGACCTGAAGGTTGGAGCTTTTAGCATAACTAGCCTCGAGATTGCCTGCATTCATGTGCAGAACATCTAGTAAATCCGTCATTTCAGTTGGTTTTTCCAAGACACTTTCCCTCCTCTCTATATTTGTTTTCAGTTGACTCTTGTGTTTCTCGTCTTAACCGATGCTACTTATAGATAACATACTGTGCTGACTGCTGCCAATACCTAATATTAATGTACTTAAGCATCGAATGCATTTTGAAGTCCTAAAACTGTAATCTATAAACCAACTGATATATGCAGTGAATAATTAATAGATTAGGTAAGGGAGTGCGAAGGAAGAGATGGTTTTGGTTTATTTTACGTATACTTATTAGTAACATTAATATATAGAGTTAGTCTCATTTCACAAAAACACAGTACATTGGACATATAACTAACATTTCATGATTTAACTAGTCTCATTTCACAAAAACACAGTACACTAGACATATAACTAACATTTCATGATTTAACTAGTCTCATTTCACAAAAATACAGTACACTGGACATATAACTAACATTTCATGATTTAACTAAACGTTGTATCGTATGCGATGTCACTATCGGATTAGTAATGTCAATGTCACCATCCGATTATTAATCTATTCAACCAAACATCAGCCGCGTTAATCAATTAATTAGTTACTTACACATTTACATTACCTAGTAATTCAGGCATCTCTCATTTGTGTGTTTGGATTTAGTTTATGCAGCATTACTACCATACGCCCTCAGTCCTCTTTTAACTTCATCTTTCAAAATTATTATTGACCTAGTAAAAAGGAACTTAGCCCTGATCTGTTTCTTGATGACTTCCTTTATTAATGATCTTTCTTGTATCACCAGGAGTATGCTGATTTAATATCCTATACACATTACAGGTCCTTCGAAGTGGATCTGTATCTGAGAAAGTATAATGTATACAAGTGTTTCCTATCCTGGAAAGAAACACATACAAAATTTTATTTTGTGATACATCTCCCACACATTTATGCATATACGTTCACAAAAGATTCTAGTAGCTCAGCTAAGTTTGTGTTAAATTTTTGTTCATTCTGCTAATTGTTTCTTCATAATTATTTTTCTAGGATTACTCTAATGAAATTACCTTATTGGAAACCTGCAAGTGCGTGCATATATCTTTTAGGGACAATTGTTGTTATGAGATCCATGTTGAAACTATGAAAGTCAATTTTAAACAACTTGAGTGAAAATGTGTACATGAAATTAAAGTGTGTCATGAGCTGAAGAATTTAATTGTACGAGGTTTTACAAATGTGATCTTTCTCAACATCAAACTATGCAGAGAAGAGGAAACCATGTCTTGCAGGTTTTGATCATTTTGAAAGTTTATGACACGCCAACGCCCCAAGTGAAAATGCCAACACAGCTGTTATAACAATCCCCTGGTTCTCTTTAAGATGTTTCACTATACTTTTACGCTTTGGAACTGTTACATATAAAACCTCATCTTGAAACTTCCCGGTGATCTTTTCACTAATTGAATTCTCCGGTATCTTAAAAGTTTTCTGAAAACGCGTTACCAGTTTGTTTCCATCTGTTTGTCTTTCCCCGCTGGTGATTATCTCGCCCCTGTTATTCACTTGAAGTCTCACTTCTTCTTTCCTAAAACCTTACATTAGTTAATATTTAAGAATGGTTAATAGAGTATGGTTTAGCAAGATATGAAATCATATACACTTGTTTATCAAGAAAAAAAATGAATATTAATACGTTGTAAAGGAATTAGTATATAGTTTAATTACCAGGAAGATGAAGGACAAGATAGTGAGAATATGAGTCCTGACTCCAACTCGAAGGAGGTACAAAGTCTTCTAGCATTGCGGTATATGATCTTTTCTTACCAGCATAGGCCTTTGTTTCCCTAGTATTTGTCATTGTTGAACTAGTATGTATCAGAAAATTTGTATGTAACAGAGTTCGTTGAAGTTAATTGTGTGGATGTTAATTGGTTACAAGTGATATAAGGTTACAGATAATGAAATTATTATTCCTAACTTTCGTTTTGGATTTTGATCACATATAGGCGGAGGGTTCATGACTTCATGCAGCCAGCTCTGCCAAGTTTCTATGTATTCCTTGCTTTTCTTGAGCCTCGTTAACAATTCCGGTTATTGAAAAATTAAGTTTTACATGTGAAAACATACCATAAACTTGAACAGGGGTAATCCAAAGCAGAAATGTAGCTAAAAGTGAGGGTCAAGGCAAGCATGTGTAGTTTCTATTTCCTGTACTGAAATTTGAGATTCAAAGAAATACATTGTTGGTCTATATAGAGAAGGATACACAAGAAAACATAAGCATGAAGTGAAGATGTGATATATGTTACTAGTCATGGATCGAGTTCTTTATACGGACTGCAAAATACAAACTGAAATGCAGAAATTAATATCAGTTTCAGTTGAGAGAAAAACAAGTTTAAGAAGATCCTGGCCTCGTTGGTTTTGAACGATAAAACTTTAAAGATCTTTTATTCTAGCCAAATTCGCTTTATGCCTTTATTCAAGAGCTTAAATTTGAATCCAATTTCCAAGATTTTAGAGTACAACAAGAACAAAATATTCTGGTAACTAAAAATGGATGCTTCCCAGCTTGAGATGTCTTTTAAGGACCAGAGATAAGATCCTAGAGCAAAACTCGGGCTGTATAACCTACAACGCAAAATGCTCGAAATCAGCAGCTGTTTGTTATGCACTGTTACAAAATTCCTTAGTAGCATAGGTTTTGTGAAAAATCTATGCTACTAAGGAATTTTGTGAAATACTTTGGTTTGGAATCGCTCACTGGCAAAAGCTAAAAGAGTCGGTAAATTATGTAGGTAAATAGGTACTTCAGTCATACAAATGCCATTGCATTGTAAAACTTGTATAGATTGTTGATATTCATGTCTTTTCCGCTGTATCATGTTATGCGATGCAATGATATATGTTGATTCTGATCCTATGAAAGTCTATTTCAAGCAACTTCTAGTGAAAATGTAAACATGTATTTAATATTTTACCACGAGTTTATACATATTTATTTATGTGTTACAAATTGTGTTCTTGCTATTACGAGCTAGCCGGTAGAAATTCATGGTAATTATATGATAGATTATTTATTTCCTCTTCAAGGAGACTACACTGACATTGAAAACGTTGTCAGTTTTCTCGCTAGAGAGATGCTCAGTGATATGCATCGCAAATCTTTCAAATATCTGATCCATGTAACAACTTCCAAAGTGACTAGTAAGCATCGGCTCCGTTACAGCTCGAATTGTTTTAGCAATAATCTCGCCACTACTATTCCCAAACTTCATTATTTCATCTTCAGTACTGCACAAATTCCAGTTGACTTCAAAGGTTTCTAGTCTATCAAGACTAAAGGAACTCTCGGATTCGATTATTGCCTCCAATTCAGCGGTGCATGGGCTATAAGATGGTAGATTGAATGAATTGATGTCTTCCTCATGAAGTAAACCCTTGCAAGATAATTAGATTAGCAAACATAAGGTGTGTGTTAATATGACAGATTTACTTGTTCAACGATGAATTCATGGTAAACTAATATATTTACTATTCGTACCTCAACCAACATGTCCTGAAGTGACTTTGCCAGTAATGCAAATATGTAACAGGAATCTTTGATGGTGTGATCTGCAAAGCTCCTGCCAAGAAGTGTTAGTACCATCCGGCCATCAGGAATTATTTCTTGGGATCTCATGCACAAAAATTTTGTGAAATCTCTCTTAAACTGATTAAAGTATGCTTCATAAACACCATGAGGGCTCGATTTTGCCAAGTGAAAATATTTTCGGTTATTATCCAGCAATTTGTCAGGGACCTGCGCGTTGTTATTCTAAAGCGTAAGATATAATTATAAATTTAATGTTATATGAGATATTGAGTTTAGAATTACCTTAGAGAGCCAGTGCACACTAAATGAAGAATGAACGAAGTGTAGACTTTTACTTGGAAACAGTCTTGTATAAAATGAACCTGGCACTCCGGATATAAAACAGTTTACTGATTTTTTATGATCCTTATAATCATTTTCAAGTTTTGAGTAAAATGGCTGTGTCATTTTGAAAATTTGGTTGAAATCATTATTTGGAAGATCATTTAGAAATACTTGAAACTCATCAGGTGCTTTCAGATTTTTCTCTTGGCATGCTGCATGAACACTATTAATTATATTTTTAATAGTGAAGAAGGTGTTAGGTCCAGAAGAGCATCCCAGGTCAGCTAGCTTAAAGCATTCGGGGAATCCATTGATACCATAGTCCTCGATAGTGTCTTCTATAACTGCCCCAGATCTCAACATAACATGTTTCTGGAGATGACAAAAATGGTTTTAAATATCATGCAAACAATCGAAATATAATTATTTAGACGCATAGTAAGAGAGATCGAGACCTGAAGGTTGGAGCTTTTAGCATAACTAGCTTCAAGATTGCCTGCATTCATGTGCAGAACATTTAGTAAATCCATCATTTCAGTTAGTTTTTCCAAGACACTTTCCCTCCTCTCTAATATTTTTTTCTGTTGACTCTTGTGACTCTTGTGTTTCACGTCTTACCCGATGCTACTTATAGATAACATACTGCGCTGACTGCTGCCAATACCTAATTTTAATATACTTAAGCATTGAACGTTTTTTGAAGTCCTAAAATCCATCCATCCATCCATTATATCTATTAGAGCATTCACAGCCCAATCCCCATTCCTTCCCCCACCCCTATAATTTGCAGAATACAAGCACTTTTAGCAAAAAAGAGAGCTCCATCCCGATCCCCATTTTGGGGTTTAAATTTGCAGACAAAGTTTGAGTCCCCAAATTTGGGGACTTTTGTTGCTACCTGCAAATCCTCTCTCTCTTCATCCTAATAATATAAAATAATATTTGTAGTAGTGAGTGGATTTTGGTAGTTAAAATTGTAAGTGAAAGAGAGAGAAAGAAGTAATATAAAAAAAGAATATAGGGATAGGGGAATGGAAAATGGGGAATGGGATGTAGAAACTTTTTGATAATTTTGGGGATTTACTATTTTTATTTGGGGATTTACTATTTTTAGTAAGTTTAGAGATGAATTAAGTTCACATCACTAACCATTACACCAAAGATATTTTGTGTATCTTTTTAAAAATCATCTACTACATTTCTAAAACCTCATTTATTATATTCTATTTAACATTTATTTTAAAATATAATCAAGATAAAATTATCAACATATGCATCGCTTGCTAATATTGAAAAATATTATCACAAATTTCTTCAAAAATTTAGTATTATAGATGAATTATGTTATCTATTTTTTTTATATAATGTAGGCCAATATGATATTTTGACTAACTCTGAAAAGACTAACTATGCCTTTGATTTATAATTGTTATTCTCATTTAGGAGTGTAAATGAATCAAAATGTTTGTGAGTTGCTCGAACTCGGCTCATAAAATATTTGAATTTCGTTCAATAGTTTTCGAGTCGAACTCGAGCTTAAATACTTTACCGAGCCGAGTTCGAACTTCAAATTACTCGATTCGTAAGATTCACGAGCCTAATCGAGATTTTATCGTTTTGACTTTTTATATATTTTTTATTTATATGTATTTCAACACAAATATTTAATATTTTTATTTGAACAAAACCTGAATCGAACCATTCATATTCATTCTTTTGCCGAAAAAGGGTAAAATTAGTTCGATCTTTAGAATCAAGTTCGGACGTATCGAACTTTTTATGAACCAATCTTCAAGCTTAAAATATAAAGGTCGATCGAACTCGACTGAACATTTTAGTCGAGGTCAAACTTGAGTCTTACACTGTTTGACTCGCTCGACTTGATTACACCCCTACTCTCATTTTTTTCGGGTAAAATATTTTAATTGAATAAAAAATATAATTTTAGGGAAAAAACAAAATTTGTTGCACATGAGATTTGAAATTCATATATGTTAACCGAAAGATATTTAGATAATAGTTATGCTAGAAATATTATAAAATAAATTACAGACTATATTAAAAAATTAGAGATCTAAACTGTTTTATCTATATTATTGGAATATATATGATACTTACTAGATAAATATAGCATATTGTACAAAATTGCATGCCAAACTTTTAGTGAATTTTATTATTGCATTTTATATAAGTACATTTGCATTGAATCGGTTATTATGATTGTTCCAGGATAATTTATAACTAGCATAAGGAAAAATGGAATAATTTATATATGAGATGTAGAATCGTATTGATTCAATTATATAATTGAAAAGATACATAGTTTGGTTAGAGTATAACATGGTAAATAAGATTATAGCTTCTATACAAACAATTATAAGATTAAAATGTATAACTATGTTGATGAAAGATAGATATTTAATAAAAAAAATATTGCATTATATATAATGCACAAGTTATAATAACCGATAAGTTGAATTTAGGGAATGTAAAAATGGTTGGAATTAAGAAGATAGATTCTAGAAATAATAAAATGTATATATATATTTTAAATTAATATAAGTGAGTTTTTAAAATAAAACTACATGTAATATTCATACACACACACACACACACACACACACACATATATATATAGTTGTTGGATTGCTTGTAGAGCTTCTTTCAAGAAATAAAATATATGATCATGCATGGTATATAAATCCATCATTTTGTAGTAAAAAAATATCAATATCACTATCAGCACTACCACAAACAATACATCGCTAACATCACCATCATTATCATCACTGATATATCACCATTAGCACACCATCATGATCACGCACCATAACCAAAGTTACCAAAATATTGATTGCAACCACATTAACACCATCAAAATCAATAAAACCAAAACAAAATGATTAAAAATTCAACTCATGTTACACAAATTTGAATCCGAATCACTAAAATTTAAACACAAATTACTATAATATTCCAGATTTGAAAATTTGTTCAAGTTCGAAGGTGTTGGTAATGGTGTTGCTGATGATAGAGTGGGTGAAAATGACTCGATGGGCGCTACAAACTCATATCTATTGAGAGATGACAAAGTAGGAGATGATTGAGTTAGAGGAGGCGTGATTAGGAATGTGGTTGGAATTCGATGATAAACATATTGGTAAGTCAATTTGATGACAAGAAGAAATTGCAAAATGATGATGGTTTATACACACACTTCATATCTCTCTTTTTCATAAACACACATTATATATATAGGATTTTACTCTAATAAAAACCACTCTTAGACTAGAAACTAAATAAAAAAAATTCTAAATCACATTGGAATATAGCACATAATGTATGCAAACTGATTGTTGGGAGATGGAAAAAAATACAGTGTAGTTAGATTTCAAAATATATTCAATAATATTTTTTTATAAATTCTACTATAATATTAATATCATATAAATAACACTTTTTTTAAAATAAAAAGGGATGATGTGGGATTATGTATGGGAGGGTGTATTTTAATTGTGTTTGGTGCTTCCGGGGGTCATTAGATTAGATTGACCCAAGGGCTTAAATTATTTTTGGTATATATTTTAATTTTGATTTCTATTTGATCACTAGCATATATATATATATATATATATATATATATATATATATATATATATATATATATATATATATATATATATATATATATATATATATATATATATCTATATATATATATATGTATATGATCAGGATTAAATACAAACTTTTCTTAAATACAAACTTACAAACTTTTTTTGTTCAACATATTTATAACTTCACATCATTTATCAAATAATAATTAAAATTTTATTTAATACACATAATTTAATTATTCAAAATCCTTTTAGGGTTCACCAATATCAAAATAGGAGTATAAAAATATGAAATTTTATTTGTTTAATATGAGGTGTGTTGAACCGTAGTATAAAATTTGTTGAACGAATATTACAAAATTCTTAACTATCCTTCTAGGGTTCACCAATACCCAATTAGGGTATAGAAATATGAAATATTATTAATTTAATACATTTTTCTTAATTATACTAATGTAAAATTATTTTATATATTTGGATTCAACACAAGTATAATTATTGTTCAATAGATAATGTTGAACTCAAGCTATATATCTGTTGAACATCCATTATAAAAGAATTTAAATTTTTCGTAAAAACTTTGCAAATATGTTTTCAATAAATTATAAAATGTTATAAATATGATTCTGATTTCAATTATGTGTATTTAGTAAATCTTAATTATTATTTTACAAATTATGTTGAACCGAAATTATAAATGTGTTGAACAAAAAAGTTTGTATATTTGCATTTAAGAAAGTTTTTACTGGAACTCAGCCCGTGTGTGTGTGTGTGATCATGAATGCTGATGATAAATGGAATACATAAATAGATAAAAAGGTTGTGATAATAGTTGGGTATTACAAGTGATGGTGTGATGGGTGGCCGAAATTGGAAGGGGCATGAGGGTGGAGGTGGAGAAGTAAATTATGTTTGAATGTGGGGCTGAGATTAAATATAGATATAAAATATAAAAGCCTCAAATTAGTTTTCAGTTCTCATTTTAGTATAGGTTCTTATTTTAGCACTTGCCTAAATATATAACATATATGAATTTACTAGCTCATGGTTAGATTTTAGAAACTGCGAATTGTTCACACTTTCACTCGTTTGAAATTATTAGATATGATTATACTGTCATGTTCATAAATGAAATTTAAGTAAGAAGTTTAAGCTAATATCACTTTTCATAAAATTATATTTTTTTCGCAAATAAATCACATCGTCAGTATATAGTGTTTCAAAACTACAAGTCATGTATTTGAAAAATAAAAAAACTGAATTGTATGAATTAAAATGGTGCCCGTGCTTTGCACGGGCTTTCATGCTAGTTATTTATAGATACCCAAACAACATCCTCAACACCCCAGCGCCAGACACAATTTTTAGTAAATGGCTAAAAAAACATTTACTGGCTAACATGACTTTAAAATCACAATAATTAATGTTAGTGTTACAAAAGTTTTATAAAAAAATAGAGATTATCATCGTGTGGTTAAAATAGAACATTTAAATACTTAATACTTAGATATCGAATTTAAAATTTTCAAATATT
Source organism: Saposhnikovia divaricata (assembly GCA_036435485.1). Taxonomy (NCBI): domain Eukaryota; kingdom Viridiplantae; phylum Streptophyta; class Magnoliopsida; order Apiales; family Apiaceae; genus Saposhnikovia; species Saposhnikovia divaricata. Next base: position 238,756,663 of record CM071594.1, on the reverse strand, counting down.
TATAATAAAATTTTAATTTTTTCCATTTTCAAATTGATAACATGTAATAGTATTGTTCGAGTTATAATATGAAGAATAATATTAAATGATACGTTTATGAGAAAATTTTTAGCGTATACAAACCCAAAACCATATTTTGTCATATTTTATGAGACAGTAACTTATATTATAATTATTCATGTATTTTGTTAATAAGCAATTCTTTGTTTTTTGAAAAAAATAATAAGCAATTCCTTCTATCATATGTGAAATATTAAATTTATAGTAAAAATAAGTTTAAATTCACATAAAAATAAAACACTCAAATTACAAATAATAGTATTTTTATAATATTTTTTTGGATATATATAGGGGGCTACTCCTAGGGGTGTTCGCTGGTCGGGTTGGCCAGGTTGATGGTGTTTTTGCAACCCGACCCAATTAAATCGGTTTAAAATTTTTTAACCCAACCCGTAAAAAATAATTTCGTAACCCAACCCTACCCATTGTAAATCGGTTTGGATTGGGTTGGTTCGGTTTGAATGAGTTAAATAATTTTATAACAAAATTTTAAAGCCCGCAAAGTATTGCTCATGTTGAGAATTTAAGTAAAATTAAATTACGTATTTTATTGTTAGTATTTAATTTAATTAATATTATAATTTTAGTAATGTAAATTATATCGTAAATCAAATACATACACGCCAAATGTAATCATACATCTATAAATAAAAGTATGATATATTGTGTAATGCATATTTGCATATAATATATAGATTTATATTAAATTATAAAATAAAATAAATATTTTATTTTAAGCTACTCCAATACAAACCTCCTTAGAATACAAACCTAAAAACCAAATTTCAATTCAACATTTAAGCTAATCTAATGACCAAAATAGGGGCACCCACGAAAAGTCTTATAATTCTACCCTCTATCCATTCATCGAAAAAAAAAAAATATTTTTTTTTAAAAAAATGATGACGTGGTAGCAGTTTTTTTTTTTTTTTTTTTTTTTTATGAATGGATAGAGAGTTGAATTATAAGACTTTTTTGTGAAGATGCCCTTGGCGGGGCCTTTAGAATATATAAAATATAATATATTTTGTGTTGATTTGTACTTCTCATTTTAAGATAGTGGTTTGTATTTGAGCAAAAACCTATATTCATTTTTCCAGAAATAAGCAAGATTTGTGCTGCCCTCATATTACAAATGAAACAAAATTGCAACTCTCAAGTATGTTTTGTTTCTTGAAATGCATTATGTGAACGCTAGAATATTAAAAAAAATGCTTCATTTTTTTTAAAAAATAAATACTAAATTATATGTCTTCAAGTTGTCCTTAAGTAAGGAACATGAGAATTAATTGAGATTAAAGAAAACAAAAAGCAAGGAATCAAGTTCCATGTGCAAGATATATAGAATATTAAGAAAAAAATGCTTCATTTTTTTTAAAAAAATAAATACTAAATTATATGTGTTGTGGAATAAAAACTAGGTTACGAGCATTGCGGCTAGGGTTTGTGTGTATTTAATGCTAAGGTGTGTGAGCTTCGTGCTTTAATGGCTGCTCTTGTCCTCGTGGCTGAATCTGCCTTCACAAGATGCCTACGTACTTTGATGAATATCAAAGATCAAGCCAAAAACGTAGTTCTAGGATGAGGGGTTTGACCCTTTATATAGGTTGAGAAGCCTCAGAATTATAGTAGGGTTAGGTGACTTAGTGGGCAAGTCAGCCTTGAGGAAGGTTCTAGACTCCCTCCTTGTAGGAGTCGGTTTCCTTGTATAACTATGTGCCTTGGAGGCTACTCTTTGGGGAGATAATATCCTTATTTGACTTGTATTTTCCAGCTGTTAATTATCCCTCAATATTAATTACGAAATTAAAATTTAATTAGGGTTTTTTGGCCATCTGGTGGGCCACACGCTTGTACCATACTGGGTCTAATTATTCCCACATTAAATGTGTTTTTAGGGCTTACTTTTAGCCCATATCATTTGCCCCCAACTTCTAGGAAAACTGATCAGGTTTTCCTTGAAGTTATAACGACCTTATTCGAGACTTAGGTCAGGGTTCATATTTATACACTAGTGTTTCATAGATATCGTCTATTTGTAAAGTGTGGAGTGACCTACACATTTACGACGATTTGCCATATTTGAGGCTAAGCAATTACTTTTCAAGTAACTTCTATTACTGAATTATTTTTACTCATCTATTTCAAGGATTTATTCATAAAATTCCTTATATCATTCATATTTATCCTAATTCTTAGGATTTATCAAGTACCCACAGGTATCTTCTTCATTTCACCGAAATTTTCATGTCCACAGGGATTTTATGTCAAAAAATCAATTATTTTCGACCAGGATTTTCGACCAGGATTTCGACCAAGATTCTAGTCGAAATAAGGCCTTCAAAGTTTCCTGATCGAAAGGTTTTTCGACCAGGATTCCTGGTCGTTTCGACCAGGATTCTGGTCGAAATAAGGGCTCGATTTTGTTCTGCTCGAATGACTTTTCGACCATGATTCCTGGTCGTTTCGACCAGGATTGTGGTCGAAATAAGCATCAAGATTTGTCTTGGTCGAATGACTTTTCGATCAGGATTCTTGGTCATTTCGACCAGGAATCTGATCGAAATAATGGCCTCAAAATGTCTTGGTCGAACTACTTTTCGACCAGGATTCTTGGTCATTTCGACCAGGAATCTGATCGAAATAAGGGCCTCAAAATGGCTTGGTCGAACTACTTTTCGACCAGGATTCTTGGTCATTTCGACCAGGAATCTGATCGAAATAAGGGCCTCAAAATGGCTTGGTCGAACTACTTTTCGACCAGGATTCTTGGTCATTTCGACCAGGAATCTGATCGAGCTCGATACTGTTGGGCTTTCAACAGGCCTTAATATTTTTGGGCCTTTTAAGACTTATTTTATATTTTTATGAATATATAAATATATACTCTAATTTATACTTAATGGGCTTGGCCTCATGGCTGTAACGGGCCTGTTCGGACCTTTTTGGGCCCAAGTTCCAGATCCTTCTATAGGATTTAGGAATTTTGAATTTTCTAAAAATATCTTTGGCATTTAGATATTTTCTGTAAAATATCTTCTCTCAGAAGGTTCCAGAATTGGGCTTTTGTCAATTGGACTTATGTGATGGGCTTTTTGCCGGTCACATACGAATTTTAACCGGTCATTGTAAGTTTTTTTGACCGTTTGAGGGAATTTCAACCGGTTGTAAAAACCTTTATAAGAGTGAGGGTGGAGAGTTCATTTCTCACATTCTCATTTCTTACTTCTCACTTTGCTCTCTAAGCTCTCAGTCATAACATTTCTCTCTAGTTCCGTTTGAAAATTTCTCGGCTATCTCCGGTCTTCTTCTCCGATCATCTTCTCCGTTCAACCTCTTTAAGGTTTCAAGCTGCCATTAATGGAGGATAAAACCAAAGCTCGCCTTGCTAAGATGAACTCGGCTTCTTCTAAAGGTACCATTACCATTCGATCTCCATACATGTCTCTCTTAGAAATGTTAAATGAACGAGCTGATGAGTACCCTAGTTTAGCTGAACTTGATGCGTATGACTGTTGTAGTTCATACCATGATATTGATGAAATTGATAGATATAACAAGTTGTACAAAATTAAGAAACCATACAAACTCGTTCCAGCTGGGCTAGGTGACAGACCTTGTCATTGGAGGCCTAATGCCTTATGTGTCTATAGGGAGAGTCTAGTAGCTGGCCTTCGTTTTCCCTTTCATGACTTTATCCCTCGCCTATTAGCTGACATTCAAGTTAGCCCTTGCCAACTCCCTCCAAACGCATGGAGGATAATATTATGCTTTATGGTTTTATGCCTTAGACAAAACCTTAATTTATCAGTCCCTCTTTTCCGTAAAATTTTTCAAATCTATAATAGTCCAGCTAAGTACCCTGGCTGGGTTTACATTAAGCTTCACCCCAAGGTGCCTGCCATTTTTAGCGGCAAGTATATACCTGACAACAACACTGGGTGGAAAAACGAGTTTGCTTACTTAGAGTGGGAAGGTGGTGATTGGGGCACCATCTTTAGGAGGACCTTTTCAAAGGTTACAGATGGAAGCCACAAAGGGATTGTCCTTGGCCCTGAGGACCAGACGGATTTTGAGACTCTAACCAGAGCCGATGGTGAATCTATAACATGCCAGAGTCTTATAAATGAAGAATCCCTAAGGGCTGTAGGCCTCTCACGTGTTTCCGAAAGGGGTAAATCTCTTTCCTGCCTTTGTTTTAATTTTCATACTTAACTTATTCCAACTTCGTGTTTTGCTTGTGCTTTCACAGTTGCAAAGATGATCGAGCAGGCTTCCCCTTCTGCTGATGATGAGACATCCAGGATGATTCGAGCTAAGCGGAACGCTGATCCGCGTGAAAAGGCAACTGAACCAACCTTTTTGCGGCCCCATAAGGTTCAGAAGGGGAACCTTAAGTTTGGTGACATAGGCGACTTGGAGGAGAGTTCTCAAGTCAATGTTCAATCTTCTGTTTTTAGGCCATCCTGGGGCTTCAGGAAACGAGATACTGTGGTGGGATCGACCAAACACGCTATGGATTGGTCTCTTAACTCGATCACCCCTCCAGACTACAAAGACTTGGTTGTCAATGGAGGCATCGGGGAATCAGAGGCACTTGGTTCTCAAGCCTTAGCTGTGGTAGGTCTTAAACCTCGCATTCTTTAAATTTCGTACTTATTTACTTTACTTTACCATAATTATTGTTTCTGTGCACAGGCCAACGTTCACTTCCAGAGTTCTCTCTACCACGCTAAAGCTTGGAAGGAGAAAGCCAAGGGGTATGAATCTGAATCTCAAAAGAAAAGCCTTGATATCAACCATCTAGAGGAGAAGCTCAAAGATAAGGATGAGGAGCTGGCCAGTGCTCGGGCAGAGTTGTTAGCTTTGAAGGATGACAGAGAGAAGATCATCGATGACTATCTGGATTCTGATGAGTACAAGACCCTCATGGATCAGCACGATGAGCTACTATTTCCTGGCCAGTTTTCCAAGGGTTGGAATAAGGCCATTGAGGCAGTTCTGAGGAGCCATCCTGGCTTATTCCAGCCTTCAGACTTCGTGAGCCCCCACCTTCCTGCCCCATTATTAGTTAATGAGCCTGGTTCCAGCGAAGAGTTGTTCGGGGAGGATGATGCTTTGGTCAAAGAGCATGCTACCACTACCACTTCAGCCTTGGATCCTAAACTTCCTCTAGTTCGGTCTGGTCCTGCTAATTCTGCTGCGGATGGATCCACTAGCTCCGAGGATGATTCTCCTGCTAAGGAGGCCCCTAAGGCCTCTTAAGCCTTATTTACTTATCTTTTTGCTCATCAGAACTCTTGGTTTTTTCCATTTAACTTAATAGCCTTCGGGCCTTTATTTGTGTAACTTTTAACTTAACTATTTATGCAGTTAGTTTCTGTTGTGTTCATTTTTCTTGCCTTTGCTCATAGTTCGTTAAACTTTAGAATTTTTCGAGTACTTGGCCCCCTGGCTGGTACTAAACTCACAAGCTAGTTCAACATTTGTCTTTCATGTTTATTTTAACAAGGAGGAATAACTCATAGAGAAAACAGAATAGATTCCATTATGCTGTCAAAGGACATCAATAAAATGGGTTCAACCCTTACATAGATACCCTATTCTCCTACTGGGAGCAACATGCTCTATAATGGTTTCATTCGAACCTTATTCCTAATAAATAGATAAAAGTCCAAGTCTTTGTCAAAAGAACTTAAACATAATAAACTTTGAGGTTCACAGCATGCCAAGTTCGGGGCACCTCAACCCCATCCAAGGTTTCTAACTTGTAGGATCCTCGACCTAACACCTGTCTGACTAGATACGGTCCTTCCCAGTTTGGTGCTAGCTTTCCTTTCTGGCCGACTCCTGAGGCTTCAATCTTCCTTAGAACCATGTCGCCTTGTCGAAAGAATCTTTCCTTAACTCTCTGGTTGTAGTGAAAAGAGGCTCTCTTCTGATATTCAAAATTTCTAGCATTGGCTTCATCTCTAACCTCGTCAATTAAGTCAAGGGCAAGTCTCATCCCTTCTTCATTAGTTTCTGGTTCATATGCCTCAACTCGAGGTGATGCTTGCATGATCTCTAAAGGCACAACTGCCTCAGCTCCATAAGCCAGCAAGAATGGGGTTGCTCCAGTTGTCACTTTACAAGTGGTACGGTACGCCCAAAGTATGGGCAGAAATTCATCTACCCAAGTGTTCCTAGAGCGTTCGACCCTCTTTTTCAGTCCGTCAAGGATAATTCGATTAGCTACCTCAGCTTGCCTATTAGCTTGTGGATGTGCCACTGAGGTAAAACGAAGCTCAATTGCATTCTCTTCACAATACTTCTTGAACTCTTCATTATTGAACTGTGTCCCATTGTCTGTCACAAGGATTTGTGGGATTCCATACCTACAAATTATATTCTCCCAAAAGAACTGGGCAACTTGTTTGGTGGTTATCTTGGCCAGAGGTTTAGCCTCAATCCACTTAGTGAAGTAATCAATGGCCACTATCAAGAACTTCCTTTGTGCTGAAGCCATGGGAAAAGGACCAAGTATATCCATCCCCCACATCGAAAACGGAATAGGAGAGTTAATTGAAGTTAACATCTCAGGCGGTTGCCTTACAATTGGAGCATGTTTTTGACATCTCTCACATCTCTTGACATAGTCTTGTGCATCAGCCAACATCTCCGGCCAATAGAACCCTAAACGAATGATCTTGTGAGCTAAGGCTCTGCCCCCCAAGTGTTGCCCACAGATCCCTTCATGAACTTCCTCCAATGCTTCTCTTGCCTCTTGAGGCCTTAAACACTTCAAGTATGGGATGACGAACGACCTTTTGTACAGAATGCCCTCAATCAAGGCGTATCTCAATGCTCTTACTGAAAGTTTTCGTGCCTTCAAGGCATTGTCTGGGAGCCACCCGGTTTCAAGGTGAGCTTTGATAGGATCTATCCAAGAGCCCCCTATATCAATTGGTGCCACTAATTTTGAGTTAACGGTCGGGGCCTTCAAGACCTGGAAGTAGACACTCCCAACATAATTTTCTATCTCAGAAGAAGCGAACTTAGACAGGGCATCGGCCTTAATGTTTTCTTCTCTCGGAATGTGCTCAACATAGCACTCCTCAAACTGAGTCATAACAGCCTTTACGACTCTCAGGTATTTCGCCATAGTTTCGTCCTTAGCTTCGAATTCACCATTTACTTGTGATACCACAAGCCTTGAATCTCCACAAACTTTGAGATTTTTGACCCTCATGATTCTAGCCAAACTCAAACCAGCTATTAATGCCTCATACTCCGCTTCATTGTTGGTAGTAGGAAAATCCAATTTTAAAGCATACTCAACTGTGAACCCATCGGGGCTTTGCAAAACCAAACCTGCACCACTAGATTTTGTTTTTGATGCCAAAGCAAACTTTTCTATGGGTGAGTAATTCAACTCAGCCCCATGCAACACTTTGCTCACATAGTAGATAGGTTTCTGGATTTTCTCATCTTCCTGAAGGAGGACAGCACTCAAGGCTTGTTCAGATACCACCAGGTATAGGTAAAGGGTTTCCCCGGGACTTGGTTTGGTCAACAACGGGGCTTCAGCCATGTATTTCTTCAGCTGTTCAAAGGCCTCTTGGCTCTCAGGAGTCCATTCAAAATTTTTCACCTTCTTTAATGCTTGGAAGAAAGGCAAGCACTTGTCACCTGATTTGGAGATGAATCTCCCTAGGGCTGCCACTCGGCCCGTTAACTTCTGTACATCCCGTATAGAACGGGGTGGTTCCATGTCTAGAATCGCTTTGATCTTGTCAGGGTTGGCCTCTATGCCTCTCTTTGAAACCATCAGACCCAAAAATTTGCCTGATCCAACGCCAAATCACACTTGGCTGGATTCAACATCATTTTATGGTGCCTCAGCACTTCGAATGCCTCTCTGAGGTGCTTAATATGGTCCGCCTTGACCAAGCTTTTAACCAGCATATCATCAACATAGACCTCCATGGTTTTTCCAATCAGATGGGCGAATATTTTATTCACCAGTCGTTGATAGGTAGCTCCTGCATTCTTTAGACCAAAAGCCATAACAAGGTAGCAGAAAACACCAAAGTAAGTTATGAAGGATACCTTTGGGATGTCATCCTTGTGCATCCTAATCTGATTGTAGCCACTGAATCCATCCATGAAACTCAACATTTCATGCCCAGCCGTGGCATCTATTAATGTGTCAATCCTTGGTAAAGGGAAGCAATCCTTAGGGCATGCGTCATTCAAGTCGGTGAAGTCTATACACATCCTCCACTTACCGTTGGTTTTCTTGACCATCACAGGGTTAGCCAACCATTCAGGGAACTGATTCTCCTCAATAAAACCAGCTTCCAAAAGTTTGTCCACCTCTTGCTTAATGGCCACTTGCCTTTCGGGAGCAAAATTCCTCTTCTTCTGCTTTATGGTCTTTCGTTTATGATCGACATTCAATTTATGAGTTATGAGTTGGGGATCAATCCCTAGCATATCAGCCGTTGTCCAAGCAAACACATCACTGATTTATTCTAAGAATGTTATCAATTTGCCCTTCAAGGGTTCCTTCAGAGAAGCTCCTACATAAGTAACTTTTCCAGGGTCGCCCAACTCTAGAGGTATGGGAACCAAGTCCTCTGCTGGCCTTCCTCAGTGTTCATCATCACCACGGACATCCATGTCTTCAATCAGGAGTACCTACCCCCCGGCCCCATCAGCTCTCAAAGCAGCCACATAGCAACTCCTGGCCATTTTATGATCTCCTTTCTATTCCCCAACACCACTACTGGTTGGAAATTTGACCTTCATGTTATAGGTAGAGGCAACAGCCTTGAACGCATGAAGTCCGGTCCTCCCCAAGATTGCATTGTACGTCGAGGTAGCCTTAATCACCAGAAAATTTAACATCTGGGTGGCTTCCTTAGGTTCTTGCCCTATTGTCACGGGCAGCTGAATAGTCCCTTCAACCTTGGACTCAACTCCGTTAAACCCGTAGATAGGCATGTTAGTCGGGGTCAATTGAGAGTCAGTGTACCCCATTTTTACAAAAGCGTCATGAAACAAGATATCAACAGAAGCTCCATTGTCTATCAGGACCCGCTTCACTTCTGAGTTTCCAATTACAGGAGTTATGACCAACGGGTCGTCATGGGGGAATTTCACCCCTTCAAGGTCCGAATCATCAAAACCAATTACTATCTCGGTCTTAGCACGTTTCGGGGCTTCTCCTACGATGTGCATCACTTCTCTGGCATAGGCCTTTCGAGAGTTTCGGGTTGTGCCGGCCGCTGTTGGGCCTCCCCAAATCATATTGATTACTGGCCCTCGAGGATGTGGGTTACGATCACGATCGTTATCCCTCCTATCATTGTCTCTTCTATCATAATCCCTTTTCTGGGTTCCACGATCTTCACCCTTGGTGAACTTGTTTAACTTTCCCTTTCGGATTAAAAATTCAATTTCGTCCTTTAACTGTCTACAGTCATCTTTATGATGTCCCACATCCCTGTGGAATCTACAATACAGATCCTTGTTTCTCTTTTCGGGATCACCCCTGAGTGGCTTAGGCCACCAAAAGTCTTTATCCTTCTCAATATCTAACAAAATCTGACTCCTAGGAGCGTTCAACCTTGCATAATCAGAAAATCTCGGCCCTAAACCCTTCTTTGGTGATGACTCGGAGTCCTTGCCAGCCCGGGGATACTTGTCCCTAGCGTCGTACTCTTGCTCTGGCTTTCGTTTCTTTGAGTCGTTAGAACCCTTGCCATTGCCTCCTGCGGTTTCCTTCTTCATGCTGTCCTCAGCCTTGATATACTTATCGGCCCTTCTTTGGAGCTCGGCCATGTTTTCAAGAGGGTGTTTTGCCAAAGACCTTTTAAAGAAGAGGTCAGTGGTTCCATGTTCCAGGGCTACCATGGCCACCTTATTTTCCAGATCAGTGATATTCAACGTCTCTTTGGTGAATCACTTGAGATAATCCCTCAAATTCTCATTCTTCCCCTGCACCACATACATGAGGGATGCAAAACTTTTCTCATGAATTATCCCACTAATGAATTGGCTGATAAAGGCAGCGCTCAACTCCTTAAAAGAGCCAATTGAGTTTGCAGGTAGGCGGCTATACCACCTTTGAGCCATGCCCTATAGGGTTTGAGGGAACGCCCTACACTTTAAGGCGTCACTTGCAGGCTGCAGCAGCAGTGCGTTTGAGAATGTCCTGACATGGTTTGCGGGATCGCCCGTTCCATCATAGGCCTTAATAGACGGCATCTTGAATTTCCTTGAGATATGGGCATTCATCACCTCCTTAGTAAACGGAGGTGTGGGGTCATCAGGGTCCCCAAGTGGCATTAGATCTTTGGGGTTGCTTCTGGGGGTCTCCACCCTTGTCGATTTTTCAGTTTGGGTATCAGCCCTTCTTTGTCTCCTTGAAGGCCTCTCCAAATTTATAATGGGAATCCTCTCTGTAGTTGGGGGAGGCTGAGTTCGATTCAATCTATCTTGTTCTCTTGCTATATCGTCCTTTAACTTTAAGATCTCAGCCTCATAAGCCTTGATCCTCTCAGCAGTTGTCAAAGGGAGTCCATCATGGATCCTTCGTGTCCTTCTTAGAGGTTCTTTGCTAGCACGTCGCCTTCTCGAGGCTTCATCTCGATCATCATCCTCAGATGATGATGAATCATCAGTATAGGGACCAGAGTAGTCATCACACTCTCGATCTCGGATCTGTAAGGCATGACCGCTTGGTCCAGGTTCCCTTCGTCGAGGGGGATAATTAGGCAGCCCATACATCGGGTTGGTATTCAAGGGGAGATCCGTAGTGTGGATCTGTACCCCCGGGGGTAGCGTGCGATCAACGTTACCAAGAGGAGAAACCACCATCTGAAGAGTGTTAGTTTCTTGGCTTTGATGGACAACCACCGGGAGGGTCCCCTCAACATGGGGAGTCGTCCCTGAGGGTTGAGTGAGCAGAGGTTGAATGACCGCCCCTGTTGATGGGGGTAATTGTCCTTCTTCAGTAGTGATAAGCGGATCAGAAGTGGCTGGTGGAGCAGAGTTAAGGGGTATGGCCTCAGTTGATGTTGTTCTTCGTGTTTGAACCATGGTTGACGTTGTCTTCCTACAGACGGCGCCAAATGTTGTGGAATAAAAACTAGGTTACGAGTATTGCGGCTAGGGTTTGTGTGTATTTAATGCTAAGGTGTGTGAGCTTCGTGCTTTAATGGCTGCTCTTGTCCTCGTGGCTGAATCTGCCTTCACAAGATGCCTACGTACTTTGATGAATATCAAATATCAAGCCAAAAACGTAATTCTAGGATGAGGGGTTTGACCCTTTATATAGGCTGAGAAGCCTCAGAATTATAGTAGGGTTAGGTGACTTAGTGGGCAAGTAAGCCTTGAGGAAGGTTCTAGACTCCCTCCTTGTAGGAGTCTGTTTCCTTGTATAACTATGTGCCTTGGAGGCTACTCTTTGGGGAGATAATATCCTTATTTGACTTGTATTTTCCAGCTGTTAATTATCCCTCAATATTAATTACTAAATTAATATTTAATTAAGGTTTTTTGGCCATCTGGTGGGCCCCACGCTTGGACCATACTGGGTCTAATTATTGCCACATTAAATGTGTTTTTAGGACTTATTTTTAGCCCATATCAATATGTCTTCAAGTTGTCCTTAAGTAAGGAACATGAGAATTAATTGAGATTAAAGAAAACAAAAAGCAAGGAATCAAGTTCCATGTGCAAGATATATAGAGCCAAATCATAGTGGAATTCATAGTCCTGGCTAATTGGTTGAGATTACAAGTAGGAGATAAGATGGGTAATGAAAATAAATGTGGAGTTTATAATTTCTCTGTTTGTGGCTATGGCTATTCATATTCCCCTTTACAAAGGAAAAAAAGTAACTAGTCCGTACTATTTCTTTTGATTCTAGGCATATATAGCTGGAATTTAAAATGGGACAAAAATGAAAAGACTTAATTAAAAGTCTCCCCAGTTCCTACAACGAGGGACGGGCGACATTTCAATAAGACCATCTCCGACCCTCTCTGCTCTATAATTATATATGTCTAGTATAACTAATTACAATTAATAAATCTAGCCGCCACCCATCTTCTTCTTCTTTCACCCCTATACTAAATCTAATCCTGTGTGTATTAAGACATGTAATCTAGACTCCCCTTCCACCGGCGCCGTCCACCGCCCTCTTCACAACCCTCTCCCTCTCCACAAAGCCGCCGCCCGGAAAAGCTCTCCATTTATCTCCGATGAGAGTAGATTAAGTTTTACCCCTTTTTTCAGTTTTCCAAATAAATCGAGCTGGATTTCTGAAACTTTTGAAGAACCCATTCGGATTTTTCAGTTTAGTTTTTAGATTTTAGCCGATATGTTTTTTTAGTTGTTTTATTTTCAGTTTTGAATGTCTTGCTTTTTTGGCATGTGTCTTGCCTTTTGGCATGTGGCTTGGTTTGTTCGTCTTCCAGTATGGCATTTTGGTTCGATGAAGGTTCATTTTGTAGGGGCTTGTGGGTGGATTAATTGAGGTTCCAATTCAGAGGAAGTTATTATGTCTATAAAGCTTATCTTGGATCTATGGATATATGCTCAAAAAGAGCGCGAGATCAATTTAACGGAAGTCAGGATCCAGATCAATGTAGATGCGGTATTTTCTGAAGTTTATGGGCTCTTTTGTTCATATGCCTCGAGATTATGGATATTCCTTTTGTCGTTCTTGGTATTGTACTGTTTTTTATTTTTAAACGGTCTGCGAACCGCATAGCTCACTTTGTAGCGAGTTATTGTAGTTCTATAGCTGATCGTATCTGGTCGATGAGTAATGCTCATCTAGAGTTCATTAATGTATTGATGAACGTTTTGAAGTAATGAAAGTCATTTCTTTCTTGGCAAAAAAATAAAATTACAATTAATATCCTTTCTCTACATTGTATATATTTAACGTATTAGCAATTAGCATGAGCACATATGTATGCATGCGGAGTCAATATTATTATTAGGTTAGTTACCAATTACACATCTTATCACGAATTGAGTAATTAAGGTATTAACGATTATATAGGAAGAGAACATTTTTTTAAGGACACTCCAAAAACAAGTAATGTTAGGATAAGGAATGAACAGCTTGGGGAGCACATGTAGTGCCGCTTCCGCATCATCTTGCTTAAAGGTATGGACCAATCGTTGCAGCCAGTACAATTACATTCCCTACTTATTCATAGACCCGAATTCTTGCAAAATGACAAGATACACTGATTCATGACTCCACTATGTAGAAAAAGGAAAATGCTAAGTCACGCGTCAGAATGTTATTGGTACTAAATCAAATAATAATGATGGACCCTTACATTAATTCACATAAATTTTACCAATTAAAACCTCTCAAAAATGCCACGTCATTCAAGAACTTAATTTGAGAACGCTTTCGAGATACGTAGCATTGCTCACAACAAAACACATATTGAGCTACTAGCCTACTACTAACAACAAATGATTGAAAACCATCCAGCGAATGCTCTTGTATCAACATGATATAAAAAAACGTCCCGATATAAGAATTCGTAGATTTGTTCTCTTCATAGTTCAAACTATGAAGCAGGGCACATACACAGAAGAAAGAAAGAAAGAAAGCTCTGATCCTGGGCCTGAACTTGACAGGATGGTCTTTGGACTTGAGGGGAATAATTAAGCCGAGTAGTTCACATGCATGTGTAGGTGGTAGTTAAGGTGTCTTCCAAATCAACCACAATCACCATCACCTTTAATTATAGTAAAATATCATCTATAAAATTTTTGTTTTGGTCGTGTAAGACACAACTGATTTCTCAATGATTTTAAGGACATTTTGACCATTCAGCATTTTAAACAAGACTCACAACCTCATACTCCTGTTAGCTCCAGACTGCAGCAATCTGAAAGAGGCTTAGCATAGACCCCCGTTATCACATACACAACCACGTAGGCCTTCAATTATTATTTTCGCTCAGTATCCTTTCTTCTCTCATTCACAACTTAGCTCCTCTGATCTATTTTGTTGGACAAAAAATCTAGGAACAGGGTATAATGATATAGATATTATTATTGATGACTATGGATTACAATGAACCCAGGAGATTAACTTCTCCTGAACAAGGCAACCACCACTCCATCCTTTAGCAGGAGAAAGTAGATTCAATTGTCAAAAGTGGTTGCAGCATATAAATATCAGTATGTATCAGGTGAAAAAGGACAAAAATAAAATGTAAAAAAAAACACATTACCTGTTTTTTTGACAGCATACATTCTCTAAATCTGTAAATCCATTATATATATTATAGGCCAACATGGCCTTTTCACCCATTTAGTAATTTACTAGAATAACCCTGCAGTCATGTTAATGTTAAAAAAATTGATTTCAATGAATTCGAATCCATGACCTCCATTTACCACATTTCTTTTGTCCACATTATTACCACTACACTAGAACACTTTTTAAAATCATTAACTGCATACACAAATAATCCCCACTTGCTACATTTCCTTAATAATCACAATATTTTTATGTCCACACGTACACTTTTTAAAATCAATAATTGCATACACAAACAATTCACTTGCTACATTCCCTTAATAATCACAATATTTTTATGTCCACATGTATTACCACTATGCAGGAATACTTAATGATACATTTTTTAAAATCAATAACTGCATACACAAGCAATCCACTTGCGGCATTCCCTTTAATATTTATTTTTAAATTTATTCATGATAAAATGAATTAAAATGCTAAGAACATGTAAGCTATTTTTAACTGAATAAATAATCGACTGAATGTACATGTATTTAATATAAAACTTTAAAGATAAATAATACGAATTCAAATGATACATGAATGACAATATTTATAGATGACCATTTCTCCCGGTCTACCCGACCCTGATCTAATCACTTTCCCGTTTGAAGATTCGGGAAATTTTTCGGATTTGGGACGGAAAACATGGAATGTTATAAAATAAAAATTTGGGGGATGGGAATGAGCTAAGGGATTAAGGCTTCTCGGCCCGATCCCCAATTCCCGTTCCCCAACCGATTATCATATTTAAGAAAAATAAATTTATATATATATATTTACTAGACTATTAAAAAATACATGTAATTCAAATATTCAAATTTTCTATAAATTTAATATTTCATAAATAAATTTTATTTTAATAATATTTTTTCATTATTTATTATAAAAATTAATTCAAATCGCTATTTAAAACAAAATAATAAATTTAGAAAATTAATTTTATTATCCAATATATTAGGGAATATATAAATTTTAATTAAAAAATAAGAATCCCCAAATTTTTGTAGGGATCCTTGTTCCCCGTTCGGGGTAGGAATCTGGGAGGAAAATAATCCCCATTTTGGGATCGATGCGGGTTCAACGATTAGTTTCAATATTTTAATTTAAAAAAAGTTCAAAATTTTAATTAAAAAAAATTAAAATTCACGATTTCTCGCGACGATACCTATTTTCCTTTCAGGATAGGAATCGGGAGCGAAATTATTCTCGTTCGAGAGTCGGAACAGGTTCAACGATTTTGTTCGAATTCGGGGATAGGGATGGGTATAGCACTCCCTAACGTTGAATTGACCTAGTGCCCATTCCCAAACAACATGAATTCATTTCGTATTAACTTTGGACATCTAGATACGAGATACACTCAACTAAATACCAACAAAAGAATAGGTACAACATTTTTTTTTATCAACTTAAGAACAAATAGTTATACAACTAAATAGTTGACAATAATATGTTAATCTAATTTGTTGACAAATGTTAGATGAGTTTAATTGAAATTCAAAATATATAGCGTTAATCACAATAACATTCGAAAAACGTATACATGTTAAATAATAATAATAATAATTTTATCATAATACCTATTCAAGTCGTAACCACAACAATAATAATTTTATATAAATATGAAAATGCAGGTCGATGAGAGGTTGTAAAGATGATTGAGAGATGATCGAAGAGAGTAAAGATGAACAAACTTAAGGTTGTTAAAGACGAAAGAGAGGTGGTGTGGCAAAATGAATGTCTATATATGATGTGGTTGAAGGAAGGAACGACTCTGAGAGATATAGCGAAGTGACAAGATAGTGGTCGGAAAGAGGACGAAGTGAGAAGATACCCGATCAGTAATAAATTGGAGGAGATGTGGGGTTTCCTACCTGATCAGCAATAAATTAGAGGAGATATGAGATAGACATATGGGTAGAAGAGAAAATAGATATTTAAAATATGTTGTGGCTAAGATTGAAAGTAGGTAAAAAATTGTTGTTGTGGTGATTTTTTTAGGATTTTTACTGAAAAACATTATTATCGTGTTAATATTTGATAGATGACGATTAACTCTAATATACCACTTTTATCGGTTATCCTTCTCGCATTACAAAAGTACCACTATAAATATGATTCTCGAAATTTAGAGTGTGCTAATAATTTGAATTTAGAACGATTATACCTGCTGAATCGATAGACCGTTGCACGTGAAAGGTAAAATAGATTGATAAAAGGATAAAATGGATTTTATCACAAAATTTAAAAAAATATTATATAAATTAAAACGTGGCCCGAGCCTTGCACGGACTATCATGCTAGTTGTAATCCATAAACCAACTGATATATGCGGTGTATAATTAATAGATTAGGTAAGCAAGTGTGAAGGAAGAGATGGTTTTGGTTTATTTATGTATATTTATTAGTAACATTAAAATTAATATATAGAGTTAGTCTCATTTCACAAAAACACTTATAACTAACATTCCATGATTTAACTAGTCTCATTTCACAAAAACACAGTACACTGGACATATAACTAACATTTCATGATTTAACTAAACGTTGTATCGTATGCAATGTCACTATCGGATTAGTAATGTCAATGTCACCATCCGATTATTAATCTATTCAACCAAACATCAGCCGCGTTAATCAGTTAATTAGTTACTTACACATTTACATTACCTAGTAATTCAGGCATCTCTCATTTGTGTGTTTGGATTTAATTTATGCAGCATTACTAACATACGCCTTCAGTCCTCTTTTAACTTCATCTTTCAAAATTATTATTGACCTAATAAAAAGGAACTTAGCCCTGATCTGTTTCTTGATGACTTCCTTTATTAATGATCTTTCTTGTATCACCAGGAGTATGCTGATTTAATATCCTAATAAAAAGGAACTTAGCCCTGATCTGTTTCTTGATGACATCCTTTATTAATGATCTTTCTTGTATCACCAGGAGTATGCTGATTTAATATCCTATACACATTACAGGTCCTTCGAAGTGGATCTGTATCCGAGAAAGTAAAATGTATACAAGTGTTTCCTATCCTGGAAAGAAACACATACAAAATTTTATTTTGTGATACATCTCCCACACATTTATGCATATACGTTCACAAAAGATTCTAGTAGCTCAGCTAAGTTTGTGTTAAATTTTTGTTCATTCTGCTAATTGTTTCTTCATAATTATTTTTCTAAGATTACTCTAATGATATTACCTTATTGGAAACCTGCAAATGCGTGCATATATCTTTAGGGACAATTGTTGTTATGAGATCCATGTTGAAACTATGAAAGTCAATTTTAAACAACTTGAGTGAAAATGTGTACATGAAATTAAAGTGTGTCATGAGCTGAAGAATTTTATTGTACGAGGTTTTACAAATGTGATCTTTCTCAACATCAAACTGTGCAGAGAAGAGGAAACCATGTCTTGCAGGTTTTGATCATTTTGAAAGTTTATGACACGCCAACGCCCCAAGTGAAAATGCCAACACAGCTGTTATAACAATCCCCTGGTTCTCTTTAAGATGTTTCACTATACTTTTACGCTTTGGAACTGTTACATATAAAACCTCATCTTGAAACTTCCCGGTGATCTTTTCACTAATTGAATTCTCCGGTATCTTATAAGTTTTCGGAAAACGCGTTACCAGTTTGTTTCCATCTGTTTGTCTTTCCCCGCTGGTGATTATCTCGCCCCTGTTATTCACTTGAAGTCTCACTTCTTCTTTCCTAAAACCTTACATTAGTTAATATTTTAGAATGGTTAATAGAGTATGGTTTAGCAAGATATGAAATCATATACACTTGTTTATCAAGAAAAAAAATGAATATTAATACGTTGTAAAGGAATTAGTATATAGTTTAATTACCAGGAAGATGAAGGACAAGATAGTGAGAATCTGAGTCCTGACTCCAACTCGAAGGAGGTACAAAGTCTTCTAGCATTGCGGTATATGATCTTTTCTTACCAGCATAGGCCTTTGTTTCCCTAGTATTTGTCATTGTTGAACTAGTATGTATCAGAAAATTTGTATGTAACAGAGTTCGTTGAAGTTAATTGTGTGGATGTTAATTGGTTACAAGTGATATAAGGTTACAGATAATGAAATTATTATTCCTAACTTTTGTTTTGGATTTTGATCACATATAGGCGGAGGGTTCATGACTTCATGCAGCCAGCTCTGCCAAGTTTCTATGTATTCCTTGCTTTTCTTGAGCCTCGTTAACAATTCCGGTTATTGAAAAATTAGGTTTTACATGTGAAAACATACCATAAACTTGAACAGGGGTAATCCAAAGCAGAAATGTAGCTAAAAGTGAGGGTCAAGGCAAGCATGTGTAGTTTCTATTTCCTGTACTGAAATTTGAGATTCAATGAAATACATTGTTGGTCTATATAGAGAAGGATACATAAGAAAACATAAGGATACATTGTTGATCGAGTTCTTTATATGGACTACAAAATACAAACTGAAATGCAGAAATTAATATCAGTTGATGAGATTTATTTTTGGACCGATTGCTGCCACTAATTCAATGTTTAAGAGAATACTAAGGCATAATTTTAAAATATAGATCACAGCATTGTTTCTGTATTCCTAAATTGCTCATATGTATAAAGAAACATTAAAGCTTGGCTGTCTGTACGAGAGTAATATTTCACAATGGTTTGAATTAGCAAATTTTCGACGACTTTTCTATACATGACAGCACAGTCGAAGTAAAAGAAAATGAAATAAATTGTGCTTTCCAACTGGTCTAATCTTAAGTATTATGCGAAAACTTTAAACATGGTTCATTTTGTTGGATTTTTTTTAAAGTTTTGTTTTAGAAAAGCTTGGCTAATCTTAGTCCCTGTGCACCAGACTTAATTCAGCGAGGACATAATCAACGTACAAGTTTCAGTTGAGAAAAACAAGTTTAAGAAGATCCTGGCCTTGTTGGTTTTGAACGATTAAACTTTAAAGATCTTTTATTCTAGTCAAATTCTCTTTATGCCTTTATTCAAGAGCTTAAATTTGAATCCAGTTTCCAAGATTTTAGAGTACAACAAGAACAAAATATTCTGGTAACTGAAAATGGATGTTTCCCAGCTTGAGATGTCTTTTTAAGGACCAGAGATAAGATCCTAGAGCAAAAATCGGGCTGTATAACCTACAACGCAAAATGCTCGAAATCAGCAGCTGTTTGTTATGCACTGTTACAAAATTCCTTAGTAGCATAGGTTTTGTGAAAAATCTATGCTACTAAGGAATTTTGTGAAATACTTTGGTTTGGAATCGCTCACTGGCAAAAGCTAAAAGAGTCGGTAAATTATGTAGGTAAATAGGTACTTCAATCATACAAATGCCATTGCATTGTAAAACTTGTATAGATTGTTGATATTCATGTCTTTTCCGCTGTATCATGTTATGCGATGCAATGATATATGTTGATTCTGATCCTATGAAAGTCTATTTCAAGCAACTTCTAGTGAAAATGTAAACATGTATTTAATATTTTACCACGAGTTTATACATATTTATTTATGTGTTACAAATTGTGTTCTTGCTATTACGAGCTAGCCGGTAGAAATTCATGGTAATTATATGATAAATTATTTATTTCCTCTTCAAGGAGACTACAGTAATATCGAAGACGTTCTCAGTTTTCTCGCTAGAGAGATGCTCACTGATATGCATCGCAAATCTTTCAAATATCTGATTCATGTAACAACTTCCAAAATGACTAGTAAGCATCGGCTCCGTTACAGCTCGAATTGTTTTAGCAATGATCTCGCCACTGCTATTCCCAAACTTCATCATTTCATCTTCAGTACTGCACAAATTCCAGTTGACTTCAAAGGTTTCTAGTCTATCAAGACTAAAGGAACTCTCGGATTTGATTATTGCCTCCAATTCAGCGGTGCAAGGGCTTAAAAGCGGTAGATTGAATGAATTGATGTCCTCCTCAAGAAGTAAACCCTTGCAAGATAATTAGATTAGCAAACATAAGGTGTGTGTTAATATGACAGATTTACTTGTTCAACGATGAATTCGTGGCAACTAATATATTTATTATTCGTACCTCAACCAACATGTCCTGAAGTGACTTTGCCAGTAATGCATATATGTAACAGGAATCTTTGATGGTGTGATCTTCAAAGGTCCTGCCAAGAAGTGTTAGTACCATCCGGCCATCAGGAATTATTTCTTGGGATCTCATGCACAAAAATTTTGTGAAATCTCTTTTAAACTGATTAAAGTATGCTTCATAAACACCATGAGGGCTCGATTTTGTCAAGTGAATATTTTTTCCGTTATTATCCAGCAATTTGTCAGGAACCTGCGCGTTGTTATTCTAAAGCGTAAGATATAATTGTAAATTTAATGCTATATGAGATATTGAGTTTATAATTACCTGAGAGAGCCAGTGCACACTGGATGAAGAATGAACGAAGTATAGACTTTTACTTGGAAAAAGTCTTGTATAAAATGAACCTGGCACTCCGGATATAAAACAGTTTACTGATTTTTTATGATCCTTATAATCATTTTCAAGTTTTGAGTAAAATGGCTGTGTCATTTTAAAAATTTGGTTGAAATCATTATTTGGAAGATCATTTAGAAATACTTGAAACTCATCAGGTGCTTTCAGATTTTTCTCTTGGCATGCTGCATGAACACTATTAATTAGATTTTCAATAATCAAGAAAGTGTTAGGTCCAGAAGAGCATCCCAGATCAGCTAGCTTAAAGCAATCGGGGAATCCATTGATACCATAGTCCTCGATAGTGTCTTCTATAACTGCCCCAGATCTCAACATAACATGTTTCTGGAGATGACAAAAATGGTTTTAAATATCATGCAAACAATCGAAATATAATTATTTAGACGCATAGTAAGAGAGATCGAGACCTGAAGGTTGGAGCTTTTAGCATAACTAGCTTCAAGATTGCCTGCATTCATGTGCAGAACATTTAGTAAATCCATCATTTCAGTTAGTTTTTCCAAGACACTTTCCCTCCTCTCTAATAAGTATTTTTTTCTGTTGACTCTTGTGACTCTTGTGTTTCACGTCTTACCCGATGCTACTTATAGATAACATACTGCGCTGACTGCTGCCAATACCTAATTTTAATATACTTAAGCATTGAACGTTTTTTGAAGTCCTAAAATCCATCCATCCATCCATTATATCTATTAGAGCATTCACAGCCCAATCCCCATTCCTTCCCCCATCCCTATAATTTGCAGAATACAAGCACTTTTAGCAAAAAAGAGAGCTCCATCCCGATTCCCATTTTGGGTTTAAATTTGCAGACAAAGTTTGAGTCCCCAAATTTGGGGACTTTTGTTGCTACCTGCAAATCCTCTCTCTCTTCATCCTAATAATATAAAATAATATTTGTAGTAGTGAGTGGATTTTGGTAGTTAAAATTGTAAGTGAAAGAGAGAGAAAGAAGTAATATAAAAAAGAATATAGGGATAGGGGAATGGAAAATGGGGAATGGGATGTAGAAACTTTTTGATAATTTTGGGGATTTACTATTTTTATTTGGGGATTTACTATTTTTAGTAAGTTTTTGAGGTTGGGGATGGGGAATGGGATGTGAATGCTCTTATATGCCAACAAGGTTTTTCATGGTTATTTAGTAAATTACATATTTACCCTTTTATCATAATAATGTAAAAAAAATGTTGGACATTGGAATTGAACCCATGACCTTCATTTTAGAGATGAATTAAGTTCACATCACTAACCATTACACCAAAGATATTTTGTGTATCTTTTTAAAAATCATCTACTACATTTCTAAAACCTCATTTATTATATTCTATTTAACATTTATTTTAAAATATAATCAAGATAAAATTATCAACATATGCATCGCTTGCTAATATTGAAAAATATTATCACAAATTTCTTCAAAAATTTAGTATTATAGATGAATTATGTTATCTATCTTTTTTATATAATGTAGGCCAATATGATATTTTGACTAACTCTGAAAAGACTAACTATGCCTTTGATTTATAATTGTTATTCTCATTTAGGAGTGTAAATGAATCAAAATGTTTGTGAGTTGCTCGAACTCGGCTCATAAAATATTTGAATTTCGTTCAATAGTTTTCGAGTCGAACTCGAGCTTAAATACTTTACCGAGCCGAGTTCGAACTTCAAATTACTCGATTCGTAAGATTCACGAGCCTAATCGAGATTTTATCGTTTTGACTTTTTATATATTTTTTATTTATATATATTTCAACACAAATATTTAATATTTTTATTTGAACAAAACCTGAATCGAACCATTCATATTCATTCTTTTGCCGAAAAAGGGTAAAATTAGTTCGATCTTTAGAATCAAGTTCGGACGTATCGAACTTTTTATGAACCAATCTTCAAGCTTAAAATATAAAGGTCGATCGAACTCGACTGAACATTTTAGTCGAGGTCAAACTTGAGTCTTACACTGTTTGACTCGCTCGACTTGATTACACCCCTACTCTCATTTTTTTCGGGTAAAATATTTTAATTGAATAAAAAATATAATTTTAGGGAAAAAACAAAATTTGTTGCACATGAGATTTGAAATTCATATATGTTAACCGAAAGATATTTAGATAATAGTTATGCTAGAAATATTATAAAATAGATTACAGACTATATTAAAAAATTAGAGATCTAAACTGTTTTATCTATATTATTGGAATATATATGATACTTACTAGATAAATATAGCATATTGTACAAAATTGCATGCCAAACTTTTAGTGAATTTTATTATTGCATTTTATATAAGTACATTTGCATTGAATCGGTTATTATGATTGTTCCAGGATAATTTATAACTAGCATAAGGAAAAATGGAATAATTTATATATGAGATGTAGAATCGTATTGATTCAATTATATAATTGAAAAGATACATAGTTTGGTTAGAGTATAACATGGTAAATAAGATTATAGCTTCTATACAAACAATTATAAGATTAAAATGTATAACTATGTTGATGAAAGATAGATATTTAATAAAAAAAATATTGCATTATATATAATGCACAAGTTATAATAACCGATAAGTTGAATTTAGGGAATGTAAAAATGGTTGGAATTAAGAAGATAGATTCTAGAAATAATAAAATGTATATATATATTTTAAATTAATATAAGTGAGTTTTTAAAATAAAACTACATGTAATATTCATACACACACACACACACACACACACACATATATATATATATAGTTGTTGGATTGCTTGTAGAGCTTCTTTCAAGAAATAAAATATATGATCATGCATGGTATATAAATCCATCATTTTGTAGTAAAAAAATATCAATATCACTATCAGCACTGCCACAAACAATACATCGCTAACATCACCATCATTATCATCACTGATATATCACCATTAGCACACCATCATGATCACGCACCATAACCAAAGTTACCAAAATATTGATTGCAACCACATTAACACCATCAGAATCAATAAAACCAAAACAAAATGATTAAAAATTCAACTCATGTTACACAAATTTGAATCCGAATCACTAAAATTTTGAACACAAATTACTATAATATTCCAGATTTGAAAATTTGTTCAAGTTCGAAGGTGTTGGTAATGGTGTTGCTGATGATAGAGTGGGTGAAAATGACTCGATGGGCGCTACAAACTCATATCTATTGAGAGATGACAAAGTAGGAGATGATTGAGTTAGAGGAGGCGTGATTAGGAATGTGGTTGGAATTCGATGATAAACATATTGGTAAGTCAATTTGATGACAAGAAGAAATTGCAAAATGATGATGGTTTATACACACACTTCATATCTCTCTTTTTCATAAACACACATTATATATATAGGATTTTACTCTAATAAAAACCACTCTTAGACTAGAAACTAAATAAAAAAAATTCTAAATCGCATTGGAATATAGCACATAATGTATGCAAACTGATTGTTGGGAGATGGAAAAAAATACAGTGTAGTTAGATTTCAAAATATATTCAATAATATTTTTTTATAAATTCTACTATAATATTAATATCATATAAATAACACTTTTTTTAAAATAAAAAGGGATGATGTGGGATTATGTATGGGAGGGTGTATTTTAATTGTGTTTGGTGCTTCTGGGGGTCATTAGATTAGATTGACCCAAGGGCTTAAATTATTTTTGGTATATATTTTAATTTTGATTTCTATTTGATCACTAGCCTATATATATATATATATATATATATATATATATATATATATATATATATATATATATATATATGATCAGGATTAAATACAAACTTTTCTTAAATACAAACTTACAAACTTTTTTTGTTCAACATATTTATAACTTCACATCATTTATCAAATAATAATTAAAATTTTATTTAATACACATAATTTAATTATTCAAAATCCTTTTAGGGTTCACCAATATCAAAATAGGAGTATAAAAATATGAAATTTTATTTGTTTAATATGAGGTGTGTTGAACCGTAGTATAAAATTTGTTGAACGAATATTACAAAATTCTTAACTATCCTTCTAGGGTTCACCAATACCCAATTAGGGTATAGAAATATGAAATATTATTAATTTAATACATTTTTCTTAATTATACTAATGTAAAATTATTTTATATATTTGGATTCAACACAAGTATAATTATTGTTCAATAGATAATGTTGAACTCAAGCTATATATCTGTTGAACATCCATTATAAAAGAATTTCAATTTTTCGTAAAAACGTTGCAAATATGTTTTCAATAAATTATAAAATGTTATAAATATGATTCTGATTTCAATTATGTGTATTTAGTAAATCTTAATTATTATTTTACAAATTATGTTGAACCGAAATTATAAATATGTTGAACAAAAAAGTTTGTATATTTGCATTTAAGAAAGTTTTTACTGGAACTCAGCCCGTGTGTGTGTGTGTGATCATGAATGCTGATGATAAATGGAATACATAAATAGATAAAAAGGTTGTGATAATAGTTGGGTATTACAAGTGATGGTGTGATGGGTGGCCGAAATTGGAAGGGGCATGAGGGTGGAGGTGGAGAAGTAAATTATGTTTGAATGTGTGGCTAAGATTAAATATAGATATAAAATATAAAAGCCTCAAATTAGTTTTCAGTTCTCATTTTAGTATAGGTTCTTATTTTAGCACTTGCCTAAATATATAACATATATGAATTTACTAGCTCATGGTTAGATTTTAGAAACTGCGAATTGTTCACACTTTCACTCGTTTGAAATTATTAGATATGATTATACTGTCATGTTCATAAATGAAATTTAAGTAAGAAGTTTAAGCTAATATCACTTTTCATAAAATTATATTTTTTTCGCAAATAAATCACATCGTCAGTATATAGTGTTTCAAAACTACAAGTCATGTATTTGAAAAATAAAAAAACTGAATTGTATGAATTAAAATGGTTCTTTCATGCTAGTTATTTATAGATACCCAAACAACATCCTCAACACCCCAGCGCCAGACACAATTTTTAGTAAATGGCTAAAAAAACATTTACTGGCTAACATGACTTTAAAATCACAATAATTAATGTTAGTGTTACAAAAGTTTTATAAAAAAATAGAGATTATCATCGTGTGGTTAAAATAGAACATTTAAATACTTAATACTTAGATATCGAATTAAAAATTTTCAAATATTTATAATGAAATTTTAATTTTTTCAATTTTAAAATGATAACATGTAATAGTATTGTTCGAGTTATAATATGAAGAATAATATTAAATGATACGTTTATGAGAAAATTTTTAGCGTATACAAACCCAAAACCATATTTTGTCATATTTTATGAGACAGTAACTTATATTATAATTATTCATGTATTTTGTTAATAAGCAATTCTTTGTTTTTTGAAAAAAATAATAAGCAATTCCTTCTATCATATGTGAAATATTAAATTTATAGTAAAAATAAGTTTAAATTCACATAAAAATAAAACACTCAAATTACAAATAATAGTATTTTTATAATATTTTTTTGGATATATATAGGGGGCTACTCCTAGGGGTGTTCGCTGGTCGGGTTGGCCAGGTTGATGGTGTTTTTGCAACCCGACCCAATTAAATCGGTTTAAAATTTTTTAACCCAACCCGTAAAAAATAATTTCGTAACCCAACCCTACCCATTGTAAATCGGTTTGGATTGGGTTGGTTCGGTTTGAATGGGTTAAATAATTTTATAACAAATTTTTAAAGCCCGCAAAGTATTGCTCATGTTGAGAATTTAAGTAAAATTAAATTACGTATTTTATTGTTAGTATTTATTTAATTAATATTATAATTTTAGTAATGTAAATTATATCGTAAATCAAATACATACACGCCAAATGTAATCATACATCTATAAATAAAAGTATGATATATTGTGTAATGCATATTTGCATATAATATATAGATTTATATTAAATTATAAAATAAAATAAATATTTTATTTTAAGCTACTCCAATACAAACCTCCTTAGAATACAAACCTAAAAACCAAATTTCAATTCAACATTTAAGCTAATCTAATGACCAAAATAGGGGCACCCACGAAAAGTCTTATAATTCTACCCTCTATCCATTCATCGAAAAAAAATTAAAAAATATATATTTTTTTTTTAAAAATGATGACGTGGTAGCAGTTTTTTTTGTTTTTTTTATGAATAGATAGAGAGTTGAATTATAAGACTTTTTTGTGAAGATGCCCTTGGCGGGGCCCTTAGAATATATAAAATATAATATATTTTGTGTTGATTTGTACTTCTCATTTTAAGATAGTGGTTTGTATTTGAGCAAAAACCTATATTCATTTTTCCAGAAATAAGCAAGATTTGTGCTGCCCTCATATTACAAATGAAACAAAATTGCAACTCTCAAGTATGTTTTGTTTCTTGAAATGCATTATGTGAACGCTAGAATATTAAAAAAAATGCTTCATTTTTTTTAAAAAATAAATACTGAATTATATGTCTTCAAGTTGTCCTTAAGTAAGGAACATGAGAATTAATTGAGATTAAAGAAAACAAAAAACAAGGAATCAAGTTCCATGTGCAAGATATATAGAATATTAAGAAAAACATGCTTCATTTTTTTTAAAAAAATAAATACTAAATTATATGTGTTGTGGAATAAAAACTAGGTTACGAGCATTGCGGCTAGGGTTTGTGTGTATTTAATGCTAAGGTGTGTGAGCTTCGTGCTTTAATGGCTGCTCTTGTCCTCGTGGCTGAATCTGCCTTCACAAGATGCCTACGTACTTTGATGAATATCAAAGATCAAGCCAAAAACGTAGTTCTAGGATGAGGGGTTTGACCCTTTATATAGGTTGAGAAGCCTCAGAATTATAGTAGGGTTAGGTGACTTAGTGGGCAAGTCAGCCTTGAGGAAGGTTCTAGACTCCCTCCTTGTAGGAGTCGGTTTCCTTGTATAACTATGTGCCTTGGAGGCTACTCTTTGGGGAGATAATATCCTTATTTGACTTGTATTTTCCAGCTGTTAATTATCCCTCAATATTAATTACGAAATTAAAATTTAATTAGGGTTTTTTGGCCATCTGGTGGGCCCCATGCTTGAACCATACTGGGTCTAATTATTCCCACATTAAATGTGTTTTAAAGGCTTACTTTTAGCCCATATCATTTGCCCCCAACTTCTAGGAAAACTGATCAGGTTTTCCTTGAAGTTATAACGACCTTATTCGAGACTTAGGTCAGGGTTCATATTTATACACTAGTGTTTCATAGATATCGTCTCCTTGTAAAGTGTGGAGTGACCTACACATTTACGACGATTTGCCATATTTGAGGCTAAGCAATTACTTTTCAAGTAACTTCTATTACTGAATTATTTTTACTCATCTATTTCAAGGATTTATTCATAAAATTCCTTATATCATTCATATTTATCCTAATTCTTAGGATTTATCAAGTACCCACAGGTATCTTCTTCATTTCACCGAAATTTTCATGTCCACAGGGATTTTATGTCAAAAAATCAATTATTTTCGACCAGGATTTATTATTTTCGACCAGGATTTTCGACCAGGATTTCGACCAAGATTCTAGTCGAAATAAGGCCTTCAAAGTTTCCTGATCGAAAGGTTTTTCGACCAGGATTCCTGGTCGTTTCGACCAGGATTCTGGTCGAAATAAGGGCTCGATTTTGTTCTGCTCGAATGACTTTTCGACCATGATTCCTGGTCGTTTCGACCAGGATTGTGGTCGAAATAAGCATCGAGATTTGTCTGGGTCGAATGACTTTTCGATCAGGATTCTTGGTCATTTCGACCAGGAATCTGATCGAAATAATGGCCTCAAAATGTCTTGGTCGAACTACTTTTCGACCAGGATTCTTGGTCATTTCGACCAGGAATCTGATCGAAATAAGGGCCTCAAAATGGCTTGGTCGAACTACTTTTCGACCAGGATTCTTGGTCATTTCGACTAGGAATCTGATCGAAATAAAGGCCTCAAAATGGCTTGGTCGAACTACTTTTCGTCCAGGATTCTTGGTCATTTCGACCAGGAATCTGATCGAGCTCGATACTGTTGGGCTTTCAACAGGCCTTAATATTTTTTGGCCTTTTAAGACTTATTTTATATTTTTATGAATATATAAATATATACTCTAATTTATACTTAATGGGCTTGGCCTCATGGCTGTAACGGGCCTGTTCGGACCTTTTTGGGCCCAAGTTCCAGATCCTTCTATAGGATTTAGGAATTTTGAATTTTCTAAAAATATCTTTGGCATTTAGATATTTTCTGTAAAATATCTTCTCTCAGAAGGTTCCAGAATTGGGCTTTTGTCAATTGGACTTATGTGATGGGCTTTTTGCCGGTCACATACGAATTTTAACCGGTCATTGTAAGTTTTTTTGACCGTTTGAGGGAATTTCAACCGGTTGTAAAAACCTTTATAAGAGTGAGGGTGGAGAGTTCATTTCTCACATTCTCATTTCTTACTTCTCACTTTGCTCTCTAAGCTCTCAGTCATAACATTTCTCTCTAGTTCCGTTTGAAAATTTCTCGGCTATCTCCGGTCTTCTTCTCCGATCATCTTCTCCGTTCAACCTCTTTAAGGTTCAAGCTGCCATTAATGGAGGATAAAACCAAAGCTCGCCTTGCTAAGATGAACTCGGCTTCTTCTAAAGGTACCATTACCATTCGATCTCCATACATGTCTCTCTTAGAAATGTTAAATGAACGAGCTGATGAGTACCCTAGTTTAGCTGAACTTGATGCGTATGACTGTTGTAGTTCATACCATGATATTGATGAAATTGATAGATATAACAAGTTGTAAAAAATTAAGAAACCATACAAACTCGTTCCAGCTGGGCTAGGTGACAGACCTTGTCATTGGAGGCCTAATGCCTTATGTGTCTATAGGGAGAGTCTAGTAGCTGGCCTTCGTTTTCCCTTTCCTGACTTTATCCCTCGCCTATTAGCTGACATTCAAGTTAGCCCTTGCCAACTCCCTCCAAACGCATGGAGGATAATATTATGCTTTATGGTTTTATGCCTTAGACAAAACCTTAATTTATCAGTCCCTCTTTTCCGCAAAATTTTTCAAATCTATAATAGTCCAGCTAAGTACCCTGGCTGGGTTTACATTAAGCTTCACCCCAAGGTGCCTGCCATTTTTAACGGCAAGTATATACCTGACAACAACACTGGGTGGAAAAACGAGTTTGCTTACTTAGAGTGGGAAGGTGGTGATTGGGGCACCATCTTTAGGAGGACCTTTTCAAAGGTTACAGATGGAAGCCACAAAGGGATTGTCCTTGGCCCTGAGGACCAGGCGGCTTTTGAGACTCTAACCAGAGCCGATGATGAATCTATAACATGCCAGAGTCTTATAAATGAAGAATCCCTAAGGGCTGTAGGCCTCTCACGTGTTTCCGAAAGGGGTAAATCTCTTTCCTGCCTTTGTTTTAATTTTCATACTTAACTTATTCCAACTTCGTGTTTTGCTTGTGCTTTCACAGTTGCAAAGATGATCGAGCAGGCTTCCCCTTCTGCTGATGATGAGACATCCAGGATGATTCGAGCTAAGCGGAACGCTGATCCGCGTGAAAAGGCAACTGAACCAACCTTTTTGCGGCCCCATAAGGTTCAGAAGGGGAACCTTAAGTTTGGTGACATAGGCGACTTGGAGGAGAGTTCTCAAGTCAATGTTCAATCTTCTGTTTTTAGGCCATCCTGGGGCTTCAGGAAACGAGATACTGTGGTGGGATCGACCAAACACGCTATGGATTGGTCTCTTAACTCGATCACCCCTCCAGACTACAAAGACTTGGTTGTCAATGGAGGCATCGGGGAATCAGAGGCACTTGGTTCTCAAGCCTTAGCTGTGGTAGGTCTTAAACCTCGCATTCTTTAAATTTCGTACTTATTTACTTTACTTTAACATAATTATTGTTTCTGTGCACAGGCCAACGTTCACTTCCAGAGTTCTCTCTACCACGCTAAAGCTTGGAAGGAGAAAGCCAAGGGGTATGAATCTGAATCTCAAAAGAAAAGCCTTGATATCAACCATCTAGAAGAGAAGCTCAAAGATAAGGATGAGGAGCTGGCCAGTGCTCGGGCAGAGTTGTTAGCTTTGAAGGATGACAGAGAGAAGATCATCGATGACTATCTGGATTCTGATGAGTACAAGACCCTCATGGATCAGCACGATGAGCTGCTATTTCCTGGCCAGTTTTCCAAGGGTTGGAATAAGGCCATTGAGGCAGTTCTGAGGAGCCATCCTGGCTTATTCCAGCCTTCAGACTTCGTGAGCCCCCACCTTCCTGCCCCATTATTAGTTAATGAGCCTGGTTACAGCGAAGAGTTGTTCGGGGAGGATGATGCTTTGGTCAAAGAGCATGCTACCACTACCACTTCAGCCTTGGATCCTAAACTTCCTCTAGTTCGGTCTGGTCCTGCTAATTCTGCTGCGGATGGATCCACTAGCTCCGAGGATGATTCTCCTGCTAAGGAGGCCCCTAAGGCCTCTTAAGCCTTATTTACTTATCTTTTTGCTCATCAGAACTCTTGGTTTTTGCCATTTAACTTAATAGCCTTCGGGCCTTTATTTGTGTAACTTTTAACTTAACTATTTATGCAGTTAGTTTCTGTTGTGTTCATTTTTCTTGCCTTTGCTCATAGTTCGTTAAACTTTAGAATTTTTCGAGTACTTGGCCCCCTGGCTGGTACTAAACTCACAAGCTAGTTCAACATTTGTCTTTCATGTTTATTTTAACAAGGAGGAATAACTCATAGAGAAAACAGAATAGATTCCATTATGCTGTCAAAGGACATCAATAAAATGGGTTCAACCCTTACATAGATACTCTATTCTCCTACTGGGAGCAACATGCTCTATAATGGTTTCATTCGAACCTTATTCCTAATAAATAGATAAAAGTCCAAGTCTTTGTCAAAAGAACTTAAACATAATAAACTTTGAGGTTCACAGCATGCCAAGTTCGGAGCACCTCAACCCCATCCAAGGTTTCTAACTTGTAGGATCCTCGACCTAACACCTTTCTGACTAGATACGGTCCTTCCCAGTTTGGTGATAGCTTTCCTTTCTGGCCGACTCCTGAGGCTTCAATCTTCCTTAGAACCATGTCGCCTTGTCGAAAGAATCTTTCCTTAACTCTCTGGTTGTAGTGAAAAGAGGCTCTCTTCTGATATTCAAAATTTCTAGCATCGGCTTCATCTCTAACCTCGTCAATTAAGTCAAGGGCAAGTCTCATCCCTTCTTCATTAGTTTCTGGTTCATATGCCTCAACTCGAGGTGATGCTTGCATGATCGCTAAAGGCACAACTGCCTCAGCTCCATAAGCCAGCAAGAATGGGGTTGCTCCAGTTGTCACTTTACAAGTGGTACGGTACGCCCAAAGTATGGGCAGAAATTCATCTACCCAAGTGTTCCTAGAGCGTTCGACCCTCTTTTTCAGTCCGTCAAGGATAATTCGATTAGCAACCTCAGCTTGCCTATTAGCTTGTGGATGTGCCACTGAGGTAAAACGAAGCTCAATTGCATTCTCTTCACAATACTTCTTGAACTCTTCATTATTGAACTGTGTCCCATTGTCTGTCACAAGGATTCGTGGGATTCCATACCTACAAATTATATTCTCCCAAAAGAACTGGGCAACTTGTTTGGTGGTTATCTTGGCCAGAGGTTTAGCCTCAATCCACTTAGTGAAGTAATCAATTGCCACTATCAAGAACTTCCTTTGTGCTGAAGCCATGGGAAAAGGACCAAGTATATCCATCCCCCACATCGAAAACGGAATAGGAGAGTTAATTGAAGTTAACATCTCAGGCGGTTGCCTTACAATTGGAGCATGTTTTTGACATCTCTCACATCTCTTGACATAGTCTTGTGCATCAGCCAACATCTCCGGCCAATAGAACCCTAAACGAATGATCTTGTGAGCTAAGGCTCTGCCCCCCAAGTGTTGCCCACAGATCCCTTCATGAACTTCCTCCAATGCTTCTCTTGCCTCTTGAGGCCTTAAACACTTCAAGTATGGGATGACGAACGACCTTTTGTACAGAATGCCCTCAATCAAGGCGTATCTCAATGCTCTTACTGAAAGTTTTCGTGCCTTCAAGGCATTGTCTGGGAGCCACCCGGTTTCAAGGTGAGCTTTGATAGGATCTATCCAAGAGCCCCCTATATCAATTGGTGCCACTAATTTTGAGTTAACGGTCGGGGCCTTCAAGACCTGGAAGTAGACACTCCCAACATAATTTTCTATCTCAGAAGAAGCGAACTTAGACAGGGCATCGGCCTTAATGTTTTCTTCTCTCGGAATGTGCTCAACATAGCACTCCTCAAACTGAGTCATAACAGCCTTTACGACTCTCAGGTATTTCGCCATAGTTTCGTCCTTAGCTTCGAATTCACCATTTACTTGTGATACCACAAGCCTTGAATCTCCACAAACTTTGAGATTTTTGACCCTCATGATTCTAGCCAAACTCAAACCAGCTATTAATGCCTCATACTCCGCTTCATTGTTGGTAGTAGGAAAATCCAACTTTAAAGCATACTCAACTGTGAACCCATCGGGGCTTTGCAAAACCAAACCTGCACCACTAGATTTTGTTTTTGATGCCAAAGCAAACTTTTCTATGGGTGAGTAATTCAACTCAGCCCCATGCAACACTTTGCTCACGTAGTAGATAGGTTTCTGGATTTTCTCATCTTCCTGAAGGAGGACAGCACTCAAGGCTTGTTCAGATACCGCCAGGTATAGGTAAAGGGTCTCCCCGGGACTTGGTTTGGTCAACAACGGGGCTTCGGCCATGTATTTCTTCAGCTGTTCAAAGGCCTCTTGGCTCTCAGGAGTCCATTCAAAATTTTTCACCTTCTTTAATGCTTGGAAGAAAGGCAAGCACTTGTCACCTGATTTGGAGATGAATCTCCCTAGGGCTGCCACTCGGCCCGTTAACTTCTGTACATCCCGTATAGAACGGGGTGGTTCCATGTCCAGAATCGCTTTGATCTTGTCAGGGTTGGCCTCTATGCCTCTCTTTGAAACCATCAGACCCAAAAATTTGCCTGATCCAACGCCAAATCACACTTGGCTGGATTCAACATCATTTTATGGTGCCTCAGCACTTCGAATGCCTCTCTGAGGTGCTTAATATGGTCCGCCTTGACCAAGCTTTTAATCAGCATATCATCAACATAGACCTCCATGGTTTTTCCAATCAGATGGGCGAATATTTTATTCACCAGTCGTTGATAGGTAGCTCCTGCATTCTTTAGACCAAAAGCCATAACAAGGTAGCAGAAAACACCAAAGTCAGTTATGAAGGATACCTTTGGGATGTCATCCTTGTGCATCCTAATCTGATTGTAGCCACTGAATCCATCCATGAAACTCAACATTTCATGCCCAGCCGTGGCATCTATTAATGTGTCAATCCTTGGTAAAGGGAAGCAATCCTTAGGGCATGCGTCATTCAAGTCGGTGAAGTCTATACACATCCTCCACTTACCGTTGGTTTTCTTGACCATCACAGGGTTAGCCAACCATTCAGGGAACTGATTCTCCTCAATAAAACCAGCTTCCAAAAGTTTGTCCACCTCTTGCTTAATGGCCTCTTGCCTTTCGGGAGCAAAATTCCTCTTCTTCTGCTTTATGGTCTTTCGTTTATGATCGACATTCAATTTATGAGTTATGAGTTGGGGATCAATCCCTGGCATATCAGCCGCTGTCCAAGCAAACACATCACTGATTTATTCTAAGAATGTTATCAATTTGCCCTTCAAGGGTTCCTTCAGAGAAGCTCTTACATAAGTAACTTTTCCAGGGTCGCCCAACTCTAGAGGTATGGGAACCAAGTCCTCTGCTGGCCTTCCTCAGTGTTCATCATCACTACGGACATCCATGTCTTCAATCAGGAGTACCTACCCCCCGGCCCCATCAGCTCTCAAAGCAGCCACATAGCAACTCCTGGCCATTTTCTGATCTCCTTTCTATTCCCCAACACCACTACTGGTTGGAAATTTGACCTTCATGTTAGAGGTAGAGGCAACAGCCTTGAACGCATGAAGTCCGGTCCTCCCCAAGATTGCATTGTACGTCGAGGTAGCCTTAATCACCAGAAAATTTAACATCTGGGTGGCTTCCTTAGGTTCTTGCCCTATTGTCACGGGCAGCTGAATAGTCCCTTCAACCTTGGACTCAACTCCGTTAAACCCGTAGATAGGCATGTTAGTCGGGGTCAATTGAGAGTCAGTGTACCCCATTTTTACAAAAGCGTCATGAAACAAGATATCAACAGAAGCTCCATTGTCTATCAGGACCCGCTTCACTTCTGAGTTTGTAATTACAGGAGTTATGACCAACGGGTCGTCATGGGGGAATTTCACCCCTTCAAGGTCCGAATCATCAAAACCAATTACTATCTCGGTCTTAGCACGTTTCGGGGCTTCTCCTACGATGTGCATCACTTCTCTGGCATAGGCCTTTCGAGAGTTTCGGGTTGTGCCGGCCGTTGTTGGGCCTCCCCAAATCATATTGATTACTGGCCCTCGAGGATGTGGGTTACGATCACGATCGTTATCCCTCCTATCATTGTCTCTTCTATCATAATCCCTTTTCTGGGTTCCACGATCTTCACCCTTGGTGAACTTGTTTAACTTTCCCTTTCGGATTAAAAATTCAATTTCGTCCTTTAACTGTCTACAGTCATCTGTATGATGTCCCACATCCCTGTGGAATCTACAATACAGATCCTTGTTTCTCTTTTCGGGATCACCCCTGAGTGGCTTAGGCCACCGAAAGTCTTTATCCTTTTCAATATCTAACAAAATCTGACTCCTAGGAGCGTTCAACCTTGCATAATCAGAAAATCTCGGCCCTAAACCCTTCTTTGGTGATGACTCGGAGTCCTTGTCAGCCCGGGGATACTTGTCCCTAGCGTCGTACTCTTGCTCTGGCTTTCGTTTCTTTGAGTCGTTAGAACCCTTGCCATTGCCTCCTGCGGTTTCCTTCTTCATGCTGTCCTCAGCCTTGATATACTTATCGGCCCTTCTTTGGAGCTCGGCCATGTTTTCAAGAGGGTGTTTTGCCAAAGACCTTTTAAAGAAGAGGTCAGTGGTTCCATGTTCCAGGGCTACCATGGCCACCTTATTTTCCAGATCAGTGATATTCAACGTCTCTTTGGTGAATCGCTTGAGATAATCCCTCAAATTCTCATTCTTCCCCTGCACCACATACATGAGGGATGCAGAACTTTTCTCATGAATTATCCTACTAATGAATTGGCTGATAAAGGCAGTGCTCAACTCCTTAAAAGAGCCAATTGAGTTTGCAGGTAGGCGGCTATACCACCTTTGAGCCATGCCCTATAGGGTTTGAGGGAACGCCCTACACTTTAAGGCGTCACTTGCAGGCTGCAGCAGCAGTGCGTTTGAGAATGTCCTGACATGGTTTGCGGGATCGCCCGTTCCATCATAGGCCTTAATAGACGGCATCTTGAATTTCCTTGAGATATGGGCATTCATCACCTCCTTAGTAAACGGAGGTGTGGGGTCATCAGGGTCCCCAAGTGGCATTAGATCTTTGGGGTTGCTTCTGGGGGTCTCCACCCTTGTCGATTTTTCAGTTTGGGTATCAGCCCTTCTTTGTCTCCTTGAAGGCCTCTCCAAATTTATAATGGGAATCCTCTCTGTAGTTGGGGGAGGCTGAGTTCGATTCAATCTATCTTGTTCTCTTGCTATATCGTCCTTTAACTTTAAGATCTCAGCCTCATAAGCCTTGATCCTCTCAGCAGTTGTCAAAGGGAGTCCATCATGGATCCTTCGTGTCCTTCTTAGAGGTTCTTTGCTAGCACGTCGCCTTTTCGAGGCTTCATCTCGATCATCATCCTCAGATGATGATGAATCATCAGTATAGGGACCAGAGTAGTCATCACACTCTCGATCTCGGATCTGTAAGGCATGACCGCTTGGTCCAGGTTCCCTTCGTCGAGGGGGATAATTAGGCAGCCCATACATCGGGTTGGTATTCAAGGGGAGATCCGTAGTGTGGATCTGTACCCCCGGGGGTAGCGTGCGATCAACGTTACCAAGAGGAGAAACCACCATCTGAAGAGGGTTAGTTTCTTGGCTTTGAAGGACAACCACCGGGTGGGTCCCCTCAACATGGGGAGTCATCCCTGAGGGTTGAGTGAGCAGAGGTTGAATGACCGCCCCTGTTGATGGGGGTAATTGTCCTTCTTCAGTAGTGATAAGCGGATCAGAAGTGGCTGGTGGAGCAGAGTTAAGGGGTATGGCCTCAGTTGATGTTGTTCTTCGTGTTTGAACCATGGTTGACGTTGTCTTCCTACAGACGGCGCCAAATGTTGTGGAATAAAAACTAGGTTACGAGTATTGCGGCTAGGGTTTGTGTGTATTTAATGCTAAGGTGTGTGAGCTTCGTGCTTTAATGGCTGCTCTTGTCCTCGTGGCTGAATCTGCCTTCACAAGATGCCTACGTACTTTGATGAATATCAAATATCAAGCCAAAAACGTAATTCTAGGATGAGGGGTTTGACCCTTTATATAGGCTGAGAAGCCTCAGAATTATAGTTGGGTTAGGTGACTTAGTGGGCAAGTAAGCCTTGAGGAAGGTTCTAGACTCCCTCCTTGTAGGAGTCTGTTTCCTTGTATAACTATGTGCCTTGGAGGCTACTCTTTGGGGAGATAATATCCTTATTTGACTTGTATTTTCCAGCTGTTAATTATCCCTCAATATTAATTACGAAATTAATATTTAATTAGGGTTTTTTGGCCATCTGGTGGGCCCCACGCTTGGACCATACTGGGTCTAATTATTGCCACATTAAATGTGTTTTTAGGACTTATTTTTAACCCATATCAATATGTCTTCAAGTTGTCCTTAAGTAAGGAACATGAGAATTAATTGAGATTAAAGAAAACAAAAAGCAAGGAATCAAGTTCCATGTGCAAGATATATAGAGCCAAATCATAGTGGAATTCATAGTCCTGGCTAATTGGTTGAGATTACAAGTAGGAGATAAGATGGGTAATGAAAATAAATGTGGAGTTTATAATTTCTCTGTTTGTGGCTATGGCTATTCATATTCCCCTTTACAAAGGAAAAAAAGTAACTAGTCCGTACTATTTCTTTTGTTTCTAGGCATATATAGCTGGAATTTAAAATGGGACAAAAATGAAAAGACTTAATTAAAAGTCTCCCCAGTTCCTACAACGAGGGACGGGCGACATTTCAATAAGACCATCTCCGACCCTCTCTGCTCTATAATTATATATGTCTAGTATAACTAATTACAATTAATAAATCTAGCCGCCACCCATCTTCTTCTTCTTTCACCCCTATACTAAATCTAATCCTGTGTGTATTAAGACATGTAATCTAGACTCCCCTTCCACCGGCGCCGTCCACCGCCCTCTTCACAACCCTCTCCCTCTCCAGAAAGCCGCCGCCCGGAAAAGCTCTCCATTTATCTCCGATGAGAGTAGATGAAGTTTTACCCCTTTTTTCAGTTTTCCAAATAAATCGAGCTGGATTTCTGAAACTTTTGAAGAACCCATTCGGATTTTTCAGTTTAGTTTTTAGATTTTAGACGATATGTTTTTTTAGTTGTTTTATTTTCAGTTTTGAATGTCTTGCTTTTTTGGCATGTGTCTTGCCTTTTGGCATGTGGCTTGGTTTGTTCGTCTTCCAGTATGGCATTTTGGTTCGATGAAGGTTCATTTTGTAGGGGCTTGTGGGTGGATTAATTGAGGTTCCAATTCAGAGGAAGTTATTATGTCTATAAAGCTTATCTTGGATCTATGGATATATGCTCAAAAAGAGCGCGAGATCAATTTAACGGAAGTCAGGATCCAGATCAATGTAGATGCGGTATTTTCTGAAGTTTATGGGCTCTTTTGTTCATATGCCTCGAGATTATGGATATTCCTTTTGTCGTTCTTGGTATTGTACTGTTTTTTATTTTTAAACGGTCTGCGAACCGCTTAGCTCACTTTGTAGCGAGTTATTGTAGTTCTATAGCTGATCGTATCTGGTCGATGAGTAATGCTCATCTAGAGTTCATTAATGTATTGATGAACGTTTTGAAGTAATGAAAGTCATTTCTTTCTTGGCAAAAAAATAAAATTACAATTAATATCCTTTCTCTACATTGTATATATTTAACGTATTAGCAATTAGCATGAGCACATATGTATACATGCGGAGTCAATATTATTATTAGGTTAGTTACCAATTACACATCTTATCACGAATTGAGTAATTAAGGTATTAACGATTATATGGGAAGAGAACATTTTTTTAAGGACACTCCAAAAACAAGTAATGTTAGGATAAGGAATGAACAGCTTGGGGAGCACATGTAGTGCCGCTTCCGCATCATCTTGCTTAAAGGTATGGACCAATCGTTGCAGCCAGTACAATTACATTCCCTACTTATTCATAGACCCGAATTCTTGCAAAATGACAAGATACTCTGATTCATGACTCCACTATGTAGAAAAAGGAAAATGCTAAGTCACGCGTCAGAATGTTATTGGTACTAATTGAAATAATAATGATGGACCCTTACATTCACATAAATTTTACCAATTAAAACCTCCCAAAAATGCCACGTCATTCAAGAACTTAATTTGAGAACGCTTTCGAGATACGTAGCATTGCTCACAACAAAACACATATTGAGCTACTAGCCTACTACTAACAACAAATGATTGAAAACCATCCATCGAATGCTCTTGTATCAACATGATATAAAAAAACGTCCCGATATAAGAATTCGTAGATTTGTTCTCTTCATAGTTCAAACTATGAAGCAGGGCACATACACAGAAGAAAGAAAGAAAGAAAGCTCTGATCCTGGGCCTGAACTTGACAGGATGGTCTTTGGACTTGAGGGGAATAATTAAGCCGAGTAGTTCACATGCATGTGTAGGTGGTAGTTAAGGTGTCTTCCAAATCAACCACTATCACCATCACCTTTAATTATAGTAAAATATCATCTATAAAATTTTTGTTTTGGTCGTGTAAGACACAACTGATTTCTCAATGATTTTAAGGACATTTTGACCATTCAGCATTTTAAACAAGACTCACAACCTCATACTCCTGTTAGCTCCAGACTGCAGCAATCTGAAAGAGGCTTAGCATAGACCCCCGTTATCACATACACAACCACGTAGGCCTTCAATTATTATTTTCGCTCAGTATCCTTTCTTCTCTCATTCACAACTTAGCTCCTCTGATCTATTTTGTTGGACAAAAAATCTAGGAACAGGGTATAATGATATAGATATTATTATTGATGACTATGGATTACAATGAACCCAGGAGATTAACTTCTCCTGAACAAGGCAACCACCACTCCATCCTTTAGCAGGAGAAAGTAGATTCAATTGTCAAAAGTGGTTGCAGCATATAAATATCAGTATGTATCAGGTGAAAAAGGACAAAAATAAAATGTAAAAAAAAAACACATTACCTGTTTTTTTGACGGCATACATTCTCTAAATCTGTAAATCCATTATATTATATATATTATAGGCCAACATGGCCTTTTCACCCATTTAGTAATTTACTAGAATAACCCTGCAGTCATGTTAATGTTAAAAAAATTGATTTCAATGAATTCGAATCCATGACCTCCATTTACCAAATTTCTTTTGTCCACATTATTACCACTACACTAGAACACTTTTTAAAATCATTAACTGCATACACAAATAATCCCCACTTGCTACATTTCCTTAATAATCACAATATTTTTATGTCCACACGTACACTTTTTAAAATCAATAATTGCATACACAAACAATTCACTTGCTACATTCCCTTAATAATCACAATATTTTTATGTCCACATGTATTACCACTATGCAGGAATACTTAATGATACATTTTTTAAAATCAATAACTGCATACACAAGCAATCCACTTGCGGCATTCCCTTTAATATTTATTTTTAAATTTATTCATGATAAAATGAATTAAAATGCTAAGAACATGTAAGCTATTTTTAACTGAATAAATAATCGACTGAATGTACATGTATTTAATATAAAACTTTAAATATAAATGATACAAATTCAAATGATACATGAATGACAATATTTATAGATGACCATTTCTCCCGTCTACCCGACCCTGATCTAATCACTTTCCCGTTTGAAGATTCGGGAAATTTTTCGGATTTGGGACGGAAAACATGGAATGTTATAAAATAAAAATTTGGGGGATGGGAATGAGCTCAGGGATTAAGGCTTCTCGGCCCGATCCCCAATTCCCGTTCCCCAACCGATTATCATATTTAAGAAAAATAAATTTATATATATATATATATATATATATTTACTAGACTATTAAAAAATACATGTAATTCAAATATTAAAATTTTCTATAAATTTAATATTTCATAAATAAATTTTATTTTAATAATATTTTTTCATTATTTATTATAAAAATTAATTCAAATCGCTATTTAAAACAAAATAATAAATTTAGCAAATTAATTTTATTATCCAATATATTAGGGAATATATAAATTTTAATTAAAAAATAAGAATCCCCAAATTTTTGTAGGGATCCTTGTTCCCCGTTCGGGGTAGGAATCTGGGAGGAAAATAATCCCCATTTTGGGATCGATGCGGGTTCAACGATTAGTTTCAATATTTTAATTTAAAAAAAGTTCAAAATTTTAATTAAAAAAAAAATTAAAATTCACGATTTCTCGCGACGATACCTATTTTCCTTTCAGGATAGGAATCGGGAGCGAAATTATTCTCGTTCGAGAGTCGGAACAGGTTCAACGATTTTGTTCGAATTCGGGGATAGGGATGGGTATAGCACTCCCTAACGTTGAATTGACCTAGTGCCCATTCCCAAACAACATGAATTCATTTCGTATTAACTTTGGACATCTAGATACGAGATACACTCAACTAAATACCAACAAAAGAATAGGTACAACATTTTTTTTTATCAACTTAAGAACAAATAGTTATACAACTAAATAGTTGACAATAATATGTTAATCTAATTTGTTGACAAATGTTAGATGAGTTTAATTGAAATTCAAAATATATAGTGTTAATCACAATAACATTCGAAAAACGTATACATGTTAAATAAT
Organism: Saposhnikovia divaricata; assembly: GCA_036435485.1. Classification (NCBI taxonomy): domain Eukaryota; kingdom Viridiplantae; phylum Streptophyta; class Magnoliopsida; order Apiales; family Apiaceae; genus Saposhnikovia; species Saposhnikovia divaricata. Next base: position 238,714,611 of record CM071594.1, on the reverse strand, counting down.
AATAATAATAATAATTTTATCATAATACCTATTCAAGTCGTAACCACAACAATAATAATTTTATATAAATATGAAAATGCAGGTCGATGAGAGGTTGTAAAGATGATTGAGAGATGATCGAAGAGAGTAAAGATGAACAAACCTAAGGTTGTTAAAGACGAAAGAGAGGTGGTGTGGCAAAATGAATGTCTATATATGATGTGGTTGAAGGAAGGAACGACTCTGAGAGATATAGCGAAGTGACAAGATAGTGGTCGGAAAGAGGACGAAGTGAGAAGATACCCGATCAGTAATAAATTGGAGGAGATGTGTACTAGAATAACCCTACAGTCATGTTAATGTTAAAAAAATTGATTTCAATGAATTCGAATCCATGACCTCCATTTACCACATTTCTTTTGTCCACATTATTACCACTACACTAGAACACTTTTTAAAATCATTAACTGCATACACAAATAATCCCCACTTGCTACATTTCCTTAATAATCACAATATTTTTATGTCCACACGTACACTTTTTAAAATCAATAATTGCATACACAAACAATTCACTTGCTACATTCCCTTAATAATCACAATATTTTTATGTCCACATGTATTACCACTATGCAGGAATACTTAATGATACATTTTTTAAAATCAATAACTGCATACACAAGCAATCCACTTGCGGCATTCCCTTTAATATTTATTTTTAAATTTATTCATGATAAAATGAATTAAAATGCTAAGAACATGTAAGCTATTTTTAACTGAATAAATAATCGACTGAATGTACATGTATTTAATATAAAACTTTAAATATAAATGATACAAATTCAAATGATACATGAATGACAATATTTATAGATGACCATTTCTCCCGTCTACCCGACCCTGATCTAATCACTTTCCCGTTTGAAGATTCGGGAAATTTTTCGGATTTGGGACGGAAAACATGGAATGTTATAAAATAAAAATTTGGGGGATGGGAATGAGCTCAGGGATTAAGGCTTCTCGGCCCGATCCCCAATTCCCGTTCCCCAACCGATTATCATATTTAAGAAAAATAAATTTATATATATATATATTTACTAGACTATTAAAAAATACATGTAATTCAAATATTAAAATTTTCTATAAATTTAATATTTCATAAATAAATTTTATTTTAATAATATTTTTTCATTATTTATTATAAAAATTAATTCAAATCGCTATTTAAAACAAAATAATAAATTTAGCAAATTAATTTTATTATCTAATATATTAGGGAATATATAAATTTTAATTAAAAAATAAGAATCCCCAAATTTTTGTAGGGATCCTTGTTCCCCGTTCGGGGTAGGAATCTGGGAGGAAAATAATCCCCATTTTGGGATCGATGCGGGTTCAACGATTAGTTTCAATATTTTAATTTAAAAAAAGTTCAAAATTTTAATTAAAAAAAAATTAAAATTCACGATTTCTCGCGACGATACCTATTTTCCTTTCAGGATAGGAATCGGGAGCGAAATTATTCTCGTTCGAGAGTCGGAACAGGTTCAACGATTTTGTTCGAATTCGGGGATAGGGATGGGTATAGCACTCCCTAACGTTGAATTGACCTAGTGCCCATTCCCAAACAACATGAATTCATTTCGTATTAACTTTGGACATCTAGATACGAGATACACTCAACTAAATACCAACAAAAGAATAGGTACAACATTTTTTTTTATCAACTTAAGAACAAATAGTTATACAACTAAATAGTTGACAATAATATGTTAATCTAATTTGTTGACAAATGTTAGATGAGTTTAATTGAAATTCAAAATATATAGTGTTAATCACAATAACATTCGAAAAACGTATACATGTTAAATAATAATAATAATAATTTTATCATAATACCTATTCAAGTCGTAACCACAACAATAATAATTTTATATAAATATGAAAATGCAGGTCGATGAGAGGTTGTAAAGATGATTGAGAGATGATCGAAGAGAGTAAAGATGAACAAACTTAAGGTTGTTAAAGACGAAAGAGAGGTGGTGTGGCAAAATGAATGTCTATATATGATGTGGTTGAAGGAAGGAACGACTCTGAGAGATATAGCGAAGTGACAAGATAGTGGTCGGAAAGAGGACGAAGTGAGAAGATACCCGATCAGTAATAAATTGGAGGAGATGTGGGGTTTCCTACCTGATCAGCAATAAATTAGAGGAGATATGAGATAGACATATGGGTAGAAGAGAAAATAGATATTTAAAATATGTTGTGGCTAAGATTGAAAGTAGGTAAAAAATTGTTGTTGTGGTGATTTTTTTAGGATTTTTACTGAAAAACATTATTATCGTGTTAATATTTGATAGATGACGATTAACTCTAATATACCACTTTTATCGGTTATCCTTCTCGCATTACAAAAGTACCACTATAAATATGATTCTCGAAATTTAGAGTGTGCTAATAATTTGAATTTAGAACGATTATACCTGCTGAATCGATAGACCGTTGCACGTGAAAGGTAAAATAGATTGATAAAAGGATAAAATGGATTTTATCACAAAATTTAAAAAAATATTATATAAATTAAAACGTGGCCCGAGCCTTGCACGGACTATCATGCTAGTTGTAATCCATAAACCAACTGATATATGCGGTGTATAATTAATAGATTAGGTAAGCAAGTGTGAAGGAAGAGATGGTTTTGGTTTATTTATGTATATTTATTAGTAACATTAAAATTAATATATAGAGTTAGTCTCATTTCACAAAAACACTTATAACTAACATTTCATGATTTAACTAGTCTCATTTCACAAAAACACAGTACACTGGACATATAACTAACATTTCATGATTTAACTAAACGTTGTATCATATGCAATGTCACTATCGGATTAGTAATGTCAATGTCACCATCCGATTATTAATCTATTCAACCAAACATCAGCCGCGTTAATCAGTTAATTAGTTACTTACACATTTACATTACCTAGTAATTCAGGCATCTCTCATTTGTGTGTTTGGATTTAGTTTATGCAGCATTACTACCATACGCCCTCAGTCCTCTTTTAACTTCATCTTTCAAAATTATTATTGACCTAGTAAAAAGGAACTTAGCCCTGATCTGTTTCTTGATGACATCCTTTATTAATGATCTTTCTTGTATCACCAGGAGTATGCTGATTTAATATCCTATACACATTACAGGTCCTTCGAAGTGGATCTGTATCTGAGAAAGTAAAATGTATACAAGTGTTTCCTATCCTGGAAAGAAACACATACAAAATTTTATTTTGTGATACATCTCCCACACATTTATGCATATACGTTCACAAAAGATTCTAGTAGCTCAGCTAAGTTTGTGTTAAATTTTTGTTCATTCTGCTAATTGTTTCTTCATAATTATTTTTCTAGGATTACTTGAGTGAAAATGTGTACATGAAATTAAAGTGTGTCATGAGCTGAAGAATTTAATTGTACGAGGTTTTACAAATGTGATCTTTCTTTACATCAAACTATGCAGAGAAGAGGAAACCATGTCTTGCAGGTTTCGATCATTTTGAAAGTTTATGACACGCCAACGCCCCAAGTGAAAATGCCAACACAGCTGTTATAACAATCCCCTGGTTCTCTTTAAGATGTTTCACTATACTTTTACGCTTTGGAACTGTTACATATAAAACCTCATCTTGAAACTTCCCGGTGATCTTTTCACTAATTGAATTCTCCGGTATCTTAAAAGTTTTCTGAAAACGCGTTACCAGTTTGTTTCCATCTGTTTGTCTTTCCCCGCTGGTCATTATCTCGCCCCTGTTATTCACTTGAAGTCTCACTTCTTCTTTCCTAAAACCTTACATTAGTTAATATTTAAGAATGGTTAATAGAGTATGGTTTAGCAAGATATGAAATCATATACACTTGTTTATCAAGAAAAAAAATGAATATTAATACGTTGTAAAGGAATTAGTATATAGTTTAATTACCAGGAAGATGAAGGACAAGATAGTGAGAATCTGAGTCCTGACTCCAACTCGAAGGAGGTACAAAGTCTTCTAGCATTGCGGTATATGATCTTTTCTTACCAGCATAGGCCTTTGTTTCCCTAGTATTTGTCATTGTTGAACTAGTATGTATCAGAAAATTTGTATGTAACAGAGTTCGTTGAAGTTAATTGTGTGGATGTTAATTGGTTACAAGTGATATAAGGTTACAGATAATGAAATTATTATTCCTAACTTTTGTTTTGGATTTTGATCACATATAGGAGGAGGGTTCATGACTTCATACAGCCAGCTCTGCCAAGTTTCTATGTATTCCTTGCTTTTCTTGAGCCTCGTTAACAATTCCGGTTATTGAAAAATTAGGTTTTACATGTGAAAACATACCATAAACTTGAACAGGGGTAATCCAAAGCAGAAATGTAGCTAAAAGTGAGGGTCAAGGCAAGCATGTGTAGTTTCTATTTCCTGTACTGAAATTTGAGATTCAAAGAAATACATTGTTGGTCTAAATAGAGAAGGATACACAAGAAAACATAAGCATGAAAGTGAAGATGTGATATATGTTACTAGTCATGGATCGAGTTCTTTATATGGACTACAAAATACAAACTGAAATGCAGAAATTAATATCAGTTGATGAGATTTATTTTTGGACCGATTGCTGCCACTAATTCAATGTTTAAGAGAATACTAAGGCATAATTTTAAAATATAGATCACAGCATTGTTTCTGTATTCCTAAATTGCTCATATGTATAAAGAAACATTAAAGCTTGGCTGTCTGTACGAGAGTAATATTTCACAATGGTTTGAATTAGCAAATTTTCGACGACTTTTCTATACATGACAGCACAGTCGAAGTAAAAGAAAATTAAATAAATTGTGCTTTCCAACTGGTCTAATCTTAAGTATTATGCGAAAACTTTAAACATGGTTCATTTTGTTGGATTTTTTTTTAAAGTTTTGTTTTGGAAAAGCTTGGCTAATCTTGGTTGTGACAACCCGGGTCAAATCCCGAGTCTTTTTTGAAAATCGGGTCAAGTTCTAATTCCGAATCCGAAATAAGCCAAAGTAAACTGACCCAAATGCAGCCAACTTGGGTAATCCACAAGCCCAAGTCCCTGTGCACCAGACTTAATTCAGCGAGGACATAATCAACGTACAAGTTTCAGTTGAGAAAAACAAGTTTAAGAAGATCCTGGCCTCGTTGGTTTTGAACGATAAAACTTTAAAGATCTTTTATTCTAGCCAAATTCGCTTTATGCCTTTATTCAAGAGCTTAAATTTGAATCCAGTTTCCAAGATTTTAGAGTACAACAAGAACAAAATATTCTGGTAACTAAAAATGGATGCTTCCCAGCTTGAGATGTCTTTTAAGGACCAGAGATCAGATCCTAGAGCAAAACTCGGGCTGTATAACCTACAACGCAAAATGCTCGAAATCAGCAGCTGTTTGTTATGCACTGTTACAAAATTCCTTAGTAGCATAGGTTTTGTGAAAAATCTATGCTACTAAGGAATTTTGTGAAATACTTTGGTTTGGAATCGCTCACTGGCAAAAGCTAAAAGAGTCGGTAAATTATGTAGGTAAATAGGTACTTCAGTCATACAAATGCCATTGCATTGTAAAACTTGTATAGATTGTTGATATTCATGTCTTTTCCGCTGTATCATGTTATGCGATGCATGTATATATGTTGATTCTGATCCTATGAAAGTCGATTTCAAGCAACTTCTAGTGAAAATGTAAACATGTATTTAATATTTTACCACGAGTTTATACATATTTATTTATGTGTTACAAATTGTGTTCTTGCTATTACGAGCTAGCCGGTAGAAATTCATGGTAATTATATGATAAATTATTTATTTCCTCTTCAAGGAGACTACAGTAATATCGAAGACGTTCTCAGTTTTCTCGCTAGAGAGATGCTCACTGATATGCATCGCAAATCTTTCAAATATCTGATTCATGTAACAACTTCCAAAATGACTAGTAAGCATCGGCTCCGTTACAGCTCGAATTGTTTTAGCAATGATCTCGCCACTGCTATTCCCAAACTTCATCATTTCATCTTCAGTACTGCACAAATTCCAGTTGACTTCAAAGGTTTCTAGTCTATCAAGACTAAAGGAACTCTCGGATTTGATTATTGCCTCCAATTCAGCGGTGCAAGGGCTTAAAAGCGGTAGATTGAATGAATTGATGTCCTCCTCAAGAAGTAAACCCTTGCAAGATAATTAGATTAGCAAACATAAGGTGTGTGTTAATATGACAGATTTACTTGTTCAACGATGAATTCGTGGCAACTAATATATTTATTATTCGTACCTCAACCAACATGTCCTGAAGTGACTTTGCCAGTAATGCATATATGTAACAGGAATCTTTGATGGTGTGATCTTCAAAGGTCCTGCCAAGAAGTGTTAGTACCATCCGGCCATCAGGAATTATTTCTTGGGATCTCATGCACAAAAAATTTGTGAAATCTCTTTTAAACTGATTAAAGTATGCTTCATAAACACCATGAGGGCTCGATTTTGTCAAGTGAATATTTTTTCCGTTATTATCCAGCAATTTGTCAGGAACCTGCGCGTTGTTATTCTAAAGCGTAAGATATAATTGTAAATTTAATGCTATATGAGATATTGAGTTTATAATTACCTGAGAGAGCCAGTGCACACTGGATGAAGAATGAACGAAGTGTAGACTTTTACTTGGAAAAAGTCTTGTATAAAATGAACCTGGCACTCCGGATATAAAACAGTTTACTGATTTTTTATGATCCTTATAATCATTTTCAAGTTTTGAGTAAAATGGCTGTGTCATTTTAAAAATTTGGTTGAAATCATTATTTTGAAGATCATTTAGAAATACTTGAAACTCATCAGGTGCTTTCAGATTTTTCTCTTGGCATGCTGCATGAACACTATTAATTAGATTTTCAATAATCAAGAAAGTGTTAGGTCCAGAAGAGCATCCCAGATCAGCTAGCTTAAAGCAATCGGGGAATCCATTGATACCATAGTCCTCGATAGTGTCTTCTATAACTGCCCCAGATCTCAACATAACATGTTTCTGGAGATGACAAAAATGGTTTTAAATATCATGCAAACAATCGAAATATAATTATTTAGACGCATAGTAAGAGAGATCGAGACCTGAAGGTTGGAGCTTTTAGCATAACTAGCTTCAAGATTGCCTGCATTCATGTGCAGAACATTTAGTAAATCCATCATTTCAGTTAGTTTTTCCAAGACACTTTCCCTCCTCTCTAATAAGTATTTTTTTCTGTTGACTCTTGTGACTCTTGTGTTTCACGTCTTACCCGATGCTACTTATAGATAACATACTGCGCTGACTGCTGCCAATACCTAATTTTAATATACTTAAGCATTGAACGTTTTTTGAAGTCCTAAAATCCATCCATCCATCCATTATATCTATTAGAGCATTCACAGCCCAATCCCCATTCCTTCCCCCATCCCTATAATTTGCAGAATACAAGCACTTTTAGCAAAAAAGAGAGCTCCATCCCGATTCCCATTTTGGGGTTTAAATTTGCAGACAAAGTTTGAGTCCCCAAATTTGGGGACTTTTGTTGCTACCTGCAAATCCTCTCTCTCTTCATCCTAATAATATAAAATAATATTTGTAGTAGTGAGTGGATTTTGGTAGTTAAAATTGTAAGTGAAAGAGAGAGAAAGAAGTAATATAAAAAAGAATATAGGGATAGGGGAATGGAAAATGGGGAATGGGATGTAGAAACTTTTTGATAATTTTGGGGATTTACTATTTTTATTTGGGGATTTACTATTTTTAGTAAGTTTTTGGGGTTGGGGATAGGGAATGGGATGTGAATGCTCTTATATGCCAACAAGATTTTTCATGGTTATTTAGTAAATTACATATTTACCCTTTTATCATAATAATGTAAAAAAAATGTTGGACATTGGAATTGAACCCATGACCTTCATTTTAGAGATGAATTAAGTTCACATCACTAACCATTACACCAAAGATATTTTGTGTATCTTTTTAAAAATCATCTACTACATTTCTAAAACCTCATTTATTATATTCTATTTAACATTTATTTTAAAATATAATCAAGATAAAATTATCAACATATGCATCGCTTGCTAATATTGAAAAATATTATCACAAATTTCTTCAAAAATTTAGTATTATAGATGAATTATGTTATCTATCTTTTTTATATAATGTAGGTCAATATGATATTTTGACTAACTCTGAAAAGACTAACTATGCCTTTGATTTATAATTGTTATTCTCATTTAGGAGTGTAAATGAATCAAAATGTTTGTGAGTTGCTCGAACTCGGCTAATAAAATATTTGAATTTCGTTCAATAGTTTTCGAGTCGAACTCGAGCTTAAATACTTTACCGAGCTGAGTTCGAACTTCAAATTACTCGATTCGTAAGATTCACGAGCCTAATCGAGATTTTATCGTTTTGACTTTTTATATATTTTTTATTTATATATATTTCAACACAAATATTTAATATTTTTATTTGAACAAAACCTGAATCGAACCATTCATATTCATTCTTTTGCCGAAAAAGGGTAAAATTAGTTTGATCTTTAGAATCAAGTTCGGACGTATCGAACTTTTTATGAACCAATCTTCAAGCTTAAAATATAAAGGTCGATCGAACTCGACTGAACATTTTAGTCGAGGTCAAACTTGAGTCTTACACTGTTTGACTCGCTCGACTTGATTACACCCCTACTCTCATTTTTTTCGGGTAAAATATTTTAATTGAATAAAAAATATAATTTTAGGGAAAAAACAAAATTTGTTGCACATGAGATTTGAAATTCATATATGTTAACCGAAAGATATTTAGATAATAGTTATCCTAGAAATATTATAAAATAGATTACAGACTATATTAAAAAATTAGAGATCTAAACTGTTTTATCTATATTATTGGAATATATATGATACTTACTAGATAAATATAGCATATTGTACAAAATTGCATGCCAAACTTTTAGTGATTTTATTATTGCATTTTATATAAGTACATTTGCATTGAATCGGTTATTATGATTGTTCCAGGATAATTTATAACTAGCATAAGGAAAAATGGAATAATTTATATATGAGATGTAGAATCGTATTGATTCAATTATATAATTGAAAAGATACATAGTTTGGTTAGAGTATAACATGGTAAATAAGATTATAGCTTCTATACAAACAATTATAAGATTAAAATGTATAACTATGTTGATGAAAGATAGATATTTAATAAAAAAAATATTGCATTATATATAATGCACAAGTTATAATAACCGATAAGTTGAATTTAGGGAATGTAAAAATGGTTGGAATTAAGAAGATAGATTCTAGAAATAATAAAATGTATATATATATTTTAAATTAATATAAGTGAGTTTTTAAAATAAAACTACATGTAATATTCATACACACACACACACACACACACACACACACACACACACACACACATATATATATATATAGTTGTTGGATTGCTTGTAGAGCTTCTTTCAAGAAATAAAATATATGATCATGCATGGTATATAAATCCATCATTTTGTAGTAAAAAAATATCAATATCACTATCAGCACTGCCACAAACAATACATCGCTAACATCACCATCATTATCATCACTGATATATCACCATTAGCACACCATCATGATCACGCACCATAACCAAAGTTACCAAAATATTGATTGCAACCACATTAACACCATCAGAATCAATAAAACCAAAACAAAATGATTAAAAATTCAACTCATGTTACACAAATTTGAATCCGAATCACTAAAATTTTGAACACAAATTACTATAATATTCCAGATTTGAAAATTTGTTCAAGTTCGAAGGTGTTGGTAATGGTGTTGCTGATGATAGAGTGGGTGAAAATGACTCGATGGGCGCTACAAACTCATATCTATTGAGAGATGACAAAGTAGGAGATGATTGAGTTAGAGGAGGCGTGATTAGGAATGTGGTTGGAATTCGATGATAAACATATTGGTAAGTCAATTTGATGACAAGAAGAAATTGCAAAATGATGATGGTTTATACACACACTTCATATCTCTCTTTTTCATAAACACACATTATATATATAGGATTTTACTCTAATAAAAACCACTCTTAGACTAGAAACTAAATAAAAAAAATTCTAAATCGCATTGGAATATAGCACATAATGTATGCAAACTGATTGTTGGGAGATGGAAAAAAATACAGTGTAGTTAGATTTCAAAATATATTCAATAATATTTTTTTTATAAATTCTACTATAATATTAATATCATATAAATAACACTTTTTTTAAAATAAAAAGGGATGATGTGGGATTATGTATGGGAGGGTGTATTTTAATTGTGTTTGGTGCTTCTGGGGGTCATTAGATTAGATTGACCCAAGGGCTTAAATTATTTTTGGTATATATTTTAATTTTGATTTCTATTTGATCACTAGCCTATATATATATATATATATATATATATATATATATATATATATATATATATATATATATATATATATGATCAGGATTAAATACAAACTTTTCTTAAATACAAACTTACAAACTTTTTTTGTTCAACATATTTATAACTTCACATCATTTATCAAATAATAATTAAAATTTTATTTAATACACATAATTTAATTATTCAAAATCCTTTTAGGGTTCACCAATATCAAAATAGGAGTATAAAAATATGAAATTTTATTTGTTTAATATGAGGTGTGTTGAACCGTAGTATAAAATTTGTTGAACGAATATTACAAAATTCTTAACTATCCTTCTAGGGTTCACCAATACCCAATTAGGGTATAGAAATATGAAATATTATTAATTTAATACATTTTTCTTAATTATACTAATGTAAAATTATTTTATATATTTGGATTCAACACAAGTATAATTATTGTTCAATAGATAATGTTGAACTCAAGCTATATATCTGTTGAACATCCATTATAAAATAATTTCAATTTTTCGTAAAAACGTTGCAAATATGTTTTCAATAAATTATAAAATGTTATAAATATGATTCTGATTTCAATTATGTGTATTTAGTAAATCTTAATTATTATTTTACAAATTATGTTGAACCGAAATTATAAATGTGTTGAACAAAAAAGTTTGTATATTTGCATTTAAGAAAGTTTTTACTGGAACTCAGCCCGTGTGTGTGTGTGTGATCATGAATGCTGATGATAAATGGAATACATAAATAGATAAAAAGGTTGTGATAATAGTTGGGTATTACAAGTGATGGTGTGATGGGTGGCCGAAATTGGAAGGGGCATGAGGGTGGAGGTGGAGAAGTAAATTATGTTTGAATGTGTGGCTGAGATTAAATATAGATATAAAATATAAAAGCCTCAAATTAGTTTTCAGTTCTCATTTTAGTATAGGTTCTTATTTTAGCACTTGCCTAAATATATAACATATATGAATTTACTAGCTCATGGTTAGATTTTAGAAACTGCGAATTGTTCACACTTTCACTCGTTTGAAATTATTAGATATGATTATACTGTCATGTTCATAAATGAAATTTAAGTAAGAAGTTTAAGCTAATATCACTTTTCATAAAATTATATTTTTTTCGCAAATAAATCACATCGTCAGTATATAGTGTTTCAAAACTACAAGTCATGTATTTGAAAAATAAAAAAACTGAATTGTATGAATTAAAATGGTTCTTTCATGCTAGTTATTTATAGATACCCAAACAACATCCTCAACACCCCAGCGCCAGACACAATTTTTAGTAAATGGCTAAAAAACATTTACTGGCTAACATGACTTTAAAATCACAATAATTAATGTTAGTGTTACAAAAGTTTTATAAAAAAATAGAGATTATCATCGTGTGGTTAAAATAGAACATTTAAATACTTAGTACTTAGATATCGAATTAAAATTTTTCAAATATTTATAATAAAATTTTAATTTTTTCAATTTTAAAATGATAACATGTAATAGTATTGTTCGAGTTATAATATGAAGAATAATATTAAATGATACGTTTATGAGAAAATTTTTAGCGTATACAAACCCAAAACCATATTTTGTCATATTTTATGAGACACTAATTTTGCATATAATTATTCATGTATTTTGTTAATAAGCAATTCTTTGTTTTTTGAAAAAAATAATAAGCAATTCCTTCTATCATATGTGAAATATTAAATTTATAGTAAAAATAAGTTTAAATTCACATAAAAATAAAACACTCAAATTACAAATAATAGTATTTTTATAATATTTTTTTGGATATATATAGGGGGCTACTGTGACACCCCAAGATCCGGGGTCAAGGATCCAGGTCATCACGGTCCAATTTCCGATCAATATCCATATCTCTTGAGTCTTTTTTTTTTTTTTTTTAAATTTAATACTTATGCAATTGACCCCACACTAATACACACACACACCAGTCATATGCTCATAGAACAACATCCATAATATTAAAAGTTTAAAGTTAATAGTTATTACAACCCAGAATTCTACTAAGTACATTGTTGAATAATACTTCTACAGAAAGCATTTCAACAACCAAAAGTTTATTACAAACTTACACACTTAATTTACATAAGTCTACTAAGCCCCTTTCGCTTGTCACTACCTCGGGGATGGTCACCAGCACTCGCTCAAAAGGTCGCCTTTCCCTTACCCTCTTGCAGGGTGTAGTGCGGAGTATTGGCATGGGACCTAGCTGTAGTATAAATAAATAGCAAGAATGAGCTAAAATAGCTCAACAAGATAACTTCTATCTACTACCATAAAAGGGAAAATAAACCTTTACATATATATATAAAAATAATATAAAATCAGTTTCTCTTCATTCCATATAAATAATTCCATCACCTTATCTCATTTTCTTGGTTTCAGCATATAAATCTGAAAACCATTATCAACTCTTTCTTTTCAAAAACATTGGGGATATCTGCTGTCGCCTGATACGTTAGGACGATGATCAGTCGCCTAATCGTACCTGCTCTCTTTTTACTACCGGTAGAAGGAATGAAGATCATCCCTGGAGGAAGGCCACCTGCTAACATCCTCCCTTGGCATCTTCGTGCCGTAATAAAATAATAAATGCTGGACCGTGTCGCACACAGCCCTGACACAGCCACTTACGCAAGTCTGTTGCAATCCCCCTTTTTGTCAAATCATTTATCTATTCACATTTATCATTTCCATTTCCATTTCCATTTCCATTCACATTTCCATTCACATTTCCATTCACATTTATCATCACCTTTAAATCATATGTCATAATACTTTAATTATGACTCATACATCTTTTCTATAATTATTAAAGTCAATTATGCCTTTAGAACATAAAGTATATTCACTCTATCCATATTCGTATCTATCTTTCTTTAATTCTCAAAATCAGGAAATAAATCCTTAGCAGTATAGCATCGTAGAAAAACATATATATTCCAAGAAATCATTTTACTTAAAAAAATAGTTTTCTAAAGTAAGAGTAGAAGAAATCTTGCTCTCTTATATACACATATATATATATATTGTTCCATCTACTTTTAAAAATAGTAGATAATAATCAAATAATACTTATTAAATGACAATATTTAAAAAGAATATCTTTAGCAAAATAATATAAAACATATAACCCTAGATAACAATTGATACCATTCTTTTATTTACTTTAGATAATAACTGATACCATTCTCTCATATTCTCTTAATCATAAGGCATGTTCACTTCATGCATAATCATCTCTATACATATCCATCTCATACTCATATCCATATTCATATTCATATACATCTTCGTATACCTTTCTTTTCAATATCAATACTCAAGGAAGACAATTTCTTCACAATATAGTAATAATAGCATCACATATATATTCCATGAAATCAAGTTTCTTTGAAGATAAATAGTTTTCCAAGTAGGGATAGAAAAGATCTTGCCTTGGTTTCTGTATCCTGATAGTATGGCTGGTCCCTCCTCCGAAATTTCTATAAACACAAAAGGACCGTCATTAGAATACCACATCTCTTACTCACTACCCTCTTGTATAACAAAACCCTTTACACTTCAACATATGTTTAACGTATTATTATTACCCCAAAGGGTCAAGGACTTAACCATTTACAAGCTCAATCGAAGTTTCAGTGGTTTTTCACCATTTCTCCTAACGACCACGCTTAACTGTAAAAATCCCCATAAATTATAGATTTCGACTTTTACTACAAGGTCAACTGGTAATGTCTCTTTGACTACCCTACCATATTATCCCAAAGTTTCATAATTTTTAAAAATGTCTAAGTAGGTTGATCATAGCCTCAAAGTTGATACAATTACGGTTTCTCGGTTTTCGAACACCTTTCACTAAAACTGACTTTTCTCCTAAACCGTTCATCAGATTTTAACGCACCTTATATCGAAACGATCTATGAACTAAGCTCTATCATTTCATGGTCAATTGGTAACCTAGGCAGTGATGTACCGTATGAATACAGGGGTCACAAAACAGGGCAGATTTCGTTCTAACGAAAATCGGACATTATAACGGCTATATTTTCGTACTTTCCAAAATCAAACTCCTCCAAATCAATCATCCACCTTATACACCATCACCTACACCATGTGGTCATCTTACCAACCATGGTTACAAGCACATACTCCTTCCAAAATCAACTTTAATCACTTACAAACACTTATAACATCATAATCATAACATTTATACCACTTAATCACTAAACACAACTATATCCATCATAAACATAAAAGAGAAAGTATGATTATACCTTCTTGAAGCTTTGATAACCCTTAAAAATCCTTGATAAACCTTGGGCACACCTTTAACAACCTTAGTATAGCTTGTATTAACTAAAGAAACCATAAAACAAAGTTAAAAATTCGAAGTTACTGTTTACTCAGCTGAAAGAATCGCAAAAACGAAGGTCTTACCTACGTTTTCTGGAGGAGGCGTCTAAATGAAAGTTGTAGAGCATCTCATGGGCTTTCCAAAAAGCTAAGGAACACGAAATTCGGCTGAGAAACGAAGGAGTTATGCTCATTTTACTGGACTGCTGTATGGTTTACCCGAAAATGAAGAAGATGGGAGATTTTGGTGTTGGTTTTTGATCTTATCTTGCTAAATTCTTGATAATTCTAGAGTTTAGTAGAAGCTTGAAGAGTTTTGTGGATAAAAATATGTGAAAGTACTAATTTGCCCTTAATCAAGGTTAGTGGAAAATGATGTCATACTAATGATGTCATTGTTGGATGATCATGTGATTTCTTTGTTCTTGATTTCCTAATTAGTGATTTAATGGTCTTTGTAATTATTAATATGGTATACATCCTTGGTATAACACTAATCTTGGTTGCTTAATCTCCATATCCGTCTAATTGTGGTTCGTTTCGAATGTACCTCATTATCTCAGTGGTTTTGAAATCATTTAACAATCCAAATTCCATTGGTATTCTCTTAACTTAATAATCCCTTGGTTAAATCTAAATTCACTAATTCCTCAATATATAATTCTTATAATGTTTCCATGCTCCTCAATATCCAATAGAAGTTCTTTGGAAGTCTAAATCCTCAAAAATCCATCTTTAGGAATTTCTGAAATCCTTCGTCATTTCGAGTCTCTTATTTTCAATGTACAACACTAGTATGGTTTCTGTTTATTCCTTTTCCTTTTCCATTATGGAGTACTTATATACCCTTTCTCTAAATCCTCGAAATTTACTATTCATGTGATCACTGTAGCTTGGCTAAAGTTAGGGTTATTACATCCTTCCCTCCTTAAAAGGATTCCGTCCCGGAATCACGTCAGAAATGTCTATAGATATCTTTTCATCTACACCTTATAACTTCTACACCACTTTCTCCATCCTTTTTCCTTCATAATATCTCTATCTTGTTTGCGCAAAAATACACCAACATAAACTTGCTTGTCATTCATCAACATGCCATTTAGCTTATCAATAGCAGTGCTTTCACTATCTTTATCTTGCAATTTCCTCTTGTTATAGTCATTCTACGTTAGTTAATCTCTCATTCCTCCTTTAGCTAAGGGTATCGGCCACCACATTGGCCTCCCCTGAATGGTAGTGTATCTCACTTATGGTTTATCCCTATTTTGATCTCTATCATGACATAAAATATACATATTTCGCTCTTATTATATCTTGTCTCTGTAAAATCTTCCAGAAATCCGGTTAGAATAAGATTCTTTGAAACAATTGTAAGAAAATATTACCTATAATATATATTTCCTGTTCGTATTTAAATAAGTCTTTGGTTTACCCTCAAAATACTATCATTCTCCTTTTCATAGAATTTCTAACCCCCAACAGATACTGATTTTCCTTATCTAGATTATCAACCTACCTATACCATTCATTGACCACATTGATTCCTAACCAAACATTTACACTAAAAATTTAAATACTAGAAAAATGTTCACCTTCATCTGTATCCGGCTTTCTCAATGCCTCTCCTAAAGTCATATTGTACACCCTGGCAGTAGGTTTATTTGAAACAATCATACTTTGTCCCGGCGCAGGTGACCCACCGGAACGGCAATCTCTAGCAAAGTGTCCTAGTTTCCCACATTGATAACACTTGATATCAATCTTGTCAGTTGATTTGCACTGGTTAATATAGTGTCCTTTCTGTCCGCACTTAAAACAAGTTATTCTTAACACTCTACACACTCCTGTATGCTTTCTACCACACGTATTGCACTCTGGTAAGGGTGGTCTTGATTGGTTTGACTTTCCACCCTGATTCACAGTCTCACTAACAGCCTTATTATTTCCTGACTTTCCTACAAACTGAGATTTTTGTCCCTTATCAACCTTGTTAAAGTAACTTCCTTCGCTTGAACCTCCTTTCTGACCCTCACATCTCCTTTTCTTACTTTCTCGCCCTATCTGATTTTGTTCGTTATGAGCATTTTCATTCTGTCTATTTCGACTTCCTTCATCTCTTTCATTTTCCTTTGCATTTGCTCTCATTATTACGCTTAGGCGGCATGATTCTGTATATAGCAATATTCTTCATTAATCACCCAAATTTAGGGTACAACATACATCATTCCCATATACATCATTCTCATATACACAATTATATCCCTAGTTAACTCATTTATATACCATAATATTCTCAACTCAACTTTAGCAAATAAGCGTATCACCTTTAGTACAATAACCTTTTCATTTAAGTCAATCGCCTTATATACATCAATATTTTCGAATCTCAACACTTAGTATCAAAACATGATAAAATTTAGACAGAATACACAAACTTCATTAATTATCCCCACTTCCTTTGTTTATCCTTATTCTAACTTTTCCCTCAAAATACACCTTACTCTCAATAGTAAATCTCAATTATACCTTAAAATTCCTCATATTATTTTATCTCAATAGTCCTCAAATATACCCATTTCTTCTCACGAAATTCCTCCCTCTTTTATATCGAAACGCTTCTAACTCTAATTATCTCTTATTGAAATTTCCCTTGAAATCTCGAGTTTCTTCGTATAATCACGTATACTCTAAACTTTGCTTCCATTCTTCCATCCATTAAGAAAATCTTCTATAGTCGAAACAATTGATAGAATTCAAGGAACTTTGAATTGAAACGAACCCCGAAACAAGCAAGGGTCCCACAACAATTTATAAAATTAAGAGTTTTAAATAACTTTTATTTGAAACAAAAGGATATTTGAGAAATCAATATGATGGAAGAACCCGTACGTTACACAAGTGAGGGCGTCCCCTCCGACTTTCTATCACACAGACAGATTGTCCCCGTGTATACATATAGGGCTATTCCTCTTAGTTGGAATAAGAAGTATAAAGAAAATTTTAAATCACGATGATAAATACCACCTTTCAAAAATAATATTAGAGGAATATTTCGACTAAGATAGATCGAATAGAATTTTGAAATACATTCCAGAGGTACCAGAAAATTTTGAAAAGATACCGACCCTTAATGAACAATTACCCACTAGTGGAGAAAATTTGAAACTCAATAATATAATTTAGCAGGGCTTTAGGAGATTGAAGATAGGTACCGTTAATAGCCTCTGCCCAATTGAAAATCCAAATAATGGAAGGTTTTCCTCAAATACTATTTATA
Organism: Saposhnikovia divaricata; assembly: GCA_036435485.1. Classification (NCBI taxonomy): domain Eukaryota; kingdom Viridiplantae; phylum Streptophyta; class Magnoliopsida; order Apiales; family Apiaceae; genus Saposhnikovia; species Saposhnikovia divaricata. The sequence continues at coordinate 238,696,460 of CM071594.1, read as the reverse complement.
TCTTAGACTGCGTACCCTCCAAAATTTCTTAAATTTTGCACTCACCATGTAGCCTTAACCTATCGTCTGCTATTCCCAATTATCTTCATTTACTTAGTCGTGACTTGGCTCGATACTCTCTGCCTTGATCCATAATAGAATACAACCTTCTAATAGATATACTTTCGTAATATTGATCGTCTTGACCTGACACTGCTCCGGTATCAAAGACCCTTTTAAAACTATTCTTTATAATTGTATATTCTAACATACCACTTATACTCACGAGATTGTCTAACGTACACTTCCCAATACATCAAATATTCCCTTTTTCAAATCAATCCTGTGTGCTACATAAGTTTAACACTTTTGGCATAATAACCTTTATTAGCAATAATCTATAAATCATAATCACTACTTAGAATAAACGCTTCATTCGATAAACCTCCCTTGAACTTGATGGAAGTTCACAATTTTATATTATTACTGATATATTTATTATTATCACTCTTGTTCCTGAGCATTATGACTTTAAGCTCTGATACCATCTGTGACACCCCAAGATCCGGGGTCAAGGATCCAGGTCATCACGGTCCAATTTCCGATCAATATCCATATCTCTTGAGTCTTTTTTTTTTTTTTTTAAATTTAATACTTATGCAATTGACCCCACACTAATACACACACACACCAGTCATATGCTCATAGAACAACATCCATAATATTAAAAGTTTAAAGTTAATAGTTATTACAACCCAGAATTCTACTAAGTACATTGTTGAATAATACTTCTACAGAAAGCATTTCAACAACCAAAAGTTTATTACAAACTTACACACTTAATTTACATAAGTCTACTAAGCCCCTTTCGCTTGTCACTACCTCGGGGATGGTCACCAGCACTCGCTCAAAAGGTCGCCTTTCCCTTACCCTCTTGCAGGGTGTAGTGCGGAGTATTGGCATGGGACCTAGCTGTAGTATAAATAAATAGCAAGAATGAGCTAAAATAGCTCAACAAGATAACTTCTATCTACTACCATAAAAGGGAAAATAACCTTTACATATATATATAAAAATAATATAAAATCAGTTTCTCTTCATTCCATATAAATAATTCCATCACCTTATCTCATTTTCTTGGTTTCAGCATATAAATCTGAAAACCATTATCAACTCTTTCTTTTCAAAAACATTGGGGATATCTGCTGTCGCCTGATACGTTAGGACGATGATCAGTCGCCTAATCGTACCTGCTCTCTTTTTACTACCGGTAGAAGGAATGAAGATCATCCCTGGAGGAAGGCCACCTGCTAACATCCTCCCTTGGCATCTTCGTGCCGTAATAAAATAATAAATGCTGGACCGTGTCGCACACAGCCCTGACACAGCCACTTACGCAAGTCTGTTGCAATCCCCCTTTTTGTCAAATCATTTATCTATTCACATTTATCATTTCCATTTCCATTTCCATTTCCATTCACATTTCCATTCACATTTATCATCACCTTTAAATCATATGTCATAATACTTTAATTATGACTCATACATCTTTTCTATAATTATTAAAGTCAATTATGCCTTTAGAACATAAAGTATATTCACTCTATCCATATTCGTATCTATCTTTCTTTAATTCTCAAAATCAGGAAATAAATCCTTAGCAGTATAGCATCGTAGAAAAACATATATATTCCAAGAAATCATTTTACTTAAAAAAATAGTTTTCTAAAGTAAGAGTAGAAGAAATCTTGCTCTCTTATATACACATATATATATATATATTGTTCCATCTACTTTTAAAAATAGTAGATAATAATCAAATAATACTTATTAAATGACAATATTTAAAAAAAATATCTTTAGCAAAATAATATAAAACATATAACCCTAGATAACAATTGATACCATTCTTTTATTTACTTTAGATAATAACTGATACCATTCTCTCATATTCTCTTAATCATAAGGCATGTTCACTTCATGCATAATCATCTCTATACATATCCATCTCATACTCATATCCATATTCATATTCATATACATCTTCGTATACCTTTCTTTTCAATATCAATACTCAAGGAAGACAATTTCTTCACAATATAGTAATAATAGCATCACATATATATTCCATGAAATCAAGTTTCTTTGAAGATAAATAGTTTTCCAAGTAGGGATAGAAAAGATCTTGCCTTGGTTTCTGTATCCTGATAGTATGGCTGGTCCCTCCTCCGAAATTTCTATAAACACAAAAGGACCGTCATTAGAATACCACATCTCTTACTCACTACCCTCTTGTATAACAAAACCCTTTACACTTCAACATATGTTTAACGTATTATTATTACCCCAAAGGGTCAAGGACTTAACCATTTACAAGCTCAATCGAAGTTTCAGTGGTTTTTCACCATTTCTCCTAACGACCACGCTTAACTGTAAAAATCCCCATAAATTATAGATTTCGACTTTTACTACAAGGTCAACTGGTAATGTCTCTTTGACTACCCTACCATATTATCCCAAAGTTTCATAATTTTTAAAAATGTCTAAGTAGGTTGATCATAGCCTCAAAGTTGATACAATTACGGTTTCTCGGTTTTCGAACACCTTTCACTAAAACTGACTTTTCTCCTAAACCGTTCATCAGATTTTAACGCACCTTATATCGAAACGATCTATGAACTAAGCTCTATCATTTCATGGTCAATTGGTAACCTAGGCAGTGATGTACCGTATGAATACAGGGGTCACAAAACAGGGCAGATTTCGTTCTAACGAAAATCGGACATTATAACGGCTATATTTTCGTACTTTCCAAAATCAAACTCCTCCAAATCAATCATCCACCTTATACACCATCACCTACACCATGTGGTCATCTTACCAACCATGGTTACAAGCACATACTCCTTCCAAAATCAACTTTAATCACTTACAAACACTTATAACATCATAATCATAACATTTATACCACTTAATCACTAAACACAACTATATCCATCATAAACATAAAAGAGAAAGTATGATTATACCTTCTTGAAGCTTTGATAACCCTTAAAAATCCTTGATAAACCTTGGGCACACCTTTAACAACCTTAGTATAGCTTGTATTAACTAAAGAAACCATAAAACAAAGTTAAAAATTCGAAGTTACTGTTTACTCAGCTGAAAGAATCGCAAAAACGAAGGTCTTACCTACGTTTTCTGGAGGAGGCGTCTAAATGAAAGTTGTAGAGCATCTCATGGGCTTTCCAAAAAGCTAAAGAACACGAAATTCGGCTGAGAAACGAAGGAGTTATGCTCATTTTACTGGACTGCTGTATGGTTTACCCGAAAATGAAGAAGATGGGAGATTTTGGTGTTGGTTTTTGATCTTATCTTGCTAAATTCTTGATAATTCTAGAGTTTAGTAGAAGCTTGAAGAGTTTTGTGGATAAAAATATGTGAAAGTACTAATTTGCCCTTAATCAAGGTTAGTGGAAAATGATGTCATACTAATGATGTCATTGTTGGATGATCATGTGATTTCTTTGTTCTTGATTTCCTAATTAGTGATTTAATGGTCTTTGTAATTATTAATATGGTATACATCCTTGGTATAACACTAATCTTGGTTGCTTAATCTCCATATCCGTCTAATTGTGGTTCGTTTCGAATGTACCTCATTATCTCAGTGGTTTTGAAATCATTTAACAATCCAAATTCCATTGGTATTCTCTTAACTTAATAATCCCTTGGTTAAATCTAAATTCACTAATTCCTCAATATATAATTCTTATAATGTTTCCATGCTCCTCAATATCCAATAGAAGTTCTTTGGAAGTCTAAATCCTCAAAAATCCATCTTTAGGAATTTCTGAAATCCTTCGTCATTTCGAGTCTCTTATTTTCAATGTACAACACTAGTATGGTTTCTGTTTATTCCTTTTCCTTTTCCATTATGGAGTACTTATATACCCTTTCTCTAAATCCTCGAAATTTACTATTCATGTGATCACTGTAGCTTGGCTAAAGTTAGGGTTATTACAGCTACTCCTAGGGGTGTTCGCTGGTCGGGTTGGCCAGGTTGATGGTGTTTTTGCAACCCGACCCAATTAAATCGGTTTAAAATTTTTTAACCCAACCCGTAAAAAATAATTTCGTAACCCAACCCTACCCATTGTAAATCGGTTTGGATTAGGTTGGTTCGGTTTGAATGGGTTAAATAATTTTATAACAAATTTTTAAAGCCCGCAAAGTATTGCTCATGTTGAGAATTTAAGTAAAATTAAATTACGTATTTTATTGTTAGTATTTATTTAATTAATATTATAATTTTAGTAATGTAAATTATATCGTCAATCAAATACATACACGCCAAATGTAATCATACATCTATAAATAAAAGTATGATATATTGTGTAATGCATATTTGCATATAATATATAGATTTATATTAAATTATAAAATAAAATAAATATTTTATTTTAAGCTACTCCAATACAAACCTCCTTAGAATACAAACCTAAAAACCAAATTTCAATTCAACATTTAAGCTAATCTAATGACCAAAATAGGGGCACCCACGAAAAGTCTTATAATTCTACCCTCTATCCATTCATCGAAAAAAAATTAAAAAATATATATTTTTTTTTTAAAAAATGATGACGTGGTAGCAGTTTTTTTTGTTTTTTTTTTATGAATGGATAGAGAGTTGAATTATAAGACTTTTTTGTGAAGATGCCCTTGGCGGGGCCCTTAGAATATATAAAATATAATATATTTTGTGTTGATTTGTACTTCTCATTTTAAGATAGTGGTTTGTATTTGAGCAAAAACCTATATTCATTTTTCCAGAAATAAGCAAGATTTGTGCTGCCCTCATATTACAAATGAAACAAAATTGCAACTCTCAAGTATGTTTTGTTTCTTGAAATGCATTATGTGAACGCTAGAATATTAAAAAAAATGCTTCATTTTTTTTTAAAAATAAATACTAAATTATATGTCTTCAAGTTGTCCTTAAGTAAGGAACATGAGAATTAATTGAGATTAAAGAAAACAAAAAGCAAGGAATCAAGTTCCATGTGCAAGATATATAGAATATTAAGAAAAAAATGCTTCATTTGTTTTAAAAAAATAAATACTAAATTATATGTGTTGTGGAATAAAAACTAGGTTACGAGCATTGCGGCTAGGGTTTGTGTGTATTTAATGCTAAGGTGTGTGAGCTTCGTGCTTTAATGGCTGCTCTTGTCCTCGTGGCTGAATCTGCCTTCACAAGATGCCTACGTACTTTGATGAATATCAAAGATCAAGCCAAAAACGTAGTTCTAGGATGAGGGGTTTGACCCTTTATATAGGTTGAGAAGCCTCAGAATTATAGTAGGGTTAGGTGACTTAGTGGGCAAGTCAGCCTTGAGGAAGGTTCTAGACTCCCTCCTTGTAGGAGTCGGTTTCCTTGTATAACTATGTGCCTTGGAGGCTACTCTTTGGGGAGATAATATCCTTATTTGACTTGTATTTTCCAGCTGTTAATTATCCCTCAATATTAATTACGAAATTAAAATTTAATTAGGGTTTTTTGGCCATCTGGTGGGCCCCATGCTTGGACCATACTGGGTCTAATTATTTCCACATTAAATGTGTTTTAGGGCTTACTTTTAGCCCATATCATTTGCCCCCAACTTCTAGGAAAACTGATCAGGTTTTCCTTGAAGTTATAACGACCTTATTCGAGACTTAGGTCAGGGTTCATATTTATACACTAGTGTTTCATAGATATCGTCTATTTGTAAAGTGTGGAGTGACCTACACATTTACGACGATTTGCCATATTTGAGGCTAAGCAATTACTTTTCAAGTAACTTCTATTACTGAATTATTTTTACTCATCTATTTCAAGGATTTATTCATAAAATTCCTTATATCATTCATATTTATCCTAATTCTTAGGATTTATCAAGTACCCACAGGTATCTTCTTCATTTCACCGAAATTTTCATGTCCACAGGGATTTTATGTCAAAAAATCAATTATTTTCGACCAGGATTTATTATTTTCGACCAGGATTTTCGACCAGGATTTCGACCAAGATTCTAGTCGAAATAAGGCCTTCAAAGTTTCCTGATCGAAAGGTTTTTCGACCAGGATTCCTGGTCGTTTCGACCAGGATTCTGGTCGAAATAAGGGCTCGATTTTGTTCTGCTCGAATGACTTTTCGACCATGATTCCTGGTCGTTTCGACCAGGATTGTGGTCGAAATAAGCATCGAGATTTGTCTGGGTCGAATGACTTTTCGATCAGGATTCTTGGTCATTTCGACCAGGAATCTGATAGAAATAATGGCCTCAAAATGTCTTGGTCGAACTACTTTTCGACCAGGATTCTTGGTCATTTCGACCAGGAATCTGATCGAAATAAGGGCCTCAAAATGGCTTGGTCGAACTACTTTTCGACCAGGATTCTTGGTCATTTCGACCAGGAATCTGATCGAAATAAAGGCCTCAAAATGGCTTGGTCGAACTACTTTTCGACCAGGATTCTTGGTCATTTCGACCAGGAATCTGATCGAGCTCGATACTGTTGGGCTTTCAACAGGCCTTAATATTTTTGGGCCTTTTTAAGACTTATTTTATATTTTTATGAATATATAAATATATACTCTAATTTATACTTAATGGGCTTGGCCTCATGGCTGTAACGGGCCTGTTCGGACCTTTTTGGGCCCAAGTTCCAGATCCTTCTATAGGATTTAGGAATTTTGAATTTTCTAAAAATATCTTTGGCATTTAGATATTTTCTGTAAAATATCTTCTCTCAGAAGGTTCCAGAATTGGGCTTTTGTCAATTGGACTTATGTGATGGGCTTTTTGCCGGTCACATACGAATTTTAACCGGTCATTGTAAGTTTTTTTGACCGTTTGAGGGAATTTCAACCGGTTGTAAAAACCTTTATAAGAGTGAGGGTGGAGAGTTCATTTCTCACATTCTCATTTCTTACTTCTCACTTTGCTCTCTAAGCTCTCAGTCATAACATTTCTCTCTAGTTCCGTTTGAAAATTTCTCGGCTATCTCCGGTCTTCTTCTCCGATCATCTTCTCCGTTCAACCTCTTTAAGGTTTCAAGCTGCCATTAATGGAGGATAAAACCAAAGCTCGCCTTGCTAAGATGAACTCGGCTTCTTCTAAAGGTACCATTACCATTCGATCTCCATACATGTCTCTCTTAGAAATGTTAAATGAACGAGCTGATGAGTACCCTAGTTTAGCTGAACTTGATGCGTATGACTGTTGTAGTTCATACCATGATATTGATGAAATTGATAGATATAACAAGTTGTACAAAATTAAGAAACCATACAAACTCGTTCCAGCTGGGCTAGGTGACAGACCTTGTCATTGGAGGCCTAATGCCTTATGTGTCTATAGGGAGAGTCTAGTAGCTGGCCTTCGTTTTCCCTTTCATGACTTTATCCCTCGCCTATTAGCTGACATTCAAGTTAGCCCTTGCCAACTCCCTCCAAACGCATGGAGGATAATATTATGCTTTATGGTTTTATGCCTTAGACAAAACCTTAATTTATCAGTCCCTCTTTTCCGCAAAATTTTTCAAATCTATAATAGTCAAGCTAAGTACCTTGGCTGGGTTTACATTAAGCTTCACCCCAAGGTGCCTGCCATTTTTAACGGCAAGTATATACCTGACAACAACACTGGGTGGAAAAACGAGTTTGCTTACTTAGAGTGGGAAGGTGGTGATTGGGGCACCATCTTTAGGAGGACCTTTTCAAAGGTTACAGATGGAAGCCACAAAGGGATTGTCCTTGGCCTTGAGGACCAGGCGGCTTTTGAGACTCTAACCAGAGCCGATGATGAATCTATAACATGCCAGAGTCTTATAAATGAAGAATCCCTAAGGGCTGTAGGCCTCTCACGTGTTTCCGAAAAGGGTAAATCTCTTTCCTGCCTTTGTTTAATTTTCATACTTAACTTATTCCAACTTCGTGTTTTGCTTGTGCTTTCACAGTTGCAAAGATGATCGAGCAGGCTTCCCCTTCTGCTGATGATGAGACATCCAGGATGATTCGAGCTAAGCGGAACGCTGATCCGCGTGAAAAGGCAACTGAACCAACCTTTTTGCGGCCCCATAAGGTTCAGAAGGGGAACCTTAAGTTTGGTGACATAGGCGACTTGGAGGAGAGTTCTCAAGTCAATGTTCAATCTTCTGTTTTTAGGCCATCCTGGGGCTTCAGGAAACGAGATACTGTGGTGGGATCGACCAAACACGCTATGGATTGGTCTCTTAACTCGATCACCCCTCCAGACTACAAAGACTTGGTTGTCAATGGAGGCATCGGGGAATCAGAGGCACTTGGTTCTCAAGCCTTAGCTGTGGTAGGTCTTAAACCTCGCATTCTTTAAATTTCGTACTTATTTACTTTACTTTAACATAATTATTGTTTCTGTGCACAGGCCAACGTTCACTTCCAGAGTTCTCTCTACCACGCTAAAGCTTGGAAGGAGAAAGCCAAGGGGTATGAATCTGAATCTCAAAAGAAAATCCTTGATATCAACCATCTAGAGGAGAAGCTCAAAGATAAGGATGAGGAGCTGGCCAGTGCTCGGGCAGAGTTGTTAGCTTTGAAGGATGACAGAGAGAAGATCATCGATGACTATCTGGATTCTGATGAGTACAAGACCCTCATGGATCAGCACGATGAGCTGCTATTTCCTGGCCAGTTTTCCAAGGGTTGGAATAAGGCCATTGAGGCAGTTCTGAGGAGCCATCCTGGCTTATTCCAGCCTTCAGACTTCGTGAGCCCCCACCTTCCTGCCCCATTATTAGTTAATGAGCCTGGTTCCAGCGAAGAGTTGTTCGGGGAGGATGATGCTTTGGTCAAAGAGCATGCTACCACTACCACTTCAGCCTTGGATACTAAACTTCCTCTAGTTCGGTCTGGTCCTGCTAATTCTGCTGCGGATGGATCCACTAGCTCCGAGGATGATTCTCCTGCTAAGGAGGCCCCTAAGGCCTCTTAAGCCTTATTTACTTATCTTTTTGCTCATCAGAACTCTTGGTTTTTGCCATTTAACTTAATAGCCTTCGGGCCTTTATTTGTGTAACTTTTAACTTAACTATTTATGCAGTTAGTTTCTGTTGTGTTCATTTTTCTTGCCTTTGCTCATAGTTCGTTAAACTTTAGAATTTTTCGAGTACTTGGCCCCCTGGCTGGTACTAAACTCACAAGCTAGTTCAACATTTGTCTTTCATGTTTATTTTAACAAGGAGGAATAACTCATAGAGAAAACAGAATAGATTCCATTATGCTGTCAAAGGACATCAATAAAATGGGTTCAACCCTTACATAGATACTCTATTCTCCTACTGGGAGCAACATGCTCTATAATGGTTTCATTCGAACCTTATTCCTAATAAATAGATAAAAGTCCAAGTCTTTGTCAAAAGAACTTAAACATAATAAACTTTGAGGTTCACAGCATGCCAAGTTCGGGGCACCTCAACCCCATCCAAGGTTTCTAACTTGTAGGATCCTCGACCTAACACCTTTCTGACTAGATACGGTCCTTCCCAGTTTGGTGCTAGCTTTCCTTTCTGGCCGACTCCTGAGGCTTCAATCTTCCTTAGAACCATGTCGCCTTGTCGAAAGAATCTTTCCTTAACTCTCTGGTTGTAGTGAAAAGAGGCTCTCTTCTGATATTCAAAATTTCTAGCATTGGCTTCATCTCTAACCTCGTCAATTAAGTCAAGGGCAAGTCTCATCCCTTCTTCATTAGTTTCTGGTTCATATGCCTCAACTCGAGGTGATGCTTGCATGATCGCTAAAGGCACAACTGCCTCAGCTCCATAAGCCAGCAAGAATGGGGTTGCTCCAGTTGTCACTTTACAAGTGGTACGGTACGCCCAAAGTATGGGCAGAAATTCATCTACCCAAGTGTTCCTAGAGCGTTCGACCCTCTTTTTCAGTCCGTCAAGGATAATTCGATTAGCTACCTCAGCTTGCCTATTAGCTTGTGGATGTGCCACTGAGGTAAAACGAAGCTCAATTGCATTCTCTTCACAATACTTCTTGAACTCTTCATTATTGAACTGTGTCCCATTGTCTGTCACAAGGATTCGTGGGATTCCATACCTACAAATTATATTCTCCCAAAAGAACTGGGCAACTTGTTTGGTGGTTATCTTGGCCAGAGGTTTAGCCTCAATCCACTTAGTGAAGTAATCAATTGCCACTATCAAGAATTTCCTTTGTGCTGAAGCCATGGGAAAAGGACCAAGTATATCCATCCCCCACATCGAAAACGGAATAGGAGAGTTAATTGAAGTTAACATCTCAGGCGGTTGCCTTACAATTGGAGCATGTTTTTGACATCTCTCACATCTCTTGACATAGTCTTGTGCATCAGCCAACATCTCCGGCCAATAGAACCCTAAACGAATGATCTTGTGAGCTAAGGCTCTGCCCCCCAAGTGTTGCCCACAGATCCCTTCATGAACTTCCTCCAATGCTTCTCTTGCCTCTTGAGGCCTTAAACACTTCAAGTATGGGATGACGAACGACCTTTTGTACAGAATGCCCTCAATCAAGGCGTATCTCAATGCTCTTACTGAAAGTTTTCGTGCCTTCAAGGCATTGTCTGGGAGCCACCCGGTTTCAAGGTGAGCTTTGATAGGATCTATCCAAGAGCCCCCTATATCAATTGGTGCCACTAATTTTGAGTTAACGGTCGGGGCCTTCAAGACCTGGAAGTAGACACTCCCAACATAATTTTCTATCTCAGAAGAAGCGAACTTAGACAGGGCATCGGCCTTAATGTTTTCTTCTCTCGGAATATGCTCAACATAGCACTCCTCAAACTGAGTCATAACAGCCTTTACGACTCTCAGGTATTTCGCCATAGTTTCGTCCTTAGCTTCGAATTCACCATTTACTTGTGATACCACAAGCCTTGAATCTCCACAAACTTTGAGATTTTTGACCCTCATGATTCTAGCCAAACTCAAACCAGCTATTAATGCCTCATACTCCGCTTCATTGTTGGTAGTAGGAAAATCCAACTTTAAAGCATACTCAACTGTGAACCCATCGGGGCTTTGCAAAACCAAACCTGCACCACTAGATTTTGTTTTTGATGCCAAAGCAAACTTTTCTATGGGTGAGTAATTCAACTCAGCCCCATGCAACACTTTGCTCACGTAGTAGATAGGTTTCTGGATTTTCTCATCTTCCTGAAGGAGGACAGCACTCAAGGCTTGTTCAGATACCGCCAGGTATAGGTAAAGGGTCTCCCCGGGACTTGGTTTGGTCAACAACGGGGCTTCGGCCATGTATTTCTTCAGCTGTTCAAAGGCCTCTTGGCTCTCAGGAGTCCATTCAAAATTTTTCACCTTCTTTAATGCTTGGAAGAAAGGCAAGCACTTGTCACCTGATTTGGAGATGAATCTCCCTAGGGCTGCCACTCGGCCCGTTAACTTCTGTACATCCCGTATAGAACGGGGTGGTTCCATGTCCAGAATCGCTTTGATCTTGTCAGGGTTGGCCTCTATGCCTCTCTTTGAAACCATCAGACCCAAAAATTTGCCTGATCCAACGCCAAATCACACTTGGCTGGATTCAACATCATTTTATGGTGCCTCAGCACTTCGAATGCCTCTCTGAGGTTCTTAATATGGTCCGCCTTGACCAAGCTTTTAACCAGCATATCATCAACATAGACCTCCATGGTTTTTCCAATCAGATGGGCGAATATTTTATTCACCAGTCGTTGATAGGTAGCTCCTGCATTCTTTAGACCAAAAGCCATAACAAGGTAGCAGAAAACACCAAAGTCAGTTATGAAGGATACCTGTGGGATGTCATCCTTGTGCATCCTAATCTGATTGTAGCCACTGAATCCATCCATGAAACTCAACATTTCATGCCCAGCCGTGGCATCTATTAATGTGTCAATCCTTGGTAAAGGGAAGCAATCCTTAGGGCATGCGTCATTCAAGTCGGTGGCATCTATTAATGTGTCAATCCTTGGTAAAGGGAAGCAATCCTGCATTCTAAGAATGTTATCAATTTGCCCTTCAAGGGTTCCTTCAGAGAAGCTCCTACATAAGTAACTTTTCCAGGGTCGCCCAACTCTAGAGGTATGGGAACCAAGTCCTCTGCTGGCCTTCCTCAGTGTTCATCATCACCACGGACATCCATGTCTTCAATCAGGAGTACCTACCCCCCGGCCCCTTCAGCTCTCAAAGCAGCCACATAGCAACTCCTGGCCATTTTCTGATCTCTTTTCTATTCCCCAACACCACTACTGGTTGGAAATTTGACCTTCATGTTATAGGTAGAGGCAACAGCCTTGAACGCATGAAGTCCGGTCCTCCCCAAGATTGCATTGTACGTCGAGGTAGCCTTAATCACCAGAAAATTTAACATCTGGGTGGCTTCCTTAGGTTCTTGCCCTATTGTCACGGGCAGCTGAATAGTCCCTTCAACCTTGGACTCAACTCCGTTAAACCCGTAGATAGGCATGTTAGTCGGGGTCAATTGAGAGTCAGTGTACCCCATTTTTACAAAAGCGTCATGAAACAAGATATCAACAGAAGCTCCATTGTCTATCAGGACCCGCTTCACTTCTGAGTTTCTAATTACAGGAGTTATGACCAACGGGTCGTCATGGGGGAATTTCACCCCTTCAAGGTCCGAATCATCAAAACCAATTACTATCTCGGTCTTAGCACGTTTCAGGGCTTCTCCTACGATGTGCATCACTTCTCTGGCATAGGCCTTTCGAGAGTTTCGGGTTGTGCTGGCCGCTGTTGGGCCTCCCCAAATCATATTGATTACTGGCCCTCGAGGATGTGGGTTACGATCACGATCGTTATCCCTCCTATCATTGTCTCTTCTATCATAATCCCTTTTCTGGGTTTCACGATCTTCACCCTTGGTGAACTTGTTTAACTTTCCCTTTCGGATTAAAAATTCAATTTCATCCTTTAACTGTCTACAGTCATCTGTATGATGTCCCACATCCCTGTGGAATCTACAATACAGATCCTTGTTTCTCTTTTCGGGATCACCCCTGAGTGGCTTAGGCCACCGAAAGTCTTTATCCTTTTCAATATCTAACAAAATCTGACTCCTAGGAGCGTTCAACCTTGCATAATCAGAAAATCTCGGCCCTAAACCCTTCTTTGGTGATGACTCGGAGTCCTTGCCAGCCCGGGGATACTTGTCCCTAGCGTCGTACTCTTGCTCTGGCTTTCGTTTCTTTGAGTCGTTAGAACCCTTGCCATTGCCTCCTGCGGTTTCCTTCTTCATGCTGTCCTCAGCCTTGATATACTTATCGGCCCTTCTTTGGAGCTCGGCCATGTTTTCAAGAGGGTGTTTTGCCAAAGACCTTTTAAAGAAGAGGTCAGTGGTTCCATGTTCCAGGGCTACCATGGCCACCTTATTTTCCAGATCAGTGATATTAAACGTCTCTTTGGTGAATCGCTTGAGATAATCCCTCAAATTCTCATTCTTCCCCTGCACCACATACATGAGGGATGCAGAACTTTTCTCATGAATTATCCTACTAATGAATTGGCTGATAAAGGCAGCGCTCAACTCCTTAAAAGAGCCAATTGATTTTGCAGGTAGGCGGCTATACCACCTTTGAGCCATGCCCTATAGGGTTTGAGGGAACGCCCTACACTTTAAGGCGTCACTTGCAGGCTGCAGCAGTAGTGCGTTTGAGAATGTCCTGACATGGTTTGCGGGATCGCCCGTTCCATCATAGGCCTTAATAGACGGCATCTTGAATTTCCTTGAGATATGGGCATTCATCACCTCCTTAGTAAACGGAGGTGTGGGGTCATCAGGGTCCCCAAGTGGCATTAGATCTTTGGGGTTGCTTCTGGGGGTCTCCACCCTTGTCGATTTTTCAGTTTGGGTATCAGCCCTTCTTTGTCTCCTTGAAGGCCTCTCCAAATTTATAATGGGAATCCTCTCTGTAGTTGGGGGAGGCTGAGTTCGATTCAATCTATCTTGTTCTCTTGCTATATTGTCCTTTAACTTTAAGATCTCAGCCTCATAAGCCTTGATCCTCTCAGCAGTTGTCAAAGGGAGTCCATCATGGATCCTTCGTGTCCTTCTTAGAGGTTCTTTGCTAGCACGTCGCCTTCTCGAGGCTTCATCTCGATCATCATCCTCAGATGATGATGAATCATCAGTATAGGGACCAGAGTAGTCATCACACTCTCGATCTCGGATCTGTAAGGCATGACCGCTTGGTCCAGGTTCCCTTCGTCGAGGGGGATAATTAGGCAGCCCATACATCGGGTTGGTATTCAAGGGGAGATCCGTAGTGTGGATCTGTACCCCCGGGGGTAGCGTGCGATCAACGTTACCAAGAGGAGAAACCACCATCTGAAGAGGGTTAGTTTCTTGGCTTTGATGGACAACCACCGGGAGGGTCCCCTCAACATGGGGAGTCATCCCTGAGGGTTGAGTGAGCAGAGGTTGAATGACCGCCCCTGTTGATGGGGGTAATTGTCCTTCTTCAGTAGTGATAAGCGGATCAGAAGTGGCTGGTGGAGCAGAGTTAAGGGGTATGGCCTCAGTTGATGTTGTTCTTCGTGTTTGAACCATGGTTGACGTTGTCTTCCTACAGACGGCGCCAAATGTTGTGGAATAAAAACTAGGTTACGAGTATTGCGGCTAGGGTTTGTGTGTATTTAATGCTAAGGTGTGCGAGCTTCGTGCTTTAATGGCTGCTCTTGTCCTCGTGGCTGAATCTGCCTTCACAAGATGCCTACGTACTTTGATGAATATCAAATATCAAGCCAAAAACGTAATTCTAGGATGAGGGGTTTGACCCTTTATATAGGCTGAGAAGCCTCAGAATTATAGTAGGGTTAGGTGACTTAGTGGGCAAGTAAGCCTTGAGGAAGGTTCTAGACTCCCTCCTTGTAGGAGTCTGTTTCCTTGTATAACTATGTGCCTTGGAGGCTACTCTTTGGGGAGATAATATCCTTATTTGACTTGTATTTTCCAGCTGTTAATTATCCCTGAATATTAATTACGAAATTAATATTTAATTAGGGTTTTTTGGCCATCTGGTGGGCCCTACGCTTGGACCATACTGGGTCTAATTATTGCCACATTAAATGTGTTTTTAGGACTTATTTTTAGCCCATATCAATATGTCTTCAAGTTGTCCTTAAGTAAGGAACATGAGAATTAATTGAGATTAAAGAAAACAAAAAGCAAGGAATCAAGTTCCATGTGCAAGATATATAGAGCCAAATCATAGTGGAATTCATAGTCCTGGCTAATTGGTTGAGATTACAAGTAGGAGATAAGATGGGTAATGAAAATAAATGTGGAGTTTATAATTTCTCTGTTTGTGGCTATGGCTATTCATATTCCCCTTTACAAAGGAAAAAAAGTAACTAGTCCGTACTATTTCTTTTGTTTCTAGGCATATATAGCTGGAATTTAAAATGGGACAAAAATGAAAAGACTTAATTAAAAGTCTCCCCAGTTCCTACAACGAGGGACGGGCGACATTTCAATAAGACCATCTCCGACCCTCTCTGCTCTATAATTATATATGTCTAGTATAACTAATTACAATTAATAAATCTAGCTGCCACCCATCTTCTTCTTCTTTCACCCCTATACTAAATCTAATCCTGTGTGTATTAAGACATGTAATCTAGACTCCCCTTCCACCGGCGCCGTCCACCGCCCTCTTCACAACCCTCTCCCTCTCCACAAAGCCGCCGCCCGGAAAAGCTCTCCATTTATCTCCGATGAGAGTAGATTAAGTTTTACCCCTTTTTTCAGTTTTCCAAATAAATCGAGCTGGATTTCTGAAACTTTTGAAGAACCCATTCGGATTTTTCAGTTTAGTTTTTAGATTTTAGACGATATGTTTTTTTAGTTGTTTTATTTTCAGTTTTGAATGTCTTGCTTTTTTGGCATGTGTCTTGCCTTTTGGCATGTGGCTTGGTTTGTTCGTCTTCCAGTATGGCATTTTGGTTCGATGAAGGTTCATTTTGTAAGGGCTTGTGGGTGGATTAATTGAGGTTCCAATTCAGAGGAAGTTATTATGTCTATAAAGCTTATCTTGGATCTATGGATATATGCTCAAAAAGAGCGCGAGATCAATTTAACGGAAGTCAGGATCCAGATCAATGTAGATGCGGTATTTTCTGAAGTTTATGGGCTCTTTTGTTCATATGCCTCGAGATTATGGATATTCCTTTTGTCGTTCTTGGTATTGTACTGTTTTTTATTTTTAAACGGTCTGCGAACCGCTTAGCTCACTTTGTAGCGAGTTATTGTAGTTCTATAGCTGATCGTATCTGGTCGATGAGTAATGCTCATCTAGAGTTCATTAATGTATTGATGAACGTTTTGAAGTAATGAAAGTCATTTCTTTCTTGGCAAAAAAATAAAATTACAATTAATATCCTTTCTCTACATTGTATATATTTAACATATTAGCAATTAGCATGAGCACATATGTATGCATGCGGAGTCAATATTATTATTAGGTTAGTTACCAATTACACATCTTATCACGAATTGAGTAATTAAGGTATTAACGATTATATAGGAAGAGAACATTTTTTTAAGGACACTCCAAAAACAAGTAATGTTAGGATAAGGAATGAACAGCTTGGGGAGCACATGTAGTGCCGCTTCCGCATCATCTTGCTTAAAGGTATGGACCAATCGTTGCAGCCAGTACAATTACATTCCCTACTTATTCATAGACCCGAATTCTTGCAAAATGACAAGATACACTGATTCATGACTCCACTATGTAGAAAAAGGAAAATGCTAAGTCACGCGTCAGAATGTTATTGGTACTAATTGAAATAATAATGATGGACCCTTACATTCACATAAATTTTACCAGTTAAAACCTCTCAAAAATGCCACGTCATTCAAGAACTTAATTTGAGAACGCTTTCGAGATACGTAGCATTGCTCACAACAAAACACATATTGAGCTACTAGCCTACTACTAACAACAAATGATTGAAAACCATCCATCGAATGCTCTTGTATCAACATGATATAAAAAAACGTCCCGATATAAGAATTTGTAGATTTGTTCTCTTCATAGTTCAAACTATGAAGCAGGGCACATACACAGAAGAAAGAAAGAAAGAAAGCTCTGATCCTGGGCCTGAACTTGACAGGATGGTCTTTGGACTTGAGGGGAATAATTAAGCCGAGTAGTTCACATGCATGTGTAGGTGGTAGTTAAGGTGTCTTCCAAATCAACCACTATCACCATCACCTTTAATTATAGTAAAATATCATCTATAAAATTTTTGTTTTGGTCGTGTAAGACACAACTGATTTCTCAATGATTTTAAGGACATTTTGACCATTCAGCATTTTAAACAAGACTCACAACCTCATACTCCTGTTAGCTCCAGACTGCAGCAATCTGAAAGAGGCTTAGCATAGACCCCCGTTATCACATACACAACCACGTAGGCCTTCAATTATTATTTTCGCTCAGTATCCTTTCTTCTCTCATTCACAACTTAGCTCCTCTGATCTATTTTGTTGGACAAAAAATCTAGGAACAGGGTATAATGATATAGATATTATTATTGATGACTATGGATTACAATGAACCCAGGAGATTAACTTCTCCTGAACAAGGCAACCACCACTCCATCCTTTAGCAGGAGAAAGTAGATTCAATTGTCAAAAGTGGTTGCAGCATATAAATATTAGTATGTATCAGGTGAAAAAGGACAAAAATAAAATGTAAAAAAAAAACACATTACCTGTTTTTTTGACAGCATACATTCTCTAAATCTGTAAATCCATTATATATATTATAGGCCAACATGGCCTTTTCACCCATTTAGTAATTTACTAGAATAACCCTGCAGTCATGTTAATGTTAAAAAAATTGATTTCAATGAATTCGAATCCATGACCTCCATTTACCAAATTTCTTTTGTCCACATTATTACCACTACACTAGAACACTTTTTAAAATCATTAACTGCATACACAAATAATCCCCACTTGCTACATTTCCTTAATAATCACAATATTTTTATGTCCACACGTACACTTTTTAAAATCAATAATTGCATACACAAACAATTCACTTGCTACATTCCCTTAATAATCACAATATTTTTATGTCCACATGTATTACCACTATGCAGGAATACTTAATGATACATTTTTTAAAATCAATAACTGCATACACAAGCAATCCACTTGCGGCATTCCCTTTAATATTTATTTTTAAATTTATTCATGATAAAATGAATTAAAATGCTAAGAACATGTAAGCTATTTTTAACTGAATAAATAATCGACTGAATGTACATGTATTTAATATAAAACTTTAAATATAAATGATACGAATTCAAATGATACATGAATGACAATATTTATAGATGACCATTTCTCCCGGTCTACCCGACCCTGATCTAATCACTTTCCCGTTTGAAGATTCGGGAAATTTTTCGGATTTGGGACGGAAAACATGGAATGTTATAAAATAAAAATTTGGGGGATGGGAATGAGCTCAGGGATTAAGGCTTCTCGGCCCGATCCCCAATTCCCGTTCCCCAACCGATTATCATATTTAAGAAAAATAAATTTATATATATATATATATTTACTAGACTATTAAAAAATACATGTAATTCAAATATTAAAATTTTCTATAAATTTAATATTTCATAAATAAATTTTATTTTAATAATATTTTTTCATTATTTATTATAAAAATTAATTCAAATCGCTATTTAAAACAAAATAATAAATTTAGCAAATTAATTTTATTATCCAATATATTAGGGAATATATAAATTTTAATTAAAAAATAAGAATCCCCAAATTTTTGTAGGGATCCTTGTTCCCCGTTCGGGGTAGGAATCTGGGAGGAAAATAATCCCCATTTTGGGATCGATGCGGGTTCAACGATTAGTTTCAATATTTTAATTTAAAAAAAGTTCAAAATTTTAATTAAAAAAAAATTAAAATTCACGATTTCTCGCGACGATACCTATTTTCCTTTCAGGATAGGAATCGGGAGCGAAATTATTCTCGTTCGAGAGTCGGAACAGGTTCAACGATTTTGTTCGAATTCGGGGATAGGGATGGGTATAGCACTCCCTAACGTTGAATTGACCTAGTGCCCACTCCCAAACAACATGAATTCATTTCGTATTAACTTTGGACATCTAGATACGAGATACACTCAACTAAATACCAACAAAAGAATAGGTACAACATTTTTTTTATCAACTTAAGAACAAATAGTTATACAACTAAATAGTTGACAATAATATGTTAATCTAATTTGTTGACAAATGTTAGATGAGTTTAATTGAAATTCAAAATATATAGTGTTAATCACAATAACATTCGAAAAACGTATACATGTTAAATAATAATAATAATAATTTTATCATAATACCTATTCAAGTCGTAACCACAACAATAATAATTTTATATAAATATGAAAATGCAGGTCGATGAGAGGTTGTAAAGATGATTGAGAGATGATCGAAGAGAGTAAAGATGAACAAACTTAAGGTTGTTAAAGACGAAAGAGAGGTGGTGTGGCAAAATGAATGTCTATATATGATGTGGTTGAAGGAAGGAACGACTCTGAGAGATATAGCGAAGTGACAAGATAGTGGTCGGAAAGAGGACGAAGTGAGAAGATACCCGATCAGTAATAAATTGGAGGAGATGTGGGGTTTGAAAGGCAGAGTGTATAAACTTGTAACACTATAACTAATGTAACTCAAACTAAAGGAAAAGATACTTAACCAGAAGACAATCAAGAACAGGAAGTCACAAGAAATCAACACTAAATGAAGACAAGGTAATTGATACAATTTAACATGCTAACTATGATCAAGCCAAGAAGAAATCATTGAGAGAAGTTCAAGTCAAAGTTGTTCATGCCTCGGTGATTTGATTAATCAAGAATCAAGATCATAACTATCAGTATCAACAAGACCAATTGATTTCAAGTGAAGAAGAAGGAAAGCAAATATTGGAAAGCCAAGTTATTCAGTGAATATGGTAATTTATTCAAGAAGCAGAAACACTATCAAGACTAGTCACTTATGAACCAGACCAGTGCATCAAGTGTCAGGACATTGATAGCAAGTTTATGTCAGTAATAAAGAACCATGTTCAAGAGCTTGTTGAAGAATAAAGAAGACATAAAGATATCACAAGTTCAAGATGTGCATTGAAGTTTCAAGTTGAAGACCAGAATATTTTCTAAGTACTAAATGTTCTGGATGGCTAAGTAGAAATTCTAAAGTAGAAGTTCTACTTAGGAATTTCGAGATAGCCAAGTAGAAGTTCCACTTAGGAATTTCGAGATAGCCAAGTAGAAATTCTCAAGTAGAAGTTCTACTTAGGTGCAGCTTCAACATGACACATGGCATCTTCTGATTGGCAGATTTCCAAGCTTTCAAGATAAGGCAAGAATTATGTGGACATCATTGGGCCACGTACATCTTAGTCTTTGAAGACTACAGGACATAGATTACATGTAGTATAAATAGAAGTACTTGTGTAATGTTTTAGTTAGTGAGCAATTCCAGAGAAAAACACAAGAGAAAAAGAGAGAGTGCATTCACAGAGCTTAGTATCATTCACTTCTCTCTCAACTTCTGTTATACTTTGTAATGAATGTTGTAGCAACCCTTTCAAGTTATATATAAAGAAATATATTCCTTGAATCTGTGTGTTCATTTATTGCATCGTTTTTATTGCTTCTCATATTCGAAAAGTTGTATTCACCCCCCCTCTACAACACATTTGGACCTAACAATTGGTATCAAAGCTATATGTTTAACATACAAAACATAGATCCTTGTGTTGAGTAGAAGAATCGTGAGTTTTCATTTTTCAGATCTACTTTTCATTTTCTCGAAAAGTGTGTTTTAATTCGTTGGTAGTGAAAACTCATCTGAAAAATTATTTAAATACTCCAGGTGTGATTATTTAGCTTGGGTGTATTTTAATTAATTTTTGTGAATTTATCTGGGTTAGTTCATATTTGGTGTTCTTGAGTGTTCATCATCTGTTCTTATCAAAGAATACAACCCAACAACTTTTTGATCTCCTTTTCAATAGTAAAAGAATAAAAAGGTGGTTTTTGGACTTGTTGATTTATTTTATTCGGCCGAAAGTAAAAGACATACTCAGTACCTAGCATGTGGGTTAGGTGGGTTTGGTGAGTAAAGCATTCAAAGTCAAAAAGTGTTAAAGTGATAATATTGTTTATTCAATATTTAAAGTAATCTGCAGAAAAATTATTCTAAGGCAAAAATTTCTACATAGAAGTTCTACTTGAGAATTTCTACATAGAATTTCGACTTGGACAATTTCTACTTGGTGATTTCGACTTGAGCAAAATTTCTACTTAGAGAAATTTCGACTTAGGCAAAAGTTCTACATAAATATTCTACATAGCCTAGTCTTGGGTACTTAGAAACTTTTAGTGACCAGAATTGAGATGGCTCCTAAAAATGCATTCAAGATCCCAATGTTCAACAAAGATCACTATGAAGAATGGGTTTTCAGAATGAGACTATATCTAGAGACTATTAACCCTGAATATCTGGAAGTCCTTGACAAGGGTAAATTTGTCCCAATGGCAGTTATTCCTTCACATACGGAAGGAGGAGTGGTTATACCACCTCGGTCTGAGCCCAAAAAGGCAGCGGACTTTTCGGATGCTGATAAAGAGCAAATAGCTTTGGATACTGCCGTACGACAAACCTTGATGGAATCTCTTGATCATGAAATGTTCAACATAGTCAAAGGTCTGACTACAGCGAAGAAGATTTGGGACAAGATAGAAGTTGTCATGGAAGGATCTGCAGAGGTCAGAAGCAACAAAACACTCATACTCAAGATGGAGTATGACACCTTTAGAATAAGGAAAGGAGAAGGCATTACAGACGTCTACCTACGATTCAGTCAGTTGGTATTGGATTTGAATCTGAGAGGTGTGACTCTCCCCATGGTTGAAACAAATACGAGATATCTGAGGAACCAGCCAAAAAGCATTGAGCATAGGGTCTACGCAATCAGAGAAACCAGAGATTTGCATACAACTTCTCTGGAAGAGTATTATGGAATATTAAAGACCTATGAGCTGGAAACGCTTCAAGATCAAGCATGGGACAATGATTCAAAGTCAAAAGAAAGTGCATCAGGATTAGTTGCTGATGAGGAAGAGTCTAAGAAGGCAATGGTTGCAGCAAAGCCTAAATCATCACTTGCACCACATCAAGTTGATAATGATGACGAGTGCGCATCTGACAGTGATGATGACTACTACACCCAAGAAGAGCTGGACAACATGGACGATAGTGTCGTGGCATACATGGCAAGGAAGTTCAGCAACATGAGATTTAGAAAGAGCAACCGACCACAGAGAAAATCTTCATCTTATTATCGGGCTGCTAAGGGTGGTGGTAGTTCGTCAGGCTACAAAGGAAAAGGCAAGAATACCAGCTACAAATCTCCTTTGGATTTCAAAATGAAATTCAAATGCTACAATTGTGGTGAAGCTGGACACTTTGCCTCGGACTGCAAAAAGCCTAAACAGACTTATCCAAAAGAAACATTTGAAGCTCTCAAAAGCAACTATGAAGCACTGTTGAAGGAAAGACATGGAAAACGAGCTTTATTGGTGACAGAAGGAAGAGCTTGGGATGATTCAGATGAGGAAGATGTTACTCAAGTAGCAAACTTTGCGCTCATGGCTGAGACATCAGAGGAACCAGAGGTACCAGTTCTGACTCTTAAAGTAGAAATGTCTATTGATGATTATAAAGAACAGAACGGGGCTCTTAGTGAAGAGATCTACATGTTGTGCAAAAGCCTAGACTCTTCTCAAAAGGAACAGAAAACACTTGTTGCCAAATGCAGAATGCTGGAGGCAAAAGTGGAAGAGCTAGAGGCTGCTTGCACTGTAGATACTTCTCTAAGAGACTTTATTAAATCTCTGGAACACAAGCTTGTCCTTAAGGAAGAAGTAGAAGCATGTCTTAGGAACAATCTAGCTGAGTTAGAAACAAAATGCGAAGCTTACAAACTAGCAGCTAGTAGAGTGTATGTAGATAATGACGTATTTAAGAAGATAACTGGAGTAGGTGTAGGACTTGACTATTCTGACTTATCTAAGAAAGAAGGGAAGAGACCTATTGACCCTAGTTCCAGTGACCTTAAACAGGAAACACCTAGAATTCTTAAATCGGCTGTCAAACCTATCTACAAACATCTTGTTCCTAGAATAGAAGAAGAAGAGACTGAATTGATAGCTAGATATGAGATTGAGATGGAAGATCGCCAGAAAGAACAACCTGTAACTCCTATTAAACAAGTGAAAATCAATTTCCCTAGAGATGAATCTAGACTGGGATTAGGAGCTAAGGCTGTTAAACAACAAGGAAAGAAAGAAAAAGGCATAAAAGAGGTTAAGGCTGAACGAATAAAGAAAGCATGTTATCATTGTAAATCTACTGAACATCTTTCTTATGCATGCAAAGCTAACATGAATGTTCCTGCTGCACATGCCATGCCTACCACACATACAATGAATAATCTGCATCAGAATCATGCACAGTGTGGTCAACCTAACTGTATGCCATGCACTTTTAATATCATGCAAACTTTTGTGCATTTAATGAATGCATCTAGCCAGTCATGCTCAAATACTGTTGCTAGTTCAAATATCAAGAAAAAGTATGGTAGAGCCAAGACTGTCAGTCCTCCTAAAGTTAGGAGTGACAAACCTTCTCCTAAGACTGACAAATCTGTCAAGTCTGAGAAAGGAAAGGAGATAGTCGAAAGCTCTAGTAATGTGAAGAAAAGTGCATCTCCTGTTGTTAAATCTGTTGATTCTCGATCTTATCGAAAAGCCGGGCCCAATCAAAGTTGGGTTCCGAAGAATGTCTAACCAATCTGTCATTGCAGGGCATTAAGCAGAATAGAAATAAAGTTATATGGGTGCTAGACAGTGGAGCATCGAGGCATATGACTGGAAACAAGTCCCTGCTTACAGAGTTGGTTATGAAAGCTGGCCCTTATGTTACCTTTGGAGATGACAGCATAGGTGTGACTAAGGGATATGGCAAACTGAAAACTGGCAATGTCATCATTGAAGATATTTCCTATGTTGAGGGACTAAAGCACAATCTGTTGAGTATAAGTCAATTCTGTGACAAAGGTTACGAAATTGTCTTCAACAAGAAAGGTGTCTCAATCACTCATATCAAGGAAGGCTCACTAGCTTTAAGAGGAGTTCGAAAGGCAGATCTGTTTGTTGCAGATATGGATTCAGCAAATCAGGATGAGGTCACCTGTTTCTACAGCAAAGCCTCGGATGATGAAAGCTGGTTATGGCACAAAAAGCTATCTCACTTAAACTTCAAAACGATGAATGCTCTCGCGAGGCGAGAATTGGTGAGAGATCTACCTCAAATGGAGTTCGCTCCGAAAGGACTCTGTGAAGCTTGTGAAATGGGAAAGTCGAAGCGAGCATCGCATAAAAGCAAAGAAATTTCTAGTATTACTGAGCCTCTACAACTTCTTCATATGGATTTGTTTGGCCCAGTGAATGTCCTATCTTTGTCTAGGAAAAGATATGCTTTGGTAATCGTGGATGACTTCTCCAAGTATACATGGGTATTGTTCGCAATGACGAAAGACGAAGTACCTTTCTTAATCATTGATCACATCACTCAAATTGAGAATGTTTCAACACTTACTGTGAAGACGATTAGATCAGACAATGGCACTGAATTCAAAAACGCAGTGCTAAATGACTTCTGTGTATCTAAGGGAATACGTCGTCAGTATTCAGCCCCGAGAACTCCACAGCAAAATGGAGTAGTTGAAAGGAAGAATAGAACTTTGGTTGAAGCAGCAAGAACTTTGTTGTATGATTCAAAACTTCCTTTGTATTTCTGGGCCGAAGCAGTGAGTACCGCTTGTTACACTCAAAATAGAACCTTGATCATAAAAGATAAAGAAAAGACACCATGTGAGCTAATGAACAACAGAAGACCAACAATCAAATACTTTCATGTCTTCGGAGCAAAATGCTATGTGCTTATAGATGATGAAAATCTAGGCAAGTTTGCAGCAAAAGCTCGTGAAGGAATCTTTGTTGGTTACTCTACAGACGTGGTGGCAGCTTATAGAGTGTTCTTAGTGAACGATCGAAAAGTGACTGAAAGTTACAACGTCAGATTCGACGATACCAAACTCTCATCAATTTCAAGAGATTCTAGTGAACCTGAGTCCCTAAAATTTCAGAATCTGGACTTAGAAGATCTTGAAGATGAACCTGAGTTGGTTGTTCCATTAAATGTTCCAAGCGTACATGAAGAACCTGAGTCTAGTGAACAAGCTAATTCTACAAGATCAGGAGAGACTTCTTCAGTACCAACCGGCAACAACTCAGGGGGAGTAAATAGCAGCTCAAGGACTATTGTTCAAGGCTCGAGTCGAGTTGACTCTAGTTCTGTAGGAGCTGGCACTAACTCAGGGGGAGTTAGTGAAAATAATCTAAGTAGTCAGCACCCCAACTCAGAAAGTCAAGCTGAATCATCTAGACAATTTCCAGGTGAACGGGTATGGAATAGAGACCATCCGTTTGAGTTAATTATTGGTGATCCAGATGCTGGTGTGACTACTAGAAGAACTGCAAGAGCTGACATGGCTAATATCTCCTTATATTCTGGGTTCTTATCCAAGCTTGAACCTAAAGAAATAGAAGAAGCTCTTGGCGATGCTGATTGGGTGATTGCAATGCAAGAGGAACTCAATCAGTTTGAAAGGCAGAAAGTTTGGAAACTGGTACCCCGACCAAAGAACAAATCCGTAATTGGAGCTAGGTGGGTATTCAGAAATAAACTGGATGAAAACGGACTTGTAACACGAAACAAGGCTCGTTTGGTTGCAAAAGGTTATTCTCAGCGAGAAGGAATTGATTATGATGAAACCTATGCACCAGTTGCAAGACTTGAGGCAGTCAGGATGTTCTTGGCATTTGCAGCACATAAGAACTTCAAGGTATTCCAGATGGACGTGAAAAGTGCCTTCCTGAACGGAGAGTTAGAAGAAGAAGTGTATCTGGAACAGCCGCCCGGCTTCGTTGATCCAGAACATGCAGATTTTGTGTATCTACTCTTCAAATCTGTCTATGGCCTCAGGCAATCCCCAAGGCGATGGTATGAAACCCTATCTCTATTCTTAATTGAAAATGGTTTTGTTAGGGGAGTAATTGATAAAACATTGTTCTATAAAGTTGTGAGAAATGACTTAATACTTGTTCAAGTATATGTGGACGATATTATTTTTGGGTCATCAAATGAGCGCTTGTGCGAGAAATTTGCCAAGCTAATGCAGGAAAAATATGAGATGAGCATGATGGGAGAGCTGTCCTTCTTCCTTGGATTACAGATCAGTCAGAGAAAAGATGGTATCTTTATCTGTCAATCCAAGTACGTCAGAGATTTACTCAAGAAGTATAATCTAGAAGATGCATCAGCAGCTAAGACTCCCATGGCAACAGCCACGAAGCTTGATGAAGACAAATCAGGTAAATCAGTTGACATCACAAGCTATCGAGGTATGATTGGCTCACTCCTCTATTTAACTGCAAGTAGACCAGATATAATGTTCGCAACTTGTTTATGTGCAAGGTTCCAAGCGGATCCTAGAGAATCACATCTCGTAGCCGTCAAAAGAATTTTTAGGTATCTCAAGGGCACACCAAATCTAGGGATTTGGTACCCAAGAGATACAGGTTTTAATCTTATTGGCTATTCGGATTCAGACTATGCAGGTTGCAGGATTGATAGGAAAAGCACATCTGGTGCTTGCCAATTTCTTGGCAGAAGATTGGTGTCCTGGCAAAGTAAAAAACAACATACAGTATCTACTTCTACTGCTGAAGCTGAGTACATTGCTGCTGGAAGCTGTGTAGCTCAAATACTGTGGATGAGGAACCAATTGAAGGATTATGGCATGGAGCACAAGAAAATTCCAATCATGTGTGACAACACAAGTGCCATTGCCATAACCAACAATCCTGTAGATCACTCAAGAACCAAGCATATTGACATCAGGTATCATTTCATAAGAGAACATGTCGAGGAGGGGACTGTGGAGCTACATTTTGTGCCCACAATGCAACAAATTGCAGATATATTCACCAAACCTCTTGATGAAGTAACATTCAATAGGTTGGTTGGTGAATTGGGAATGCTTAACACAAGTTAGTAAAGCCTTCTATCTGTAAAATCCATGTTTATGTTTGTATGTGCAAGCTAATCAATCATTATGTGCTTAGACTTTAATATGCCTAATTAATGATTGTTATAGGTTGCATATAGTATGATTTTGCATGAATTCATTGTGTTCTAAGTGTCTTTTATAGCACAAATCTGTGAATTTATGCTTGTTAGATTGCATGATCATAGGGGGAGTTAAATTCATAATAGTCTAAATATTGCATGATTTTTAGATGAATTTACCTGTGTTTTTCATGTAATTAGAGGCCTTAGAATTATCAAGGAATGTTTTAATTATGTCATATATTAAAATCCTTGAATTGATATTTATATTAATTTGACAAAATTAATTGTTGAGTTTTTCAAAGAAAAATTGTCAAATTATTCTAAGTATCTTCAAAATTTCGAGTTAGTCTCTATCTCGAAACTCATGTAGAAATTCGACTTGAATTTCGACTTGAGCTTCCAGGGTGAAGTTTTGAAAATTCTAAGTCTGGGAAGAATTTCGAGTTAGTACCTATCTCGAAATTCATCTCGAAATTCGACTTAGAGTTCGAGTTCGAGTTACCAGTGTGCCTAGTTCTATCTTCAAAATATTCGAGATAAAGTCTATCTCGAATTTTATCTCTAAGGTTGAGATGAGGTTTCCATTAAGGGAATATTTTGAAAAGAACTGAGAATTAACTTCGAGTTAGTCTATCTCGAACTTTATCTCGAAGTTCGACTTGATGTTCGAGATAGAGTTCTTAGTCTATCTCGAAACTCAACTCGAATTTCGACTTGGTGTTCGAGATAGAGTTCTCAGTTAAGCTAAAGGGAATTTTTCGAGTTACACTCCTAACTCGAAACATATCTTGAATTACCCTGGACTTTTTGATTCAAGGAAGTATTTTGGAAAGAATTTGAGATTAACTTCGAGTTAACTTCTATCTCGAACTTTATCTCGAAGTTCGACTTGATGTTCGAGATAGAGTACTTAGTCTATCTCGAAACTTAACTCGAATTTCGACTTGATGTTCGAGATAGACTCTAACTCGAAAAGTATCTTGAATTTTCTGTTTTTCCAAGTTTACTACAAATCAATAATGTTCAAGATAGTATTTCCCTAAAGTTTCTGCTGTAATTTTGGTTAAAGTGCTTCTTTGTGCATATTTGTTCGAGTTAACTTCTATCTCGAACTTTATCTCGAAGTTCGACTTGATGTTCGAGATAGAAAAGTTCGAGATAGAAAAGTTCGAGATAGAGTTCGACTTAGATGTCCCCTGTATGGACTTAGTACTTTTCACATTTTTTTAACAGGGACATTTTTGTCATTTCTCATTCACCTATATATACATCTCTAACTCGATGCCTAAATTCACTTTACCTAATTCTAATTTTCAGCAGCCGTTTCACAAGAACAGTGCGATTTCACTAATTACATACCTTTGATCCTTGTTTTTGTGATTAAACTCGTACTAATCACGAATTACTGCCGATTTGTTGACTGCTATTATCTGTGTTAACCTTAATCTTTGTGTTACTGTGTTTTGTGAACGTTCATACACGCGCATATACATACACACGAACACATATTGTTTGTGTACTGTTCATAAACGCGATTCCATTTTGTCCATCTATAAACACACACGATTCAACTGGTATACACACGAAATAGTAATTGGTTGTTGAATTGAATCCCGTAGTTTGATTTCTCAGATTCCATTTGGTGTTCTTGAAAAATTAAAAGGGTTACAATTCTCTTTTGTAATTCGGAAAATTAATTGTTTTTCTAAATTAAAATAAAATTCACATCTTTTAAAAGAAAAAACATTTAATCAAAATGGCTCACCAATTTTCCCTTGCTAAAAACAATTTTTACAATATTTCTACGGAAATTGGTGATCAACTCCCGCGGTTTAAGTTTTGGATACGATTTCTCAATTTGTATTCCAAAGCTAGCCAAGCTTTTACTGCTAAACCTACACTAGTACATGATGCTTTACAGCAATTATGGACTAGTGCGGTTACTTTTGGGAGTAAATCAACCCCCTACGGTTTCAGGTTTACCTTAGCGGGTCAGGAATATGAGGTGACAGAACAAATTGTCAACAGAGTTCTAGGATTCCCCATTAAAGATGCCTATGATCCAGAACCTACTGCTGCAGAACGCCTCAGATTCTTTGAAGAAATTGGATGTTATCCTACAAAAGGCCCAATCACGGGAAATATCCAAAAGCAATTCTTCCATGCGGAATGGAATTACTTTTTCGAGGCCATCACAAGATGTTTTCGGGCACGCGAAAAAGACTTTCATCAAATTCCGATTCCCATGCAAACCTTTGCAGTAGCCCTAGCAAGAGAACTGGATATAAACTATGGACGTATAGTTCTCTCTGAGATAGTGGCCTCAATGGGATCCCTTGCAAGCAGAGACCTCTCTACCACTGATGTCGTCTGTTGGTTTCCTCGGTTTCTTCAAATGCTAATCAATGACTTAATACCGAAGGATGCTCTTGCTATTCGACAGGGATTTGCCAGAAGCCCCACATCTGAATCACTAGGGATGGGCACTAAGTCACTTGCAACTATTGCAAATCAGGATAAACATCAAGGTAAGCCAATGTCTACTCCTGAAAATATACAAATGTGGCTTAGATATGATGCAGGAGTTACCAATTTGGAGGCATCATCACAAGTCTCATCACATGCTCAAAATCCATCTGTTCATGCTGAGGCATTTGATGAGATTCCGGATGAGGAAAGCGATGATGCACAAGGTAAGCAATCAGGTAATCTCTCTATGCATACTATTCATTCCTCCTCCTACGTTTCTGATTCCGCGACCCATGAGACTGCTAACCCGCAGGATCTATCCCAGGGTAAGAGCCATATTTCTGACTCTGAGTCTGATACACATTCCTATTCTTTATCACCCCTGTTAACGGAAGTCAGAAAACCAGCACGTATATTTATACAAGATGATGAGGAGAATGAACCCGAAGAGCAGCAACTTATTCGCAAGAAAGCCAAACTTTTCCACGCTGCTACTTCACAACCACAGTCAAACCCTAGCGTGTCACACGCAACCACTCCACCTCACGCGAGTGGTTCACCCCTTGAACATTCTGCACATAGGGACTTTGATTTTGGTCAAGATGATGTGCCTCTTGATGATACTGTTGCTTCAAGAGGACATGAAGTATTAAGAACTTCAGCCGTACCTTCACCGGTACGTACTGATGCTGCAAAGAGGATCGGTTCTGATGTCGTACAAGGACACTTTGCAGCCTCTCAGACTGAGATTCCAACTCAGGAACAAACAGAATTTGATCCCATAACTGTCAACAACATTTCTTATCAAGCTTCTGCAGGTACTGCTTCACTTTTAGGATCAGTCATTGAAGACATACACGAGCGTGAGACAGGGAGTGTGTGTGAGAGGTTAGGGAGAGAGGGACCTTCATTTTTAAGGCCCGAAACCGAGCGCCAAATACCAACAGAACGCGTATTAGAGCGAGGTCACCTAAACCAAACACCGTCCCTTAATACAGAAAATTTTGATACTCGTATGACTTCAATGGAGAATAAAATGGAGCAGTTCGGGCAGTCGATGGGGCAGTTGGGGATTAATGTTGGAAATAATCAACGGGCTCTAGACGACTACGCAGCAAGAATGGCAAGTCAAGCTACAGCTTTTGATGATTTGACAAATAAGGTCAATGACTTGGGCCATGCTGGTGGTGTCTTGGGAAGCACTCTCAATGAGAGGATGGGGGCATTGGAGTCTACAATGCATACAATGATTGTGGAGATCAGTAGAATGATGTTCGCAGTCAGGAGTTTTGTGCCCCCGGAGTGCTTCGAGTCGGAACAACCTCCCCCCGATGCTGGAGCAGGTGGTGCAGGTGGTGCTAGTGGAGCGGGAGCCTCTGGTTCTGGTTTTGGAGGTTCCTATGCAGCTGGTGGATCTGAAGACCATGGTGGAGCTCAGGATAACTCACCTAAGGGGGAGAGTGGAAAGGAGACGAGACAGCAGGCAGTTCACATCGAAGAAATTGAAGAACCCGCTGATCTTGTTAAGGAACCAGAAATTGAGCCTGCTGTTGCTGAAGAGGCTCTGAGGAGGAGAAAGGGTAAGGCAATAATGGTTGAAGAAGATGAACCAGTTATTGACCTGAGTCATCAGGACACAGTACAGGAGGTACTAGACTCAGATTCTGATATGGAAGACGTACCTTTCGCACATGCTGTAAAGCGATCTTTGAAGGAACAAGGTGGAGGTGCTGGTATGTCTTTCGGAATGCCTGAAGAAGATCCTGTTGATGAAGAAACCCTGCAGTCTCAACAGTTAGCCTTGGAACAAGCTCAGTTCCATAAAATGAAGATGATGCAAGAACATGCTGCGTTCCTAGAACAGAAGGTGGAGCTACAAGGGAAGCAGTATGAGTATGAGCTTGCAAGGCTAGCCAATCCTCAAGTTGATCTGGACAAAAGAAGGATAGGGCAGAAATGGGATGAAGCAAGGAAGATAATGATGGGACCATGTGCAAAAGGAGTTCATAACAAGGATGCAGATGATCTGTTCTACAACTTGAATTTGCAGAATCCAATGACTGGGGACTATATAAATGCTTTGAAGAGATTAATTTCTAAAGTCAGGGTTGGATACAATGCAAATCTTAAGGAGTGGCAGGTTATCTTGTCTTTGGTAGAAGGAGTCCCAACATCTTTCCTATTTGTGGATGACCAATTCATAATGAGAAGATCTGCGTCAGAGTTGTTCTTGCTAGCGACTAAAATTCAGTACTCTCAATCTGAGGAGCTAAGCATTCTGTACAGGGATCAGTTAATGCAGCTAGCAGAGGACAAGGGTCCAGAATTCTCAGCTTATCCAAATTTTGTCCGGATGGTGGTTCAAGGAAAGATGAAGAGGGTGAGCATGGAGGAAAAGGACTTAATGGAACTTTCAGTGGAATCTCTTAAAGCTGTATGTAGACAAATGATGGGTAAGGGATTCGCCTCTGAGCTTAAAGATAAATCCGTGAGGATCATTGAAAGAGTCATATTCTTGAAGAGCAATGAGGTGTGGAAGTGTGATGTCATTGCTCCAAACCCTCTCGACAACGTGAAGATTGAGCCGGAGCTGATAGAACAGAAATGGAATATTCTTCAAGCAATGAAGAATGTAGATGAAGCTTTGACTCTTCCTTCTGGAGAACTGGAACAAGGAGAAATAAGGGAGGCAGTTGGCGTTCCAGGGAAAGATAGTGTATACTGGATACACTCTTATGCTGATGATACAGCTGATGCCTTAGCATACATAGATGCAGACCAGAAACAAACACTCTTGCATATGAGTAGACAATGGCTGCTACAGACTCAAGATGCTGCATTTCTAGAGAAAGTGTTATATGTGTTCAAATGGGGCGAAGTGGAAGACAAGTTTGTTGAAGAAAAGCAGAGACTCGTGAGTTACCTGTCTGAAGTAGTGGTGGAAAAGAAGCAAATGGAGCGAGATGCGGCTAGTGTCCACAATACTAACCGTGTCAAGGGCTACCCCAAGATGATCTATTGTCAGTTTAAAGCTGATAAAACTCATTGGAAATCTCAGCTCATCATGAAGAACTTTGAGGATATTCCAAAGATCAGGACTACTCAGGAGGTGGACAAACTCAGAAGGCTTTTCAAACATCCTTATCCAGAGCCCAAGAACCCTCTAGAAATGGAAGCTGTAAGTCTGTTGAATGCTAGGTGGAAGCAGCTTAAAGATCCAGTATACAAGAAAGAAAAGCAGCAGAAGGAGAAGCTCAAAAGGCAGAAAGAAGAAAGAGACCAAGCTGCTGAAGCTAGAAAGAGGAAACGGAATTAGGGTTAAAGGTCAGAGTGGTGTGAACTTGAAGTTGGAAAAACTTCATGTCTTTCGGTTGCTTTAACTCACTTGAGGAAAATTCACCTAAGAGTGAATCCAATAAGGTGATATAAGTTTGACTAGAAGGTATGAAATAATCCAGGTGATAGGAATCATTCAAATGATCTTTAATTCGAGGTTCGAATTCTGTTTCTAGTTTTTATGTTCATTGTATTGTTTTCAAGTTCTTTTCAATTGTATATTATTCAAGACTGTAATGTTAATTATCTTTTCTCGTCTCATTGTTTAGTTGAGTTATCCTTCATTAATTTGAATGTCATTGTTAGACAATCAAATTGGGGGAGATTGAAAGGCAGAGTGTATAAACTTGTAACACTATAACTAATGTAACTCAAACTAAAGGAAAAGATACTTAACCAGAAGACAATCAAGAACAGGAAGTCACAAGAAATCAACACTAAATGAAGACAAGGTAATTGATACAATTTAACATGCTAACTATGATCAAGCCAAGAAGAAATCATTGAGAGAAGTTCAAGTCAAAGTTGTTCATGCCTCGGTGATTTGATTAATCAAGAATCAAGATCATAACTATCAGTATCAACAAGACCAATTGATTTCAAGTGAAGAAGAAGGAAAGCAAATATTGGAAAGCCAAGTTATTCAGTGAATATGGTAATTTATTCAAGAAGCAGAAACACTATCAAGACTAGTCACTTATGAACCAGACCAGTGCATCAAGTGTCAGGACATTGATAGCAAGTTTATGTCAGTAATAAAGAACCATGTTCAAGAGCTTGTTGAAGAATAAAGAAGACATAAAGATATCACAAGTTCAAGATGTGCATTGAAGTTTCAAGTTGAAGACCAGAATATTTTCTAAGTACTAAATGTTCTGGATGGCTAAGTAGAAATTCTAAAGTAGAAGTTCTACTTAGGAATTTCGAGATAGCCAAGTAGAAGTTCCACTTAGGAATTTCGAGATAGCCAAGTAGAAATTCTCAAGTAGAAGTTCTACTTAGGTGCAGCTTCAACATGACACATGGCATCTTCTGATTGGCAGATTTCCAAGCTTTCAAGATAAGGCAAGAATTATGTGGACATCATTGGGCCACGTACATCTTAGTCTTTGAAGACTACAGGACATAGATTACATGTAGTATAAATAGAAGTACTTGTGTAATGTTTTAGTTAGTGAGCAATTCCAGAGAAAAACACAAGAGAAAAAGAGAGAGTGCATTCACAGAGCTTAGTATCATTCACTTCTCTCTCAACTTCTGTTATACTTTGTAATGAATGTTGTAGCAACCCTTTCATGTTATATATAAAGAAATATATTCCTTGAATCTGTGTGTTCATTTATTGCATCGTTTTTATTGCTTCTCATATTCGAAAAGTTGTATTCACCCCCCCTCTACAACACATTTGGACCTAACAGGGTTTCCTACCTGATCAGCAATAAATTAGAGGAGATATGAGATAGACATATGGGTAGAAGAGAAAATAGATATTTAAAATATGTTGTGGCTAAGATTGAAAGTAGGTAAAAAATTGTTGTTGTGGTGATTTTTTTAGGATTTTTACTGAAAAACATTATTATCGTGTTAATATTTGATAGATGACGATTAACTCTAATATACCACTTTTATCGGTTATCCTTCTCGCATTACAAAAGTACCACTATAAATATGATTCTCGAAATTTAGAGTGTGCTAATAATTTGAATTTAGAACGATTATACCTGCTGAATCGATAGACCGTTGCACGTGAAAGGTAAAATAGATTGATAAAAGGATAAAATGGATTTTATCACAAAATTTAAAAAAATATTATATAAATTAAAACGTGGCCCGAGCCTTGCACGGACTATCATGCTAGTTGTAATCCATAAACCAACTGATATATGCGGTGTATAATTAATAGATTAGGTAAGCAAGTGTGAAGGAAGAGATGGTTTTGGTTTATTTATGTATATTTATTAGTAACATTAAAATTAATATATAGAGTTAGTCTCATTTCACAAAAACACTTATAACTAACATTTCATGATTTAACTAGTCTCATTTCACAAAAACACAGTACACTGGACATATAACTAACATTTCATGATTCAACTAAACGTTGTATCATATGCAATGTCACTATCGGATTAGTAATGTCAATGTCACCATCCGATTATTAATCTATTCAACCAAACATCAGCCGCGTTAATCAGTTAATTAGTTACTTACACATTTACATTACCTAGTAATTCAGGCATCTCTCATTTGTGTGTTTGGATTTAGTTTATGCAGCATTACTACCATACGCCCTCAGTCCTCTTTTAACTTCATCTTTCAAAATTATTATTGACCTAGTAAAAAGGAACTTAGCCCTGATCTGTTTCTTGATGACATCCTTTATTAATGATCTTTCTTGTATCACCAGGAGTATGCTGATTTAATATCCTATACACATTACAGGTCCTTCGAAGTGGATCTGTATCTGAGAAAGTAAAATGTATACAAGTGTTTCCTATCCTGGAAAGAAACACATACAAAATTTTATTTTGTGATACATCTCCCACACATTTATGCATATACGTTCACAAAAGATTCTAGTAGCTCAGCTAAGTTTGTGTTAAATTTTTGTTCATTCTGCTAATTGTTTCTTCATAATTATTTTTCTAGGATTACTTGAGTGAAAATGTGTACATGAAATTAAAGTGTGTCATGAGCTGAAGAATTTAATTGTACGAGGTTTTACAAATGTGATCTTTCTTTACATCAAACTATGCAGAGAAGAGGAAACCATGTCTTGCAGGTTTCGATCATTTTGAAAGTTTATGACACGCCAACGCCCCAAGTGAAAATGCCAACACAGCTGTTATAACAATCCCCTGGTTCTCTTTAAGATGTTTCACTATACTTTTACGCTTTGGAACTGTTACATATAAAACCTCATCTTGAAACTTCCCGGTGATCTTTTCACTAATTGAATTCTCCGGTATCTTAAAAGTTTTCTGAAAACGCGTTACCAGTTTGTTTCCATCTGTTTGTCTTTCCCCGCTGGTCATTATCTCGCCCCTGTTATTCACTTGAAGTCTCACTTCTTCTTTCCTAAAACCTTACATTAGTTAATATTTAAGAATGGTTAATAGAGTATGGTTTAGCAAGATATGAAATCATATACACTTGTTTATCAAGAAAAAAAATGAATATTAATACGTTGTAAAGGAATTAGTATATAGTTTAATTACCAGGAAGATGAAGGACAAGATAGTGAGAATCTGAGTCCTGACTCCAACTCGAAGGAGGTACAAAGTCTTCTAGCATTGCGGTATATGATCTTTTCTTACCAGCATAGGCCTTTGTTTCCCTAGTATTTGTCATTGTTGAACTAGTATGTATCAGAAAATTTGTATGTAACAGAGTTCGTTGAAGTTAATTGTGTGGATGTTAATTGGTTACAAGTGATATAAGGTTACAGATAATGAAATTATTATTCCTAACTTTTGTTTTGGATTTTGATCACATATAGGAGGAGGGTTCATGACTTCATACAGCCAGCTCTGCCAAGTTTCTATGTATTCCTTGCTTTTCTTGAGCCTCGTTAACAATTCCGGTTATCGAAAAAATAGGTTTTACATGTGAAAACATACCATAAAGTTCAACAGGGGTAATCCAAAGCAGAAATGTAGCTAAAAGTGAGGGTCAAGGCAAGCTACACAAACATAAGCATAAAGTGAAGATGTGATATATACAGAAATACATTGTTGGTCTATACAGAGAAGGATACACAAGAAAACATAAGCATGAAGTGAAGATGTGATATATGTTACAATTCATGAATCAAGTTCTTTATATGGACTACAAAATACAAACTGAAATGCAGAAATTAATATCAGTTGATGAAATTACTTTTCTATACATGACAGCACAGTCGAAGTAAAAGAAAATGAAATAAATTGTGCTTTCCAACTGGTCTAATCTTAAGTATTATGCGAAAATTTTAAACATGGTTCATTTTGTTGGATTTTTTTTAAAGTTTTGTTTTAGAAAAGCTTGGCTAATCTTAGTCCCTGTGCACCAGACTTAATTCAGCGAGGACATAATCAACGTACAAGTTTCAGTTGAGAAAAACAAGTTTAAGAAGATCCTGGCCTTGTTGGTTTTGAACGATTAAACTTTAAAGATCTTTTATTCTAGTCAAATTCTCTTTATGCCTTTATTCAAGAGCTTAAATTTGAATCCAGTTTCCAAGATTTTAGAGTACAACAAGAACAAAATATTCTGGTAACTGAAAATGGATGTTTCCCAGCTTGAGATGTCTTTTTAAGGACCAGAGATAAGATCCTAGAGCAAAAATCGGGCTGTATAACCTACAACGCAAAATGCTCGAAATCAGCAGCTGTTTGTTATGCACTGTTACAAAATTCCTTAGTAGCATAGGTTTTGTGAAAAATCTATGCTACTAAGGAATTTTGTGAAATACTTTGGTTTGGAATCGCTCACTGGTAAAAGCTAGAAGAGTCGGTAAATTCTAAATAGGTACTCCAGTCATACAAATGCCATTGCATTGTAAAACTTGTATAGATTGTTGATATTCATGTCTTTTCCGATGTATCATGTTATGCGATGCATGTATGTTGAATCTGATTCTATAAAAGTCGATCGAGCAACTTTTAGTGAAAATGTATACAAGTATTTAATATTTCACCACGAGTTTAAGAAGAAGATTGTTACAAGTTGTTACAGTTTTGATCTTTCATTACATCAAACTATACAAAGAAACAGATATAATGCCCTGGTTTCAAATTATTTTGAAAATTTACGAGACACCAGCACTCCCAGGGAGAACGCCAACACGGCTGTTATTAGAATCCCCTTGTTCTCTTTCAGATTTTTTACTACACTTTGTAGTAACATGCCACTCTCCTCTGTTATATCCCAATCCTTTTTTATAATGCCTTGACCATCAAAAGGTAATTTTTCAGCAATCTTCTTATAATGATTCCTGATGCTGCCATAGCCTTCAACGTCCCTTGATTTAGTGATGTTGTCGACATTTTTTGGCTCTGGGGTGTTGCTTGCTTTCGTGATGTTGTCGTCATTTTTTGATTCAGGGATGTTGCTTGTTTCCGTGATGTTGTAGTCATTTTTTGGCTTCTTTCTTAGCTTTGGAAGGTTGCTTACTTTGGTAATGTCATGGTCCTTTTTTAGCTTTGGGACTGTTACGCATAAAACCTCACCTTCAAACTTTCCAGTGATCTTTTCAGTAATTGAATTTTCTGGTATTTTAAAGTTTTGCAAGAATCGGATCACCAGTTTGTTTCCAACTGTTTGCCTTTCACCACTAGTGATTATCTCATCCCGATTATTCACTTGAAGTCTCACCTCTTCCTTCTTAAAACCTTACATAATTTGAAATTTATAAGAATGATTAGTACAATTAGCAACATATTACATCTTATGAAAAATAGGAACTATCAATACGTATTAAAAGATCATGAAACTTAATTACCAGGAAGATCAAGGACAAGGTAGTGAGCATCTGAGTCCTGACTCCAACCCGAAGGAGGTACGAACTCTTCTAGCATGGCGGTAGATGTGCATTTCTTGCCAGCACAGTCCTTCGTGGCGCTAGTATTTGCCATTAGTGAACTACTGTAATAATCTCCCTGAGAAATTATATAAAACAGTCCTGGTTCAAGATAACTTTTGTGAGTGTTCGTTGCTTACAGATGATATTGTTGTTTTACTTTTATCGTGTGTTGTATATATATACAAGGTGAGCATGACAATTTTTTCGGAATCGATCATGAACCAGCTAGGTAGGGATTGAAAGCTAGCTTTTCTTGCAAGCTGATGCATTATTATTCTTAACTTTAGCCTTGAATATTGATCATATACAGAGGGAGGAGGGTACATGCAGCTAAATGAACCAAGTTTCTTTGTACCCCTTGCTTTTCTTTGACCTCAAATTAACAATGTCAGTTATTGTCTGAAAACATGTTATAAACTAGAAAGGTAAAAGAAGAAATGTTTAGGAAGAAAGGCATATCCTTTATACTAAAGAAAACTTCGTTGATTTGATAACTCTTAAAATTTAATATATTGAAAAATAAGAAATTGAATAATTGCGAGAAGGATGTTTAGAAAAATTAGACAAACCCTTTAATTTTATAAATTGAAAATATTTCAGTTGTTGTGTACGAATTTATAATAGTTTTGTTTATCATCATAACTTGCATATTTTTCACTTATATTTTTACTATTGTAGCTGAGGAGTAAAGGTAAACACAAGGCTATGAAATTTTATTTCCTTCTGCTGAAATTCATAGAAAAATCACAGTGGAACTACAAGGCATATTTAAACACTTATAATAGACGTAGAGTAGCTAGTTAACATATGCACAATTACAACCTGGGGAGTCTGAAAACCAACTTTTCATATCCTAAATGACCTCTGTATCTAGCAGTGCAAGATAAATGATGCTCGCAATAGCCCAGTTAATTTGATTTTTTTTTTTTGACGTAAATAGGTATTTTATAAACTCAAATCGTGCAACAGAATAGGGACTAAATTGACGGGGACAGACCCCCCATCAAAAACTCGACCTGGAAAAGAACATGACTCCCTTGCTAAACAATGGGCAGCCATATTAGCAGATCGACGAATAAAAAACAAATCAATGTTTAACTCTTTGACCATCTTGCGACACTCCATTATAACCTGACCGTACGGAGATAGCAACACAGCCTCACTTCTGATCGCTTGAACAACAGACAAACAATCAGTTTCCAAAACAACCTTTGGCCAATTCTTCGACTTACACCAGCTTAAGGCCTCTTTGACTGCCATTGCTTCAGCAAAACCTGGTCTCACATTCCCCTGAAACAATACAGAACCACCCTGCACTACATTACCTGCACTGCCTCGCACCAACAAGCCAGCACCATAAGAAGAGCTCTCAGAAAAAACTGCTGCATCGACTGTTATCTTAACTTCATCGTTTAAAGGCTTCACCCAAAACTGAGCCCCGTCCCCGTGTTCAACGAACTGGTACAGAGCTTGCGTAGCATTAACCTGGGCACTCTTCCATTGCGTAAGATACCGCTTCATCGATGAAACAACATTATTGACCGAAGCTTTCTTTTGATCCCAAACTAGTTCGTTTCTGGCCTTCCAAATACCCCAGCAAGTAGTAATGATTTCAGCATACTCCTCCTTACTCACCAGATCAAACATGAGACTTAACCATTCAGCAAAACAACTATAGCCCCCGCTGACCACCACTCTACCCCTTACTCTCCAAATATGAGCTGCAAACTCACAGTCTACTAGGACATGCAGAATGGTTTCCTCACCACTATTGCAGACTGGACATATCGTCGAAACAGGAACAAACTTGGCATATAAGTTCGTTTTAGTAGGGAGACAATGAGAAAGCGCTCTCCAAACCATATTCAGAAGCTTGGGAGGGGCTTTAATTCTCCACAGTTGCTTCCAAATACTACCATTACTCGCAGAACTCCAGCCGCCCTTCTGCCACTGCATCAAATTATACGCGCTTTTAACTGAATAAACTCCATCCTCCTCCTTACCCCAGAATAACCTATCTTCTTCCACATTGCTACTGATGACAGTATTGAAGATACGTTGTTGATCCCTGTCATTGAAGAGAGCCTTTACGACATCCACATCCCACTCACGACCCCCTTCGACCATTAAACTGGAAACAGTGACACCTGCCAGATCTTGAACATCACTAGAAATAAACGGACTTGCCTCATCATGAATCCATGGTTGTCCAATAATTTTGACTGTTGTTCCCGAACCCAACTGCCACCTTGACCCATCCATAACTACCTTTCTTGCTTCCAAAATGCTTCTCCACACAAAGCTTGGGTTGCCTCCTAACTTAGCTTCAAAAAATGACCCTCCGGAAAGTATCGAGCTTTATAAATCCTACTTGCTAAACTCTGAGGCCTTGTAACAAACCTCCACCCCTGCTTTCCCAAAAGAGCTAGGTTAAAATCATGGAAATCTCGAAAACCTAGACCACCAATCGACTTATGCTTGCTCATTCGATCCCAACTCATCCAATGAATTCCGGAACTAGAGTTCGAGCTCCCACCCCACCAATACTTGGACAAGCTTCTCTCAAAATCTTTAGTGATTTCCAAAGGCAATAAAAACACACTTTTTGCATATGTAGGTAATGCTTGAGCGACGTTTTTAATCAAAATTTCCCTGCCTGCCTGCGATACCCACCCTTCCTTCCAAGATTGAACCCTATGTTTCACCTTATCCTTCAAAAAACCGAGAACACTGGATTTATTCCGACCCACCAGGTTGGGCAAGCCCAAGTAAGTACTATTACTGTCCGCCTCCTTCATCTGGAGAATATTACAAATCTCATTCCTGCACTCCTGGGCAACATTGGTGCTAAAAAAGACTTGTGACTTTACAACATTGACTCTTTGGCCAGATGCCTCCTCAAAGATTTGTAAGACGTCATTCATTCTCATGGCTTCTTGCTCACTTGCTTTACAAAATAAGTAACTATCATCTGCAAAAAGCAAATGACTAACACTAGGAGCTCGCTTGCAAACTTTAATCCCCTGAATCAGTCTCTGCCTTTCAAACTTTCGAAGCAATGCTGACATTCCTTCCGCACACAAAATGAACAAATACGGAGATAGAGGATCACCTTGACGAAGGCCACGGCTAGGAAAAATTGGACCCAACTCTTTCTCTCCATGATTTATGCAATAAGAAACCGAACTAGCACACTCAAGAATTAAATGAATCCACCAATCATGAAAGCCTAGTTTGTGCAGAACCTCCCTCAAAAAGTCCCACTCGATTCTATCGTATGCTTTACTCATATCGATTTTGATGGCCATACTACCTTCTTCACCTCTACGCTTCCGCTTCAAGTAATGAGTCATCTCATATGCCACCATTATGTTATCAGTGATAAGTCTCCCCGGAATAAAAGCGCTCTGACTCTCAGACACCACATCATCAAGAATGTTCTTCATTCTGTTTGCCATAACCTTTGTGATTATTTTAACCAAAACATTGCACAATGAAATAGGTCGTAAATCACCTACAACAGTTGGGCATTTTTTCTTAGGAATGAGCACAACGTTTGTTTGATTTATCCCAACTGGTAACACTCCATGGCTAAAGAACTCCCTTACCAACTGAACAATATCCCCCCCACGACAGGCCAAAGTTTTTGATAAAAGGCTGGAGTCATACCGTCCGGACCCGGCGCTTTATCTGGGTTCATTTGAAACAAAGCGGATTTCACCTCCTCATCTGAAATTTGTCTTAGCAACTCTGCATTTTGATCCTCAGTAACTAAGCTCTTAACACTGTCAATAACCTCATGAAAATTTGACTGAGTAGCTCGAAATAGGTGAGTGAAGTGCTCCGTTATATGCTCTTCTAGACCACTACCCCATTCGACCCAATCCCCTTCACCATTTTTCAGCTTGAGAATCCGATTAGTTCTTCGTCTAACACTTGCAGAAGCATGAAAGTATTTAGTATTTTTATCTCCTGAATGCAGCCATAATTGTTTCGACCGTTGACGCCAGAATATTTCCCTTTGCTCTAGAATAAGGAACAGCTTCTTCTTCGTTTCCTTGTACTGATTCACCGACGCATTATCCCTTTTCCTTCTCAATCTACGTAGCAGCCTCTTGCATTCTTTAAGACGATTACTAAACCTCCCAGTAATTTCTCTCCCCCATGTCTCTAACTTATCACTGCAAACTTTTATTTTTTGAAGAATATCCGCTCCTCCACACTCCTCCCAGCAATCTTGAACCAAAAGCTTGCACATAGGCTCT
This sequence comes from Saposhnikovia divaricata, assembly GCA_036435485.1. Classification (NCBI taxonomy): domain Eukaryota; kingdom Viridiplantae; phylum Streptophyta; class Magnoliopsida; order Apiales; family Apiaceae; genus Saposhnikovia; species Saposhnikovia divaricata. The sequence continues at coordinate 238,653,473 of CM071594.1, read as the reverse complement.
GTAAGCCAGGCGTTCTCAAATTTAAAATTACGTTTCCCCACAGATTTTTTGCTTTCCTCTGGCAACAGTAATATTGGGCTATGGTCTGAGGAAGAACACTCTAAATTAATAAGTTTTGCAAGTGGAAACCTCGACAACCACTGGACTGTTGTCAAGGCTCTGTCCAATCTTACTTCCATCCATTCGTCGGTGCCTCTCCCTCGCTCCCAGGTGAATTGGTGTCCTGTCAACTCCATATCAAGCAACCCAGTTTCGTGCAAAACTTCATTAAAGCCGTCAATCAACCAACTCGGGTACGGAGCACCTCCACTTTTATCCAGTTGAGAAGTAACATTGTTCATGTCCCCTATAGCACACCAAGGCAAATTCGAATCACGAGCTAAGTTCCTTAGAAGGTCCCAGGTATAAAACCTGAAGGATGTCGAGATCTACAATTGCAACAAGTTTTATGACATATAAGACAACGAAACGAATGACTAGTCTGTTCTTAAGAGTTCAAGTTCTTCTGTTGAGGACACCTTTACAACAAGGCTGAACCATTTGGAGCGAAAATGAGATGCTGTGTAAGCATTCCCATGATTTCTGAACCAGAGATGTCAAAGTCCACAATGTTGAACCAAGTAGCAGCTTGATTAATCTATGTACCAGAATCGATGTGGTAAGAACAAAATAACGATAGGCCTTGTTAAAAGGAAGAAAAATAAAGCTTAGGTTTCAGAATATCCTGGTGATTTCTAATGTTTTAAGTACTTTCAAGGCTTTCTATTCTTGTCATAATGCCTATAATAAACAACCTTCCCAGTTAACAATCTCCATTTCGTCCTTTCATGCATCTGACAGCTTTTGGTTTCATCAATTTTGTGAACTGCAGACCAAATCATGATATTGGAAAGTAGCTTTTAGATCTAAAAAAAAAATTGATTTATTTAATGCTCAAGTTTGGAATTGGTTTCCTAGCTTTGTATTGAAAGAGTGCAAACCATTCATGCTCGAACATGATTGACCAACCTGAGATATCTACAATTCCAGTTCTTCCCACTTTTGAGATGAGTTACTTCCTTCAACAATCCCAGTCCCAGCATATTATATTGCACCATGTCCCTATAATATCCACATTGTTTCAGTAACAAGATAGCTGAGAAAGTGTACTTGGTGAAATCATAAAACACTATGAACAAAACATCTTAGTTTCCTAGCATGAAAAAAAAACCTCAATAGAAGCGAAGTTTTATCTGCAATTTGGCAATTCACAGGGTCACATATTGAACTACATTACAAGAGCGACTGGAAGTTCAAAGCAGACAATTTGCTATTTCTTAACTCACCTTATCTACCAAGGCTGACCTTATACCGACTACAAACTCGGTCTCTCCTTCTCCAAACCAACTGACAGACCGGCATACATTCCTCTGTCAAACATTTCTGTACAACATTGTGTCTGATTAGAAGAACAGAGTAATAAAAGAAGTATACATATGAAAGGGGCAGGAATACTGGGTATACAACTATAGAACTTGATTGAACTCGTGCGGGGAGTCACCACAACCAGGTCTTCAACATGAAATATTGGGTGAAGAAACAAAAATATAACAAAAGGTTGTCAAGTATAGTATTCATCCATCACCACTGTTTTACCCAGGTTGTGCATCCAGTATATTATTCATCGCTAAACCAGCTGCATTCCGTAATAAGAGGCCATCTTTTATGTATGTGGTCAACTATTTATATGAAATACTACTAGGTATCTTCTCTACTTCAGATATGTTTCATTGTGTATTTAAGAGATATAATATGTTTTCTTAAGTGAACTGGAATAAATTTAAGCCTAAAATGATTGAAAATGAGAAAGACTACAAGCTGATAAAAAAAACATACACACCAGTTTCTGTTATTAAGAGTCTGGCCTCTTCTGTCGGGAATCCACAAGCTGCAGGAGTTGGATGAAGAGAGGACAGAATATAGAACTGAAAAGAAAAAAACAATTCAAAAAAAACGTCTCACAAGTAAATTGCTAAAGCTTGTAACATCAAATAGCCTATCCAGTAGCAATCTAAGCAGGAAAGAGTACAGTGCACATTATTAACCGAAAATAAGTTTATTAGGTTGATAATTAATACCGAAAGAAATGCAAGTAAATTGGAACATAGAACTATCGACACTTGAAATTTTACCTCATCGTCTTCACTTCTGAGTCTCCCAGTCAAATGAGCATAAAGATGAGCTCTTCGAAGTTTTCGTATAGCTTTATTTGGTTCAGTCAGTACCTTGGCACATACAGCCTACAGAGCAGAACAATCATACACTAAAGCATATAGTCACAGTAATGTTACTTCATAGAGCATATTAATATAATTTTTGGAATTTTGACAACTGCAAGCATCGAAACAAAAAGCAAAAAAAAATGTGTAGACATACTAATCATGTTGTGTGCAAACTTTACACTTGCCTCCAGTTTTCCTCTTATGCACTCGCGCACTATAGTAAACTCGTGGTGGTCCTCCGAGTCACCTCTAGCTCGGGTTGCAGCCAAAGCTTCACTGCATATACTAAGCGAGTCACGATGAAACAATCGCTCTGGCTATTCACAAAGTTTTATATGGAGATTAACAACACAGGTATCTAGTAAAATCACCAAGAAAATCAGAAAAAGTGATCACAAATCGTTGCAGTACATGAAATATACAGTGTCAAAAAACTAAAAAGACGGTAAGATGCAAATATCATGTGTGCTTGTGGTGCTGTGGGATCTGAATATGTATCGAGTCCCCACAAAGGAACATGTGTTGGAAATGTGTATGTATATATAAGAAGAAATTACAATTTCTTTTCTTTCTCTCACACAAGAGCTTCAGCTCTTTCTTTCTCTCTTACATTTTAGTGTATTTTTCTTGGTGTGTTTATAAGCTTGCTGGACTGTCCTATTTATAGGCTAGAAAAAAAATCAGTTGAGCTCACTGCTTACATCATAACATATATATATATATATATATATATATATATATATATATATATATATATATATATATTAATAGCCTACATAATTGACTATTTATAACATGCCTCTTTATTCAAACATAGTTGCTGCATGATTTATTTGACATTTAGAGAGTTTGACAATTCTAACACTCCCCCTCAAACTAGACTTTCCATTCCAAGCTTGTCTTTCATTTTGTGAAATACTTCCGGCTTCAATGGCTTCATAAATATATCTGCCAAATTTTTTTCAGTCCTGCAGTGCACTAGCTCCACAATTTTGTCATTCACCTGCTCTCGTATGAAATGATATTTGATGTTGATGTGCTTGCTTCGACTGTGTGACACCGGATTCTTTGCAAGTGAGATAGCAGATTTGTTATCCACGTATATAGTAACCGGATCCTCCTCTGCGAGATTTAACTCGCTCAATATGTAGCCAAACCACATAGCTTGACATGCGCACGCTGCTGCTGCGATGTATTCTGCCTCACATGTTGAGAGAGCAACTGTCGGTTGCTTCTTTGATGACCACGAAAATATCGCTGAACCGATATGAAAAGCATATCCTGAAGTGCTTTTCCCGTCATCCAAATCTCCACCATAATCACTATCTGAGTAGCCAACTAATTTTGAATTTTGAGAATGCGTGTAGAACAGACCATGATTAAGTGTACCTTTTATGTACCTTAAAATTCTTTTGGCTGCCATGAAGTGATCTTGCTTCGGCTTCTCCATGTACCTACTAACCAGTCCAACATCATACATGATATTTGGACGAGTGAAAGTTAGGTACCTCAGACTTCCAATCAAACTTTTGAACAATGTCGGATTTACCGACTCTCTCGTTCAATCATTTCTGAGCTTTATGCTCGTTTCTGCGGGCGTGCTCACCGGCTTGCATTCTTCCATTCTGAACTTGCTTAAAATCTGCTCGACATATTTTTTCTGAGACATAAAAATCCCATCTTTGCTTTGCTTCACCTCGACTCCAAGAAAGTATGACATTTGACCAATATCTGTCATCTCAAATTCATTAGTCATAACCTTCTTAAAATCATCGAACATGCCAGGGTTGTTTCCGGTAAAGATCATGCCATCCACGTACAAGTACACGATCATAATATCTCCCCTTGATTTGTTTTTGTGTAGAGTGCATGTTCGTACGGACTCTTCACAAAACCATTTTTCTGAAAGTATTCATCAACCCTTGTGTTCCATGCTCGCAGGGCTTGTTTCAACCCGTACAGTGCTTTCTTTAGCCTATAGACTTTATTTTCCTCGCCTTTCTGAACATATCTAGGTGGTTGCTCGATGTAGACTTCTTCTTCAAGATAACCATTCAGGAATACTGACTTCACATCCATCTGATAAATCTTCCACTGGTTCTGAGCTGCAATTGCTGTAAGAAGTCTGATGGTATCAACTCTTGCAACTGGAGCGAATACCTCATCATAATCAATGCCATGTCTCTGCTTGTAGCCTTTAGCCACTAGCCTCGCCTTGTATTTTTCCACTTCACCATCATGATTTTCTTTGTCTTGTAGACTCATTTGACACCAATTGCTTTGTGTCCTTCTGGAAGACTTGTAAGCTCCCAAGTATCATTCTTCTTGATTGCACCAATTTCTTCATCCATGGCCTTATTCCATTTGCTTTCTTCAGAATATTCTTCAAATGTCACTGGATCGCATTCAGCCATTAAACAGAATAATGAATAATCAAAAGTTGTTTGTACCGGACTTGTTGCCTCATAAATACTATCCAGACTTTGCATTTTTCTGGGCACTCCCCCTGAGCTGCTGCTACTGCTGCTTCCTCAACTCGATGGTGTCGAGACAGGAGTTTGCTGATTTGGACTTTGGGGAGGTGTTGGATCATCATCTCCACCATCTTCTATGTTGGAGTCATCATCATCATCATCATTAAAAAATAAGCCTGCAACTTTTCTTTCTTCCTCGCTCCATCTCCAGTAATCAGATTCATCAAACTCAACATCTCCAGAAATGATTAATTTCTTCGTGAGAGGATTATAGAGTCTATACGCCTTGCTCCTTTTGTCATATCCGGTACACATGCACTTCTCGCCTTTATTATCCAGCTTCTTCCTTTTCTGATCAGGAACATGTGCATATGCAATGCACCTAAAAATTCTGAAATGCCCAACTGATGGTTTACTACCACTTCATGCTTCATTTGGAGTTTTGTTTCTGACACTTTTTGTTGGACATCGATTCAACAAATAAACTGCACATAGAAAGGCTTCAGCCCAGAAAGTCCTCGGCATATGCTTTGCTTTCACCATGCTCCTTGCCATGTCTAGAATGGTGCGATTCTTCCTCTCTGCAACACCATTTTGCTGTGGAGTATATGCCGTTGTCAACTGATAATTTATTCCATTTGCTCTGCAAAAACTTCTGAACAAGTTTGTAAAAATACACACCTAGAGGGAAGGGGTGAATAGGTGTTATGACTAACAATGATAAAATAAAATTCTGCCTGAAAAGTTATTCTGGAAGCTAGCTGGATGCAACAGATTAGTGAATAAGCAGCTAGCTGAGTTAACTGGATGCGACAGATTAACAAATAAGCAGCTAGCTGAGATATGCAATGCAGAAAAATAAAAGGTGCAGAAAGTAAAGAACACCACGAATTTTAGCTAGGTTCGACCCCTAATCTTCTATGGTCTACGTCCCAGTCCCTTACCAACATGGTAAGAGAATATATTATTGATCACAATTAAACCAATTACAAGATCCAATAATATATCACCCAATTTACTGATAACAGCTTGCTGGAATGAACTTTTCCCCCCTGAGTAAAACAACTCCCTTGAACCTCAAAGACTCTCTAACAGCCTTGCTCCTTTGAACACTGAATTCCTTGAAGTTCCCCTTCTTGAATTTCTCTAGTTCCTTGAACAACCTGTTGTATAGACCAATGAGTTCCCCTTGAGCACAATAGTCCTTGATCACCAAGATCCCCTTGCTGTTATGCAGTGAAAACAATTCCTAGTTGTTGATAACAGCTAGCTGAAACAATGTTTTTGAACCGGCTCTTTAAGTACTATACTACTTCCTATAGCACAAACTTCTCTAGCTTCTAGTTCACCAAACCCGTGTTTCCCAAGACTACTATCCAACAACTATAATTACAACTTTAACAAATATTGAAATGATAGATATTACAACTCAACTAATATGACTCTTTATATATATAAACCGTGTATGATATATCATAGAGCTCAAGAATGTTGTTTATAGATTTTGCAATGTAAATAACTGAGTTGTTGTGTATAATGATATGAAATATATTCAGGTGTGTTCTTGATGGTTATCTAGTTCCTCTTCTTGTATCACAAGTGAAGAATATATATAAGCAAACTCCAACGTTCAGATTATTCAAGCAAGGAGCCGTTGAGAGATTTCTGGGATATTCAAGATGGGAATCAAGCTTTTTGATTTAAAGAATGTTTCTTATGCAGAGGAATATAATCAGTGGAGTAATGATGAGAATGTGTATAACAAATCTTTTTGTTCTTGAAGAAATCCGTTAGAGACATATGAAGAAAACAATGAATTTGATCATTAATGAATGTGTTTTCTTTGAAAGCTTTTCTACAAGACAACAGATGGTGGAGTTGTAGAAATATGGAATATTTGTTTATTAACAAAAGCATGCTTGAAAAGTAAGCACATGGGTTGTTTTGGTGGAGCACTTTAGAAAGTAAAAGTCTCCTTTAACATGTGTATGTTGTCTAGAAAGATTCCTTTGAGAAAGAAGAGCTCTAATATATATAATACAATATTTATATATATATTAGACAATCACTACAACTGATTTCTAACATATATTCTTTAAGAACGTACTCCCCTTTGATATTCAGAATATTTTGGACAGTCTGCCAGCTTGCTGTGTTGTACTGTCAGCTAGCTGAGATGCCCTGCCAGCTAGCTGAGATGCCCTGTGTTTTGCTATGAATTGATATGAATAATGAACCTGCAAAACAATATTAGTCCAGAACAAATACCCCGCTTGCTTCCTATGTATGATCATCAAAATTATAGAGTTTCAATTTCCCCCTTTTTGATGATTATACACCAATTTGAGATTGAGCTAAAACTCCCCCTCAATCAAAGCATCCTGCAAATAAAATTTGATAGCAGGATAATTTATATTTAGTAACAAGCAATCAGCTTGTTGCATTGTGTCATCATCAAAACCAAGCAGTCAGCTTGCTGCATTGTGTCATCATCAAAACCAATAGGGTTTCAATCTCCCCCTTTTTGATGATTACACACCAATATTCAGGAGTTAAATACTCCCCCTGAATTTATGCTTCCCCTGCAAAAAGATTAGCAATCTATACAAGCAGTTAAGCATAATAAGCATGGCATCACATAAACATTTAGCATTAAACCATATGATCCCAGCAAAGTACGTGAAGTAAAGAGTTATAAGAATAAATATCAACTCCCCCTAAATCACACATACTTTTAATCCTGAATTTTCTCCCCCTTATTCATCAAAAAGGATATCCACATGCAATCATTTAATATAAAAATTCAAGTAAGCATGGATTATCAAGTTCACATATAAAAACATATTGTATGCATATCAAAAAATAAAACTTGATATGTAAAATTCAGTTGCATAGCAAAATTATATATATTACCATAGAAAAAATATACCAGGCATCTATAGCAGCTAGCTGGCTAGACATTACACATGCCTAATTCACGACGCAACACAGTAAAGCGCTCCTCGGCTAGTGGCTTTGTGAAGATGTCAGCTAGCTGGTACTCTGTACTTACAAAGATCAACTCAACTTTTCCCTTTGCAACATTGTCTCTCAAGAAATGATGTCGAACGTCGATATGCTTTGTTCTTGAGTGATTCACTGGATTCTTTGATATGTGATAGTGCTTGTATTGTCACAATAAATGGGGACTTTGCCACACTTAATTTCAAAATCTCAGAGTGTTTGAATCATCCATAACATTTGAGAGCAACAACTTCCCACTGCTAAATACTCCCCTTCAGTTGTGGATAATGCAACAGAAGTTTGCTTCTTGCTTTGCCAAGATACTAAACTCTGTCCTAAAAATGCACAAACACCACTTGTACTCTTCCAATCAGTTTGACAACCTGCATAATCTGCATCACTATACCCAACAAGATCAAATGCATTTGTGATGGGTAAAATAATCCAAGAGTAGTAGTTCCACTTAAATATTTAAAGATTCTTTTAATAGCATTCAAGTGAGACTCTTTAGGTTGAGCTTGAAACCTAGCACAAACACATACACTATACATAATGTCAGGTCTAGAGGCTGTAAGATATAATAAACTACCAATCATACCTCTATACTTTCGAACATCTACATCTTTACCTCGTTCATCTAAAGCCAGCTTGCTGGCAGAACTCATAGGTGTAGATTTTGCCTTGATATTCTCATATCTAAACTTCTTTAGCAAGTTCTTGATGTACTTGGACTGATGTACATATATTCCATCTTGAGTTTGCTTGATTTGGAGCCCCAAGAAGTAATTGAGCTCACCCATCATACTCATGTCAAACTCACTATGCATACACTTAGAAAACCACTTGCACATATTATCATTAGTTGATCCAAAGATAATATCATCCACATATATTTGAACAACTAGAATATCATTACCAGTAAGTTTAGTAAACAATGTAGGATCGATTTTACCTCGAATGAAACCATTCTTTATCAAAAACTTACTTAACCTTTCATACCAAGATATAGGAGCTTGCCGTAATCCATATAATGCTTTCTTCAACTTGAAAACATAATTAGGAAATTGATCACTTTCAAATCTAGGAGGTTGCTTGACATATACTTCTTCTTTCAAGTAGCCATTAAGAAATGCACTTTTCACATCCATTTGATGTAGCTTGAACTTTTTGAAGCATGCAAATGATAGTAGCATTCTTATTGATTCTAGCCTTGCAACAGGGACATAAGTTTCATCAAAATCAATTACTTCTTGTTGATTATATCCTTGTTTGTGCAACAAGCCTTGCTTTGTTTCTAGTAACCGTTCCTTCTTCATCAACCTTATTCTTGAAAACCCATTTAGTACCAATGATTGAATCATCTTTAGGTGGCTCTACAAGTTCCCAAACATCACATCTTTCAAATTGATTAAGTTCCTCTTGCATTGCCATGATCCAATTTTCATCTTTTAGTGCTTCATTTACATTCTTTGGTTCCTCTTGAGCTAGGAAAGCGGCAAAAGCACAAAAGTTAGATTGACTTCTCCTTGTCTTGATGCCTTCTGATTTATCACCAATAATCAACTCTGGAAAATGGTTCTTTACTGTCCTTGTTGACTTTGGAAAATGATGATGAGCCATAACTTCTTCATTGGCTTTAATTCTCTTAGATGGTGGAGGGGATTCATCCCCATTATAAATTGGCATCTTTTCTTGTGATCTCTGACCTCTAGAATCTTCCAAGGTGCGTTTTGACATCTTATCAAATGTTTCATCTACTGGAGGAGATAATTCAGCTTGGTTATCATTAGCTGAACTTGATTCAGTTTCTACTGCAGCTCGCCGGGTTGCTGCATTTTCTGAATCTACTTCATTTGCAGCTCGCTGAGTTGCTCTATTTTCTGAGCCTGCTTCTTTGTCAGCTCGCTGAGTTGCTATATTTGACCTTGGCAGCTCGCTGGCATCATCTGAACCTGCAATTTCTTCCTCATCTCTTGACAGATCAACATTAGATTCTTGAAATGAAACATCAATTGACTCTTCAACACTACGTTTAGAGATATTATAAACTCTATATGCACGACTTGTTAAAGAATAACCCAAAAACATTGCTTCATACGATTTAGCATCAAATTTACCATTTCTATCAATAGATTTGAGTAAAAAGCACTTGGATCCAAAGACCTTGAAGTAGCCTATGTTTGGCTTCTTGTTCTTTAGCAATTCATATGGAGTCTTGTTGAGAATAGGCATGATTAGTACTCTGTTAAGAACATAGCTAGCTGTGTTAACTGCTTCTTCCCAGAAACTCCTTGGCAGCTTGCTCTCTTGCAACAAAGTCCTAGCTGTTTCTTGCAAAGACCTGTTCTTTCTTTCCACAACTCCATTTTGCTGTGGGGTTCTTGGAGCAGAGAATTCATGAGAAATGCCTCTATCTTCACAATATGAAATAAAGTCCTTTTAGAATTCACCACCTCGATCACTCCTTATACTTATAAGTTTTATCTTAAACTTGTTCTCAAGTAATTTAATTAGCTTCTCAAATTCACTGAAAGCACAATCTTTAGTACTAAGAAACAATACCTATGTATATATAGAATAATCATCTACAATAACAAATGCATATTGTTTTCCTCCAATGCTTTTATATGTTTCTGGACCAAATAAATCTAAGTGTAGAAGCTCTAAAGGTTTAGAAGTTGATACCAAATTCTTTGACTTATGTGAAGTCCTGATTTGTTTGCCTAATTGACAAGCCGAACAGGTTTCCTTCTTGACATACTTCAATTTGGGCAGTCCTCTAACTAGCTTCCTTGAAGACAGCTTGATGAGTAAGTCCATATAAGCATGTCCAAGCCTTCTATGCCAAATTTCCGGATTTGTATCAACTGCAGCTAGACACCAAGATGAATCCTGCATTTCAAAGTCCAAAATATATATATTTCATTCCCTTCTAGCACCTAGGGGGAATTTGTTAGTGCCAACATTAATAGTACAATTCTCTTTATCAAAATGAACCGAATGTCCATCATCATATAACTGACTTACACTAAGCAAATTATATTTAAGACCTTGAACATATTGTACTTTCAATAAAAATGACACTATTACCAATTTTTCCTTTCCCAAGAATTTGGAGTGTTTTGCTATCACCAATGGTGACACTTCCACCTATTTTCTTATTGAGAGTGAGGAACTGAGACTTATCACCACTCATATGTCTTGTGCATCCACTATCCAAAATCCATTATTTTGATCTTACTTTGACAACAAGGCATACCTACAAAACCAATAAAGAGCCAACTCAACGTTTTGGTACCCATACTTGCTTGGGTCCATAATGGTTAGTTGATAGAACATATAAAACATTTAAATCAGATTTATTGATCCACATTTGGACCACTTTAGAAGCTGAATTTCTTGTTCCAGCTGTTTTGTCAGCTAGCTGCTTGTGAGTTGTCTGTCTGTTCCAGCTAGCTGGATAGGCATTCTGAACTTTGCAATGATTTGCCAAATGACCTTTATTTCCACATTTCTAGCAGATTCTCCATGGCATGGCATAGTCATAAGAATTCCATGTTTGCCATCATACTTTAGACGTGAGGTTGAGGCCATTCCAACTCCTTCTCTTTCGATTGGAACCTTTGCATACTTCATCATTGACTTGAGTGTGTCTTCTTCTTGAACAAATTTTCCCATTCCTTTCTGGAGATTCTTGACTTCAGTTTCAAATTCTTTGATTCTTTCAGCTTGTTGAGATATTTCCATTGAGCATGATTCCCTTGGGCTAAATGTTTCTAAATTGCATCTTGAGCATCTATTTCTGCTCTCAGCTCGCTGAGTTCCTTCATGAGAGTATCATTTCTTTTGACAAGCACTTTGTTTATCCCTTCAAGCTTGGATATCTCAGCCTTAAGATCAGTAAGATTTTGAGCATGATTATTTGTTGGAGTCTTCTCGACCATATGATTAGAAATGATATTTCTAAGTTGAGTATTCTTCTTTTCTAGTTCATTGTTCTTATTCTTTAACTCCATGAACTCCACAATAGATATAATGCTATGTTCCTGCATGGTTAGTGATTCCAAAATATTATTTTCAGAAGATGTATTAAACTGAAATGAGTTTATCGAACTAGAATCCATATCCAAGTCCGAATCTTCGCTTTCTACAAGAATGTCTTTTGTGTTTCCTCGAACCATATCATTGTCAATGCCAACCAATGCATAATTGATCATCTCTTCACTTGAGTATTCACTGGAATTAGATTTTTCATCACTCCATGTCATTTGAGCTTTACATTCATTTTTATCCGTTGAGGCAGCTTGCTGCTTGTGACACTCAGCTTGCTGTTTTGGATTGACACATACTTTTTCTAATTTTGTTGAAGCTTGATAATGCATTTTTAAGGTATCCCATATCTCCTTTGCTGTTACACACGAAGAGACCTTGCCAACATCAGAATCTGAAAGACCACAAATTAGTGTGTACTTGGCATTTCCATTATAGCTTGCTTTTATCAATTCTTCCTCGGTAAAATCATCAACATCTTTTGGCTTTCCGTTTTCATCCATAAAGGTAAATGGACCATCTTTAACAACCAACCATTCAAGTGGATTTCTGCTCAGAATCACCTTCATCCTTAGTCTCCATAAATCGTAATTTTCTGTACCAACGAGAAGTGGTGGCATGTTCGATGATTCTCCCTCTACATAAATGTGTGCCATAGGATCTGTACTTTCCTGTTACAAAAATGTTAGTACACCAAACTCTGATACCAAATGAAAATACACACCTAGAGGGGAGGGGTGAATAGGTGTTATGACTAAAAATGATCAAATAAAATTCTGCATGAAAAGTTATTCTGGCAGCTAGCTGGATGCAACAGATTAGTGAATAAGCAGCTAGCTGAGTTAACTGGATGCAACAGATTAACAAATAAGCAGCTAGCTGAGATATGCAATGCAGAAAAATAAAAGGCGCAGAAAGTAAAGAACACCACGAATTTTAGCTAGGTTCGACCCCTAATCTTCTATGGTCTACGTCCTAGTCCCTTACCAACATGGTAAGAGAATATATTATTGATCACAATTAAACCAATTACAAGATCCAATAATATATCACCCAATTTACTGATAACAGCTTGCTGGAATGAACTTTTCCCCCTGAGTAAAACAACTCCCTTGAACCTCAAAGACTCTCTAACAGCCTTGCTCCCTTAAACACTGGATTCCTTGAAGTTCCCCTTCTTGAATTCGTCTAGTTCCTTGAACAACCTGTTGCATAGACCAATGAGTTCCCCTTGAGCACAATACTCCTTGATCACCAAGATCCCCTTGCTGTTATGCAGTGAAAACAATTCCCAGTTGTTGATAACAGCTAGCTGAAACAATGTTTTTGAACCGGCTCTCTAAGTACTATACTACTTCCTGTAGCACAAACTTCTCTAGCTTCTAGTTCAACAAACCCGTGTTTCCCAAGACTACTATCCAACAACTATAATTACAACTTTAACAAATATTAAGATGATAGATATTACAACTCAACTAATATGACTCTTTATATATATAAACCGTGTATGATATATCTTAGAGCTCAAGAATGTTGTTTATAGATTTTGTAATGTAAACAACTGAGTTGTTGTGTATAATGATATGAAATATATTCAGGTGTGTTCTTGATGGTTATCTAGTTCCTCTTCTTGTATCACAAGTGAAGAATATATATAAGCAAACTCCAACGTTCAGATTATTCAAGCAAGGAGCCGTTGAGAGATTTCTGGGATATTCAAGATGGGAATCAAGCTTTTTGATTTAAAGAATGTTTCTTATGCAGAGGAATATAATCAGTGAAGTATTGATGAGAATGTGTATAACAAAGCTTTTTGTTCTTGAAGAAATCCGTTAGAGACATATGAAGAAAACAATGAATTTGATAATTAATGAATGTGTTTTCTTTGAAAGCTTTTCTACAAGACAACAGATGGTGGAGTTGTAGAAATATGGAATATTTGTTTATTAACAAAAGCATGCTTGAAAAGTAAGCACATGGGTTGTTTTGGTGGAGCACTTTAGAAAGTAAAAGTCTCCTTTAACATGTGTATGTTGTCTAGAAAGATTCCTTTGAGAAAGAAGAGCTCTAATATATATAATACAATATATATATATATATATATTAGACAATCACTACAACTGATTTCTAACATATATTCTTTAAGAACGTACTCCCCTTTGATATTCTGAATATTCTGGACAGTCTGCCAGCTTGCTGTGTTGTACTGTCAGCTAGCTGAGATGCCCTGCCAGCTTTTTCTTTCTCTCACACAAGAGCTTCAGCTCTTTCTTTCTCTCTTACACTTCAGTGTATTTTTCTTGGTGTGTTTATAAGCTTGCTGGACTGTCTAATTTATAGGCCAGAAAAAAAAATCAGTTGAGCTCACTGCTTACATCATAACACACACACACAGATATATATATATATATATATATATATATATATATATATATATATATATATATATATATATATATATATATTAATAGCCTACATAATTGACTATTTATAACATGCCTCTTTATTCAAACATAGTTGCTGCATGATTTATTTGACATTCTAGAGAGTTTGACAATTCTAACAACATGGAGGCAACAAAAATTACCAATTAAACAGTAAATAGAAAACTTCTAGGTTCGAGAAAGCGAGTGACCTGTATATGAGTGTATCAAGATAATAAACCAATCCTTTCCCCAAACTGAGGAAAGTAGTAAGTGACTAAGATATATGCAGAAGAATAGTCACATTATAAACAAAACAGTTTGTAAATTGACCTACGTAATATAGGTATCATAGTTTCAAATATTATTACCATATGACATAGTAAAAGTAGTTATAGCAAATGGTTCAGTAAGTTAAATCCAATTGTATCCGAATTGCTTAGACCAGCTTTTGGTAATATTTTGATTTTCTTCTTTATTTCTATCCAGCAACAATCAAGAAGAAGACATTTTACAACTCGAAATTGAAGATTAGTAGTAGTGCGTTCCGAAAGGACATGGTATGTGTGCGATCATGGAAGATGACATATAATGAAAGATGACATATAAATATGCAGGAGTACACAGGCCTTCTACATTCAATAAGTTTTCACATGTTGAGTTGCACTTATAGTGTTACCTATAAATGCTGGTGCATCAGGAGGCTGAAGGCAGAACTGATAAGCATTTGCTCCTTCCACCTAGGCATATCAAGTGTAAGAACATATGTAACAGAAAACATCCAATTTAAAGGGTTATGTGTATTAGTGTGTCTGAGAACAAGTGAGCAACACCTGTAAACAAGCCAACCATATTAAAGGCACGCCCATATTACAGATTTGACTAAATTATGAATTTGTCGGAAAGTATTGGTATGTTTACGTAGTGAAGATGTGGTGGATGAGTCACACGGCATGCTAGCAAAAGTTTATGTTGTGAGGCTAGACATCGTCTAATTTATTGCAGTTTCATATTTACAGAAAACTGGTCCTGAGGACAACATCAGGGATCTCCCTAAGGCTGGGCCTCAGGACAACATCAGGGATCTCCATAAGGTTATAACAAAATATACCTGGGCCTGAGGACAACATCAGGGATCTCCCTAATGTTATAACAAAATATACCTACAAAGTAAGGGGTCCCGTAGGGGCATTTTTGTAAATATATTTTTTTCCAGTAATTTACAAAAATAACATTAAATTTGAATTGAAAATTGTTTTAACCTCATGTAGAACCCCGAGGTCATCCTCAGGCACATGAAACCCTTCATACTTATCTATATCCTATTATATCCTATTATATAATAAGAGTAAGAGTGATAATAAGAGAGTTTATTTTTACCCTTTATTATTATAATAATATTAAAAAGAGAGGGAAAAAAGTGAAAGAAAGGGAAAAGTGGATTAGAAATGGAGGGAAATGAATATTTTATTTATGAAAAATGAGATAAGGAATGACTAGGAGCATCTTATAAATAAGGAAGAAGGGGAACATCCTAAACTTTTAAGGATCAACTAGAAGCTGTTGGAGTGAAATATTTTGCCAAAACCCTTATATTTTAAGGTTGGAGGTTATTTAAGTAATATTTTGGAATTGCTCTAAGTTGGTTAATAAATTGGATAGACAAACACTTATGCTTCATAAGGTGAAATAAGCTTATAAACCATAACCTGTCTTATATTCACGTTGCAACAGATTTGGTCTCGACAAAGTGAGTAAATTGTTTGGTTATACTCCCTCTGTCCCTCTCATTTCTTTACACTTTTTTTTCTTGACACGCATTTTAAGGCTTCTAAAAAGTATAGTTCCATAACTTATTTTTAAAATATTCTTTTTTTGTATAAAAATAAAACAATTCTATTTATATACAAAAAAAGAAAATTTTAAAAATAAATTATAAAACCATCCGCAAAATGCACCTTAAAATCCGTGCCAGAATTACGTCCCCCAAGGTAAAGAACCATGGGGGACAGAGGGAGTACTAATTTTAGAAGTTATACGGTATATGTTTTTTCTATAAAAAATTAGGATTCCGAGAACGTAGAACTTCAGTTTTTTTTTTTGAAATTGTGACGGATTTTGTCTCAATTTTTTTACTTTCCTAATTTATAAATAAAGAAAAATAATGATAAATAAATAAATATTTAACCATATAATAACTAGATTTTTTGATTTACTGTATTTATCTTGTCCATAATTTTTTGGTAATTTTCTAAATTGAAATGGTTGGTGTGGAGGGTCGACCAAAGCAAGATCATAAGGCGCATGCAACACCTTTACACCAGAAGCAACAGGTAGCTTCATACTCATATATTGCTCACATTTTTACGCAATGCACATTGCACAGCACCATAAGACAAGAAGGGGGAAAAACAGAGCAAACAAATTTTCGGCATGCATCTCTAGACAAGACAGAAAAAACTGGATTTGTTTACCATTGGAATTTGGAGAAAATGTACACAAGTATTGAATGAGACAACGAATATAATGAAACCTCGTGTTATTACATACCAGCAAGACCAGCTAGTGCATCACGTAAAGTCTGATACATTCATAACTAACACTCATGCAATGCAAACTCACAAATCACAATCTACCCTCAAACTTTCTTACACGGAGGTAAAGGAGATCCACACAAACAATCATTGCTCGCAAAAGCCGACGCTGGAAACTTATTTGTCGGAAGAGCACCACACAAATGATTCACACTCACATTCAGCTTCTCCAATCCAGATATCTCCTTGGGAACTGTTGTTGGAGGAATTTCGTAACACGAAATCGGAGGGTTGCTGGAATTGTAGAGCGAAATTATGAGTATGTGGCTGTTTTAGGGATTTAGGGTTTATGAAAAAATAGAGGGGCTGGACTTGGCAGGTGTCTCGATTTGTCTCGTGTATCGGTCATATCTTCTGCCAAGATGCCTGCGTACCTATATGTTTATATAGGATCAAGCCCCACGCAGTTCTGTGAATTAATTGGGCTTATCCCGAGAGACTTAAGGGATAAGTTACGTTAATGTGGGTAATGATTGATTTTATCTGATTTAATCTTATCATTGTGATATCTTCCTGATTTGAAGAATATCGTTTGGAGATATTTTCCGCAATTGATTATTAAGATTGATTCTTTCCTCGTTTCAGGGAGAGGATAAAACTTAGCGGTTAAAGTAATAATTATTAATCTGAATTAATAATTAATAATTATTAGAAATTTGGGAGATTATTAGACATGCCAAAATTATGGCATAACAACTAGCCCCCAGTTCATCAGTGTAGCTTGCTGCAGTGGAGAACTAAAAATTCTTCAAGCTTCAAAATTTCGCGAGTCAACTGAAAAAACTGAAAATAGATGATTAGAAAAACATTTAGAGCACCACTGTGCTCGTTAGGCGTATGCGGATGCAAGAGTGATAGCATGCGATGACCACTATAAGATATATTTTTTGTCAAGGTTTTCAAATGTGCGAGTATAAATAATTCGTTTGAAATCCATTGCGATCTTTGTTGTCTAGTTAGGACCTTGGCGCTTGTATATATCCCGAACTGGCATACACGCTTTTCAAGTGTCTGATGCAACCACATAAGGATGTGTTTGGCAATCACATAATGATGTGTCTTGCGGAGTCTTCGATGTAGATAAGATGTACATGTAGATGTACATGTAGTTGTGCATAGGGATGCCTCCACCCATGCGATCTTGAGAGATCTGGCCATGGGCCTTCAATGTAATTGTGCATAGGGATGCCTCCACCCATGCGATCTTGAGAGATTTGGCCATGGGCCTTCAATGATCCAGAAGGTGCTGAACTTTACTAAGCATGTAGCCTTGCGAGATTTATAGCTTGTCGAGGCTACCCTACTTGGCACTAGGCACTTTAGTTCGCAAGTTTGAAAATATTTTTGACATATATGTACTATCGCGACAATATATGAAAAATCTTTTGCAAATCCATATGCAATAATAAATATGCTCTTTTAAAAGTGTCGCGATATTTATTTTCTTCGAAAATAATGCTCCGTTTTTTGTAGAAATTTTTTTACAAAATAATGTGTCTCGTATATGTATTTTTTCTTTCAAAGCATGCAGCTCGTACGGGATTGTAAAATATCCGCAATCAATTCACATAAATATCTCGTACGATATTTTCTAAATCGCAATAATTTTACAAGCATAAAAATATTGTGTTCGCACGAATTTTAAAATAATAAATATTTTTTTGAAAAATATTTGAAAACATAATTTATGCATGCATGGCATAATATATGTAATTTGTAGAAAATAAATTGAGCAGAGAAAATGTGAACTCATCTTTGATTTTTGTTTGCTGTTGCATTGAGTATCCTTCGACATTTTTTCCCTGGCTTTGGCCTCGCTTACATGTTGCTCCATTTTTTTTGTTTTTAATTAATGCCCAATCGTCCACGTAATAGCCTGCCTAATGCTTGTGTGCTTGCCTTCATTCTTTCTTCTTTTTTTGCTGTTGGTCCCACAAACAAGCCATTACACATATTCTTTTTATTTAGCTAATTCCTGCTTGCTGCTGCGTGTACTGCACCGTATCCATCTTTTTTCTTTTTGCGCCTCTCTTTCGCAGATTCATCTTTTTCTTCTCGTCGTCGTTACAAGTCATTGCCTTATCTTTAACTGTTCAACCCCCGGTTGTTTGTGTTAATAAAAACCCAAAAGCCCCCTAAAATCGATTAAATTATTCGTCCTCCACGAATAATAAATTCCCCTCCTTCTAGCGCCAAATGTTGTTGGAGGAATTTCGTAACACGAAATCGGAGGGTTGCTGGAATTGTAGAGCGAAATTATGAGTATGTGGCTGTTTTAGGGATTTAGGGTTTATGAAAAAATAGAGGGGCTGGACTTGGCAGGTGTCTCGATTTGTCTCGTGTATCGGTCATATCTTCTGCCAAGATGCCTGCGTACCTATATGTTTATATAGGATCAAGCCCCACGCAGTTCTGTGAATTAATTGGGCTTATCCCGAGAGACTTAAGGGATAAGTTACGTTAATGTGGGTAATGATTGATTTTATCTGATTTAATCTTATCATTGTGATATCTTCCTGATTTGAAGAATATCGTTTGGAGATATTTTCCGCAATTGATTATTAAGATTGATTCTTTCCTCGTTTCAGGGAGAGGATAAAACTTAGCGGTTAAGTAATAATTATTAATCTGAATTAATAATTAATAATTATTAGAAATTTGGGAGATTATTAGACATGCCAAAATTATGGCATAACAGGAACCTTTCCGAACAACAAATTTCTCGATAAATCCAGCGATTTCAGCGTATTCGGAATTTTTAAACTGGAAAAATCAAATTTCAGTTGATTGTTAGAAGCCGAAAATGACTTCAAATACTGTGTAGAATTAATCAAGTTCACTGCACTGCCTGAAATTAGATTATCTGATAAGTCGATGTAATCGTAGTAATATGCTGTTTTGGGTTTCCAGTCGTGTAACTTGATTTTTATTCCGCATTTCGCTAACTTGAGTGAGGATATGACTGGCGAGGATGTGATCCAACTAGGAATTTGCACGAGATTGAATCGATTGTAAGAGAGATCTATCATGTCGATTCCGATAACTTTGAGCTCAGGAAATGGATCAACTAACTGATTGTAGGAGAGATCCAGATTAAATATTTTTGTCAGGTTTGCCAAAGTCTTTGGCACCGTTCCTGAAAGACCGTTGTGCGAGAGTGATAGTGTGTCCAGAGTTCTAAAGTTTCCGAAAAAACTAGGTATTTCACCTGTCAACAAGTTGTGGCTCAAGTCTAAATAACGTACCTGCTGTAAGTGTGCTATGTTTGCGGAATTTTGCCGGAAAATTTATTGTACGATAAATTCGTTAAAAATGTAATCGGCCTTCTTTTATAAGTTGCAAAAAAAAGTTAACATTTTTCAGAAAAAAGTTAGGAATCTCTAACTTTATCTTAAAATAAGTTGACTTATTCTGCAAAAAAGTTCCCCCAAACACCCCCTTAGTACTAGCTTATCATCTGTGTAATGCATGGTTTTTTTTTATATTTAAAATGGATATTAATCTTTTATAATTTACTAGCTTAAAACCCGTGCCATGAACGGATTTTTTTAATATTATATAAATTTTTTCATTAATTTAAGTTAATTTTTTTAAAACATAAATTTGGGAGGCTTAAATTTTTATATGAGATCATTTGATAATAATTATAAATGTTATCCGTGATATTTCTAGAAAATGTAGGATTTTAGTTATAAAATATAGAAAAAATGATAGGTTTTACTTGAAAAAGGTAATCGGCTAATTACTAGTATTTATAGAATTATTATTTTATTTTATTAAATAGAATGTCGATGATATGATTAGGAAAAGAGAGATTTTAGTTAGTAAAAATTAAAAATGTAACATGTTCTAGGTGAAAAAGATAATTGATTAGTTTATAGTAATAATAATTTAATTACGTTATTTTACTAAATACAATTGCTCATAATGTTTTTAGAAAAGGAGAAATTAATATTGTTCGTGATATTTCTATTAAAAGAGTGATTTTAGTTAGAATATATAGAAAAGATGTTACGTTTTAGATAAAAAAGGTAATAAATTAATTATTAATATTATTAGTTTATTAGTTTATTGTATTAAATAGAACCGCCCGTGATATAATTGGAAAAAGAGAGATTTAAGTTAGAGAAAATAGAAAGGTAACGTGAAAATTAAAAAGATGACATGATTTATGTGAAAAAGGTAATTGATTAGTTTATAGTAATTATAATTTAATTATGTTATTTTACTAAATAAAATTGCTCATAGTTTTTAGAAAATGAGAAATTAATGTTGCCCGTGATATTTCTAGAAAAAGGGAATTTAATTAGAAAAAATAGAAAAGATGATACGTTTTAGCTGAAAAGGTAATCGGTTAATTATTAGTATTATAATAATATTATTTTATTTTTATTAAATAAAAACGCCCGTGATATAATTGGAAAAAGGGAGGTTTTAGTAAGAGAAAAGAAAAAGGTAATGATTTTGCTGAAAAAGGTAACCGTCCACGATATAATTTGAAAAAGAGAGATTTTAGTTAGAGAAAAGAGAAAGGTAACGTATTTTGGCTGAAAAAGGTAATTGATTAGTTAATAGTATTTATAATATAATTACGTTATTTTAATATAAAAAATTGCTCGTAGTGTTTTTAAAAAAGTAGAAATTTTAGTTAGATAAACTGTAAAAGATATTGTATTTTACCTAAAAAAGGAAATTATTTAGTTATTGAAAAATAGAATAGGTAATATGTTTAACCTGAAAAAGGAAATTAAATAATAAAGGAGAAATTTTAGTTAGATAAAATATAAAAGATGTAAGATACCAGATTATTTTAGGATTTATTATTATTATTTTATTATTATTTTATTTTGTTGATTAGTATTTAAAGGATGGAATTGGATTTGAGGATATCGCCGTGGAATTCAACGATATTTAGTATTGAGTTTATATGAGTATATATTGAGTTATGTGTGCCAATGTGTGCCCCAGAATTTTTTTTGGTATTTTTAGTGGTTTAAAAATATTTAAATCAAGTATTATTGATCTTCAAACATCTTTATTTAATTATCGGAGGGCTTAAAAATCATGAAATCTTTTGTAAAATTATCTTTATATATTTATTGAGTTTTTAAAATTGTTGGGTGGATTAATTTGGGAGATTAAGTATTTTAAAATGATTTTAAGAGTTTTATTGTATTTAAAGGATCAAAACTTGTAAAATTCATATTTAATTCATTTTTGATCCGAAAAATATTTTAAAAATATGTGGGTGCTCGTAATTTTATATTCTTTATTTTAAAAATGAAAAGTTTAATTTTCCAGAGGTTTTATTTAATTGTGAATTATATAAATCGTTTATTAGAATGTATTTGGGCGGAAGAGAGGAAAATGGTAATAAAAAGAGTATTGGGCTAGGCCCAATAAGAGAGCCCGGCAGAAGGAAGGTTCAAGAACACTGGAGAAGAGAAAAGAAAAGCAGAGAAAAGAAAAAAAAAAGAAAGAGAAACAAAAGAGAAGAAAAGAGAGATTGGGAGAGAAATTGAGAGAGATTAAGGTGAAGAAGAGGAATATATATATATCTGTGTGCGTATATACGCGCGTGTATATGCGTAAGTGTGTGTGTGTATATTATTAGTGTGTGTATGCAATGGCGAATGAAGAGCAGCGGCGGCAGGGCAGTCCAACGAGTCGCCGGCGTCGGGCGGAGCTTGTCGCGGCTGTGCAGTGGTCAGGCGTGATGGGCGAAGGAGAATGGGAGGGGCTGGGTATGGCTGTTGGGCGTAGGTGGAGTGAAGAGAGAGAGAGAAGAGAGGCTGAAAAAAAAGAGATGTTTCCGGGCAAGTTGGTTTTCCGGTGGTTCGGGTTGAAATCGAAATGGTATTTTCTTTTTCGAGTATAATTATTTAATTTCATTTTAGATTTAATTGTGATAATATTGTTGTAATTAAGTTAGATTTAATTGCGATACGATTGATTTAATTTTCGTAGTTTAATTCAGGAAGTTTATAATTGTTAATTAATTGTGAATTTGATTATAATTGTGGGGATTCATTTCGAGTTCGATAATATGTTTTGGTGATTGTTAATGTGCTAATTGTTGTAAGTAGATTACGAATATTGTTCTAATTTCTATAAGTTAATTTGGAGAGTTAAGTTGCTAATTAAAATTGTGGAGTTAATTTGTGAGTCCGATATCATGTTCGGATTAGTAATTACTAATTTGTTAATTGTTAGTTGTCGTATTTAATGCGCTAAGAGTTTGTTTGAATTACTAAGTGATAAATGTCTATTTTGTTAGATGTTATAAGTGGGGTTGTATCAATTGTTGGAGTTATATGAGTTTCCTAATTGTAAATGATTTCGATTAAGTTGAATTGTATAATTGCTTTAGTAGTATATTTCAATTTAAATGTTATTTATCAAAGATTTACTGTGAGATTTATTTTATTTTATTATGTATTTATCTACGAGGAGTTGTAATGAGATCACGAGTCTTAAATGTCAATATTTAAAGACTTGTGTAATTCTCTTCAACTAGTTCCTCGGGCTAACGAATATCCATGATTTGCTATCACGAGTATAATTAATATACTTGAGTGGTGTGATCATCGATATAGCGTAAGTAATAGTTAGTGCTAGGGGTTGTTCCCTAGGGCTTACGAACATCAATGATTGATTGTCACGTGTATCATTAAAATGCGTGAGAAATACGATCATTGGTGTAGCGTAAGTAGTAGTGTAATGTAAATTATTATGTGTTATGTGCCGCATGTCAGGGCAGATACTTTCTTATGTGTTTACTTTAAGTTGCTGCCATACCAGCAGCTTGATATTTCCTTGGGATTGTTGAATTGAAAAACAGGGTTGAATTGTATTGAGGGGCTATGCCCATAGTCCGATAAACGAATACTTCATGCCGAAATTTTCTAAAAATCCCCTGTATTTAAAGTTATTTAAATTATTTGATTTAAAATTTAAAGGCATGTATGTGTATGAGTGTTTAAGTACATATGTGATGATTAATGAGGTGTGGATATATATATATTGATGTATGTATTTCTTTGCGAGTTATAAGTAATTAACTATCGATTGGGTTGTTTATGTACTAAATAGTACTTTACTATTATTTCGAGTATAATTAGGGATTCGATATGGACCCAGCGAGCGTGTTGACGAGACGATTGAAGGAAATGAATGCGTGATCGAGTACAGACTGAAGAATAGTAAGTAGCGAATCGGCGCATTGGAATCGAGGCAAGTGTACTAACCCTCGCTTATCGTTCAAGCGAGATAAATATGTTTCTATTGTCAGTTTTATTGCCAGTATTATTCTTTCTTAAGTATTGTCAGTAATATTCTGTTAAAGTTTTTGCTAGTATTGCATTCTTATTCCTTGTTTTAGTATAATGTTCTTAATGTATATGGTTTCCCTGAGATAAATTGATAGTAAAGTAGTTTAATGGAATTGGAAGAATTTTATAAAAATGTGGACCAGCTTCATGGTCAGAGTAGTAAAGGCCAATGTCAATAAGTGCCTAGTGAGGGATCCCAGAGTATTGTTTTTAGCTGGACTTTACGTGGCTGATCACCCGTAATGTCCAGAGTATGATGAAAACTCCAATTCTATTAAATGTTGTTTTTATGCAAATATATTCTTATGATAGAATGTTTAAGTTAAAGTACATTTTCATTTCCAAGTATGTTGGATATAGATTTATGATTTGAGTTAAAAGTTATGATTTGAGTTAATAAATACTGTTAGTATAAAAATGGAAAGTTATTCATATTAGTGTTTTGAACGGTGAAAACTAATTCACGGTTATTATGGTCGCTGTGGCATTTGTTGCGCAGTGATAGTAAGGACCGAGAATGAATTGAGATCTTCTTATTTATTCAAACTCATGATTGTCAGGCCGGTTAGGCAGCTAGGTGTGCAAACGCTTAGTGACATGAATGAAATTTGAGTAACTGAGAATTTCTTGGAGATTTTGTTAAAGCGATAGTTAAAGTATTTTGCAAGTATTAAAAGTATTGAATCTAGTATTACAAACCTCTTAGTTATTAAATTCTGATTTCGAGTTATAATTGTTTTAAATGATATTAATCTTCTGTTAAAGTTAAGAATCCAGATTTCAATTATACTAGTGATTATAAAGTGGTGAGCATTCCTTCGCTCATATTTATTGTTCCTATTTCTTGAATTGCAATTATTGCATTCTTATTGCATCCAGTTCAGTTCTATATATAACTTGTTGAGCATTCTTTGGCTCACACTTGTTGTTTTTAAAATCTAACTTTTCAGTAAGCTAGTTGGCGAGGCTTAGCCTACGCAGTTCAGAAAGTGGAAAGAAGAAGCAGGATGCTGTTATGAAGCTGACGTGGATCAGGGTATTTAGATTTAAAGTTTGATTTGTTGTATATATATATATAGTTTTAGTAGTTATAGTATGTATTTGATTAGTTGGCCTGGTATACTTCTATTCGAAGTTATACCAGTGATTTAAGTCTGTATAAAGTTTTGTATATAGAGTTGTATTTAAGTTGGTTTTGGGTTTTCTTGTTTCTAGAACTGTAACCTAAGATCCTTAGTTGGGAGTTGGGGTCAAAGAGCTTTTGATTGAGTTTTTATTTTTATTTCAGATTTATTTTGATTTCAGATTTTTAGTTTAGTATTCAGCAGGTTTATGTTGTATTTACGAATACATCATGGCCAATTTTTGTTAGAATTATTGAGTTTGTTAGCGTGACGCCCAAATCTACTGACCCCGGATTTGGGGGCGTTACAAAAGATATTGTATTTTACCTGAAAAAAGAATTTATTTAGTTATTGAAAAGTAGAAAAGATAATATGTTTAACCTGAAAAAGGAAATTGATTAGTTAATTAGTAGGATGGATTTTATTTGTAATTGAGTAAGGGTAAATGAGTAGAATCAATAGGTACTGTACCGACCGACCGACCAAACTTTTAATGTTTCGGTTTTTATATAATAGTATAGATATGTTATAAATTTATATATCAAATTGTTCTTAAAAAAATTGATATATATATATATATATATAAGATTTTACATGTTCGATTTAATATTTGTACTCTATCTTGAATTCTTAAAATTTGATTTGGACAATTGCAGCCCACGTGAAATTAACAAAATAATCTTTAATTTAATGATAGTTTAATAATTTTTTTTAATTAAATCTACGTAGAAACAAAGAAGAGAAGAAATTGACGATTTTTTACGTTGAAAATTCTATTTGATTTATGAATTCTACTTATAATTCATTTTGATTATCAAAATATCCTTGTAATTATTTGATGATAGTTCTACTAATAACCAAATACAATTATAATAATAAGTGTAAGATGAAAACCCGTGAATGAACGTGCTTTTAATCATCATGTTTACTTCCTGTTTTGTTATTTCTTTACTATTAAATACCATGCTTCTTATTATTACATTTACACTTTTTGACTCTCTCTTTAATTCTTTAATTGTCACGAGTGGACCTTAAATAATTCAAATGGGAATTAGTTTTTAGTGAAATATATGTTGATTACATTAGATTATTATAAATTCAGTAATTTAATATTTAATATTTACTTTTAATATTCTCAAAATATGAAACGTTTCGAATTAAAATGTTTCGAATTTGTAACTTTTTTCATCTAATTTTATTTCATATTAAAATCTTTCGAATTTTTAAGAAAATACAAAAAATACAATTATATTGAAATAAAAAGCGGGAAAGAGGACGGTACCTCTATTAAATTTTATTAATTAAAAAATATTTTACAAATGGTGTGAGAGGACTCCTCTAAAAAAAAACGGAACAAACCGCATTAAACATGTTTACAAAACTACAAACAAACAAATTCTAAAATCTAAAATAAATCTAAAACTACAACATAATACAAATTCTACACACTAGTCTTCTCCTTGTTCGGCACCAGATTCCGATGAAGTATCCACTATCATCCACGGATCGTCTTCTCCGTCCGAATCATCCGTTTTTTTTCCTTGTTGTCTTTTTTCGGCTTGATCCCAATCTTTTTTGCAAACACATATTTTTATTGAATCGGGTGCAAGACTTGATCTCTTCTCATCTAACACTCTTCTACCCGCACTAAAAGCGGATTCGGATGCAATTGTAGAAGCAGGGACTACTAAAATATCTTTTGCAATTTTTGCTAAAACCGGAAATTGTAACTCATGGTTTTTCCACCATGTTAATATATCGAACTCATCATTTAACTCATAATGATACGAAAAAAATTCATGTAGCATACTAAAAGCATTAGTGGGAATATTAGTACTAGATTCGGAAATCAGACATTTTGGTCTTTTGTTAGTTAATATCGATGCAATTGTTTTATTAAATCTACTACCACTACTACTTTTAGGTGGCATAGAAATTTGAGTTTTAGCATTGTATATATCAATAAGACGATACAAATAATCTAAACAATTTACAACATATAATTCGCAATTATATGAAACATTTAACGTTGTGTAATAATGTTTTAACAAGACTTCTAAACCATCCTTTCTAACACCCGGATCAAGAAGGCATGCAATACCATAAATAAAAGGAAATTCATCTAAATATTCGATCCACTTTTTCTTCATTTCCTCTATAATAAAACTAAAATGAGGATCTTCTTCATAATTAGCTAAAGTGTTAACAATATTAATACATTCAATAATAACGTGATGTTCATTTGGTTCATAAACATAAGTAATCATAATATCTATCCAATGAACCGTAACACAAATAAAAGGCTCACCTCCACTCGAACTCCAACAATCGCTAGTTAAGGAAACCATACCATCAAATGTAGCAAAATAATTAATTAAATCATTTCGTTGACTGGCATATTGATTTTGTGTGTGACGTTTAAGTGTGTTCCTAGGAATTCTTTTAAATGCCGGATTTACCGCGGTTTTCATCATATATTCTAAATTAGGACTCTCACCGTGGAGAAAGGCAACTCATCTAATATAGTATATCTAGCAAATTCATTAACCATACGTTCTCAATTATAGTGAAAAGGCATACCTCCACCGGCTGACGAAGTCATGAAACCACCGATTTGTGTTTGTTGCTCCGTTGAAGTTCCGCGTGCCGTTCCACTTTCGTGACTTTCCTCCGTAATATTATGTTTAGAGTGCAAATGTCGATCAAGTGTACCCGTGCCGCTTCCCTTCCGATGTAAAAATGGTTTTTGTTGTCGATTAGCTTGTATACATAATAAACAATAACATTTCGCTTCGGTGGGATCTTGTTCCGTCGGCGCCGGTACTCTATTAAAATAATTCCAAACATACGAATTTCTGCTCGTCGAAGAAGAACCTAAAAGGAAAATTAAAAACGATTAATTTACATAAAATAAAAGTACGAATGTTTAAAATATACAAAATTTACCAAACGAAAAATACGGAACATAAATACAAAGTAAACCAAAAATACGAATCATGAATCTTTGGGAAAAAATTCGAATTTTCGAATTTTCAAATCAAAAAACAAAGTAAACAAGTTTTTTAAAAAAAACCAATCATGAATTTTTTTAAACCAAAATACGAATAAAAAAAAATTATAAACCAAAAATACGAATCTAAAATAAACTTACCGGCTTCGACACGTGATGGTGGTGGCATGGAGGAAGAGGAAGGTATTTGGCTTGAACCTTGAGAAGATAATGTTCCCCTTGCATCTTCCATTTTTAGTTTTGCCGGATTTGTATAAAGTTAGTCGGAAATTGAAAGCTCGCCGGACAGAGACTAAGAACAGATACTAAGAACAGAGAGAGTGAGAGACCAGTGCAGAGAGATTAAGAATGCAGTGAGGTTTTGGAGTGGTGTGGTGTGATATTTATAGAGGTTAGAGTTAGAGCCGTTGGAGTTGGAACTAGCCGTTGCAGGAGCCGTTGGAAGTACAGTGCAGAGAGAGCAGTACCCAGACCAGACCCAGTGACCGTTGGCGTGCCAACGTGCCGTGCTTTTCAATGACTGTGAACGTGCTTTTCAATTAAATATGGTAATAAAATAATACAAAAGGCAAAAGCCATTTAGCAAAAAAAACAAAAAAATACAAGCACGTGTGTGATCAACTTTATAAAGTCAGTGCATGATCTTTTGTTATTAACTTATTATATTTGATCTACTTTTGAGTCATCAAGTTGACCTGTTTTTTTAATGACACTAGCTTTTATATTAAATTTTAGAGCATATGTTTTTTTAACGTGCCTTTCTTTTTTAACGTGCCGTGCCGTGCTTTTTTACCGCACACGGGCTGTTACGTGCCGGGCCGAACGTGCTGCGGTTCAGAGATTTTGGGCTCGTGCACGGCTCGTTCACTGTTGCGGGCCGAACGTGCTGCAGCACGCAAATGCACTGTAACGGGCTGAACGGTTTTTTTCACGAATTATTCACGAACGGGCTGGGCTGAACCGTCCGTTTGGCCAGCTCTAATCGGTAGTCTTGTCCTCCGTGCGACAAAGATCTTAAAATAAATAGATGAAAACCGTTGGATCTAGAATAAAAAAACATTTTATATTTTAATATGTTATAAACTATAAAGTGTATTTATATTGAAATACGAAAATGTATATGTCAATGATTTAAATCATATATAATTAAGTTTTCTACATTGAATAGCATTATCAATGACTTCTACATTGAATAGGATTAATGTAAAAATTCGTAATTATATTTTCTCTTGAGATTCTGAGTATTTCCATTTGAATAATAATTATTAAATCATCAATAAATTAAATATAATTTTATGAGGTTCGTGTGGATTGTAAAATCATCCAAATCTGATTTCTAGATCTTAAGATAAAGCGCTAACAATAAATATGAAATTTTTTAATACTAATAAAAAATAATTAAAATTCAATTCTATTACAACGTTTTTAAATTATATCTTTTTCCGGTTTTAATTTTCATTTTAAAATTTAATTCTAATACAACTTTTTTTTAATTATATCATTTTTAGATTATAATTTTATTTTTAAAATTCTCTTTTAATGCAAGTTTTTCTAATTATATTCTTTTTAAATTATAAGTTTTTTAATGTGATCTAATCTTGATTATCTATTTTCAATTCATTACCAGACAAAAAATTTGGATAACAGATAGTGACGTGGAAGTCTAGACGATCTTCCATAAACGTCAATACAATTTGCGTTTTGAGCCCAGACGAGTATAAAGAATGCGTTTACACAACCAACGCAAGGTGTAAATTCGTTTACTGAGGTTCTTGACTACACCAACGCAATTAATAGTTGCACATTTCAAGGAGTTAGGTTCACACACATCCACTTTCTTACCTTCATAAGCTCATTTAGCTAGTTGAAGGTCAAATTTAGCTCCCAAGAACTTAGTGTTCTATAGTTTTGCCAGTATGTTGACTGCCTGATTCTCTCGATGGGTTTTGACAAAACCTAACATAATGTTGTGCTTGTCTCTTTTCTTTTTCTTTCGGAGAATAATGTCCATAATTTTCCTCGCTCTTTCAAAGTAGCCATAAATCGTTTTTGCTTTAGCTGAAGTTGGAATTTTAGCAACAAAGATTGTGGCTTGCGTCTCAGCCTTATTGATCCTCTTTCTCTTCCTTTCTACAGTGTGCCATTCATATTTCGAGCTTCACTTTATTCGATGAAGTGCTAATGTTTTTAGAGTTACCTACTAGAAATTCTACATACGATCTCCCTCTAAAAACATCTTCATATCCCTTACTCTTTAGATTTCTTAAGCACTTGTAATTTGATGTCATCCTCAATCCTTCTTTATCCCTCCTATATAAGCATTCAAATATATAAATATTTCCCTCTTTTCACTCCCCACCACCGCCACTGCTTCCTTGTCCAAAAGGAGCCTTAAATTTGTGTTGGTTCTTTGACATTATCTTCATCTCTTCTATCGACTATTGCTATCAATTCTTTCCAATTGTCTATTGCTTTGCCCCTCTAATCTGTTGAACACGTTCCTTCCACTACAAGAAACAGAGCTATTTCCGACCGTTATATTTCCGACCGTTTTAAAACCGACCATTAAACCGACCGTTGTCATTTACAGGAGATAAAACCGATCGTTTTGAAAAAATGGTCGGTTTCATTATAAACCCGACCATTAAACCCGACCAGTGTGGGCCCCATGGATACTAAATAAATAACTGATGGGCCACGTCATCCTAAACCGACCAATAAAACCGACCATTATAATTGGTGGAGCCCACATTCATTCTAAATCACTAAACCGACCATTAAATCCGACCATACGTCACCACGTCATCCTAAACCGACCAAATCAATCCGACCATTTGGTTTTGGTCGGATTAAACCTGCATTAAATGCTACCACCAACCTCTGCACCGTTGCTTGAATTGGTTTATTATTATTTTAGTAAAACCGACCGTAATGGTCGGATATATGACTGGCCTGATTCTATCTACAAATCTCTTTTTCTTTACTTCTTCCTCTTCATTTATTGTATATCAATTTCTCTTTATTTATTGTATGGTTGGGGAGAAAATTTTTGTAAGGTGAAGATCTTGAAGAATATTGAAAGATCATTAATGGTATGTCATTAATTCATGTTTATATTTGTTTTTGTTTTAATATTTGTTCAATTTGTGAATATAATATACATGTTTATACATACTATATTTGTGAATATATACATACAATATGTTCTTTATTCTTTGTTTGTGAAGAGAAATTGATTTTTGTAGTAACATGAGCTTGCATTTTTATTTAATTTATCTTAATTGTGTGAAATGTGAATATGTATTTTTGTTGATTTGTAGTTATGTGAAAAATACATTATGAAATTGACATATATATATATATATATATATATATATATATATATATATATATGTAGATGTCGAATCGGGATTGGATGAACCGACGTGTGGAAAATAATTTACTTTCATCGAATAATGAATATTGGGATGGTGTGAAAGAATTTTTGGAGTTCGCGTGTAAAAATGGGATGAGGGGCGAAAAAATATTATGTCCGTGTAACAAATGTAAAAATGCGTTGTGGGCGAAAGTTGAAAGTGTTGAACTTCACTTATATAAAAATGGTATTATGGAACATTATAAAGTATGGACTTTGCATGGTGAAAAAAGAAAAGTTATCAAAAACAACAAACGTAAGCGTACCTCGGAAAAGATTGTTGAAGAAGAGGTTGTTGAAGAACCTTTTGATTTGAACGCATTATTACGAGATATGAGTGGTGAAAATCATGGTGATGCGAGTAATAGTAACGTTGAAGAACCACCAAATGCATATGCTTCTCAATTTTACAAGGATGTTAAAGATTCGGGAGCTCCAATTTATCCGGGTAACACAACTTTTACAAGAATGTCATTGACCACTCGATTGTTACATTTTAAAAATATGGCACAATGCTCTGAAAAGGTCTTTGATTCTTTACTTGCATTGCTTGGTGAAGTTCTTCCTAAGGACCATACTTTACCGAATTCTTATTACATTATGAAAACAATGATGAAGAAGTTAACTTTGGGATATGAGAATATTGATGTATGTGAGAATGATTGTATGTTGTACTACGGTGATGATGAGAACAAGATTGTTTGTGACATTTGTGGTAAAAGTCGTTACAAAGGTAAAAAAAAGAAAAACGGATGAGGGATACCGAACAAGGTCTTGAGATATTTTCCACTTATCCCTCGTCTACAGAGATTGTATATGTCGGGGCATACCGCTAAACACATGACATGGTACAAAAAAAGGGAAACAAAGTCGGGGGAACTTAGTCACCCTGCAGACGGAGCCGAGTGGAAAGAATTTGATCGTCGTTATCCAAGATTTGCAAGGGAGAGTAGGAATATCCGTCTTGGACTTGCAACCGATGGCTTTTGCCCTTTTAGCAATTCCGGCAAAAAGGTGTACTTGGTGTGGCCGGTTATAGTGGTGGTCTACAATCTTCCTCCCTCTATGGGAATGAAAAAACCGTACACTTTTATGCCTCTTTTAATTCCCGGAGAAAATAGTCCGACCAAGAATTTAAATGTGTACCTTAGACCTCTCATAAATGAATTAAAGGAGTTGTGGGATGTAGGGGTGGAAACATTTGATCAATCATTAAAGCAAAATTTTACCTTGAGGGCGGCGGTTATGTGGACAATAACCGATTTTCCTGGGTTAGGTATGGTTAGCGGATGGTCAACACATGGAAAACTCTCATGTCCGGTTTGTGGTGGAAAAATTCAAGGAATTCAATTGAAAACATGTGGAAAATGTAGCTTTTTTGGTACAAATCGTTGTTTCTTACCCGAAGATGATCCTCTCCGTCTTCCAAGTAGTAAGTTTCCAAGTGAAGAAAAAAGGGTGTTTGTTGGTCGCTCAAGTGGTGAATCTTTGAAGAATTTTTGTGAAAATTTAGAATTTCCTCCACCCGGAAGAGAAAACAAAAATAAGAAAAGTCTCGGTTTCGGGATTGATCACAATTGGACGCACTTTTCAATGTTTTTTGAGTTGCCATATTGGTCATCACTTTCGATGCGTCATTGTATCGATGTCACGCACACCGAAAAAAATGTGTTTGACAATATTTTTATACTATCATCAATGATACAAACAAGACGAAGGATCACAAGAAGGCAAGGATCGATTGCAAGTTGATGAATGTTTTGCCCGAGTTGTGGATCGAAGGTGGAAAAAAGCCAAAAGCACCTTTTACACTCACAAAAAAACAACGAAAACTCATGTGTGATTGGTTTCGTTTATTGTCACTTCCGGATGGTTATGCATCAAATATAGGCCGTTGTTGTAAAGAAAATTGTACGTTTTCGGGGTTCAAATCACATGATTGTCATATTATCATGCAAAAGTTGTTGCCGCATGCGATTCGTGAGCTTCTACCTCAATATATTGTTACAAAAAATCTTATCTTACAACATTTAAGTTGCGGTTACGTGAAAATTCGGAATATCAGGAGTATAAAGTAATACAATTCGTAGTCATGCATATATCAAAAAACTTTGGTGAAAACTTGGTCTTTTCATATTTTTTAGTCAATCAGGGTAACATTCATCACACAAATAGTGATTATGACTACTTGGGTGTGTATGAATTTATGTTCAAAACTTGGTTTTTTTCCTATTTTTATTTAATTTTTTAATTTATTTTACAAACTAGTTAAAAATGGGAGAAAAATAAAAAAATATGGCAAATTAGTGAATTTAGGGTAACATTCATCACATAAATAGTGAGTATGACTACTTGGGTGTGTATGAATTTATATTCAAAACTTGGCCTTTTTCCTATTTTTATTTAATTTTTTAATTAATTATACAAACTAGTTAAAAATGGGAGAAAAATAAAAAAATATGGCAAATTATTGAATTTAGGGTAACATTCATCACACAAATAGTGAGTATGACTACTTGGGTGTGTATGAATTTATATTCAAAACTTGGCCTTTTTCCTATTTTTATTTAATTTTTTAATTAATTATACAAACAAGTTAAAAATGGGAGAAAAATCAAAAAATTTGGTAAATTAGTGAATTTAGGGTAACATTCATCACACAAATAGTGAGTATGACTACTTGGGTGTGTATGAATTTATATTCAAAACTTGGCCTTTTTCCTATTTTTATTTAATTTTTTAATTAATTATACAAACTAGTTAAAAATGGGAGAAAAATCAAAACATTTGGTAAATTAGTGAATTTAGGGTAACATTCATCACACAAATAGTGAGTATAACTACTTGGGTGTGCATGAATTTATGTTCAAAACTTGGCCTTTTTCCTATTTTTATTTAATTTTTTAATTTATTTTACAAACTAGTTAAAAATGGGGGGAACATAACCGACCACTATGGTCGGTTTTAATTTGGAGGGAAACGAAAATATTAAAAGTGCCAGTAAAATTTTAATACCGCGCCAATTGTAAAACCGACCGTCTAAACCCGACCATTTATAAAGTTAACGGTCGGTTTTATTTCGGGTTAGGGTAAAAATAACGCCAGTTTCCCCCCTTCTCATTATTCTCTAATTAAACCTTAAAAACTCTCTCTTTTCTCCCTTTTCACTCTTTTCTCTCCATTAAAACTCAAGAACATGGGTATTAATGCTTTGATTCTACTGATTGCACTTGTGTTGCTGCTTAACTACTCATTCACTGCCGAAAATCCAAGAAAAATGAGGAATCTTCGAGCTCCAACTGGGTTTGCACTTGTGTTTCGAAAATGGGTTCCATGGAGGTATATATCTACTTGTTTTCAAGCATGGTTGTTTCGATTTTACAACTTGTTTGATTATATTCTATTTTTTAGATTAAATTGGTAAATGTTATATATGAATTGAATTGGTAATTAATACATGTGAAAAGTGTGTGTATATATATACGTGCATGCATAAGATTGTGTAATTGGTCGGATATGTTTGGAATATAGCGACTTAAAATGTGTTTGGGGTAGATAGCACTTTAAGAAGTACAATCGAACTTGCTCCATATGTACTTGCTTTGTGTTCTTTTTTCTTCCATAGGCTCCTGGTATATCTAATCCATTTTAAGATAGCCTCATTGTTATTATCGGCAGTTTGGCAAAACAATTTACTTTGAACTGGAGGTGTACTTGAACTTTGAGCTGTAAGCTGTTATTCCCATGATTTTAAGATGATGTATTTTTTAATTATATCTTACTTAATTCTGACTATTCTTTGCACATGCTCACTGAGATATATTGTTAAGTAAATAGAACATGCTTGTCAGGTATATATTCTATCCTCCACTGAGTATAATGATACACACATGTGTTGTCTCTGCACACCATGTGTTTCCTCCACTAATTGGAATATTGCAGTTGGTCTTCCACATTCTCTGACATATATTCTTTCTGCATTCTATTTAATATGAAGAAGTTGTATTCATATTTTACAAATTCTGAGTTTACTTGTGCCGGGTTGTGGCAACTAGTTAGGA
This sequence comes from Saposhnikovia divaricata, assembly GCA_036435485.1. Classification (NCBI taxonomy): domain Eukaryota; kingdom Viridiplantae; phylum Streptophyta; class Magnoliopsida; order Apiales; family Apiaceae; genus Saposhnikovia; species Saposhnikovia divaricata. The sequence continues at coordinate 238,617,727 of CM071594.1, read as the reverse complement.
TTGCTAGGTGACAAGTGTGTCAAGGGGAAGAGTTCTTCCAGGGGCTTCAATCTTGTAATCGGATATTGTGTAAGCTTTATATTATTGTGATAATAATATAATCTCTGTGCTAGTTGGCATAGGGACTTGGATGTAGGCCATAGACGAAGATAGGGGCCGAACCAAGTGAAAACTCATGGTGTGTTTTACATTGATTCTGTTATTTACTTACTGCAACTTATAATCTGTTCAACAAAAGAGACAGTCTCATTTGCAAAAGAGACAGTCTCATTCATAAAAGAGACAGTCTCATTTAATCAATATTCCAACATATTGTGCTACTTGAAATTACATAAGCTAGTACTTATAGGTTGCAAAGAGAACTTGGAATTCAATTTCCAGATTTCAATTCTGAACATTCGTGTTCGGTAAGCATGGTATATACATTGCGACCAATGCAGGTTGTTTTAGTCTTTTAGCCAATTGTTAGAGTTTCTTAAGCTTTCGTAATTTAAAATCCTAATGCATGGTGGAAGCTTTTTGTGATTGTGAATTTTTTTAAAAAATATGTTTAGTAGTACCTATTGCACAAGTTGATTTGGTTGATCTAGGCGTTCGACATTTTTCTTTATATATTTCCTCCGTCATCTCATGCATAAGATTGTGTATCTTGTAGATACTTTTGCCAAGTATCTTGTTAATATTCTACCTCCGATCACGTTAATTCTTTTATGTTAAACATGCAGTGATTTTGAAATATAAATAAATAAATTGATAGTATTTTGTCCTAAACCCAATCATGTGTGATGGGTTAGGAAATACTTTCATGTAATCTTATTTGATTTTATTTATATTAATAAAAGACTTGTTGTTTTTATTACGGGCTTTATCTATTTAAAGTGTTTAAATAAGAAGTTCCATAGTTTAGAGTAAAGCTTCTAGAATTATAATGAGATTATAATAATGAGATCTAGAAGATGATAACACTAAACTTAAATAGTTCCCGATCGTAGGATAACTAATTGGGAGTTAGTCAATCCGTAAAGATCGTTACATACTATGCTTGCTTCCTCGGAAGGATGTCTGTTCTCATAGACATTCGTGTGATGACACTATAGCTAGTATGTAGGTGCTAATTGGAGAATAAGTTCACTGAACGTGAATTGATCAAATGAACGACTAATGGAGTTTACTCACGTGTTAATAGTTGTTCATAAGTTGATGGTGGTACAAGTGTCCTTAGACTTGAGACCGTTAAAGTAATCTTATATACAATGAACTATGTTTTGGTTTAGTTCTAAGTCCTCAAGGGACAATCATTAGTTCTATTCCGGGTATAGGAATTTGTATATGAAGATAGTTAACGATCGATAAAGAATCTACCCCTTTCAGTAAAAGAAAGTGAATATCCTATGATGTTCTTACTATGTTAGTTCTGGAATCTCTGGCCAGAGTAATTGAAGTTAGAAAGAGTTTCTAATTCAAATGAACTAGACATAATGTATAAGAAATTATATGATTAAATTAAATAGGCTTGACACGCGATCCATGCCTTGTTTTAATCGGGATATTGTCGGGTAGAAGGAATTGATTGTACGGTAACCATTTGCTGAATAGGTTTTATATATTCTAAGCAATGAATTCATATTATCCGGATAGTCGCGATATATTCAAAAGTATCACTCACGATGTAGAATAAATATTAATTACTTATGTAATTATATTTAACGAATTAATTAGTAATTCGTATAAGTGATAATAAATAGTTTATTATTATTTATTTCTACTACCGGTTTAATATTGAACCTAAAGGGTCACACCATAAAAAGGTTAAATATTTATAGATGATGAGAATAATTAATAATGGTTATGAATTATTTATTTATTGAATAAATAATTAATTAGCAATTATTAATAATTTATTAAATGAGATTTAATAGATTATAAATAAATTAAGAAAAGTTCTTAATAATTATTAATTACAAAATTTAGTTTGAGAAATTAAATTTTATGAGAGAATTATTTTCAGAATGGGATTAATAATTAAAAGGGTTTTAATTATTAAATGATTATTTAATTAGATAAAGTAAAGACTTTATTTCTTTAAATATCAAACATATCCAAGAGTTGGAAATCATCACAAACACACAACACAAAACATCCCAGGAGGTTTAGAAGATCATGGAGAGCTTTAGAAGTTCATCAAAATCATTCCAAACCATTTAATTAATTTTCTCAATTGTTCTTAATATACTATATGATATTTGATCTTGGTGGATACCATTAGAGCACTCCACACTTGAGGGGTGATTGCTGGAAATCAAAGACACATTCATAACAATCCCAGGAAAGCTATTAAGGTATTTTTCTTGTGTTCATACAATTTTTAAATCTATATACATGATTAATTAGGTTTTTATTCAAGTAAATGTGATTTACGCTTCCGCTACGGTCATAAATTCCTTTCAATGGTATCAGAGCATAGGTTGCATGTATATAGATCCCAGAAAAAATTTCGGAATTTTTCAAGCTTGTATGAATTAGTTATGAATTTTTGAAGTTCTAGGAGGCTATAATCAAATTAATTACGAATTTATTAATAACTTATTTTTTAAAATAATTTTGATCACTGATATATTTTCTACAAGTGTTGTAGAAGTCCCAGAAAAAGTTTCATAATTTTCCCATGGATAGATTATTTATTATTGATTTTTAAAGAGTTTAGAAATTAATAAATAATAATCTGTTTTATAAATATATATATTATTTATAAAATATCTAGATGGGTAGTTAAATTTGGGGGCCCAAAATATTGTATTATTGGGCTGGTGGGCTGGAAAGATCAGGCCGACAGAATATATATAATATATATATATATATTTATAAAAGTTTCTGTCGACTGAACAAAGATTACTGCGCGCGTCTGTGTCCCGCGCGTGGGCGGCACGCGCTGGCGGCTCACGCGCCGCGCGTGCAGCGCACATGCCGGGTCGGGTCACAGGTGTCGGGTCGGGTCGGATATCGGGTCGGGTCAAGGGCCGGGTCGAATGCTGACGTCAGCATGACGTCATTACTTCGTAACGCATCTGTTGAATGCATTACAGAGTAAAAATGATATTTTTGGCCTGTAACGCATTCTGGTAATGCGTTACAGGGTCTGTAGATGACAGAAATGACCCTGATTCGTATTTTGATTTTTCCCGTCGATCCGTAACTCCGTTTGAGGCGTATAATATATCGTTGGATTCGTTTTTTCGAGACGGATCTAATGGAGTGGTCAAATAAATTTTAAAAATTAATTTTAAAATGGTTATAGCTTCCGGAAGTGTTTTAAAGCCAGTTTTAATTGTGTTAAAATACTTTAAAATACTAATATTGTTTCATATATATGTTTAACAATGTTTAACATGATATAACATGTTTGCCTATTTATATGTGTGCATAGAAATGCCATGAGATAATATATATAGTTTTATATATCGTATATAAAATGCATGTTTGACTTTAGGTTTTAACGAAAACGTTTCGTAACCTAAATAATATAAAATCCCTCGTTATTTAATATCAAGTAATAAAATGGCCAATGTCACAACGGGCTTGTGTCGGTCATAGCCTTCCAACATGGTAGAAAGTGATTCTTAGTTTTGAGCTTTGTCGTTTCGTGCTACAGCCGAGGGCTTCGTTTTCAAAAATAGGAATTACTTGTCTATTACATGAGATGCGTATAATTAATTAGAATCCAATTGTCGTTACGTGCTACAGCCGTGGGCTATTGAGATCTTATTAATTTAACGAGATGTTGGGTCTCACTTGACTTAGAATATTGAATTTAGATGTGCTACAGCCGTGATTCAATGATTCAAGAGGCTAAATGGAATTAGGGAATAACATGAGATGTAATTGATAAAGAGTTATCTGCCTATGGAACATTACATAGCGTTTCGTGCTACAGCCGAGGTTATATAATGGAAAGTAGGATCCCTATTCTCACTTGCATTGAGAATGCTTAAGTTATACATTTGAGGGTTGTATAATTTTAATAAAACTGTGGGAGCCACCTATGAATAAAGACCCGATTCATAAGGTGTTATAATAAAATTGGATAACTACTAATGTTGTTATGTATTCACAAATTTCAGATTTATAGATCATGTCTTCTACTGTATCACTCCGTAGCATACTTGATGCGAACAACTTGACTGGTCCCAATTATGCTGATTGGCTTCGAAACCTGAGAATCGTTCTCAGGGCTGAGAAGAAGGATTATGTGCTTGACTCGCCTTTACCTGTACCTCCTTCTGATGATGCACTTTTCCATGAACGAGAAGTGTATAATGAATGGTTAGATGCTGCTAATGTTGCTCAATGTGTCATGCTAGCATCCATGACAACTGAGTTACAGAAGCAACATGAGAAAATGGATGCTCCAACCATTCTGATACATCTACAGGAGCCTTATGATGTACAAGGGAGAACCGCTCGATATGATATATCGAAAGAGCTATTCCAATGTAGAATGGCTGAAGGGTCGTCTGTGAATGACCATGTGCTTAAGATGATCAATCTGATTGAGCATCTAGGGCAGTTAGGTTTTGTCATGGATGGGGAGTTATGCCAAGATTTAGTCTTGCAGTCACTCCCGGATTCGTTCTCGCAGTTCGTTATGAACTTTCACATGAACAAGCTGGATGTCAGCTTAGCTGAGCTCCACAACATGCTGAAAACTGCTGAGGCGAATTTTCCCTCCAAAAGGGGTTCTGTTCTTATGATCGGTGCCAGTACCTCTACTAAGAGGAAGAGGAACTGGAAGCCGAAGAATAAGAAAAAGGGTGAGAATGAGCCTGTTCCACCAAAGGCTGACCCGAAAAGCAAAGGAGTTTGCTTCCACTGTAACAAGGTGGGACACTGGAAGAGGAACTGCAAGGTTTACCTTGCAGAGTTAAAGAATAAGAAGGGCAATGAGATTACCGCTTCAGATTCAGGTATGTTCATGATTGAACTAAATATGTCTCTAAGTCAGATTTCTACTTGGGTATTGGATACTGCTTGTGGGTCTCATATTTGCAATTCGTTGCAGGGACTAAAGCAAAGTAGACCTCTGGGGGAAGATGAAGTGATTCTATTGATGGGCAATGGAGCAAGAGTTGCTGCTGCAGCTGTAGGATCATTTCCTTTGCATATGCCTACGGGCAAAACTATCGTGTTGAATAAATGTTATTATGTACCATCTATTGTAAGAAATATTGTTTCTATTCCTGTACTTGATTCGGATGGTTTTACATTTATTGTTGAGAATAATAAATGTTTAATTAAGAGAAATAATATTACTTATGGATACGGTACATTACATAATGGTTTGTATATATGTGACTTAGAACATAATTTGTTTCAAATTGAACAACCTAATAATAAAAGAAAAAGAGATAATAAAAATCCAACTTATTTATGGCACTGCAGACTAGGTCATATTCGTGAGAACAGACTTCGCACATTACATAAGGATAAGTTACTAGAACATTTTGATTTTGAATCATATCCTACATGCGAGTCTTGTCTCATGGGTAAAATGACTAAATCTCCATTTACTGGACATGGAGAGAGAGCTACGGGGTTGTTAGACTTGGTACACACAGATGTATGTGGACCAATGTCAACAAGTGCTAGAGGAGGATTTTCATACTTCATTACTTTTACGGATGATCGATCCAGGTTAGGATATGTATATCTTATGAAATACAAATCCGAAGCTTTTGAAAAGTTCAAGGAATATAGAAATGAAGTAGAAAAACAAACCGCACGTAGTATAAAAGTTCTTCGATCAGATCGAGGAGGTGAGTACTTAAGCGGAGAGTTTTTAGGTTATCTTAAAGAAAATGGTATAGTTTCTCAATGGACCCCTCCCTATACTCCACAATTAAATGGAGTATCTGAGAGAAGGAATCGTACTCTATTAGATATGGTGAGGTCCATAATGAGCTTTACTGATCTTCCAGTATCACTATGGGGTTATGCTTTAGAGACGTCAGCGTATTTACTGAACAAGGTGCCTTCTAAATCGGTTCTCATGACCCCACATGAGATGTGGAGTAGGAAGAAACCAGGTCTTAAACATGTTAAGGTTTGGGGGTGTCCAGCTTATGTCAAGAAAGTTGAACATGATAAGTTGGAACCTAGATCCGTGAAATGCAGTTTTGTGGGATATCCTAAAGAAGGTCATGGATATTATTTCTATGATCCTTCTGATCAAAGGATATTTGTTTCTAGACACGCACACTTCTTAGAGGAACAATTCCTCCTTGATAGAAACAGTGGGAGAAATATTGAACTTGATGAAGTTCAAGAACCACAAAATGCAACGATTAGAGAAGAAGTACCTGTTCAGAAAGAACAACCTTCTGTAGAACAACCTTTACGTAAGTCAGAGAGAGTGTCCCGCCCAATCGAAAGATATTACGGGCTTGTCATTGAAAATGATGATGATTTGTCATTTGTTGATGATGAGGACCCTATGACTTATGAAGAGGCTGTGAGTTGTAATGACTCAGAGAAATGGCAGGATGCCATGAAATCCGAAATGGACTCGATGTATATAAACCAAGTGTGGACTTTGGTTGAGGCACCTGAAGGAGTTAAACCCATTGGGTGCAAATGGATATACAAAAGAAAGTTAGGAGCAGATGGCCAGGTGGAGACCTATAAGGCCAGGCTTGTGGCAAAAGGATTCAAACAAAGACAAGGGATTGACTTTGATGAAACCTTTTCGCCTGTAGCCTTGCTCAAATCCATTAGGATTTTGCTTGCGATTGCAGCCTACTATGATTACGAGATCTGGCAAATGGACGTAAAGACGGCCTTCCTCAATGGGAAACTTGAAGAGGAAGTGTATATGACACAGCCAGAGGGTTTTGTTTCCAGTGGAAACGAAAATCTAATATGTAGACTGCTGCGAACCATATATGGTTTGAAGCAAGCTTCTCGAAGATGGAACATCCGTTTTGATGAGACAATCAAAGAGTTTGATTTTATCAAAAACATAGATGAACCATGTGTTTACAAGAAGGTTATTGGGAGCGCGGTAACATTTCTTATATTGTATGTGGATGACATACTTATAATAGGAAATGATATACCGATGTTACAATCAGTCAAGGTCTGGCTATCAAAGAACTTCACTATGAAGGACTTGGGAGAGGCATCCTATATTTTAGGGATGAAGATCTATAGAGATAGATCTAATCGAACGATTGGCCTATCCCAAGGTACATACATCGATAAAGTGCTAAAACGGTTTAGCATGGAGAACTCGAAAAGAGGTCTCATTCCTATTAGTCATGGGATTACACTTTCCGAGAAGATGTCTCCAAAGACATATGAGGAAAGGGTGCGCATGAGTAGGATTCCTTATGCCTCGGCAATAGGATCCATCATGTATGCGATGTTATGTACTAGAGCTGATGTTGCTCATTCACTTAGTGTGACGAGCAGATATCAGTCTAACCCAGGTGAAGAACACTGGAAAGCAGTGAAGAACATATTGAAGTACTTGAGAAAGACTAAAGATGTTTTTCTTGTTTTTGGTGGATCTGAATTGAAAATTGAGGGTTATACTGACTCTAGTTTTCAATCAGAAGGCGATGGTAGCAGATCCCAGACAGGGTATGTATTTACTCTAAATGGGGGAGCGATTAGTTGGAAGAGTTCCAAACAGCCTACAACGGCTGACTCCACAGCGGAAGCGGAATATATAGCTGCATGTGAAGCTGCAAAGGAAGCTGTCTGGATGAGGAAATTTGTTTCTGATTTGGGAGTAGTTCCTAGCATTGAGGATCCTATAGTGTTGTATTGTGATAACAACGCTGCGATCGCTCAAGCTAAGGAACCAAGATCCCATAAGAATTCCAAACACGTGTTGCGGCGCTTTCATCTGATTCGAGAGATCATAGAAAGAGGGGATGTCAACATCGTAAGAATTGACACACATAACAACATAGCGGACCCATTTACTAAGGCATTGTCTCAGGCTCACTTTGATCGACATAGAGATAAGATGGGTATAAGATACCAGAGTGATTGGCTTTAGTACAAGTGGGAGTTTAATAGTATTTTGTCCTAAACCCAATCATGTGTGATGGGTTAGGAAATACTTTCATGTAATCTTATTTGATTTTATTTATATTAATAAAAGACTTGTTTTTATTACGGGCTTTATCTATTTAAAGTGTTTAAATAAGAAGTTCCATAGTTTAGAGTAAAGCTTCTAGAATTATAATGAGATTATAATAATGAGATCTAGAAGATGATAACACTAAACTTAAATAGTTCCCGATCGTAGGATAACTAATTGGGAGTTAGTCAATCCGTAAAGATCGGTACATACTATGCTTGCTTCCTCGGAAGGATGTCTGTTCTCATAGACATTCGTGTGATGACACTATAGCTAGTATGTAGGTGCTAATTGGAGAATAAGTTCACTGAACGTGACTTGATCAAATGAACGACTAATGGAGTTTACTCACGTGTTAATAGTTGTTCATAAGTTGATGGTGGTACAAGTGTCCTTAGACTTGAGACCGTTAAAGTAATCTTATATACAATGAACTATGTTTTGGTTTAGTTCTAAGTCCTCAAGGGACAATCATTAGTTCAATTCCGGGTATAGGAATTTGTATATGAAGATAGTTAACGATCGATAAAGAATCTACCCCTTTCAGTAAAAGAAAGTGAATATCCTATGATGTTCTTACTATGTTAGTTCTGGAATCTCTGGCCAGAGTAATTGAAGTTAGAAAGAGTTTCTAATTCAAATGAACTAGACATAATGTATAAGAAATTATATGATTAAATTAAATAGGCTTGACACGCGATCCATGCCTTGTTTTAATCGGGATATTGTCGGGTAGAAGGAATTGATTGTACGGTAACCATTTGCTGAATAGGTTTTATATATTCTAAGCAATGAATTCATATTATCCGGATAGTCGCGATATATTCAAAAGTATCACTCACGATGTAGAATAAATATTAATTACTTATGTAATTATATTTAACGAATTAATTAGTAATTCGTATAAGTAATAATAAATAGTTTATTATTATTTATTTCTACTACCGGCTTAATATTGAACCTAAAGGGTCACACCATAAAAAGGTTAAATATTTATAGATGATGAGAATAATTAATAATGGCTATGAATTATTTATTTATTGAATAAATAATTAATTAGCAATTATTTATAATTTATTAAATGAGATTTAATAGATTATAAATAAATTAAGAAAAGTTCTTAATAATTATTAATTACAAAATTTAGTTTGAGAAATTAAATTTTATGAGAGAATTATTTTCAGAATGGGATTAATAATTAAAAGGGTTTTAATTATTAAATGATTATTTAATTAGATAAAGTAAAGACTTTATTTCTTTAAATATCAAACATATCCAAGAGTTGGAAATCATCACAAACACACAACACAAAACATCCCAGGAGGTTTAGAAGATCATGGAGAGCTTTAGAAGTTCATCAAAATCATTCCAAACCATTTAATTAATTTTCTCAATTGTTCTTAATATACTATATGATATTTGATCTTGGTGGATACCATTAGAGCACTCCACACTTGAGGGGTGATTGCTGGAAATCAAAGACACATTCATAACAATCCCAGGAAAGCTATTAAGGTATTTTTCTTGTGTTCATACAATTTTTAAATCTATATACATGATTAATTAGGTTTTTATGCAAGTAAATGTGATTTACGCTTCCGCTACGGTCATAAATTCCTTTCATAAATAAATAGTGCAAGTGATGTTCAATCAGATTTTCTATCTTTACCTCCGTGGCATAACTCCTGTCTCTTACTTTGTAGGTTGTTTGGTGTTTCTTCTTGGTGTGTATGCTTGTTATCACTTTCTCGGCACTAATGGGTAGAGTAGGAGGTGATAAAGGCAAGGGAAAGAAGAAGGCAAGTGCTGCAAATACGAGTCGGCGTAGAAGAACAAGAACTAGCGGTCGTTTGAGGGACGAACCCGAAGAGGAGGATGGCGAAGAAGAGCAGCCATCCAATGTTAATGACGATGTAGATGAGGAAGAGCGGAGGCTGTTGGTTGAGCAGCAAAAAGCGGCACGGCGAGCTCGAATAATAGCTACCCCAATTCGACGTACACATTCAATCGGAATTTGGGGAAATCAACCGCCAACCCCTCATCCCATAAGTATATCGGATGGACAGTAAGTTTCCTCTCTAAACCAAGCATTACGATATTTTAACTACCTCCAAATTTTGTGAGTCATAAGTAAAATAGTAGTAGTAGTAAAATAATTTGGTTACATAATGTGAGTCATAAGTAAAATGGTAGTAGTAGTAATGTGATTTAGGTGTAGTACATAGACCCCTGTAATTTGAAAAATATCAAATACATTCTAAATGTTTAAGTTGATGGTTCAAAAAGGCCTTTCTAGTTAGTTTTTTCTAATTAACTATATTTAGAAATTTTTTTGGAATTTGAAAAAAAACTTGAAATTGCTAGTTTTATAGTTTTTGCCTTTTCTCATCACTTAATTCGTCATTGTTATTGTTTATTGTAGTATTAAGCATCCGGTGGCTAAAAAAACGATCTTACAAATCATGAGATCAACGTGGCCACGTGGTTTGTTTACCTATAGGGATATTGTGGCTGGGAACCCAAAATGGATTACGGATGTGATAACCGAATTCAATGTAAGTCAAATACTATTTTATTTTCTTTTCGATTTAGTAAAAAGTTTAGATAATAGTAATATATATATATATATATATATACACATGTGTGTGTGTGTGTGATTATGACGATGCTTGTTTTGTAGAATTATTACACACACAAGGAGGATGAACAAACCGACCAGGGCGCTTATGAGAGTATTTATAAGCATGTTCAAAGTGAAATTAAGCACACCTTAAATGAGACGAAAAAAAAGGCCACGGCAGATGCGAAGAGGTTGAACAAAACCCTTTTTTAAGTTAACCCGGGCATATTTGATGATGACTTTTGGAAGGAGCTTGTGGAGTATTGGAATGGCGAATCCCATGGTCATCGCTCCGAAGTTGGTTCCAAGAACCGAGAAAAGATAAAGAGTTTGCATAGTGTGGGTGCAAAGTCATTTACGGAGATGGAAGATGTATGTATTGTCATTTCTTGGTTATCTTTATTAACTTTTTCATGTTTTGTTGTAATTTTTCTTTGTTGTGATTTATAGGAATATGTTGCCAAGGTTGGAAAGAAACCCTCCCAACCTTGGTGGTATAAGAAGACTCATTTGAAGAAAAATGGTAAACGTGCTGAGATAGATGAGCTTCCATGTGATTCGGATTTCATGACCGAGGAAAGCCGATTGATTGCGGCATAAATTTAAACCTTTTACTTCCTAATATACTATATATATATATATATATAACTATTTATAATACTTTTAATTTATTTTGTATAGGCTCGATATGCGGACATAGTCGAACGAAACCGGGATTGGTTTGCGAGTCAACCCGGCGGGGAGGAAGAAGCCAGTCATCCTCTACAATGGTGGCTTGAAGCAACTGCCCCGGGGTGTGCAAGACCCCCGAGAAATCAGCTTATTGGTTTTCCACGGATCCCGGCTTCCACTCTCATCCCGGATCTTGCGGCAAATTATCGGGCCCAACGTGTTGGTGGTGCAGGTTCTTCAAGCCAAGCTAATCAAGGCAGCGGATCGGTTATTCCGGATCCCCTATTCATCAATGTAGTGAGGAATGTCTTGAATGAAGCACAAGCAAATCCGGGCGCCTACCATACTCCACCAACCTTCGCACAAGTCTCAAATATCGCCAATGCCGCTTTAGAAATGCAAAGGAACCCGGAAATGGGTTCACAAGCATTTTCTAATGCTATTGTTGGTGAGGTAATTCGATTGGTTGGAGAAATCCTCCAATCGATTTATAACAAATATGAAAATGCAAATGCGGAGGTAAATAGGAATTTTTCAAGTCACTTTTTACTTTAGTTATTATTATAAATGTTAGTGTAGTTTTGAAAAGGAATTAAGTCTCGTCTCCTCTTATATTTAGGCGATAAGGAGGGCTCAAGGTGGTGCCGATGATGGGGGGAGGACGATGGAGGAGGGGACAATGGAGGAGAGGGCCATGGAGGAGAGAGGGCGATGCATACCATGATGATGGACCGTTTGAGTAGCCGGTTGTTAGTTTTTTAAATTATTGCATGTAAATTAAGTTTGCTATATTTTGGAAAACTCGCGGTTTAATGTATGTAGTTGGTTTTCATGGATTATTGTTATGTATGTAGTTGGTTTAATGTATGTAGTTGGTTTTCATGGATTGGTACTGAATGGATTGGTGGTGATGCTATTATGGTGGTGTAGTTGGTTTTCAAGAACTGGTTTAATGTATTGCTATATTTATCTTGTTCTTGTTATTGTGGGAACAAGGGAACCAGAACTGCAGACCAAAAAAAAAATTGCAGACTAAAATCGACCGTTTCAACCGACCGAAGGACCAAAACCCACCGTTTTTGACCATTTACTCCCAGTAAAACCGACCACATTCATACTATATTGGTCGGTTTTATTTGGTCGGTTTCAAAAAAGGCAAAAAATCCAACAAAAGCTTCTGGAATAAATCCGACCGTAATGGTCGGTTAGTTATAAATCCGACCGTGATGGTCGGTTCTAAAACCGACCTATAAAACCGACCGTTAGTAATAAAAAAAATTAATAATAAAAATAAAAAATATTCAACAATAAAATTTCATGTTGTGCCACGTGTCGTGGGACCCGGTCGGTTATAAAACCGACCCATAAAACCGACCGTTAATTATAAAAACGAAAAATTAATAATAAAAACAAAAAATAACTAACAATAATAACTCCGACCAATAAAACCGACCGTTTTGCCACAGATGTGGGACCGACACGTTAGCTGGGTCCCACGACACGTGGCACAGAGGCCTTTGGTGGGCAACGGCAGTCAACGGTTAAAACCGACCGTTTTGCCACAAAACCGACTAGGCTAAAATTGACCAATTAAAACCGACCGTGACCATTAAAACCGACCGTTTGTGGGTTAAAACCGACCGTTGAAACGGTCGGAAATGTCTCTGTTTCTTGTAGTGTTCCTACCAGGAGTTTGAGATTTAAAATTTTTACCGTTACTTCTACTTTCCCTATAAAACTTTCTTCATTTATACTGTATTATTAAAGTTGAAATATTAAAATTTGTCGGTCAATCATTTTTATAATTAAATAAAATAATAATGTTAGTTAACTAAGTACTTGTCCTTTCACGATTAAAACACATATTTTTTTCTAATTTTAGTCGCTTACATCAATAACTCGTCAACATCATTAACATTCAGAATAAATTATTGTGTGTCCAATATTGATAAAGTAAGTTAGATGTTCAATTAAATGAGTGATTAACTTTTTTTAAAAATAAATTTCATATGTTTAATTAAATGAGTGAAATAAAAAAGTTATATAAATATGAGAAAAAGGAGCCTGATTTCAGGGAACTTTTACTGAGATACATAAAAAATATACGTTAAATTTGATTGGACCTGCAGGACTAATTAAAAAATTTTAATTTTACAAAAACGCTCATCCCATAAAAATAATTCGAATTTGCATATAAGTTTCATGTATTTCAGGGAATTTACCTGACATACTTTCAAGCTCCCTAATCTCTATAAATATTTACAAAAGGTCGGTGTTTATATATAAGAACTTGATAAAAATAGAAAACCAGTTCTGGATTCACGGGAAAAAGAAAAGAGGCGAAACGACTAGATGGAATCGAGTAGGCGTGTTGAGAAGAAGACGAAGCCTATCTTCAAAAGTCTGCGTTCGAGGGTTGTGTGTTTAATCCTATCTCCAAGCGGCGGTAATGTATTTCGTTCTATTTCATTTCACCCATGTATGTAAAATGATCCATCTGGACTACTTAGGGACGTTTTTAATTAATTTTCACTTTTGTTTGGGTTTTTATGCAAGGTAGGTTAGATATGTACTAATTTTTATGGTACGGAACTTCTTTTTGATGCTGCATGTATAGGCTCCACCATTCTCTAAGATGGATCCACCAAAAAGGTACCTGCATAAATTTACTTCCAGAAATCCTCACGTCAGTCAACTTAGCACCCTTGATTTGATTATGAAATCTTCAGCATCTTCCTGGCGCTTGACTCTTTATGCTCCTTCTACAATCATTAAAATGTCCCATAATTCTAACGTGTGCCCTGCCATAAAAATAACGTATAAAACAAAATACCCTTCAGGCTATCTCCATGTTGTACGACCTTATCAGGCTCCGAGGATACCAACACGAACACTCAAAACATGTTAGGTAGCCGTCTTGGAGAGTGTTGGGCAGCCAACTTCTTACCAAACATCTTGCCAAATTTTCACCCACCAACCCCTCACCTACTACAACCCAATTCCTACACTACAAGAAAAAGGGGCATTTACGACGGTTTTTTTGAACTGAAACCGTCGTAAATGGGGTCAATTACGACGGAATATTTCCGTCGTTTTTGCTCGAGTAGTAAGTTCAGATTTCCGTCACAAATTATCATTTTCGTCGCAAATTTAGTTATTCGTCGTAAGTTCAAATTTCGTCGTAAGTTTGCCGTCGTAAATGGGGCCAATTACGACGGAATATTTTCGTCGTTTTTGCTCGAGTAGGAAGTTCAGATTTTCGTCACAAATTCAATTTTTCGTCGTAAGTTTGAGAAAGGGTCCCACAAGCTGTAATAAATTATTAAATCAACTTCCGACGGAAACTTCCGTCGTAAGTTCAATCAGGGCCCATTTTCATTTAAATATAAAAGGTAATAATATCATTTTCAACAATAAAATACGACGGGAAATCCGTCGTAAGTTACTCTCATTTTCCGAACTTACGACGGGATATGAACGATGAACAACCGTCGTAAGTTCTGTCCAGAAAAATTCATAGCCAGATTCCGGCGACTTCTCAATATTCCGGCGACTCGAAAATTTGCCCAGAAAAATCCCAATAAATTATATGCAGTACTTAACACCCTTATGTACACATACACTAACCCATAATTTAAAAAGAAAATTTAGACCATCGATTCCGACCAACAATCCAAACTCCGGTGAACCAAAAACCATTTTTAATAAATCTAAAAAAAACATACAATCATCTACACTTCATAACTTAAACATTCGCCAATATACAATCTAGAAAATAATAGGTTCCAACAAAATCCGATCATCTTCTAAAACTCCGACAAACACCAACCACCTCCAAAATCCCGGAATCATCCCTAAGCTCACCCATCAATAATATAATGAGCTCATAATCATCAAAAATACCTTGAATCATCAAAATCGAATTAAAATCAAAATATTACCCAAAAAAAAATTGTTTCGAAATTGGTTATTATGAATATCAAAATGAAGATTTTGATTTTAGGAGCACAAATATATATGCATAAATCGCGGGTGATAAATGGAAATGAAGTTATGAATTTTTGAAGATTAATAATATATATGTATATATGTGTGTACAGTGCGGGGGAAGGGGAAAGAGGGAGGAGGGAGCAGGGAGGGGGAGGGGGAGGGGGAGGGGGTGGGGAGGGTTATGATTTAATATGGGGAGGGTTATGATTTAATAAGGGGTTATTATTTAATGTGGGGGTTTGATTTTGTGGTAAAAAAGTGTGGGGGTTTGATTTAACATACACCGTTGGATGTGTGTGTTCTTGGTTTCAATCTAACGGTGGAAAGGGTGTGATCTGCGTGAATTGTTTGTAACCAATGGGAATCGTTTGTTTTTTATCACTGAACTTACGACGGAAAACAAAATCCGTCGTAAGTTTATTATTTTATTAATTTTTTTAAAATCCGTTGTGGTCTGTATTGGTGTGCATGTGCATCGTTTGTTTTTTATCACCGAACTTACGACGGAAAACAAAATCCGTCGTAAGTTTATTATTTTATTAATTTTTTTTAAAATCCGTCGTGGTCTGTATTGGTGTGCATGTGCATCGTTTGTTGTGTGCATGTGGTATGTATTGTTTATTATATGTACCAGCCTTCAATATATATTATTATTATTAATTAATACATTAATTATTTGATTTAATATAAAATTTTAATTTATTACAATAAATTTTAGTTTTAATTTTATATTTACATATGTTCCATACTTAATTTCATGAAATAAATAAATATAATTACTTTAACTTTATTTTTAAATTTATTATTAAATATCTTACCAATATTTTTAATAATTATTTTTAAAATTTTATTTAGTGTAGCCTAATATCGTTGAAGAAAGAATTGTACCAAGAAAATAAAAATTTATATGCATTTTAATTTATTTTTTTATTTTTGGAAGGTATTAACAAACCATACGAATGTCAATATATATCTAATTTAGTCATATTCCCAAAATTTTAAAAATAAAAAATTAATTAAATAGTAAAATTAGTAGTCAACTATTGATTTGACTAGTACTACTAACTAATTAGTGCAATTAGGTTAACATTCATTGAAAAAATAATTAGTATAATTAATTGGGTGTGTGTGAATTTTAAATTAAATTTTGGTCTTTTTTTACTTTTGTTTAATTTTTAATTTATTTTACTAATTAGTTAAAAATGTGGGGAAATAAAAAAATGGAAAATTAGTGAATAGTTATTATGACCACTTTGTTGTGTATTTTCGACGATCGAACCGTACGAATGTCAAGATATATCTAATTTAATAATATTCCCAAATTTTCAAAAAATAAAATATTAATTTGGTTGGCGATCTTAGTAGATCACTACTATATTGACTGGTACTCGTAACTAGTACTCTGTCCCATATTATTGTTTCTATTTTTTAAAAAATATTTCTTGACGATCGAACCGTACGAACGTCAAGATATATCAAATTTAATGATATTCCCAAATTTTTGAAAAATAAAAAATTAATTTGGTTGGAGATCGTAGTAGATCACTACTATATTGACCAGCCTCGTAACTAGTGCTCTGTCCCATATTATTGTTTCTATTTTTTAAAATTTATTTCTCGACGATCGAACCGTACAGATGTCAAGACATGTCTAATTTAATGATATTGCCAAATTTTCAAAAAATAAAAAATTTATTTGGTTGGAGATCGTAGTAGATCACTACTATATTGACTAGTACTCGTAACTAGTGCTCTGTCCCATATGATTGTTTCTATTTTTCAAAAAATATTTCTCGACGATCGAACCGTACGAACGTCAAGATATATCAAATTTAATGATATTCCCAAATTTTCGAAAAATAAAAAATTAATTTTGTTGGAGATCGTAGTAGATCACTACTATATTGACTAGTACTCGTAACTAGTGCTCTGTCCTATATTATTGTTTCTATTTTTTAAAATATATTTCTCGACAATCCAACCGTACGGATGTCAAGACATGTCTAATTTAATGATATTCCCAAATTTTCAAAAAATAAAAAATTTATTTGGTTGGAGATTTTAGTATATCAATATTGTATAGACCCGTACTTGTAACTAGTGCTCTATCCTAGATTACTGTTTCTATTTTTTTAAAACATTTATCGACAATTCAACCGTACGGATGTCAATATATATCTGAAATAATGATATTCCCATTTTTTAAAAAATAAAAAATTAATTTGGTTGGAAATCTTAGTAGAACACTACTATATTGTCTAGAACTCGTAACTAGTGCTTTGTCCCATATTATTGTTTCTATTTTTTAAAATATATTTCTTGATGATCTAATCGTACGAATGTCAAGACATATCTAATTTAATGATATTCCTAAATTTTCAAAAAATAAAGAATTAATTTAGTTAGAGATCTTAGTAGATCAATACTATGTTGACTAGTACTCGTAACTAGTGCTCTATCACATATTATTGTTTCTATTTTTTTAAATATATTTATCGACGATCCAATCGCACGGATGTCAATATATATCTAATTTAATGATATTCCCAAATTTTGAAAAAATAAAAAATTAATTTAATTGGACTAATAAAAGATTTTAAAAAATTAAATGCTAATTTACGACGGAATTCCGTCGTAAGTTATTTGCCGCTTTTTTTTGATGAAAAAATTGAATTGACCGCCTATTTTTCGATGAAAAGTTGAATTTGCCGCCTGCCAACTTACGACGAATTCCGTCGTAAGTTCACTGCTGAACAAATTTACGACGAATTTGTCGTCGTAAGTTCACTACTATAAAAAGTAATTCATTTTGCAATTAAATTAAATTACAATAAATGAATTTACGACGGATAATTCGTCGTAAATTGGCTACAAAAACGACATCGTTCCGCCATCATTAAAAATAATTCATTATGCATTTAAATTAAATTGAAAAAAAATCAATTTACGACGTAAATTCCGTCGTAAGTTTGCTACCAACACCGAACTTACGACGATTTTCCGTTCCGTCGTAATAACTTACGACGGTTCCGTCGTAAGTTTGCTACCAACACCGAACTTACGACGAATTTCCGTTCCGTCGTAATAACTTACGACGGTTTTTTGTTTCCGTCGTAAGTTGGGCGCGAAAAAAAAAACCGTCGTAAGTTTGCCGTCGTAAATGCCCAGATTTCTTGTAGTGCTATAAATACCTCTCTCTCCTTCATTCTAAAATACACCAAAATTCTCTCTTCTCTCTCTATATAGCTGCTAGATAGTCCGTCTAGTAGGAGAACCGGTTTAGCCCGCTTTCAGGAAGTATCGGGATAGAAGGTCCTCGTGCCTAAACTATTCCTTAAGGTATTTGGGTCTAACTGCAGCCGTCGGAGGTGGTTCCGCTGCAAGGGTCTTTCCATCAGGTTGTGTGGCACTGTCCGGGCCGGGTTGGGAGAGGGTGAAAAGGAAAGGTTGTTGGGAAACAGTGATAGGGGGAGGTTTTGAGATAAACACTTCAGTGAGTTGGAAAATATACATAATAGGTATTGTAGGGCTGAATTTGTGTATAAAATTCAGGGGCCGAATACCCGGATATTGTAATTTCTTTTATCTAGTGTGAAGTTATTGCTCTTGTGGATGTAGGCTGGGCCGAACCATGTTAAATCTCTTTTCTCTTTTACTGTATTGTTGGTTTATTGCTTTCATTACTATCACGTATATTTGTGGGATCTAAGCACTCATATTTACCAAAATCATTGTCTGTTAGCTTTCCTTTTCACAATGGTATGTAAGGCCCGTTGTTTAAGTTTATTCAGACAATGGTTATAATAAACACTTGTTTGAATTACACAACGTAAAGACCAAAACCGTTGTCTCAGGCTACTATTAGTTAGTTTGTTAACAACGGTTTTGGAGTGTTGTGTTAAAGATGTAAGACAACATTGCAATTTAAGAACTGTTGTTTGACTAAATTGGAGGACTCCACATAGACAACAGTTTGCAAAAGGGTTTTTTAACAATATATCCCAATTTAAAACATGGTTTGCAAATATGTCCTATATATATTTGAAATTTCAAATCTGTCCTAAAATCAGTTTTTCATTCAAATTTTAACAGAAAATGACCATTGTACCCTTTTTAATCAAATTTATTTTATAATATAATGTCTCATAAAAACATGATTTGATTAATTTAAATTATAAATTTTAATATTTTATTTGGTTAAGGGTGCCCTTGGCGGGGCCTGTGTAAGAAAATAAAACAAAAAAATATTTATTTTATGGTTAAAATTAAAAAAAACGCTCCTGACGGGTCCTGTATTAAAAAATATAATTTTTTTTTAGTTACTAGAATTTAAAAATTGTAGTATACTTATAATAATAAGTAATTAATAGAAAAGGGTATATTGGTCTCTATAAAACTTAAAAACTAATAATGGGACATATAATTAATAAATCAATATGATGGGACATATTCGTAAAGTGATCTATTAATTTGGGACATATTATACAAATTCTCTTTGCAAAAACATGGATAATAGTTGTCTGTTCAGCGTCTCACACAACAGTTTTTTGTGAACAGTCAATCCACTGTTGTATAAAATTTTGGGACAACTGTTTTTTTTTTTAACCATTGTGTTTTAGGCGTTGTATGATCGTATTTTTCTTGTAGTGATGTTGAGAAAATTATTTTGTTTTGAAATAAATCATTCCTTTTTAATACAATGACCAACATAAAATTAGCCTGTCCGTAGATTTGTATAATAGACGAAAAAATTGGTAGTATTTCAATGCCCAGGCAATTAGAGGCAATTAGACTTAGAATTAGGGGTGAGTATTCGGTCCGGTTAATCAAAACCAAACCGAATAATCGAAATATTTCTGATTTTTAACGGAAATTGAAATTTTAATTCGGTTTTCAATTTTACTTTTTTTTTGAAATTCGATTTTCCGGTTTTTAAAAACCGAATTTATAATATATAATAAAAGTGCCGGTCTTTGATACGGTGAGTTCTTATTGTTTATATTTTGTAAGGAACTGTGTGATATCGGTATGAAGCACGAAGCATGTAGACTAGATATGAGTACTCCAATCTGCAACTAGAATATTGATAGGGAATGTCACTGCACTAGCATTTCTGTTGCCAGGTTCATTTCAACCTTTTGCACTGTACAGGCAGCAGGCAGAAGGCAGAGGTAAAACTTTGTGCAACGCTGTCCGTTACCGACCGATCTACAATTTGTAGTTATTTTGAATTGATTTTAAATTTCGGTTTTCGGTATTAAGCGAAATAAATAGTTCGGTTCGATTAAAAATCGAATTTAATTCAGTTCGGTTTTTGGTTGTGATTTTTCTAAAATTTCGGTTTTGGTTAACCATTAAAATTCAGCTCGGTTAAAACCGAATACTCACACCTACTTAGAATGCCATTTAACTTGATTAACTTGAACAAAATAGACTATCATTCACTTAAATATTATATAAATAATTCTGAATACCGGTTTATTATATTACTAAAAGAAGTATACATGGAAAAATTTGAAAATATAAAATGTATTACACTCGACAAAATAAATGCATGTTCTTGTCCAGTACTAATTTGATTAACCGTTGATCTTCATTTTCTCACTCCCAATCTTTGCACCTACAAAAAATAGAAAATAAAGGTATATAGAGTTAGTTATGTTTTACATAAAAAAAAAATGAATGTAAATATGTAAATGTATAATTTAGAAACATGTCTGTGATGCATTGGTGTGTGACAAAAAAATTTTACCATTGTAAATTTTGGGGATAGCGCAAAAGACATAACAATGTTGCTTTGCACATCTTATATAACATTGCTCGTTTACTTCACCACTGAAATCTACGCACTGTTTCGCACAAATCTCGCAACACGGAACAAGCCCATTGATCGTTTCTTCAACTTGGAGACTCGAAGCACACAAGACAAATATGAGCGCCAATACCACGAAAAAAGAATTCTTGATAACTGCCATTGTGATTTCTTAGATTATGCGTAAGTGATATAATACTATAGGACTGTATTACTCCACTGAACTAAGGAATGTTGCAAAAAGAAATAATCTCTTCCCTTTATATATAACTTTTTTGTTGATAATGTATTTGGTTGGATTTCAAGATTTAAAATGTATTAATTGTGATTTTTAAATATTATAAGTAAAGACTTTGAGATATCATTTTGGAATCTTGTGTAATGTAATCAAGAATAAAGATTTTACAATATCTTTTCAAATCTTGGGTGTAATACAAGCAAGATTTTATATCATCTTAATCAAATCTATATATACTCAAGAGATCAAAATTTACAATGTATTTAATTGTGCTTTTGAATAATTATAAATATCATGTGCATTCGGTAAAGATTTTGTAATGTTTTTCAAAATCTTTTGAAGTATAACCTAACAATAAAGAGTAGTGTTAGGTAACCCAAAAGTTTTACCAAAATATTTACTAAATGACATGGCATGAAATGTGTCAAATTTTAATTAGGGGCACGTGGGATCCTATTTTATTATTAGGAAAGCTACCATGTTCACTTGTGACACATCAGTTTTTGGGGAAAGTTTTGGGACAAAATTTGGGGTATTTAACATTTCTTAAGAATAAATCTTTTACAATATCTTTTGAAATCTTGTACAATATAAGTAAAATTTTATATTACCCTCAATTAAATATAGTATTAATTAAGATTTAATAAAGTTTTTGTAAAATCACACAATTTTTATGGATTTGTTTGTATTTATATATTTTAGAAATCCAAAATAAATTTATGAGATTCGAAAGTTTCCCCTCAAACTCTACTTTAATATTTTAAATTCTACTAGCGTTCTACCCGTGCTACGCACCAAACGGTAAAATTAATTATTAATTAAAACATTTTATTTTAATCGTTATTTAGGAAAAAATAAAATTTCTTGAGAATTTAATTAATTTAAGTATTGAATTACTTATTAGTCATTTTATACCAATTGCAATAATATTAATATTATCAAACAATTATCATAACATCCACATCCCCCGTTGAAACCTTCTAAACCCCTCTTTATTATTTTTTTCTTAATTTAGTTTTCATTTTTGATTTTTCTCATTTTTCGGAATCTTTCTACCAGTTTATAAGTTTTTTACCCATATTTTAAGTTTTGTTCTTTTGGAAATTTGGTATATTTACATGTGCAGTATTGTGGATTTCTAAAATTTTTATCATATTAATTAAATTAAAAATTTTGTATAGGTCGTGATCAGTTTTTCGAATATATATTGAAAATTCATAAACATTCATTTCTCACGACCGTTATAAATCATTAGATTGTCTCTCAAAAAAAAAGATTGCATGTTTAAGCAATGTGAGAAAGGATCTCTACTGTGTAAGAACCATTAAACGAACGTATTTATGACAAAGGAAATTTTCTTCTAATCTAGTTTAATGTGTGTTTGTTCAATATTATTTTTACAAATTGTATGTTCTTTATTAGTAAATTTATTTACTGTAGAAAAATAAATATTATCAATCTACCAAACATATCCAATATATATCTCGTTCTTAGACTAAGATACAACTGTTGAGTTTAATTGTCCTCAACTTGTTTTTAATGACAACTTAAAATGTGTATATTCACTTCGGGAAATTTGAAGATTGAATTTTTTTTTTCTATTAGAATATGGTATATTAAATATTTATTTTCTTTTACCCATAAATAGGGATGACAAATTAATTCATTCTAATGGTACCCAATCCAAAACCTGAATTTTTTGATATACCGAACTCGAATTTTTGGACTCAGGTTTGGAATTAAATTTTAAACCCGAAATAGTTTCGATTTGGATTTGGATTTCAGTTGTACTTAACCGATACCCGATCCAAAATCCGAAACCTGATCCAATATCGAAACGCGATACATTTGTTTTGTTTAGACAAAACAGAATTATTAAAAATCTTTGTTTGTTTAGAAACTATCTACCAAGTTATTAAGTTTTTTTACTTATATTTAAAGTTTTATTGATATTAAAAATAAATATTATCAACCAACCAACCAAGCGAATTCGATATGTCTGTTCTTAGATTATGATATGGGAATTGAATACTTTTACTTTAGTTCAAAAATACAAAATTAAAAAGGGCACCTTTTATTAGAACAATATATAATTTTATGTACTGACTTATCTAGTTATCAATAATAGTGATTTTTATAACGAAGGCTGTAGTCGTTCCTCTCTCCCTTTCTCTCCCAAAATATACTAAACTAAAGTTTAGGGGCTGACATCAGGTTTGGTTGATGATAAGCCCCCTTTTATTGATTTCCTTGATTTTGATTTGTTTTTTCAATAAAAATCTCTCTTTATTGAGAGTCTACTACCTAGTTGGTGGATGTTATCTACCGATATATTGGATTTTGTACTTTTTTCTTGTGAATGATAACTTTCGTTTCTTTTTCTTGAGTTTACTTTATTTTTCAATAAATATATCTCCTTATTGAGAGTCTAGTACATCGTTAGTGGATTTTGTCTACCCATATATTAGATTTTGTTCTTTACTTTTGTGAGAGTAGCTTCTTTTATTTTGGCATCCAGAATCTTAGATCTATAGGATTTTGTTATATTGGTTCATTGATTTGGATAATATAGAATCGTAATTATGGTCGGTTGTTCGGATACGTTCTGACAAATCTTTACGCTTATAATAGATTATTGGATTATTTTGCCAAAAAAACTACATATTTTAGTGATATAAGCGGGTGATGTATCACAATTTAAGATCTGATCAACGATCATAGTCTGGATGAAGGAAATCTTGATATGTTTTAATATGTGTTTGTCCAATCTTGATTATTTTTGTAAATTGTGTATGATCTTTTATCGATGAATTAATTACCTATAAAAAATAACGATTTATAAGAAAATTTGATTTTTTTGATTTTTTTTTTTGTTGAAGTCGTATGTCCTTTTATTGATAAATTAATTCTCTATAGAGAAATAGTGATTTATAAGAATATTTGCGCTGAGTTGACCAAATTACTAAGAAAATATCACTAACAATATTTTCATTGACTCTGTAATGTGATGCTTTATACACCAAATAATTTTTAATACTATTTGAGAGAGTAATTCAAATAATTCAAATATTTTGTCAGGTCAATTTGTTTGTCTCATTAATTATTGCATAACTAAAAAAAATCGATAGGTAAAATGTTAAAGATAATTAGTTTAAATTCATTTTGATATTTTAATTGGCTGTTAGGTTTTTTTTTATAATTGATTAATTTAAAACTATAATTTAAATTTTTAACGTGTATTTAGAATAATGTGGTAAATATTTTTCAATTTTTATAACTTTTAATTCAATAATAGTAGATTTATTCAAAATTTGAATGCACCTTATAATTGTAGATCGAGGGTTTGAGATATTAAAATACTATATTATAATATATATATATATATATATATATATATATATATATATATATATATATATATATATAGGCAAGTGCTCAAATGAGAACCACTCTTAAAATGAGAACTTAGTCCCCAAAGCATATCACCAAAATCCAGCAGAATCAACAAATCGTTAAAATTAATAAAAAAAATTAAAAAATCAAGTCTGTGCTTACATCATCATGATGACATCACTGTTGACATGGCAAAAATATTTCCCGCCAAAATTTTGGTGATTTGGAAAAATTTCCCGCCAAAAAAAATTGGTGGTTTAGAAAAATTTCCCGCCAAAAAAAATTGATGGTTTGGAAAATTTTCCCGCCAAAAAATTGGTGACTTGGGAAATTTTCCCGCCAAAAATTTGGTGATTTAGAAAAATTTCCCGCCAAAAAATTGGTGATTTAGAAAAATTTCCCGCCAAAAATTTTGGTGATTTGGAAAAATTTCCCGCCAAAAAATTGGTGATTTAGAAAAATTTCCCGCCAAAAAAAATTGGTGGTTTGGAAAATTTTCCCGCCAAAAAATTGGTGATTTGGAAAATTTTCCCGCCAAAAATTTGGTGATTTCGTGGGGCCCCACTACCACGTCATCATGCTGATGTCAGCAGTGATGTCATGCTGACGTCAGCATTGACGTGGCATTGAAAACTAATATTTTTTATGATTTGGTGATTCTGCTGAATTTTGGTGATTTACTTTAGGGACTAAGTTCTCATTCTAAGAGGTTCTCACTAGAGTAGCTCCCTATATATATATATATATATATAACAGACTCTGGTATTAAAATTATATATTTATATTAAAATAAATTAATAAATACCCAATTTTGGAAAACGACTCTATACATAGAAACAGGTGCAAAGAATAGATGTGTTAGTATATAACGATATAATTGTGATTGATTTAAATCAAAAATTGTGATTAATTAATTAATAAGTATTTATGAAAATTAATATGTAATCTATAACTATATATTATAGTATGATTATAACATATATTTATGAAAATTAGCTCGTAATATATAATAGTATAATTTTGATGACTTTAAATTAAAAGATTGTTAAGTTAGTAAATATTTTATCACTTTAAAAATTATGAGAAAATGACCAAAATACCTCAAAATGAGGTACCCATGGCCCAAATTACTGATTTTCGGAACGGTTCGCCCTCACTACCCACGCAACACGTTATTGCGTGTAGCGTGTCCGAAAAGTACTGTAGCAGTACTGTAACCTCTCTCTCGTCTCCCATCTCTCCGATCTTTCCAATCTCTCCGATCTCTCTCCGTCCCGTTCGTCTCTCTCCGGCCACCTACACTTCTTTTGAGCACACCAAACCCATCACCGTACCTTCCTCTCCATTTCCCCCAACTGTATTTATGGAA
This sequence comes from Saposhnikovia divaricata, assembly GCA_036435485.1. NCBI lineage: Eukaryota > Viridiplantae > Streptophyta > Magnoliopsida > Apiales > Apiaceae > Saposhnikovia > Saposhnikovia divaricata. The sequence goes on along the minus strand of CM071594.1, from coordinate 238,591,490 downwards.
TCTGGCCCCGTAGGGCATGTACGATTGCGACGAAAAAACGAAGGATGGAGGTTGATTTTGATTTGGGTGTTTGAAATCCGGCAAATGAAATGATTTGAATGGGGTATAGTTGTGTGGATCGTCGAAACACGGTTCGATTGGTGTATAGGACATACACAGACGATAACGGAATTATACGAACTGAGCTCCACGTTTTTTGATCGGAAATCACCATTCTAATCGCCAGAGGGAGTTGTGGAGAAGATGAGGGATACACATATGACAACTGCGTATCTGCGGATACGCATGTGTCAAATGCGTATCTCAAGATACTTTGAATGCCTCATGCTTGCGTATGTGGGTGTTACTCCTTACATAGTAGCGTGTTCACAATACACTCCACCACCAGTAGCGTGTCTCCTTGATGCTCCACTATCAGTATCGTGTCCCGTGGGTATTTAGGGCCGCCCGAATTGGCGGTAGGTATTTTGGTCATGGATGTTTAATTTGTGGGTATTCTGGGCCTTCACCCAAAAATTATTTAATTTATGCATGTACTAAATGAAATAAATTTTGTATTTAAATAAAATTGTTAAGTGACCAAGATAAGTAAATTTGGATGAGAATGATATGATTAATTTAATTTCAATGATAAATTCTGATTGGCTCTTATATATATATATATATATATATATATATATATATATATATATATATATATATATATATATATATATATATATATATATATATGAAAATCCATAATATATAATAATGTAATTATGATTAATTGTTAATCAAAAGAATGAAAATTTAAAATATTTTTATATAATCCAGATTGATTTTAATTTTTATTAATTCATTATAATTATTTTTTAACATTAAAAAATATGTAATATGAATATTTTAAATCAAGTAACTGCTATATTTAAATTAGAATTGTTAACTAACCATGGTTATTATAATAGGATAAGAATGGTAAATAAGGAAAATTTTTAATATAATATGATTGGTCTAAAAATTAGAAATGACCTCTTATTGGTCCTAAAATAATTCATAATTTTCGAATTGGTAAACTATATCTAACTATATACCTGAGTAGACTTAGTTATTATACTAAAAGATATTTTTTTCTTGAAAAATTCTTGTACATATAACCTGAAATACATGAAAATTGTATTGCTAGATAGGTTTGGGTTAATTAACTTTAAAGTGATGACTAATAATTCGATCTAATGTAAACATAACATGAACTTATATGAAGATTGCACTCTTGTTATTTTTCTTCTTTGGCGGTCTTGAAAGTAGCCATGAATCTTTTCACGACTTTGTTGGTTATTATCTTTTCTAAAAGAAGTAAGTAAAATTAACAGACTCTTAATATAATTAGTATATTTTTGCCATGTGAACTTTTGACATTTTAGTTATGACTTTATATTAATATTTATATCTTGGCATTTAACATTGAGTGATGGCCCAGAATACCTCTTTTTTCACTACCCATGACCAAAATACTTACCATCAACTCGGGCGGCCCTAAATACTCAAGGGACACGCTACTGGTAATGAAGTAACACATGACACGTTATCAGGAAAGGAGTAACACACAGACACGCTATTGACAGGCGTGAAAATAACCCATGATATGCATTTCATACGAGCGCATCCCATGTTACGCAGTTCTGAAATGCGTGATGACATCATCTGACGTCATCATCATTTTTGCTCAGAATTCACGGGAGCTCAGTACCCATGGCGATTTGGAGGCGATTTTCGCCGGAAAACGCAAATTCTTCGTTCACACACTCAAGGCATCTTCCTATAACGTACTATATATCAATGGAATCGCCTTTCGACGATCTACACAACTATACCCATTTTAAAACCATTTCATTCCCATATTTCAAACCCCCAATCGAACCGAACAATATCTCCTCGATTTTTCGGTGAGCTCGTAACTGCCCCTTCGGGGCCAGATTCGTTAAATCGATTGGGGCAAAACGAAGAGCTGGTAATGGTGATTGTTTTGGTATAATCAAAAGCAGTGGTGATGGCCGGAGAGAGCGAAGAGAGGCGGAGAGAGTTCGGGAGGTCGGAGAGATCCGGTAAAACGAGAGAGATGGGAGAGAAAACGGGAGAGACGAGAGAGATGGGATGCGCCACTCACAGTGGCGTGTTCCGTGGGTAGTGAGGGTCAACTGTTCCGAAAATCAGTATTTTGGGTCATGGGTACCTCATTTTGAGGTATTTTGGTCATTTTCTCTTTAACATTCAGAGCTACAACATAATAGAAATGACAGAATTAGCAAAAGGACACGGAACACTTGCATGTCGAATAACATGGGTAGCTGACCTGTGATTTATGCCAATCAAGTACATAATTCGTCGAGTTTAGTAAATTATTTGCGAATACCAGGTTGATAACATCACCTACAGAATCAAGGTGATCATAAAGTCGGAAGTCGAAAGGTATTGACAGATGTAATGTTTATTTAAGGTAATATATGTACTTGTAAAGTTTATTCTTGGTATGAACTTTGTAAAAAAGAATCATAATTATTGGTATTTATTTATTATTATTTATACTTTTAATAAATAATGTATATCTTTTAGTATATATTATAAATGAATATGGAATTTTACTTGTATGCTTCGGTAACTCCTTGATTCATCATTAAAATAAAATATTAACTGATAATTAGTATTTTATATAAATTTCTAAGAAAAGAATAATCAATACAGATAATATATTTGAAATTAAATCATTTAGTAAGTTGATTAGAATGTTTAAGGAATAAAATCATTTTCTGTAAATTCGTGTAACTTTTTTTTGACTTTTATTAATTAAGATAAAATGATTTATTTATAAAACTTTGATATATTTAATTTCAGAGCTTAGACAATTATTTAAGAAAAAAATTATTTAAATTTTCTTATTAAACAGTATACTCATGTATTCAATAAAATTTTATATTACTCAAAATTTGTATGATATTTTTGTCTTCTCTAAAGATTTTAATTAACCCGGATATACTTAACTACATCATTGCTTTTTTTGGTAAGGAGCCATATAATTCAATAATTCATCAGTAGGAAGAGTACAAATATTAGGACTAAACTTTGGGTTATTGCACTTACAAGTAAACCAAGTTACTAAGAAGTAATGTGAATGCAAAAGTATGTTACCTCCCTGTTAGTTACATGCATGTACACACCAACTAAATAAAGTTATAGAAAAACATTCCTTCATACATGCCTGCACAAAGTAAACTCTACAAACTCAGACCACTGCTGACAAGCCACTTTAGCAAGAATCAAAATTAGTTTCCTGGAATTTCATTTGTACCATTTGAATTTCTTCCAGCATTGCCCATTCCAGCAGAACATATTCAACAAACATGAGATCATCCCACTTGATTATGACCTTCATATTCACTAAGTAAGATTCGATATCAGTGAAAGAAATGAAGAAGGTTTATATAAAACTTTTCGACCTCCTTATAGAGATACTTGGATTGAAGCTAACTTTCAACAATATTCACAAAGACAGACCGGTGCTTTTGGTGCTGACTAAGATAAAAGAAATCGCAGAGCGCTTATATTGGAAAGACTGTGATCAAAGATGTGATTAGTGTTCCAACAAATTTTGAAAATGCAAAGAGGTAAAGTAACAAAGGATGCAGGGTGTATTTCCGGCCTTGAGAGCATATCAACCTATGAGGTGAATAAGCCATGTGATTTTGTCATTTTGGCACCCGTGAAGTTTGTAGAATCCTTGAAAACCTCCTCAGCCTACTATAAAAAAAAAATTCAGAACATTATCAGTTCTTCCTTTCTCTAACCTTCATATTCTAAATGAATATAACTTTATATCTCCAAAGTTATTTACGTAATAATAGCAAAATCAAAGTAACTTTCTCAAAAGGTATACTGCAATATTGTATCTGAATTCAAAACCACCAAATCCAAGTGCAAATCCAAATTTAAGATGAAAGAGGAAACTAAAAACTAAGTCTATCTAGCATCAGAATACAAAACTAAGTTTGTCTAGCATTTGAATGAAAATGGATGTTGATTGTAATCATATACTTCATATGCTTAGTAGCAACAGGATCAATGACAACTTTTGAATGGTCAAAATCAGAACTTTATACATAGTATGAAGGTTGCGCACTATTTTTACCTTTTAAGTCGCTGGATGGCACATAATGAAGGTTGCAGTAAGAGAGAGAGAGTTACAAACATGGTATTATATATAGAGAGAGTTAGGTTCTAAGGAGATCATTGTTTCATCCGAGACCTTGGAGACCATATATGTTAATGCGAGTAAAACATTGCAAAATGAGTTATTTTACAAAATATTTTTATGTATCGCACTATTTCGTTGAAAATCTTGAAAATCATGCATGTTTTTGCTAACAAAATATTGTAAAACGAATTATACTAACTAAATGATACTCATTTTTCAACATTTTGGTTAATGGCATAAAAACTCTTCGAGTATTGAACATATGCCCAAACAGTGATCAAAAGATCAATACCTTTGGTTCCTTTCAATGAAGGATCCTAAAAGTTTGTAGTTTTTTGACAATGGTGCTCTGAATTTCCAGAAATTTTCAAGGATAAATAGTGAGACACTTGCAAAGTTTTAAAGGCATCAAACATATTCCGAGATTTAGAAATTTGTGCTAAAATCCTAAAATTAATATTAAGACCGTACAAAGATCCAATTTGTAATTTTCTTTTAAGTTTTGGGTATTTTCCCAACTTTTGATCTTGGCATCCCTGCTTTTTGGAATTAGATGTCATCAATTTCCTTTCTAATCAGAATTAACTTTTAATTCACATACATAAGCTCACAACAAATCATTTACACATTTAAATCTCACTTGCGTCAATATTTGATTAATAAATTATGGGTGAAAGTCATCTTCGCTTTATTCCACTAAAAAAATACACACGGAAAGCATATCAAAACATATGAAAACCAATAATTTGAATATTAGAATTGAGACATCTACACTATAAAAAAATTGACAATATTATTTATGCTTTTTATATGACTTCAATCAACTGATCTAGCAACTCTAACCCACTCTTCACAATCAAATTAAGAATGTGTGGCACACAACGCATGTGAAACATGTCACCGTCGTGAACAAGTGCTTTTTTCCATTTAACCATGTTTTGATACCCGAAAGCATCCCAGAATTATTAGAAGCGTTATCAACAACAATCGAGGATAGCTTGTTATCAATATTCCACTCTAATATTCTCTCTTTCAACCATTCACTTAGATTAACTCCATGATGTGGGTATGGAACTACACGAAAGGAAATAATCCGTTTATGCAAAACCCAAGCATCATCAATATAGTGACAAGTGACACAAAAGTATGATCGTTGTTGATGCTTGGGCTTCCACCCATCAGTGGTAAGACTAACTCTAGATTTAAGATTTTCAATTTCCTTATAAATTCGATCTTTTTCAGCCGTATACACATCTACCAAATCAGATTTTACCGTATTTCTAGATCGATGCTTGTAAGAAGGCATTATGTACGAGATCCAAAGACAAAAGTAATCATATTCAGCCATCAAAAATGGCAAATCATGTTTAGCAAGCATTTTGGAAAACAAAGATCTCTCCGTAGCTGGATCAAACTTATGAACTCCTAATTTAGGTTGAGAATCTTCACTACTAACTTGTTTTCCTAAAAGTCTTTGAGATATAGGAACTTTTATTAATCTCATTCGACATTTTTCTGCGTGATTTTTTAAATGAGTTGTCCCTTTACTGCTTCCCCCATCGAAATGTTGATTACAATACTTACAAAAAGCATTAATTTTCTGCGTACCTTCTTTAGTTTGACTTTTGGTACGATCAAAGTGTTCCCAAACAGCTGATGTTAGTACCTTCTGTCTTTTGCCCCGTTGTTCCTTTTTTTCACCAGTCAAATGATCTTCTTGTTGTGAAATTACAGTACAATCTTAATCATTTTGAGATATATTTGCAGCACACTTCGTCGAAACCATACCAACTGAGTTTGATGATGCGGAACCTGATGCATTTCCTACAGTTTTAAAGAACAAACATCATAAGTAGATACAATTGTTTTCTTCAACTCTATACTTAAACTTGTTGTTATAAAATGTAGGGCTGGACATTTGATCCTGATTCCGATACTGGCTGTAGTGGAGAACGATGGTATTACTCGCCCAGAATATTTTACAGAATATTTTACAGAAAAAGACTAATCCAGAAAAGTGGACAGAATATTTTACAGAGAAAGACTGGAAGGTGTAATATTCATATCATATCTGAAAGAACATCTTTGTGAGCATCTAGCGTTTTATTCTTGATAAATGTATATAAATAATTTTGACTAACAAAGTAGCATTTCTATACTAATGCGTTTAAAGAAAGCAACTATCTTTATACTCCTCAAGCCGCATACTATCAAGTTTGTTGTAAAATTTATTCTTCAGAATTTGACAAACAAGAAAACAGACTCATTTTTTTTCTCTTCTTCAGGAAATTTCAAGAAAAGTGAGCCAGTGATGCAGATTTCCAGAAAAAACAGGTTCGACTCAACGAGTGATATTTAAACTTCTTCTATTAAATGGTTCTGGGACAAAAATTTGAGCACTAATCCAGCAAGAAGCATACTTGTTATTCGAAAGGCTTAAACTGAAACACAGGGTATATTTAAAAACTGAATAAGGATAAGAATTGAAGTACCTTGTTCCATTATTGAACGATTTAGAAATCAACCAATTAGACCTGCAACAAGAACTTATAATTATGAAATTAAGAAACAATAGCTTTGTAATTAAGAATTAAATTGTTGTTAAATTAAGAAACAAGAGCTTTGTAATTAACAAAAAAGAACCCAATCAAACTGAATCGAAGAATTACATACCTTATACGAACAGGATTAGGGTTAGCTTATGGATCGAAGAATTGAATGTGATAGAAGCTGCGCCACTTGAGAATTGAGATTTGAGATCTGAGATTGTGTTTGTCGATTTTGATTAGGTATGTGGACTGTGGAGTTGTGGACTTTAGAGTTTAGAGTATAATTGTAGTGACAGGCTGTACCACTATTACTATGTCGTCTCATTATTGTATTTGAAAAAGAGTTTTTGGAATGAATGATATTGATAACATATAAGTTTTCCGTAAATAATTAAATTGTAAAATATATATATATATATATATATATATATATATATATATAGGCCATTATTCTAGAGAGGACCTCCTTATATGGAGAATATGAGAGAACTACCAATTTTATGATTCTATAATAGAATCAAAGTTCTAATTTTTTGGTTCTATAAAAAAAATACCAATTTTTTTTGGTTCTATAATTAAAAAAAGACCAATTTGCTGATTCTGTAAAAGAACCAAAATTTTTTTTTTAAAATTTAAATTTTTTTAAAAAATTTTTTATAAAAAAGGCTGCTGACGTGGCACTGCCACGTCAGCACTGCCACGTCACTACTGACGTGTCACTGCCACGTCAGCAGTGCTGACGCGGCACTGCCATGTCATCAGTGACGTCAGCAATGATGACGTGGTACTGCCACGTGTCACTGCCACGTCAACAATGATGACGTCACTGCTGACGTGGCAGTGACACGTGGCAGTGCCACGTCATCACTGCTGACGTGGCAGTGATGACGTGGCAGTCAGAATTTTTTTAATTTGAAATTAAAAAAAATTACAATAAAAAATTAAAAAAAAATTTGGTTCTACTGTAGAATCAGAAAAAATTATATGGTTCTCTCCAATTCTCTATCTAACAAGTTCTCTCTAGAAGGGGACTCATTATATATATATATATATATAATTATATATATATATAATATATTTAATTTCGGATACGGATATTTTCGGATACGAATATGCACATATCCATATTCGTATCCGCATATGTCGAATACAGATACGGATAATATTCGCTTTGTTTCGGATACGGATAATATCCGCTTTACATCGGATACGGATACAGATATTTCGAACGGATATCGTATTTTTCGGATTTTTTTGACAGCCCTAGATATAGATATAGGGTCCTGGTCCGTGACAATCGATTGTCAGGGACCATTTATCCAACAATCAGTTTTCAACGGCCAGGATTTAAAAAAAAAATCGTCCATTCCGTGCTAATTTTTCGCAGAATACTATTCATCCGCGAAAAATTTTCGCAGAACGTCTTCGCACTTATTCACGCAAGAGAACGTGGTCAACAAGTAATATATGGGTAAATAGGATTCGTTCCCACAGAGACTCGAATTGTTCGTTTTAGTTCACTTATACACCAGCTTATGATTTACACTCACTGCCAAGACAATCACAATTTTGGTTTTGATTAACTAATGATTAAATACCAACTATGAAAATTACGAGAAAATAACTTAACGATTAACTTATATAATAAACAAACATGGGATTTCTATTTCATTAACCACTTCATCTAGAATCTTATGCCCCTTTAACCTAGCATGTGACAGAGTTGATTACTGATTAGATGCACTAAACTGATACACACCAACTTTCGTTGTGCGTATACCATCCTACTGATCATCCACAATTGATAGAAGTCAAGTAGTCACCAAATATGCGTAGTTCCTATATGTCTGTAGCAATTGAACACATACCGGTTAAAAATCAAGCATCCAGAAAACCACATAGTCAGTGCAAGACGGTTAGAATTACACCACAAATTAATACATGTTCTTCGCATGCAAAAACCTATGCTAGCATGAATTGTTCTAAACCCTAGATCCACTTTCGCATTCACCAGGATTAAACAAACAATTACAGGTGTTCGCGACTCACCTATAACGAATAAGCGTAATCATACTAGGAAATCAATACAATCAATCACACACCAAGGCATAAAAAACACTTAATTACTAGAATCCATAGAAAAATCCATTAAAATCCCATGATAACGAGTTGGCCCATAATCGACCTAATCGCCATCATGGGTTCAAGTGTAAACATGATCGAAAAAGAGTTACGATAAACCAAACAAGAGTAGTGAAAGAGTATACGAAAACAACCGAGCATTCAACGCAATAGGAGATTACAAATATGAAATGAAAACTATGAAACCCCAAAAAAGCTTGATGCTCTCCCAATGATTCTTCTTTCTCTAAAAATCCACCTTAGAATAATACGATACTCCTTATTGATAATTAGGGCTTTTCCCCAATAGTACATAATAACTGGGCTTCCAAGACACAAGGCTGCATATCTCATCCGAACCGGCCCTTCAGAACAAGCCCAACAGCAGAAAAAAAAAATAGTATTTCTCAGCCGCCAGGGCGCGGGCGTGCCTGGCCCCCCTGTCCAGAATCTCGATTTTGCTCCGTTCCTCTGTTGGCTGCTGCACAATGCTCCGAAATGCTCCCTGATCGACATGCTATCTCAGCCCTCGACACTTTCAGCTCTAAACCATCCGAAACACGCAATTCCACCACCTTATTCCCCAAACGATACTCTACACACTAAAAACAAGAAAACACATCAAAAGACACTAAACACTCAGGTACAAGCGCTCAATTTAAGCCGAAATGGAACGTATTTAGTGGACATAAAGTCCACTAACAGAACGCATTATCGTTCCGCAGAAATTTTCCGCGAAACACTATTCTCGATCTGCGGAAAATTTCCGCGGAACAGTCTGTTCAAATTTACAACATTAATGCTCAACAGGTGTACGATATTTGATGGGTTGTAATTTGTGGAACACATTTTTTTTAATACAATTGAGGTAGCTTTTTTATACAAATAGCAAATTGTTCACCAACCAATCATTCCACAAGCAAACTTATATTTACTGTTTGCACAGCTAGACAAGGTGACACGAGACTGGCACTTCAAGCATTTTAAATTAGGTAGCTTATGGCTTCTAAGAGCATCTCCAACGGTCTTCTGTAAAATAATTGGTTAAATATTGATTATTTAAATTATCAAAAAAGATATAATTAAAAATATCTTTTTAATTATATCCGCTTTAGATTATAATTTTCTTTTTGATATGATATAATCTTTATCGTCTATTTTCAAAAATATTATATTCGACGATTGAGATTAATTTGATAGTACCAAAATTATGAATAAAATCTCTCTTATGCTTGTTATATATAAGGATATAATTTGTAATACATATAAGATTAATCATATATTTGCGAAAAATTTTGTAAATAATTTTTTTGAATAATTAATCAATCTTATAATTATTAAAATATATGTATATTTTAGGATTTTAAAGTATATGCAAGTGTTAGATAGTATTATGTACAAAAGCATATCATACGCAGAGTTGCAAACAAGTACATAACATATACAACAGTTCAGCTTTTCCTAATACATGTTTAACTTGCAAATTAAAAAGGGAACATGGTTAAATTATCACAAAACGTGTGAGGATCCCCTGTCCCCTTCTTCATGTCTCCTTTTGTGTCTCCTATACAAAATGGGTGCCCCTGGCGGGGCCCATTGTAAGGAAAATGGAAATAAAATATTTTATTTCCATTTTCATTATAATGGGCCCCGCCAGGGGCACCCATTTTGTATAGGGGACACAAAAGGGGGCATGAAGAAGGGTTTTATTTCCATTTTCCTTACAATGGGCCCCGCCAGGGGAACCCATTTTGTATAGGGGACACAAAAGGGGGCATGAAGAAGGGGACAGAGGATCCGGGCACCTGTTGGCCATTAATGTTGTAAAGTTGAACAGACTGTTACGCGGAAATTTTCCGCGGATCGAGAATAATGTTCCGCGAAAAATTTTTGCGGAACGATAAAGCGTTCCGTGAAAAATTTACGCGGATGAATAGTGTTCCGCGAAAAATTAACGCGGAATGAACGAATTTTTTTTTTAAATCTTGGCAGGAAACTGATTGTTGGATAAATTATATATAGATACATTTGATCTCATATTTTCGGACAAAGACATATGCAACTCGTACTTGTTACACACTTACACATTTATATTTTGTTGTATTATGGAACGTAAAGTGATAAAATTACTCAACTCAAGTCTACAAATAAACCAATTCAAACAAATACACGCTGTCATCTTAACAAATCGCTTCAAGCTTCTTACATTATTCACCCAAAAGCTACTGCTTGTACCACCTTTGTTTGACTATACTCGCCAAGTGTTCGATATAATTCCTCAACCAAATCAATCTCTATACAATTCCTTTATATCTGCATGTTCTAAACTGTCCTTTAACAAAGAAACCATCGAAAAATTTCACTCAATGCGTTGTAAAAATATGTCTATTGATTGTTATACAGTACCGCCTGTTTTACGGGCATGTTCTTGTTTGCTAGATGTGCATTTAGGAAAACAGGTGCATTGTTTGGTTATAAGATTTGGGTTGGATTCAACTGTTTATGTTCAGACAGGTTTGATCGATTTTTATGCGAAAATGGGTGATATTGATTCTGCTAAGCATGTTTTTGATGGGGTGGTTTTTAAGGATCCTGTTTGTTACAACTGTTTGATTTCCGGATATTCGAAGGCTGGTGATGTTGAAAAGGCAAGAATAGTTTTCGATGAGATGGAAGATAAGACTGTTGTTTCTTGGAATTCTATGCTTTCGTGTTACGCGCACAATGGGGATTATTCTGAGGTGTTTAGAATTTTTGAGAGGATGCAGGTTGAGAAGTGTCGTGCTAATGAATATACTGCGGCTATGCTACTTTCTGTATGTGCTAAACTTGGAGACTTGGATATGGGATGTAGAGTTAAGAATTTTATTGATGAGAACAAGTTGTGTACTAATATTAGAGTGTCAACTGCAATGTTGGAAATGTTTGCTAAATGTGGTGATGTTGATGAGGCACGACGAGTGTTTGACCGGATGGTTGGAAGAGATGTGGTTGCATGGAGCGCAATGATTGCTGGTTATGCTCAGAATGGGAGATCAAGTGAGGCTCTGCAGCTCTTCGAAGAAATGAAGGGTCAATCGATAAAGCCTAATGATGTTACCATCGTTAGTGTTTTATCTGCCTGTGGGCAACTAGGTTCTGTGGAAGCTGGCGAGAGCATCGGGAGTTTTGTGGAGAGTCAGTGTTTGGATTCAGATCTTCGTGTGGCATCAGCTCTTCTAGGTATGTATTCAAAATGTGGAAATATCGAAAGAGCTCGTAAGGTCTTTGAGAAGATGCCACAAAAAGATGTTGTTACTTGGAATTCAATGATTATGGGGCTTGCAATAAATGGCTTTGCAGAGGATGCCATCTCTCACTATGAGAAAATGAAAGAAATTGTGGTTAAACCGGATGATATTACATTTGTGGGGTTACTAACAGCTTGTGTACATGCAGGGCTTCTTGAGTCAGGCCTTTGCTTCTTCGAACTGATGAGGATGGAACACGAAATTTTGCCTAAGATAGAGCACTATGCTTGTATTGTAGACCTCTTCTGCCGTTCTGGGAAACTGAAACGGGCGTATGACTTTATATGTGAGATGAAAGTGCAGCCTAATGCTGTGATATGGGGCACTTTACTTGCTGCAAGTAAGATTCATTTGAATGTGGAACTTGCAGAGATCTGTGTTAATAAGCTTGTAGAGCTGGAGCCCGGAAACTCTGGAAACTATGTTCTCCTTTCCAATATCTATTCCAGTGTGGGTAGATGGCAAGAAGCCTTAATGGTGCGAAACTTGATGAAAGGAAAGAAATTGTACAAGACAGCTGCATATAGTTGGATAGAACTAGAAAACAGGGTACACAAATTCTTAGTAGGTGACACATCGCACAGCCAATGCGAAGATGTCTATAACATTGCTTATGGGTTGGCATTGCATTCAGCTTGGAGTACTCATGAAGCTGACCCTGACTTGGAGCTGTAAAATTGGAGGGCCTGGTATCGAATTTTCCTGCAAATGCCATTGATTTGTATGTCGTAACAGACTATCAAGTCTCTACTTTTAGGCGAGCAGAATACGCTTCTCGTTTTTCTTGGTGACATGTATACTTGGTTTTTGAGGGAATACTCGACACGTAGGGGTGATAAGTTTCATGCTAATGGTTGGCCACCGAGTTTATTTGGTCAATCATCGTGAAAGTGTTGGCCTGGATGTTGAACTGGATTCTAGTATTAACCGATCAGAGCTGTACCTTTCTGAAGAAAGCTTGCTCGAACCTTCTGAACAACGTTGGTGGTGGTTATACTGTTGTACATGTTCTTTTTTAGCTAATTTACAAGTCAATAGCAATGCCATACGTAAAAATCAATACTAGTGACTTGTGAGTGCTAATTTCCGGTATTACAACACGCCATCAATCTGTAAATATCAACATATTTAAATGATTTTATGAAATCTGGATTGAATCTTAGAGGCTATTTGGCAACAGCGGTTTAAAGCTAAAAATAGCTTTAAGTCGTTTTTGGCATGTTTGGTAAAGGGGGCTTTTTAAGCCCGTTTTAAGTTAAAAAAATTCTTTAAGTCAAAAGTTCCATTTAGGTATTTTGATTTATGACTTATGACTTATGGATTTTTTTTATTTTTTTATTTTTTTTCACAATTCTTGTAAAGCTTAAATATCATGAATTTAATTTTTTTAAAGTCAAATTTCACTTTAAGCCAAAATTATTAAATCCCCATTTCACTTTAAGTAAAATTACCCAAACACTTTCATTCAACTTAAAGTAAACAACTTTACTCTTTCCTTTAAGTTAAAAATGTCCCCATTAAGTCAAAAGTAACTTATTTTAAGTAATCCCAAATTGAATGGAGTACATCATTTCAAATCTTTATTTAATATCTTAGATATTAGGAGATTTTCCTAAATTCAAATTAAATATACCTAAATTTTCAAAATGGAAAATTCTAAGAATGCATCCCAAAATATTTAATGATTGTTCAATTTTAATTGTAAAAGAGTTAATAAATTGATATGAATAAAAAAAATAAATAGGTTTTAAACATCTGATGGCCATGTACAAGAAAGTCAACAAGAGTATTATGGGGCTTTTTAGGTTATTTTTATGTAAAATGTACTACTTAATTACTCCTTTTTTTTTTTGAAACAATGTACTACTTAACTTATAATTTATTATTAAATTGTATAATCTTCTTACTAATTTATAAATTCTTACATCTAAAAATTAATGCTATAAAAAAAAGTAGTAAAAATTATCTTCTAAGGAATTAGATGTAGTTTTACAAAATTAAATTACAAAAAATAAAATAAATAATTATTAGTACATATTTTAAACTTTCAAAACTTCAACTTACAAACTAGTTGCGCCAATTTGACCTATTATTGGACATTGATAAAAATAAAATAATTTTAACTTATATGCTTCCAAGTTCCACCAGTTAGGCCAGACACAAAGAGGCCCTTTGCATTTTTGAATTATTTTGTTAACCTCTTTGTCCTTTCAGTTCGTTTAAGAATGGAGCCGCAGCAAGCTAGGAGCCGACCGCTCGCTATGTTAATCGATGTTAAGAGCAACCCCAAAAGACTACTTACACTATATGGGTTACTAATAGAGCTGTTAACGAAACTAGCTGTTCGTGAGCAAGCTTGAGCTCGGCTCGTTAAGGGCTCGATTCGGCTCGGTTCGTTAAGAGCTCGAGCTCGAGCTCGAACACAAAAAAAAAGCTCGTTAAGCTAACGAGCTCGAGCCGAGCTTTTAACATGTGCAACTCGAGCTCGGCTCGATTTTGTTCGGCTCGGTTCGGCTCGTTAAAAGCTCGAAAAATATCAAAATTTTTACTTTTTATTTTTTTATCTCCAACCAAATTAATTTTTTATTTTTTGAAAATTTGGGAATATCACTAAATTAGATATATCTTGACATCCGTATGGTTGGATCGTCGAAAAATATTTTTTAAAAAATAGAAACAACAATTCGTGACAAAGCACTAGTTACTAGTACTAGTAAAATTAGTAGTGATCTACTAAGATCTCCAACCAAATTAATTTTTTATTTTTTGAAAATTTGGGAATATCACTAAATTAGATATATCTTGACATCCGTACGGTTGGATCGTCGAAAAATATTTTTTAAAAAATAGAAACAACAATTCGTGACAAAGCACTAGTTACTAGTACTAGTAAAAGTAGTAGTGATCTACTAAGATCTCCAACCAAATTAATTTTTTATTTTTTGAAAATTTGGGAATATCACTAAATTAGATATATCTTGACATCTGTATGGTTGGATCGTCGAAAAATATTTTTTAAAAAATGGAAACAACAATTCGTGACAAAGCACTAGTTACTAGTACTAGTAAAATTAGTAGTGATCTACTAAGATCTCCAACCAAATTAATTTTTTATTTTTTGAAAATTTGGGAATATCACTAAATTAGATATATCTTGACATCCGTACGGTTGGATCGTCGAAAAATATTTTTTAAGAAATAGAAACAACATTTCGTGACAAAGCACTAGTTACTAGTTAAATTATTAGTGATCTACTAAGATCTCCAACGAAATTAATTTTTTAACTTTTGAAAATTTGGGAATATCACTAAATTTGTTATCGAGCTGCTCGATAACGGCTCGTGTGCGGCTCGATTTCTTAACGAACGCTAGCTTGAACAAATATTTTGTGCGATAATAAAGCTCGGCTTGGCTCGGTTCGTTAAGAAAAAAAGTAAAACTCGGCTCGTTTAGCTCAAAGCTCGGCTCGGCTCAGTTCGTTAACAGCTCTAGTTCCTAAACAAAAATTTAACGGATATGATCTAATTTTGCACTCCAATAATCTTCCAAGTGACCCCTTAAAATTTACTAACATATATCTTTCATTCCTTACTTTTAAGGATTTCTTAGTCCTCCCTTATTTTATTTTCACCAATAAAATATTCACTTTCTTCCATTTTTTTACATCTTTTTATTTCTCTTTCTTAATTCTCTCTCTCTCTCTCTCTCTCTCTCTCTCTCTCTCTCTCTCTCTCTCTCTCTCTCTCTCTCTCTATTATAATTATAATAATAAGAAACACATATAAGGAATATTGTTGGAGTAACTACTCCTAAACTTATCCTAAATTACTAAGAGCATAGAGCAAGTCCAATATCTCCGTAGTTGATTCCTAAAAATATAATAAAATAATGGTTGTTAGTGATTTAGGAACCTTATTTTGTACATCAACTCCAACAACATTCCTTATATTCATTCTTTGTCATTATTATAATACAAAATTTGAAATTAACTAGAAATGAGGGAGTGACAAGTAAGGAGAAATGGAGGGAAATGATTTTATTAGTAATAAAAAAAAGTTAAGGATTACTAGTGATTCCCGGGAATGGCTAAGGTTCCTATTATTTTAGGGAACCACTAGTACACTGTTGGAGTACTATTTTGGATTAAGTTCCCTAAATTTTAACTTAAGAACCATTATAGAAAAACTGTTGGACTTACTCTTATTATTTATAATATTTTTAAGGAATTGGCAAACAGTCTATTGGAGTTGGGTATATTTGGTTTGGTTTGGTTTCTATTGGAGTTGCTGTAAGGTTGTGAATTGTTGGGAGTAGGGATGGGCATCGGGACTTCGGGGCCGGGGAGTGCTATCCCCGCCCCCATCCCCGAATTTAAACCCGATCCCCGTCGGGGATTATTTTTTATTCCCCGTCCTCGGCCCGAACGGGTAACGGGGATCCCCGCGGGGAATCGGGGAATTTCATTTTAAACAAAAAATAACATTGTAAACAATTTTAAACAATAACTAGTGAGTTTGAAACAATTTTTTAAGCACTAAATTAAGATAAAAAAATATTACTTAAATAAACAATTATAAATAACATGGAAATGAAGTTATTTAACTACTAGAAAGTCAAACATATAAGATTAAAATATCATTTTATTTCCAATATAAAGTATTGGAAATTCGTATATATTAATAAATGATTATATATATATATATATATATATATTAATGTGGTGAAATCGAGTCGGGGACGAGTCGGGGCGGGGGTCGGGGGTCGGGGGTCGGGGATCGGGCCGGGGAGACATAAAATCCCGGCCCCGACCCGCTCCCCGATTTTTTTTTTAAAATTGTCCCCGCTCCCCGGCCCGTACCCGAAAAAATCCCCGATTCCCCGCTCCAAACGGGGCGGGGATCGGGCGGGCCGGGGTGAATGTCCATCCCTAGTTGGGAGGTAAGAAGTAGACCTGGCAATTCGGGTCGTTCCGTGTACTTTCGTGTCGTGTACATTCGTGTTCGTGTATCGAAAGGGTAAACCCATATCCATATCCATTTAAGGTTCGTGTACCTTCATGTTCGTGTAATTTCGTGTCGTTTATTCGTGTCGAGTACGAAATTACCGGCTCTAATAAGCATAAACAAGTATACTATATTGCCACGGCTTATTCTATATGTTTCCTTTTGTACACTTTTTAAAATAGGGGGTGTCAGGAAAAACTAACGGTTCTTGCTGCAGAAGTGCTAGAATTCAAGTTACTTTCTCACCACCTACTATTTTAGGACCATAAAGTTGCTAGAAATTCACTGTCCGACTGCATATAATTACATCTCTTTGATTGTATATATCGATCATTGATATTATATTATAGTTATCTTGGAACATATCAGAACTTGGGCAAAATGAGTGTTCAAAGTGTATTGGTAACATGCTCCAAGAGTTTACAATATACATTTATATAATTTTAAAATATTTATTTATTTATTTCGTGTACTTTCGTGTCGTGTCGTGTACCTAAGGGTAAACCCATATCCATACCCATTTAGACCTCGTGTTCTTTCGTGTTCGTATACTTTCGTGTTCGTGTATCAAAAAGGTGAGCCTATATCCATATTTTTCGTGTCGTTTTCGTGTCGTTTATTCGTGTCGTGTACCAAATTGCCGAAGTGGTACTTGACCTGTCAATTCCGGGAGCTTATAAAATGTGTGGCGTTCGTGTGAATACTTCCGTTGGATCCTGTGGGATACGTACTAGATTTTCTTACTTTCCAGGAAACTGTGTATGCATTTTTATAGTTGAGAAATGATAATAATGTTCATGATGTTTGTGCTAGCTTTTAATACAATTTTTTAAAAGTAATTTTGTAATAATTAAACGTGTTCCTTGTATTTATAAAACTAATCCTATATTTATATTATTTTTTTTATAAACTCATGATTTTTAATTAAGATAATCTCAGGAAAAGCAAGCATAGTCGTAACAATATATTTGTCGTCAATATAATATGTTGTATTTGCTGATTCAAAAAAATATATATTGTTTTTGTGAATTGGTATTTGGTAGTATGACAGAACGGTTTTCTAAAATAAAAACGAAAAAAAACACTGTTCACCTTAAAAAAGATACTAGTAGTAAAGTAAGACAAAGAATAGAGCATTTGCCAAGAAAAGAGGGAGGAGGCGAAATGGAAGAAGCAAACGTGTAATAAAAAAGAAAAGAAGTGGGGGCCCACTATAAGATCCAGGTTAACAAAATAACAAGTACTAGTAGTAAAAGTGCTATGCGAGACTAGGTAAAGTAGCAGAAAGAAGATCTTATCAATTCTTCTGTACATTATTATTACTCCGTATCTCATAATCTTCCCCCATTTTCCCCAGTCCTTTTCTTGCCGTTATAAATTGTTCAATTAGCAAGTCCACACATATATACATACATATTGATTGACACAGATTAATCAATGGCGGTGGGAGTTTCCAGCAGCTGGACTCAGGCCAATGCACTGCTCAGAAAGAATTTAACGTTCCAGGTTCCCCTCCCCTCTCTCTCTCTCTCTCTCTCTCTCTCTCTCTCTCTCTCTCTCTCTCTCTCTCTCTCTCGCCCTCTCCTGCAATTGTTATCTTCATTTGGTATTTTTTATATTCTCTCTCTCTCTCTCTCTCTCTCTCTCTCTCTCTCTCTCTCTCTCTCTCTCTCTCTCTCTCTCTCTCTCTCTCTCTCTCTCTCTCTCTCCCCCTGCAATTGTTATCTTCATTTGTCTATTTTTTTTTTTGGATGATCTTCACTTTATTTTTATGTTTCTTTGTTTTTTTAGTTATAAATTAGATGTTACATGACATTTATTTAGTGTTTTAATCTGTTTGTGTTGATTAAAACATTGAGCTCCAAATTTTGATTTGGGTGTTTTTTTGTTTTTGTAGATTGTACATTAATGCATATTTTTGGCACATACTTGATTTTTCCACTTATTGTATGTGTTACTAAAATATATGGACACAAATGAAGGGCATATCGATGATCAAATCAAATTGAATCACTTCTTTTGATGTAGAAACGGAACATGGGAGCAAATGTTCGACTCATTCTCTTCCCATTTGTTCTCTGCTTGCTACTTGTTCTGCTCCAAAGTATAATTAACAATGAACTCAACAAAGCCTCCAACAAATGTGGCTGCACTTGTATTGATACTGATGGGGATGGACAGTGTGAACAAGTATGCGGGCTCCAATATTCAACTGTAGATCAAAGTTTTACTTGCCCCATTCCTAGCCCTCCAGAATGGCCTCCTTTGTTACAAGTACCAGCTCCCAAGTATCGTGCAGTGAGAACTGATTTCTCACGTGGAGACCTGCCTAGTGAGTCGTGCAAAGTTAGTGGATCCTGCCCTGCTACTATACTTCTAACTGGAAAGAACTCAACTCTTGGACAAGGTATGCAATGAACTGTATACAGTAGTCTGCTAGAGTATATTTTGTACGATGGTGTTTTACTGCTTATCCTTACTTTTTATATGTCGTGTAATGCTTAACATAAACGGTGATAGGTGTGGGTGAAAATATGTTCCAAAATGCATTCAGTCAGAACTTCTCCAGCAATATTAATGGTTTAGCCAACATTGTGTTGGTAAGTTGTCCCTTTTTTACCTCGCCTATTGTTATATATTGAAATTTCTTAAATTACAGTGACTTAGATATTGGTTTTCCTTGTGTATGACTAGGGTTCAGAGTCACAGACGGAATTCACCAATTTTCTGGAGCCGGCTTTTTTCTCAGATTTGCCGGTCTATTATCTTCAGTCTAAGTGCGCTCCCAACTCCACATTTCCTTTGACTATCAGTGGAGCATCATCGGTTACAGTTCAACAAGGTATCAAACTTAAACTATGACTTTTTATTGTTCTTGTATTTAGTGAACTTGAGGTCGAATTGCATTTTCAGGGCATGAGAGATAAGTAGATGTTTATATTCTATTATTGCATTGTCAGGGCATGAGAGATAAGTAGATGTTTATATTCTATTATGTAGTCTGTAATGCGTACTTGAATGAAATAGGACTTCAAAATTTATTTAAGTGGTTCCATCATTGTTGTAAAAATCGGCCTAGGCGGCCGCCTAGGCGGCGCCAAGGCGCTAGGCGCCCCCAAAACGCCCCGACTCGGGCCTAGGCGGTTAAAAAAACGTTTTTTGTGTAAATCGGTCAAAAATCGGTAAAAAGTCGGTCTAGGCGGTCAAAAATCGGCAAAAAATCGGCAAAAATTAGCAAAATATGTTGAAAAATTCAAAAATCGGCAAAAATATTTGGTAAAAATATTTAATAAATAAAAATATTAAAAATAATATTTAAATACAACCGATTAATGCTCCGATTAATCCGTCCTATTAATCCCCGTCTACCCGATTAGGCGCTAGGCGGTACCCCGACCGCCCTTGGCCGCCTAGCGATTTATGGAACACTAGTTCCATGAGACCATGGCCTGGCCATATGAGACCTTAATGGCTTACTATTTTGTTTTGTCTCCCATTACTATTATGCGGTATATCATTCTTGAAGTAATGTTCTTTGAGGGTAATCCTAAAACATAATGATTTCAACTAAGTGTACTCCTCTTTTTTTTTTTTTTTTTAAGCTGGTATTCCGATGGAAGTTTTATCACTCATCTGTGGTTCATATTAGTACTTCTATAAGATGAGTTACAGAGGAACAGATATCTTTCCAATTGAGCAACCATTATACTTCATATATACATCTCCACCCCCTCCCTTACTCTAAACATGTTTCCCCAACACCCCCCCCCCACGCACACACACACAGATGCACCAACCATGCTTAACATGGATAAGTTCTCACCGTATGCGGTTATATCTGCAAAATTTCTAAACCCTCTCATTATTTTGTTAAGAGGCAAGCTGCGTTCAAGGTTTGCAATTTTGGCGCAATAGTTCATCTGATATTAATGATGAGATATACAAGGGTTTCAGGAAAGGAAATTCTGGGAGGAAAATTAATGAAGTCATAGCAGGTTCGGATCCTGCCACGCATATGTACATCAATATGTTGTCTTATGTAAATGCCCTGACCTTTATATTGTTTTCGTCCCAGGGTATGATCTGTTGAACTCAGATGTGAGCAATTTTAATGTGAGTATATGGTATAACTCCACCATAAAGAATGACACTGGCAATCGTCCGATTGCACTAATGAGGGTTCCTAAATCAGTGAATTTGGTATGTACATATCCTTCAGAATTTGTGTCTTGACTTCGCAAACTTCAGTAGGCATCAAATATTTGTTTCATGTTATGTGATGTGACTATATAGTACCTTTTGACTATGTAGTACATGATTAAAGTTTTGTGCCCCAATTTTGTTTGATCCAACTTAATGCATCTTATCTTTAAAACATTATGTAAACAAAAAAGTTCCCCTACTACCACGCTTTATTTTACGGTTTACATTTTTTGTACCTTTTAGACACACAGAAGTCCTTTTCTTGCACTTAAAATTCAACATTTGTTGTTGGATGTTAATTAAAAGATTTATTATTTCCAACATGAATATGAGTAGTTATGCAAATGCTTACAACACTAATTACAAACAATAAGAACTTAAACTATGTTTATTTGCAGGTGTCAAGTGCATACCTCCAGTTTTTGCTGGGGCCAGCAGCAAATATGCTATTTGATTTTGTCAAAGAAATGCCCAAGCCCGAAACCGAACTTAGATTGGATTTTGCTTCACTTCTCGGACCCCTCTTTTTTACATGGGTCATTCTGCAACTATTTCCTGTATGTGAGCTTAAGTTTAATGATGCATTATTTGAACTAAAGCATTTGAAATTAACATGTTTTTCAGAGGCGTAGGTGGTGTTTTGTAGTGTTTTCAGAATTGTGTTTTTAAAAACATAAACAGTAAACTTTCTTTTTGTAGTTTTAAAAGTAGTTAGTGTTTGGTAAATGTTTTTTCAAAAAACAATCTTTAGCGAACAAGAAACAGCATTTTGCTTGATGTGACACTAAGTATTATGATGCAAAGTAGTTGAATCGTCGTAATAGTGGGGAGGAAGGTTGAAGAGTTTTAAATTTAGAAAACAATTTGATATTTTCAAAAAACAGAGAGAGTTTTACGTCTTTTTTATGATTTATTTATAGCTATCTATTTAGGAAGAATTGTTTGCACAATATCAGATTGTTCGCGAAATCTTGTTACTAATACACTACTGAATCTTGAACTGGTCCTCCAAGTTTAGAAATGTCGGGTGACTGCACTACACGTAAACCACAAAATATGGTAGTAGATATTAAGGGTAAAGTAATATTCCCGGTGACTTCCCTGCAATCTACTTTAAAAGTGCATTTTGGTTTTGGATGATAATTATATCCTATATATAATTGGCGTAAGGAAGTTCTCGTGCTCGTCTGGTCGTCATGGGTAATATAGTAAATTCAAGTTATAGGAAATAGATAAGTCACAAATTAAAATAGCAAAAACCATAATTAAAAATAAGTCATAAATTTATTATTTATATATAATAAATAAGTAAACAAAGTATACCAACAGAATTTCAATTCAAAACATAATTTTTTCCTATATATAATTGGCGTAAGGAAGTTCTCGTGATCGTCTGGTCGTCATGGGTAATATAGTAAATTCAAGTTATAGGAAATAGATAAGTCACAAATTAAAATAGCAAAAACCATAATTAAAAATAAGTCATAAATTTATTATTTATATATAATAAATAAGTAAACAAAGTATACCAACAGAATTTCAATTCAAAACATAATTTTTTCCTATATATAATTGGCGTAAGGAAGTTCTCGTGGTCGTCTGGTCGTCATGGGTAATATAGTAAATTCAAGTTATAGGAAATAGATAAGTCACAAATTAAAATAGCAAAAACCATAATTAAAAATAAGTCATAAATTCATTATTTATATATAATAAATAAGTAAACAAAGTATACCAACAGAATTTCAATTCAAAACATAATTTTTCAAGAAACAAGAATAAAAAAACATGTCATAATTGGAAATAACACCAAAATTCAATAAAATATAATCTACAAAATACACGCTAATTCAAAAAAAATATCTAAATTTAAAAAACTAAAATCAACAATTAACTTTAATATAATGCACTTAAAACAAATAAAAACCAACACAAAAATATAAAAGATAATACAAACTTTCTTTAAAAAAAAATAAGTACAAACAACAAATAAGCAAATTCTTACTTTGCAAAGAAAAAATTTAAATTAAAAAAAGTGAAAACAAATTAATAAATGAACATATTTTAAATTAAAAAACAATCCAAACCCCATAAAATAAATTTATATTAATATCTAAATATAATACAACAAGAAAACCCCTAAGATTACTCCAAATAAAAACACATAATAAACACCACAGATGGCAAAAATATAAAATTAACATGAAAAAAATAATCAATATACAAGCAAAATAAAAAAGTTTAATACCACGCATATTTCCAAAAAAGTTAAAAAAAATACCTTTAAAAATTAAAAACACTATAACAAAAGATCTAAAATTTTTAAGATAACCATTAAATTACATAATCAAAAAGATAAAAAAAAAACAATAAATTGTTACACGAATATAGTATCAATATGTTTCAATTATATCATACGTAATCTAATAAAATAAAAAAAATAAAATATAAATATGAAATACTAACAAATATGTTAGTCTAAATTTGAAATATAAATTATAAAAAAACCATTTACAAGAAAAAAACAAATATATATTACAACCATATGTATACTACAAACCATATACTGTAACTTATGTATTGTTATTATTAAAGGTAAAAATAAATTATCCAAAATACTATAAAAATAATTTTACAAGAAAAATATTATAATAAAAAATATACTACAAAATATTAATAAAATTACCCGTGCATCGCACGGGTATAAAGCTAGTATGTGTAAATGTAATTGTTGTCACCCTTAAAACAGATATTGACACCACAATTTTTATCTTGCACAGCACAGAATCCCTAAAAAAAAGAGTCATTGTGCTCCTTATAGATAAATTAGTAAAACAGTTTATAGTAGCTGATGCTTCTTCTTTATATTTGGCTTTCTGAATATTTAGTAATGGAGCATTCTATCTGTTACAGGTGGTTTTAACATCTCTGGTTTATGAGAAAGAACAAAATTTGAGAATTATGATGAAAATGCATGGGCTTGGTGATGGTCCATATTGGTTGATTACTTATGCTTATTTTCTTGTCATATCTTCAGTCTATATGTTCGCTTTTGTGATATTTGGCTCGCTTGTAGGTAATAAAATACTCACCCCTTCTTGTTGTTTTTCACTCTTCGAGTCCTATCTTAATTGTTTAAATCCATGTCTCTTGTAGGATTGAAGTTTTTCACCCTTAACGACTACAGCATTCAGTTTGTGTTTTATCTGATCTATGTGAACTTGCAAATTTCACTGGCCTTTTTAGTAGCTGCAATATTTTCTAATTTGAAGACTGCTACAGGTGAAATTTTATGTAGCTGATATTATCCTGTGCCCTGAGTAGAAAATTAAACTTAAATGATCCTTTATAAAATAATTCTTTGAATTTTGGTTATCACAGTTATAGGCTACATTATGGTCTTTGGGACTGGACTCTTGGGAGGCTTTCTTTTCCAGTCCTTCGTAGAAGATGAATCATTCCCAAGTGAGTAGTACATAATTTTGAACATAGCTTAATAACATTTCTCTTTACATAGCTTAGTAACATTTCTCCCTCCTTACACTGATTTAAAAATCTGACTGTCCTAGATTGTAAGTTTTTCATGGTAGTGTAGTTAATATGTTTAAGACAGAAGTTAATAATATAGAGTGTTACACTGTATGTGTGTAATATAGGGGTATTAGCTATATGAGTTTTAAGCATTTGTGGAAGTTTAGAGAACAGACTTGCTCTTTTTTGCTTTTGACTATATATTTTTTGGCTTTCTCTTATATTGTAATGCTCTTTGTTGACTATCATTTCTTTAACATTGACTTTTTAATAATTTGTAGGAGGATGGATTATAGTTATGGAGATATATCCTGGCTTTTCCTTATATCGTGGTTTATATGAGTTCTCACAATATGCAATCAATGGATTTTCCTTGGGGATAGATGGCATGCAATGGAAAGATTTGAATGATGGAGCTAATGGGATGAAGGAAATCTTAATAATTATGTTTGTAGAGTGGCTGGTGGTCCTTTCTGTTGCATACTATATAGATCAAGTTGTTGGATCAGGAAGTGGTGTTGGGAGAAATCCTTTATATTTCTTGCAAAAACTACAAAAGAAGCCTTCATCTTTATCTACAAAATCTAGTTTGCAAAGACAAAGATCTCAAGTTCATGGCCAAATGGAGAAACAGGATGTTGTCCAAGAGGTACGTTGCTTATAGCTTGTAGATATGGTGTATTCTAAACTTTGTTCTGGAGGTACTACTAGATATTAGTTAACCACTGGAAATGGTGGTCAATATGGTATAATATTGAAGGATGCTGTGAGTCCCGTGTTTTTCTGTCCATAAAGGAAGAGTGATATTTACTTGGGATATAGAAGGGAGATGTAGAATACTCACCTGACTAGTGCAGAGAATGAGGAGGAGAGCAGAAACGGGTATAACTGTTTTTGTCTGGTCCTCATTATTACCATCTTATATGATTTGGCACAAGAGAACGTGTTATCCACTAAGCTACAATGTTAGGGATTATACCAAATTTTCTTTTCTTTGCCTTTCCCCTCAGCAAAACATAGGACGGAATAGGTGCACTTAGGCTTGTCAATGGACCGGAGCTCCGATCCGATCCGATTCGATCCGAGCTTTTATACCTGGATATGGATTTATATAAAATAAATCCGATCCGATAAGAGTCCGATCCATATAATACGGATATGGATTTTATATGATCCGATCTGTTAAGAATCCGATCCGAATAATTATAATTATATAATTATATATTTTATTATATATTAATATTCATATAATTATAATTATACAAATAATGTATAATTTTCAAATCATATGAAATCCAACATCCTTTAGTAGTATTTTATACTATAACTTGAAAAAATATTATGTTTATAATGAATATGTTATCATTGTATTGCATCTAAAATTTGAATTCATATTTTGATTTGAATTATTTTTATGCTTAGAATTCATTTCTTGATCCTTCTAATTTTGTCTGGTACATTTCAGGATTAATAGATATTTATTATTGATTTTCAATGTTCTATTCTTCTTCTATTTGGATGTTAATGTGTACTTCTACATTTTAAAATTGTTTATTTTATTATTTTATTATTTTATATTTTAATAGATTTTAATATTAATATAAATTTTTTTGTTTTTTTTAATTGGTTTGGATATCCGATCCGATTACCCGCAATCCTAATGGAGCGGATATGGATTGGTCTTAAAAAAATCCGACACTTAATCCGATCCGATCCGAAGAATTAAATGGATTTGGATATGGATTCAAGCTGATCCGATCCAAACCCGATCCATTGACAGGCCTAGGTGCACTTGCCGCTAGGTAATTACACCTTACATTCTACTGAAATGGGCTACACTTTTTGAAGTTCGAACATTACAGTAGTTTTTTGTCCAGTCTCCTAAAAAGTTCCGCTAGATTCCTTTTCGACGTTTGTGCTCTTCAGGTTGGGTTATGATTGTTTAAACAAAAAAATCAATCAAACAATGTAGTTAGAACTAGCATCCTAATATTATTCAGAAATTGCATTTTTTTTGTCTTAGCTTGGAAACTCTAGCTAATACTGTACATTCAATAATCGATATCCCTTGTTTTGCTTAGGACAATATTATTTATTACACCTAAAGGGCATTTGTATCGTAATTTTTTTTAGGTTGACATTAATGTCATGTAACGTACTACTAGTGTGAATCTATGACTAATTTCACCTAAACCCTTGTACTCTATATTTTTCTCTCAGAAAGTGAGGGTTGAACAGCTACTACTTGAACAAAGTTCAAGTCATTCTATTGTCTGTGACGACCTTCAGAAAGTTTATCCAGGAAGAGATGGAAACCCTGAGAAATTTGCAGTGAGGGGATTGTCACTTGCATTGCCGCAAGGGGAATGCTTTGGCATGCTTGGGCCTAACGGTGCTGGGAAAACCTCTTTCATTAACATGGTTAGTACAAAACAATTCTATCTTCACTATGCAAAACAAAAAAGTAAAGAAGCGATTTCATCTTTAATTATATGAGCGACATCTTAACTTTAGATTTGGGAACTGAATAAGTGCTAATCATGTTATGCTGGTAAGTTCAATCTGTATTATTTGACTTAGATTTATTCTTAGAATTAAACATTCTTGAATCTGGGAAGGTTAAAAATGGATGTTTATCATAATTATATAATTTTGAGCAATGTTATAGGGGCTGAAATATAGGTGGAATTAAATTTGGGCTGCGGGGCCCAAATGCATATTATTATAATGGCATGCTTTCATATTCTTCATTAACTTCTATTTACGTCAGTTGGAGCTTTTTTTCTGGAATATGAAGTTGCTGCATGGATCTGTGACTCTATGTCCATTAAATTTTGGTAGTCCAGTTTACTCTTTTGGCTAAATAATGTCTAATTCTGAAATAGATGATTGGGCTCATAAAGCCAACCTCTGGCACAGCATACGTTGAGGGGCTCGATATTCGAACCAATATGGATGGAATTTATTCCAACATGGGAGTGTGCCCTCAACATGAGTAAGCATGGATATATACCATATCATGTTGGCAGTTTAACAAAAATTCTATATTGATTTCAATAAGTATTAACCAGCACGTTAATGGTCGGTATCATTTCGCACGATTACACAGCCTGCTTTGGAATACCCTAACAGGACGTGAGCACCTACTCTTTTATGGAAGGCTTAAGAACCTTAAAGGGTCTGCCCTAACACAGGTATTGTAATTGTTTCTTTCTTTGCAATTCTTCATTTATCTTGTTTCTGTACGCTACAATCATGAATGCATATGAGAGGGATTTTTAGGTAGAATACCACCATCATTATTTGGCACATATAATTTTATAATTGCTATCTTGTAAAAATGATAGAGTGTCAGAAGTTAAAAATATGATTCGAGAAGCATATTTCAATTGGTTTACCGACAAAGCCCGAGTAAGCTTTTCAAATTGTATCGCCACAAACGAAGGTTAAGTCATCTGAAAATGTGGATCTACTTCCCGACTCTACTTTTATGAAGGACCTGTGTGTTCTTCTCTTTATACTTGGAGAGTGTGTACGAAGTAGCAGCAACTGCAGTGTTTTATTTAAATGTGTTTACTATGAAGATCTTTTTAAACAATCTTTGTGTTATCGCAGGCTGTGGAAGAATCTCTTAAAAGTGTTAATCTTTTTAATGGAGGGGTTGCTGACAAGCAGGCTGGGAAGTACAGTGGGGGAATGAAGAGGAGGCTGAGTGTTGCCATTTCTCTGATTGGGGATCCCAAGGTATTTCCATATTGTCATGTTTTCTATTTCATACATTGTTTGAATAAGTATGCATGTGCTTACATAGCATCCCCTCCTGGTGATCTGATTCTTGTACTAGCAGTCAGTTGAACCTTCAGCCCTCCACTTAAGTTCTGTGGAACAGCCTTCAAATCTAATGGATATTTCTTGTATCTATTAACATATTTATTGATATTGCAACTTAATAATTATTTGGATTTCTCGCAAGGTTGTTTATATGGATGAACCAAGTACTGGTCTAGATCCAGCTTCAAGAAATAACCTGTGGAATGTGGTCAAGCGAGCAAAGCAAAACCGGGCCATCATTCTAACCAGTACTCTCTCTTCGTTGATACATTTTTGTACATTAGACTTTTAATTCCTTTCATTTTGTCATATCACTAGGGCTTTGTTGATCCATGCCTCTTTAGAATGTACACAGTTTCTTTCGTAATAGAAACATCAATCATGTATTGCTTTACATTACTTGATAATCATCTACTTGACCCAGCACATTCAATGGAAGAGGCGGAGCATCTTTGTGACAGGTTAGGAATTTTTGTGGATGGCAGCTTGCAGTGTATAGGAAATCCCAAAGAGGTAAATCCAAACTGAATGCATCAGTATATTGGTGTTCATGTTTGTCTTTCTTCCTTTCTTTCTCATTTTTTATTTTTCTTTTTTGGATATCGTGTATAATGTAAGCATCACTACCCTGTCAACTTTTAGTACGTAATGTTAAGCACCTTCACCTTTACTCTTGGGATGGCACACAATCACCATGTTGATTGCTTGACATCTAAAATCCTAGTGTATCGACTTGTGTATCTTGCTACCAACATATCTTCCTATTCATTGTGTACATCACTGCCCTCATCCTTATCCTCTCAAAAATTTCAGCAAAGTAGTTGCAGCAACATAAGATATTTTGTATTATATTAAGTCTGGTTTAAAATGAAATAACAGCAGACATGTAAAGTTCAAGCTCAGTTGCAAATACACCACACCTCTACCACTTTAGCTAATAGTTGATTGACAAATAAGTTGATATGGTTAATAACAGTTAAAGGCTAGATATGGAGGCTCGTACGTGTTCACAATGACAACATCCTCAAATCATGAAGAGGAAGTCGAGAACTTGGTGAAGCATCTGTCCCCTAGTGCTAACAGGATATACCATATATCTGGGACGCAAAAGTTTGAGCTACCAAAACAAGATGTACGAATCGCAGATGTTTTTCAGGCTGTTGAGAAGGCAAAGAGTAAGTTCACAGTTCATGCCTGGGGTTTGGCTGACACAACTCTGGAAGATGTGTTTATCAAGGTTGCTCGGGGTGCACAAACTTTTAATGTCTTATCATGATCGTGTGATGACCATATGTTAAACTCATCCTAAACATTCACTTTGTGTTTTGGTACATATATACAAATACATCTCAGGTGATATATTGAGGATACTGAACTTTCTTATGATGATTATGTTCATGATATCCGGATAAATGTAGCCCGTATAGGTTTCTACTGTCTGATGAGCATTATCCTAGAAATTAAAGTCCTGGCAATTAGCTGGGACGAGTATGGAAATTATGATCACGGTGTTTCAAATAAATTGAGTAATGCTGATTTACCATCTCCATCACTTGTATTGAAGTTCTCAAGGAACTTAATAAGAAAACTCCCCTCACTTGTCCGCGAAGGAATTGGGGGAGATTAAGTTAATCCAGCTGTGACAAGGTTTTGGGAAAAAAAATTGTAGATTTTCTTTTTTCACTGAAAACTATGTACAAGTGTAGGAGGTAGGAAGTTGGGTGGCAATAATTATATCATTGAAAATTTGTAGATTTTGTCAATTCCATTTTCGGTATGGTATCCAAATTAATAAATACGAAAATAATATAATTAATGCTAGGCATCTGATTGCCTTTTCTAATTAAAATACACTCACTCTTACTAAAAAATATTAATTTTTATAAAAATCTAAATATATTAATTGTACAATATCTTCCCATCATTAAATTTTTGATAGTTTGGTTTCAGGTACAATTATCCTAATTAATAAATAAGAAATTAATTTAATTAATGGTAAGTATTTGATGAGAAAATTACCAAAATGCTTATTTTTCACAAGTTTTTGCACAAAATACTGATTTTGAAAAAAATGGCCCGAAATACCGACGGGATACGGAGAATCGTCCTCCGTGTTAGCATGATACGGAGAATCGTCCTCCGTGTTAGCATGATACGGAGCTGCGTCTTCCGTGTTATGCATG
Organism: Saposhnikovia divaricata; assembly: GCA_036435485.1. NCBI lineage: Eukaryota > Viridiplantae > Streptophyta > Magnoliopsida > Apiales > Apiaceae > Saposhnikovia > Saposhnikovia divaricata. Next base: position 238,560,550 of record CM071594.1, on the reverse strand, counting down.
ATGCGGTGGACGGTGTTCCGTGTTTGGTGTGTGCGCAGTACAGTCACGGAGCATGGTCTTCGGTATCATGCATAACACGGAAGACTCAGTTCCGTATCATGCCCTTACGGAAGATCGTGTTCCGCAACACCCCTCATATCATGGTACATGATGTACCGTGTCCCGTCAGTAAAAAGGGTCAGCCAGTTTCCCAGATGAATATTTTGGGCCATCACCCGTATTTGATTGAGTTTTTCTGTTACCTCTTATTTAAAAAATATTAACTTTTATAAAAACCTAAAAAAATATTAATTGTACCGTATCTTCCAATCATTAATATTTTTTTTCTAATCAAAATAGGTTACTTTTTACTTTAAAACATAACCTTACAATAATTAATATATACCCAAAATTACAAAAATATATTAAAACCTGTTGTGGAATAAAAACTAGGTTACGACTTGTAATTAATGTTAGGGTGATTGAGCTTCGAGCTTTAATGGCTGTTCTTGTGTTCGTGGCTGAATCTGCCTTCACAAGATGCCTACGTACTTTGATGAATATCAAAGATCAAGCCAAAAACGTCGTTCTGAGATGAGGGGTCTGGCCCTTTAAATAGGCTGCAAGAGCCTTAGAATTATGGTAGGAGTCAGAGACTTGGTGGACAAGTCTTTGAGGAAGGTTCTAGATCTATTCCTTGTAGGAATCAGTTTCCATATTGAATTGGATGCCTTGGTGGCTAAGTCTGGTGGAAATAATATCCTTATCCAACTCTTATTGCTGAGCTGTTTATTTCCCCCAATATTAATTACGAAATTAATATTATAATTTGGGTTTTGGGTCCATCTGGTGGGCCCCACGTTTGGACCATTCTTGGTCTAATTAATGCCACATTAAATGTGTCTTTTAGGGCTTATTTTCAGCCCATATCATTTGCCCCCCAACTTCTAGGAAAACTGATCAGGCTTTCCTTGAAGTTTTATTTGTCTAATTCGAGACTCGGGCCAGGGTTTATCTTTGATATCGTTTTGATGTAAAGCGTGGAGCGACCGACGCGTTTACAACGACGTTAGATTATGTCAACAACATTGAACGGTGCTAAACGGCACTAAACGGTGCTAAACAGCCTTAAACGACGTTTAAACAAGGTTAAACGACGCTAAACGTCGTTAAACGGCGCTAAACGGCACTAAACGGTGCTAAACAGCCTTAAACGACGTTTAAACGATGTTAAACGACGCTAAACGGCGATAAACGGCGCTAAACGGCACTAAACGGTGCTAAACGGCACTAAACGGTGCTAAACAGCCTTAAACGACGTTTAAACGATGTTAAACGACGCTAAACGGCGTTAAACGACGCTAAACGACGTTAAACGGCACTAAACGGTGCACTGAAAATCATCCGAAAAAATCGAGATCTAGGTTCAGAATCTACCCGAGATTCGCTGAAAAACCAAGATTCAGGACCACGAACTAACCCGCGATCGGCCGGATCGAGGGCTAGCTCGTGGTCGGCTAGCACCTGGTCGGCCGAGGGGCCTCGATCCAAGGTGGTCGGCTGGCACCTGGTCGGCCGAGGGGCCTCGATCCAAGGTGGTCGGCTGGCACCTGGTCGGCTACGGGCTGGTCGGTCGTGGCTCCTTGGCGTGCCTTGGTCGGTCGGTTCGTGGTCTTCTAGCTCGTGGTCTGTCGAGGCTCCTCAAAACGCCGTGGTCGGCTACAAGGTGGTCGACTGTGGCTTCTTCGGGTGTCATGGTCGGCCACTTCGTGGTCGGCTACGGCTCCTTGGGGTGTCATGGTCAGCCACTTCGTGGTCGGCTACGGCTCCTTGGGGTGTCGTGGTCGGCCACTTCGTGGTTGGCGAAGAAACCCGGACCTGAAACCATTCATGGAACTTGAGGATCAAGAACCTCGATCTTGACCTCCAATTTAGTATCTTGGTCATTCGTGACTTTCAAGGATCCAGAACCTCGATCTTGATCTTAAATTGTCAAGGATCTAGGTTCTAAAATCATCCGTGATCCTAGGGATCCAGAACCTCGATCTTGATCTTAGGTCGTCAGTTTGGTCATTCGTGACTTCGAACGGTATTACACCTTAATTCATAATTAGCACTACTAACCTTGTGTTTAAAACTAAACTCGTTGCTTATCTTCTTAAGTGCAAACATCCATGCAGCAAATATTTCAGCTATTTCTTTTCCAACAGATATGAATTATAACGATTCTTTCTGTATAACGCGGATAATTTCTGTCCTTTTTTCGTCTATAAACGATAGATGACCTATAAACGCGAACCAAGCTGAGATTCAACCTGATGTACCAGGTCATGCATTTTCTATAAAAGAGGAGAAGTAGCCTTCATTTCAATTCACTTCTTCATTTCTGAGCTCTCAAATTCTTAAGTTCTCTAGGTTCAAGTTGCAAGATCAAGTTCGAGCTTCAAGATCAGGTTTCAGATCCAAGATCAAGTTTCAGCTTCAATATCAAGATGTCGGAAGGTGATCAACCAATGGCTCCCCCTGTCTCTATGATGGAAGCTATGTCGAAGAGGAGTAGATGAGGACCGCCAAAGGTAAAGAAAGAATCAAACCTCCTTCGTATGTTGAACATAGATTTGAATCCTTACTAGAACTTCTAAACATTATGAGGGAAGCATTTCCCAACTGTTCCAGCCTAGATTCTTTTAACAGTCCCAGTAAGTTGTCGGAACGAGATGTCCAAATGATAAGGGAGTCCTATCACTTCCCAAGTGCCATTAAGGTTCGTCTCCCAAATCCATCAGATAGAACATGCAACTGGCATCCTGAGAGGATCTGTGTTTACTGGGGTGCCTTAGATGCTGGGTTCAGATTCCCGATTGACAATTTTATCATTAGATTGCTGGCGGAGTATCAGATCCACCTCTGTCAGTTGTATCCCAATGCTTGGAGGTACATTTCTATTTTCTTAATAAGGTGTCGTGAACTGGGGATTCATCCGACAACCACAATGTTTCGAAGTATCTTCGGGGCCAGCAACTCTTCTGACTCCAAGAAAGGATGGGTTAGCCTTAAGAACCGAGCCAAACTTCCACACATGGTGAATCCCTTCTCCTTTCCAGATTCAAAGCATTTCTGGGAAAGGGAGTTTGTAGTTCTTGAGTGGAAAGGTGGTGACTGGGGCAACTTCTTTGTGAAGAGATTTGGGTCCGTGGAGGACAGTTCATATTTCGTGTGTGACCTTACTGATTCAGAATTGTTGGATCGAGATAGGCTTCTTGCTGATGACGGCCGTACACACTATAAAACTTTTCTAAATGAAAAGAATCTTATTGGGGCTGGCCTTAGATTTCTTTCCATTGAGGGTAACTTTCTTACTTGAGCTTATTATGAACTCTGTTTGTTCTTATCCCGATATTTTTCTCTTTGTATTTCAGCTGCTGAGGAGATTGATAATCGTCCCGAGAACCGGCCAACTGTTACCAAGAGAATGAAGAAGAGGGCTGAGGAGAAGCTGAATCCAACTAAGCCTCATATCCCTAACTTCTTGGAGCGTTGTTCTCAAGGTGGTAAACAATCCCGAAACGCTGACGGGGATGTCAGGACTCCTTTCATACCCCCTTGGGGCATATGTGAACAAGACTCGATCTTTGGGAGTCCTTATCTAGCCCTAGACTGGTCCAAGCTTTCAATCACTCCTCCTGACCGAGCGACACTGCATGCATGCGACAAAATGGATGAGTCTCAGCTCATGGGCGCCCAGGCCTTGTATCAGGTATGAAATTCCCTCTGTTAAGTCTGATATTGTTATTGATTTCAACTTTGCATATTCCTCGTAGCTCACCCATTTCCTTGTTGCAGGCCAACGCTTATTTTCAAACTGTTTCGACCCAAGGCCGGGCCTTTAGGGATGAAAATGTTAGCTTAAGAAATGACTCAGCAAGGTTCAGGGAAGAGATTGACGATTTGCACTCGCAAGTCGTTCATGCCGAATCTAATGCCGCATCTACCCGAAAACAACTTGCTTCTTTAGCCAAAAAGAAGGCTTCTAATGCCGACAAGGTGATCCAGGCCTACCATCGGTCTGAAGATTTTCTTAAGCTTATTGATGATCATGATGATGAGATGCGTCCCTTCAACATGTCTGTTGGTTGGGATAAGGCCATTAACGCTGTGAGTCATAGGCATCCATCTGTTGTCAACTCGGCTGATTTTCCTTGCCCAAATTGGGGTGCCATCCCGGCTAACCTAGCTTCTGGTTCGGGAACTAAAGTTGTTCCTTAGGCATCAGGGTCCGGCTCCAAAGGCAGTCATCGACGTTCTGGATCCAACTCAAAGGGGGCTGTTCAAGTTGCTAGCCAAGACTCATCTTCTTCTGGCTCCCGTGGGAAGAAACCCCCACCTGCAAAGAAAGTTGGAGTAGTTCGCCAACCCATCCCTGGCAAGAGACTAATCCGGAACGAGGGCAGTTCTACTTCTGATTCATCTTCCGAGGAAAAAGGAGCCGAAGTTGCTAGAGTTCAGCCAATGGTGATTGCCGAGCCCGGTGATGACTCCGGTGAAGACTCAGAGGAGGAGAGTGGGGAAGAGGAGAGTGGCGAAGAGGAGTCTGGCGAAGAGGAGTCTGGGGAGGAGTAGCTGGAGTTAGTTTGTGGCCTTGCATGGCCTTGTTAGCCGTATGTGGCTTTATCTGTCTAGATTTCAATCAAGGTCCTTCGGGACCAAACTTTTATCTGTCTCGTTGTTATAACTTAACTGTTGGCCCTTCGGGGTCTTTATTTATGCATTTGTTTCCTCATTTGTTTGTTTACTTGTTTTCGGTACTTGGCCTTTCTAGACTTACACTCAACAGGTGCTTGGTACATAAACAAAATCACAGAATCATTGAAAGGAAACAAACTTTGCATTAATAATTCGAAATGGGTTCAACCCTTACATAACTTATTTTTGTCCTACTCGGGGCGTTAAGCCCTGGAATGGTTTCATTGAACCTTATTTCTACTTCTCCTAATAAATAGATAGAAAGCTGAATCCGTGCAAGGATAGCTTATACATAATAACTTTGAGGTTCAAGGCATGCCAAGTACGGGGCACCTCAACCCCGTCCAAGGTCTCCAACTTGTATAACCCTCATCCCAACGTCTTCTTGACTCGATACGGCCCTTCCCAATTAGGGGCTAGCTTCCCCTTCTGGCCAACTCCAGAAGCCTCGATCTTCCTTAGAACCAGGTCGCCTTGTCGAAAGAACCTTTCCTTAACCCTGTGGTTGTAATGAAAGGATGCTTTCTTTTGATGCTCAACATTTCTAGCATTTGCCTCATCCCTGACTTCATCAATCAGGTCCAGGGCGAGTCTCATGCCCTCTTCGTTAGTTTCTGGTTCAAAGGCCTCAACTCGAGGTGACGCTTGCATGATCTCCAAAGGCACAACTGCCTCAGCTCCGTAAGCCAGCAGGAACGGGGTTGCTCCAGTGGTCACTTTACAAGTGGTACGGTATGCCCATAATATGGGCAACAACTCATCTACCCAAGTGTTTCTAGAGCGTTCGACCCTCTTCTTCAGTCCATCAAGGATAATTCGATTAGCTACCTCAGCTTGCCCATTGGCTTGTGGATGAGCCACTGAGGTAAAACGAAGCTCAATTGCATTCTCCTCACAATACTTCTTGAACTCTTCGTTATTAAACTGTGTCCCATTGTCTGTCACCAAAATTCGTGGGATTCCATACCTGCAAATTATATTCTTCCAAAAGAACTGGGCAACTTGTTTGGTGGTTATCTTGGCTAGAGGTTTAGCCTTAATCCACTTAGTAAATTAATCAATGGCCACTATCAGAAACTTCCTTTGTGCTGAAGCTACGGGGAAGGGACCAAGTATATCCATTCCCCACATTGCGAATGGAATAGGGGAACTAACCGATGTTAACATCTCAGGCGGCTGCCTTACTATCGGAGCGTGCTTCTGGCATCGATTGCATCGCTTGACATAGCTCTGTGCATCGGCCAACATCTCTGGCCAGTAGAATCCCAAACGAGTTATTTTGTGAGCTAGGGCTTTGCCTCCCATGTGCTGCCCACAAATACCTTCATGAACTTCTTCCAAAGCTTCCCTTGCCTCTTGGGGCCTCAAACATTTCAAGTACGGGATAACGAAAGACCTTTTGTAAAGGACGCCCTCAATCAAGGCATATCTCAATGCTCTCACTGACAGCTTTCGTGCCTCCAAGGCATTGTCAGGGAGCCATCCGGTTTCGAGGTGAGCTTTGATAGGATCTATCCAACAGCTTCTCACATCAATTGGTGCCACTAATTTCGAGTCAATAGTCGGGGCCTTCAAGACCTGGAAGTAAACACTCCCTGCATAGTTTTCTATCTAGGAAGAAGCGAACTTAGATAGGGCATCGACCTTAATGTTCTCTTCTCTCGGAATGTGTTCTACATAGCACTCGTCAAACTGAGTCATGATAGCTTTCACAACTCGAAGATACTTTGCCATAGTTTCATCCTTGGCCTCAAATTCACCATTTACTTGAGAGACTACTAATCTCGAATCTCCACAAACTTTGAGATTCTTGACTCTCATGATTCTGGCCAAGCCTAAACCGGCTATTAAGGCCTCATACTCAGCTTCATTGTTAGTTGTCGGGAAATCCAACTTCAAAGCATATTCAACTGTGAACCCATCGGGGCTTTGCAATACTAAGCCTGCGCCACTAGATTTTGTTTTTGATGCTCCATCAAAATAGAGCACCCAATATTCCTTCTGATCAGGTTCAAGTTCTTCATCTTTATCTTGCTTCCCAGGGGTTGTTATCATCTCCTGCCCCCCGACTTCTTGGTTGCTAATGGTGCATTCAACCACAAAGTCAGCCAATGCCTGAGCCTTAATGGCTGTTCGAGGCTTATACGTGATGTCAAATTCTCCAAGTTCAATCGCCCACTTGATTAGCCTTCCACTAGCCTTCGGGCTATGCAATATGTTTCTCAACTGTTGGTCCGTCAGGACTTCAATCTTATATGCCTGGAAGTACGGTCGTAACTTCCTCGAGGCTGTTATCAATGCCAAGGCGAACTTCTCAATGGGAGAGTAATTCAACTCAGCCCCATGCAACACCTTGCTCACATAATAGATAGGTTTCTGGACCTTATTCTCTTCTCGAATGAGAACGGCGCTCAACGCTTGCTCAGATACCGCCAGGTATAGATAAAGAGTCTCCCCGGGACTAGGTTTGGCCAACAACGGGGCTTCAGCCATGTACTTTTTTAGTTGTTCAAAGGCCTCTTGGCTCTCAGGGGTCCGCTCAAAATTTTTCACCTTCTTCAATGCTTGAAAGAAAGGCAAACATTTGTCACCAGACTTGGAGATGAATCTTCCTAAAGCCGCTACCCGGCCTGTCAACTTCTGCACATCTCTTATAGAGTGTGGCGGTTCCATGTCTAAGATCGCCTTGATCTTGTCAGGGTTGGCCTCTATGCCTCTCTTTGAAACCATCAGACCCAAAAATTTGCCTGATCCAACGCCAAAGGCACACTTGGCTGGATTCAACATCATTTTTTGGTGCCTCAGCACTTCGAATGCCTCTCTGAGGTGCTTAATGTGGTCTGCCTTGAACAGGCTCTTGACTAGCATGTCATCAACATAGACCTCCATGGTTTTTGCAATCAGATGGGCGAATATCTTATTCACCAGTCGTTGGTAAGTAGCTCCTGCATTTTTTAGATCGAAAGCCATAACAAGATAGTAGAAAACACCAAAGTCAGTTATGAAAGATACCTTAGGGACGTCATCCTTGTGCATCTTCATCTGATTGTAGCCGCTGAACCCATCCATGAAGCTCAGCATCTCATGTCCAGCTGTGGCATCTATTAACATGTCTATCCTTGGTAAAGGGAAGCAATCCTTAGGGCATGCGTCATTCAAGTCGGTGAAGTCTATACACATCCTCCACTTACCGTTGGCTTTCTTGACCATCACAGGGTTAGCCAACCATTCTGGAAACTGAATCTCTTCAATAAACCCAGCTTCTAAGAGCTTTTCCACTTCTTGTTTTATGGCCTCTTGCCTTTCAGGTGCAAAGTTCCTCTTCTTCTGCTGTATTATATTCCGATTAGGATCGACATTCAATCTGTGAGTTATGAGTTGGGGATCAATCCCTGGCATATCAGCTGCTGTCCAGGCAAACAGATCACTATTTTGTTGCAAGAATGCTATCAACTTGCCTTTCAGGGGTTCCTTCAAAGAGGCTCCTATATAAGTCACCTTCTTAGGGTCGCCTAGCTCCAGAGGAATAGGTATTAAGTCCTCTGCTGGCTTTCCTCGGTGTTTATCATCACCACGGACATCCATGTCTTCGATTGGAAGTACCTGCCCCCCGATTCCATCAGCTCTTAACGCGGATACATAACAACTTCTTGCCATCTTCTGATCACCCTTTTGTTCTCCGACACCATTCCTGATTGGAAACTTAATCTTCATGTGATATGTGGAGGCCACAGCCTTGAATGCATGAAGTCCAGTCCTTCCTAAGATCGCGTTATAAGTCGAGGATGCCTTGATCACAAGAAAATTCAGCATCTGAGTATGTTAAATATAATTGATGTGTTTTAATCAGTGTTTTAGTGTTACAATGAATTATCAGAGTTTAGCTGGAAGCGGTCAGAGTTTATTGTAAACTCTGACAGATGGAAGCTCGACAGAGTTTGTCAAACTCTGTCTGGAGGCAGCGTCTACTGGTCAACGGTGATTGAAGATTTATTATGGAAACGATATCTTTGAAGATTGGATAGCTATTAAAGAGATCGAGTTGACTTAGGAGACGTGTGACAATCTGTAATTGATATCATTGTATAGCTGATTATTAGGAATATCAATTAGAGATTGTATCGAAGCTGTATGTTTTATAAATACAGTTAGGTTAACCCTAGAAGGGTATCGTACAACGAATTATCTTTATTGTAACCTAGCAGCTCTTTGTGATAGTTTACATCACGAAGAGGGTTCTTAATACCAGAAGTTTTTAAGTGCATAAACGTCTTGCTTGTTAAACTCTCATACGAATTTGATTATTAATTGTGTATTCGGCCTAACAAGTGGTATCAGAGCCAATCTGTTACTTTATTACAGGTTAAGATCTAAGCACAACAATAATCATGTCAGCAATTCCACCACCAACACCTACTGTTTCTGAAAAGGCTCCTACTACTGTGAGTCGTTATGAACCAATCAGGGTTCCTATTCTCAGGCCATTAGAGTATGCTATGTGGAAGGTCAAGATGACTATGTTTCTGGAGGCTACAGATTCAGAATATCTTGACAGGATTTATGAAGGCCCTCACAATCCTACAAAGCTATCTGTTGCAGCTGCTGGTGAAGAAGCTAAAATAGTTCCAAAGGAAAAGAAGGGCATGACTCCTGAAGATCTATCATCAATTGCTAAGGATGCAAAGGTTAGGCATTTACTGCATAGTGCTTTAGACAATGTTATGTCTAACAAAGTCATTAACTGCACCACTGCAAAAGAGATATGGGATGCTCTTGAAGTCAGGTGTCAAGGAACTGCGGCTATTAAGAAGAATAGGAGAAACATACTCACACAAGAGTATGAGCATTTTGAGGCTAAACCTGAAGAGACCATGATAGAAACATTTGATAGATTCTGTAAATTGCTCAATGATCTGTCATTGGTCAACAAAGAGTATGATCTAGAAGACTCAAATCTCAAGTTTCTTCTTTCTCTACCTGAAAAGTGGGATGTGAAAACAATCACTATTAGAGACAACTATGATCTTGCTGAAACAGAGATTGATGAAATCTATGGGCTGCTCAAAACTCATGAATTGGAAATGGAGCAGAGAAACAGGAGATCAAGCAGGAAGGCAAAGTCTGTTGCTCTTAATGTTGAAGAGAAGCCTCAGAAGAAAGAGGCATCAAGAAGGAAAATGAAGGGAAAAGCTTTGGTCATACACTCAGAAAGTGAATCATCAAACTCTGATTGTGATTCAAACTCTTCTGAATCATCTGACTCTGAGGATGATGAAGAAGAAATGAGGAAAATGGCTGTGTTGATGGTGAAGACCTTCAAGAAAATGTGCTTCAAGAATTTCAAGAAAGGAAAAAGGTTTTCTAGAGATTCAAATGAAGACAGGAAAAGCTTCAGGAAGTCTGATAATAGAGATTCTAGGGGGAAGAAGGATAAGTCTGAAATTCAATGCTACAAGTGTAAGGAGATGGGTCACTATGCTCCTGAGTGCAAGAAGGGTAAAACTGGAAAGGTACTCTTCACTAAAGGCAGAGATTGGGCAGACACTTCAGATTCTGATGAAGAAGTGAACTATGCTCTCATGGCTACTACTGAATCAGAAACTTCTGAAAATCAGGTACCTCTAACTACCTATGCTTATAATATTGATGACATTGCTCAATTAAGAATTTATCTTAAGTCATTGCATATAAGTTATAGGGATCAGACTTTAGAGAATGAAGGGATAAAATCTGAAAATTCTGAACTTAAGGTTAGAAATAAACTTGTTGAAGAAAAATTGAAAACATGCAACAAGTTCAGAAAGAGAGAGATGATGCTGTTTCTATAGAACATAATTTGCTTCAGAAATATAAACTAGAATCTGAGTTGGAGGAAGCAAATAAGAAAATTAGGACTTGGACTAATTCTGGAAAGGACACTCAACAGATTTTTCAAACAGACACTGTTGGTCTAGGTTATAATGAGGGAGATGAACTTAGATTTCAAAATCAAGTTAAAATCAGACCTCATTTTGTACATGGATCCAGTAAATTTTTGTCTGAAAATGAAAAAGAAGCTGTTAAAAGTAAACCAGTAAAAACTAGTGTTAAACAGGTTAATATTGGTTCAATGACAGATAAACAACTCAAACATAAACTGAAGGAGTTAAAATCTGTTAAGAAACAGGGAGTGTCAAATAAGAACAGAAATGGAAAAGTAGGCATCACTTCAGGAAATAAACCAATGCTTGCTAGTTATGCTCCAAGAAAGACATGTCATAACTGTGGCAGTACTAAGCATCTTGCAAATTTCTGCAAGAAAAACAAAAATATAAATTCTTTACCTACCAAATCTGAGGTAAATAAGGATTTTGCTAGAACTAAGCCACAGACTTTATGCATACACTGTGGAAGCACTTGGCATTTCATTTATAGTTGCAGAGAATATCATGCTATCTATCATAATTACTATGAACTGAAACCCAATCTGAAATGGGTTAAAGTTGATACTGCAAGTGTAAACACTGATACTGTTAGCTCAAACTCTGATAATGTTAATTCCGCTGCAAAAGCTAACAAAGTTAAGAATGTCAAAGGATCCAAGCAAGTCTGGATCCTTAAATCTAATCCTCAGTAATTGCTTGTGATTGCAGGGCAACAGGGAGGCAACCCTAGTCGTGGACAGTGGATGTTCAGGACACATGACTGGAAATAAAGCCCTGCTATCAGACTATGAGGAGAAGGCTGGCCCAAAAGTTTCCTATGGTGATGGCAATGTAGGAAGAACATTGGGATATGGCAATATTAATCTTGGAAATGTCATCATCAACAATGTAGCTCATGTCCCAGGACTCAAGCATGACTTGTTGTCTGTGAGTTAAATCTGTGACAAGGGATATCATGTAAATTTTCAACCTGAATATTGTGAAGTTATCAGCAAATCTACAAGAAAGGTTGTTCTAGTTGGTCATAGGCAAAACAACATTTATGAAATCAAGCTCTTAATAGACTCTGTTGGAAAAGCTGTTTGCCTGTCTACAAGAATGTCTAGTGAAGAGAGTTGGAATTGGCACAAGAAACTCTCACATTTGAACTTGAACAACATCAATGAATTGATAAGAAAGGATCTTGTAAGAGGACTCCCAAAGGCTCTGTTAAATGTTGATGGCCTATGTGATTCATGTCAGAAGGCTAAACAAAGAAGTCATCTTTCAAGAGCAAGACAGAATTTTCAATCACTGATCCCTATCATCTTCTGCATGTTGATCTCTTTGGTCCAGTAAATGTTATGTCTATAGCAAGAAAGAAATATGCTTTAGTCATTGTTGATGAATACACTAGATTCACTTGGGTGTATTTTCTAGCAAAGAAGGATGAAACTACATTAACTCTGATAGAGCATGTGAAGCTTCTGGACAAAGGATCAAGTAATAAAGTCAGAATCATCAGAAGTGATAATGGAACTGAGTTCAGAAATGCAACAATGGAAGAATTCTGCAAGGAAAATGGAGTGAAGCAAGAATTTTCAGCACCTGGTACACCACAACAAAATGGTGTAGTTGAAAGGAAAAATAGAACCTTGATTGAAGCTGCCAGAACTATGCTTGATGAAGCAAAATTGCCAACTTATTTCTGGGCAGAAGCTGTTCAAACTGCTTGTTTTACTCAAAATGCTACACTGATCAATAAGCATGGAAAGACACCATATGAGATGGTGAAGAAAAAGAAACCAAACCTGAAATACTTTCATATTTTCGGGTGCAAATGTTTTGTTTTGAAGACTCATCCTGAACAGTTGACCAAGTTTGAGCTAAAGGCAGATGAAGGAATTTTTGTTGGTTATCCACTGTCAACAAAGGCATTCAGAGTTTACAATCTGAGAACTAAAGTGATCATGGAATCTATACATGTGTCGTTTGATGACAAGAAGATAACTGGACTTGAAGACAAAGATGAATATGATCAACTGAACTTTGAAAATGAAGATTTAAACTCTGATGAAGTAAACTCTGATGAAACAATTCTGACAGACTCTGTTGAAACAACATCTGAACCTCTACTGGTAAACACTGGAGAAACTTCTCAGCCACAACAAAGGGAAGAACCAGTTGAGGGGGAGCATGATCAAGATGAAGACTCAAACACTGATACTGAGTCAACTGAAAAATCTGGATCAAACTCTGATGATTCAAACTCTGAAAATTCAAATTCTGACTCTGGGCAGTCAAGTTCAGGGGGAGTCTCAGAAAATGAAGAAAGATCACAACAAAATCAGGAGAGCATGGATCAAGGGGGAGGATCACATGCTGACAGAAGTCATTTGCCTTCTGCTAGGAAATGGACTAAATCACATACACCTGATTTGATAATTGGTGATCCAGATGCAAAAGTGAAAACAAGAAGTGCTACTGCAAGTGAATGTCTGTTTCATGCATTCTTGTCTAAAAATGAACCAAAGAAAGTGGAAGAAGCTCTTCAAGATGCTGACTGGATAACAGCAATGCAGGAAGAGTTGAATGAATTTGAAAGGAATTAAGTTTGGACCCTTGTACCAAGGCCAAAGAACAGATCTATTGTTGGTACAAAATGGGTTTTCAGAAACAAGACTGACAGTGAAGGTGTTATCACAAGGAACAAGGCTAGACTGGTAGCAAAAGGCTATTCACAGCAAGAAGGAATAGACTATGATGAAACATTTGCTCCAGTTGCAAGATTGGAGGCAATCAGAATTTTTCTAGCATATGCCTCTCACAAGAAATTCAAAGTGTTCCAGATGGATGTGAAAAGTGCTTTTCTGAATGGGAAGCTTGAAGAAGAAGTGTTTGTTGAACAACCACCAGGATTTGTGGACCCCAAATATCCAGATTATGTCTACAAGCTAGATAAGGCACTATATGGACTTAAGCAGGCACCAAGAGCATGGTATGAAACACTTGCTCAATTTCTTCTAGAAAGTGGATTCAACAGAGGAACAATTGACAAAACTCTATTTTATTTCAATCAAGGAAGTGACCTCCTTTTAGTTCAGATATATGTTGATGACATTATCTTTGGGTCTACTAATGATAAACTCTGTAAGAAGTTTGCCAAGCTCATGCAGTCCAGGTATCAAATGAGCATGATGAGAGAGCTTAGTTACTTTCTAGGCCTACAGGTGAGACAAACAGATGATGGTATTTTCATTAATCAAGAAAAATATACCAGAAATCTTCTCAAGAAATTTGGTATGCTTGACTGTTCATCTGCATCAACTCCCATGGCAACAGCAACTAAATTGGACAAAGACACAGGAGTTTCAGTGGATATGACAAACTACAGGGGCATGATAGGATCTCTTCTTTACTTGACAGCTAGTAGGCCTGACATCATGTATGCAACCTGTCTTTGTGCAAGGTTTCAGGCAGATCCTAGAGAGCCACATCTGACAGCTGTGAAAAGAATCTTCAAGTATCTCAAGGGCACCATGTCATTAGGTCTGTGGTACCCCAGAGAATCAGATTTCAAGCTACTTGGGTATTCTGATGCAGACTTTGCAGGCTGCAAGATAGATAGAAAGAGCACTAGTGGAAGTTGTCAATTTCTTGGTGACAGACTTGTCTCTTGGTACAGCAAGAAACAGAAATCAATTTCCACATCTACAGCTGAAGCAGAGTATATTGCAGCTGGTAGCTGTTGTGCACAGATCTTGTGGATGAAGAATCAATTGCTGGATTATGGATTGAGGTACAGTAAAATTCCTATTTACTGTGATAATCAAAGTGCTATTGCTATGACAGGTAATCCAGTACAGCATTCAATGACCAAGCACATCAGCATAAGGTACCATTTCATCAGAGAACATGTCGAAGAAGGGAATATTGAACTACATTTTGTGTCTACAGAAGAACAGCTTGCAGATATCTTCACCAAACCATTGAGTGAAGCTACATTTACAAGACTGGTCAATGAACTAGGAATGGTCTCTGGTTCTGACTAGGAATGTTGGTTAGATTCAAATTTTACTTATGTAATGTGTTGCTCATATTTCCTTGATTTGTTATATGCTAAGTGAACTCTGTTATGCATACTCTGATAATCTGTTTTTTTTTACTGTCAAACTCTGTTAAACTCTGTCAGCATGCCTGTATGTCATTCACTGGTAATAAGTTGATAAACTCTGTAAACTCTGAGTTGATTTTTGTCTGAATGAAAACACCAATGAAGAAATATGTATGAAGCATGATTCTCAGCAATTAATCATTAATCTTTTTGAGTTATTGTGATCTAATCTTAGATTGTGCAGAAAATTAACACAACATGATACTGGTTCATATTTATAGCATCTCTTAGTTTATTTTGTCCTAAACTCTGAGTCTATAAATACTGTGTGCATTGCCTTTCATGAATAACTACTGATGTTGATGAACTCTAAACTCTGTTAGTTACACTCTGGTAGATTAAAATGCTTACTGCAATACCCCAAAGAAAATGTATATAGGTTGTTATACTCCTTTGAGATTATGTTGGACACTAGGATGACCCAGGAACTTATTGGTATATAATATGTGCTAAAATTCTCTGATTTTTGGTGACTAGTTAAATACTAGGATGACCCAGGAACTTATCAAAATGATAAGGGCTAAGATTTTTGAATTTTTGGTGACTGGTTCCAACCTCTAATTCCTGGAATGAATAGAATTAAAAAAAAAATAAAAAATTAGAGGGGTATATAAATTAAATGTTACTGTATATAGATTGATTACTACAGAGTTTAGCTTTCATCATACAATCAGTGTTTACTATGACAGTTTGTGCATCCAGTGTTTATTGATTTACTTTATGGATTTTATGAAAAATTAGATGCTCTAAAAACTGATTCAGTAAACTCTGCTTCACACACACATATTTTCACAACTGTGTAATTTATGAAAGGGTTTCGGTGATAAAGTTGGAGAATTGACAAACGCTGTTGATTCGTGGTTCGTACTCTAAGGTAAATTTCCATTTGGATAATTTGAAAATTTTGGAGTAAATAGGGCTTTTGACAACTGTTAATAAGTGTATTGTTGATTTGTGGTTCGTAATGTATTCGAGAAGTGGCTAAGCGATTGATTCGAGAACTCGAATTGACTTAATCGATAACTCTGAGTTCTCGAATAGTGTTATATTGACATATCGAATCACTTCTCGAATAGCTCTTTTCTCTGGGACTCCTTGAGATATCGAATAGAGCATTTTGACATATCGAATCCCTGAGATGGCGAATAGCTTCTTTAGTCCTTGAGATATCGAATAGATCATTGACTTGTTGACTCCAAGACTTCTCGAATAGAGTAATAGACATGTCGAATCTCTGAGTTATCGAATGACACTTTGACTTGTTGACTCTCAGAGATGTCGAATAATGTTTTCACAAATATCGCCTCGACTTGTCGAATGCTAGACTTCTCGAATAGAACAAAACACTTCTCGAATTGGTACTCTGTTCTGTACCTGATTTAATTGTGATTATTGTTGATGAATTTGTTCCTTATATGATTACTTTAATTAGTTTTCATATTCTCTTCTTTGATTTAATTCTTTGCAGAACAGTTCATAAACATAAAAAAAAATTGCAGAACACACTGAATAAGATTAGAGAAACAGAATTTTTCATTGATAATAAGAAAGAGATTACATGTAAGAATTACATCTTTTTGTTCTCTCTATCTACTAATCTATTCAACAGGAAATAAAAAGTGAAATCCAAACCACTCCATTGTTAGCAAAACATCCCAGATCCCATCTTTGCCACTTTATTTGGGTGGAAGTTGAAGGGATAAGGTTATTTTTGCTGACATATTCATTAACAATGGTTGGTGGTGTTGGATGAGGATGCCTTCGAGGAAAGCCATGCTAATGTTGCTTGGAGAGTGTTAACACAAAATCACGCAAGCGTACGTGGTCACAAGTAATATATAAGGTTAAGTCCAAATTCGTTCCCACAGGGATCAGGTTATGGTTCTTTTCAGTAAATGCACCTATTCAACAATGTATGATCTTAATTCACTGCTAAGACAAGTAATTAATTGAGATTTTAATTAACTAAATTTAACTAATATGCAATTTTAGAATTAACTAGCTAATGAGATCTAAAATCAAATTACTTATATGGGAATAAACATGGAATTCTAACTTCATTATCTACTTCACTTAGAGTCGCAGCCTTTAATCAATACATGTGATGGTTTTGATATCTGATCGGACAACACGAAATAAGTAAAAGCTACCTCTCGGTATACTAATACCAAACTACGCATGCATCCACAAAAGAGATAGAAGATGGGTAGACACCAATTATGTTTAGACCCTATATCTCTATAGAATTTGAAAACATAAAGGTTTAAGCACAAGTTATCCACTTAGATCACATAGGGCAGCATAATATCTCTATTTACGCCACAAATCATGATGTTAAAACATCAACCTATCCTATGCTAGCATGGCAAGTTCTAAATCTCAAGATCCACTCTCGTTTAGCAAGAGATTAACAAATTAGATGTTCGCGACGCATCTAAATACATGAAACACAACCATACGAGGATATCAAGAATTCACCACACATAAATCTTTAAAGCATATAAACTACTTAGCTACATAGATAACTCCGTTAGAATCCCATGACAACGATTAGCTCATAATTGAACTGTTCATCGTCATGGGTTTTGATGAAAACATGATATAAAACAAGATATGAATAAAAGAAGTAATTATATTAATAAACAAAGAGTTAAGAAAACAAATCTATAATCCAGAATAACACAAAGGCTGAAGTAGATCTAGATCCGTTGCTTGTCACGAGCGTTGAATCCTTCTCTCCTTTTCCCCCTTGCAGATCTAAGCTATGTTACAATAATAATAACTAATAATATGTCTATCTCTATTACAATGGTATGATGTGTTTATATAGACACTACAAGTCTTGCCCAGCAAGAAAATACAAAACAGAATTATAATAGAATTTCTGCAAGATACGTTTCCTAATTTGATTATGTTTTGTAAGGAAAATTCGTGGCTGACTTTTCTTCAGATTTTCTGGAACGTTCCCCACGTAATTGGACCTCTGAACTATCTTAGAATGATAGGAAATCTCGTTATCTTCGCGTGGACTGCTTACGGGCCTAAAACGGACTTCTAGAACTCAAGATATGGCCAAAACAGTGTAAACTGTGCAACCCTTCTCGAAAATCCGAATTTTAATCAATTAATTCCCAAAAAATTATAAAAGCATCCACCTTAGTCAACATTCCCGTAATCCTGCACAACTAAGCAAAACACATCAAATCTACAACAACTTGAGCCCAAGACAATCAATTTAAGCCGAAATTAAGCGATCCAAGTGGATATAAAATCCACTTATCACACCCCCAAACTTAAACCGATGCTTGTCCTCAAGCATAAACAATTACAACTAACTAACTAACTAGTACCACTTCCGTAGGTGATCACGGTTGCATTTGGCATATGCAACAAGCCCTTTAAACCCCTAGGCAGCCCTAGTGGACGAGTAAGGTCTCGTGAGGGCCTATAGCGAATGTACCCACAAAATCCATTTAACCTAATGCAATGCAATGCATGAATGCAACTAGAATGAAAAATGCAACGATCCCCTTCAAACTAACCAAAACCAACAAGCAAGCAAATATCTCAAAGAATGCAACTAAATCCAAATAGAGTTCGACCAAGTTCCCGTATACTAACACTACATGAACAGAAACGTGCGCGTGTGCAATGCTCATCAGAAATACTCCCAAAACTAGGTCAAAAATCATACATGCTTTTCGTCAAGACAATCACAGGTTTATAAATAGAATAGACCGTAGACACTTCATAACCTAGGAACACCTCCATCCTTATCCAAGGTAGACAGAAATTCATGCTTTTATTACTAAACAACTACGACACATAATATACAGCATGCTTATTTAACCGTGCAATGGATGAGACCCCGAAAGGCTTATACAATAATACCCATGTAGCGAGCGTTGGGTTAGTGGATCCCAGACTATAAAAGCCTTAGGTCACTAGGCACAAAGTCCCCTAGAACTTAATTGCTCGAGTATTAAAGAGCTCACCCTGGCTAATTTTGCATATAAACAATTGACATCATTTTTTTTCTTTTCTTTTTTTTTTCTTTTTTTTTCTTTCTTCTTTCTGTTTTTTTTTCTATGCAATCTGGAATGAGAATTCTCAATTCCAACCCTAGACTACTCATATAAATATGAGCCGGCTACTAGCCAATTGACGCCTAGCCATTATTGACAATTATTTACAATTTAAGCATGAAATCCATGTTTTCCCCCAAACTTAGACTTAATTGTTCTAGGCCATCAAGGGAATAATGAAAATTCTAAATATAATCAAGTGATTAAATCTCAAAACATCCAAACAAGCATGATCTCAACCTAGCTCAAAAGCACCCAATGAGACTGTGAAAAGATTTTGTTTCTGAAGCATGCAAGTCAATTTCATAGAAACTATAAATCAACCCTCTACTCATCATTATCACACTCAATTAGACACCTACCTACCAATCAGAATTAGCTCGTTCTAAGGGATCATAAAACATGCATGCCATGACAATGCAACTAGAATGAACTCACATGGTATACATAAATAAAAACAGGATGTCCTACATGAAACAAACGTAGATAATACGAACATAATATGAATGAATTACTACTAAGCATGCAAAACATGATATCCTACATGAACACATAATACAACAACAACTACTAATCCCTCAAACCACCCCCAAACTTAAAATATTCAATGTCCGCATTGAATGGAAGTAAATACGAGGGAAAATAGAAAACATACCTGCCCAGCTGAATCATAACCCTCCTCGGATGAATCTGGTGGAGGATAATGCGTACGAGCTCCATAGACTAGCCCTCTCCCAAATAACAAGAATCCTACAAAACCCCAAATTACAAGAACACAAATTCGTAATAAAAATAATATTAGAGAAGATTTAACCCAAGTACGAATCAAAGAGGTGAACTTGTAATTAATTCCTCTTTAGAATTGAATTTAAATAAATAGAAGAGGAATTGGATTTGTATGTATGGGTGTGTATATATAATGGAGGGATTGGGTGAATAAAATTAATGTGAAAAGGAAAAATTTTGGGTGGGTATGAAATTTGATGTAGGATAGAAATAGGATTTGATGAATTAAAGAAAAGGAATTAGAATAGGTTTAGAATTTTGGAAGAGAGATGGGGGGTTTGGAATTGAAATAGGATTAGGATAAAATTTGGGGTTTGAATTTTTGTTTTGTTTTGTTTTTTTTTTTTTTTTTATACAAAGGGAAGAAAAGAAAGGAGAAAAAAAAACAAAATAAAAAAAAAACTAAAAAAAATTGGACCTGCGCAGCCTGCATAAAGCAGGCGCAGCCTGCCTACAGATCAGTCACGCAGGCGCAGCCTGCGTAACGCAGGCGCAGCCTGCGCGACATCCAGTAACGCAGGCGCAACCTGCGTTACACGCCCGAAATATTTTTTTTTTTTTTTTTTTTTGTTCACACAACACTCACAACACTCATTTTTTTCACACAAATTTTTTTTTTTTTTTTTTTTTTTTCACGAAGGCGTGGGTTGCCTCCCACGAAGCGCTTCTTTAACGTCAATAGCTTGACGTTACTTCCTCAACTCATGGCGGTTTCAAAAGAATAACTGAACCGTCTTCAACAGATAGACCATTCATACGAACGTTGACCTCTTGTTCGCTTGCTTTCCACAATTCTCTTCCCTCAGACTTCAACCTAATTTTACTACCAAATGGCCAAATCTTCTTCTTTTTCTTCTTCACACCTCTTAGGTGCTTCTCTGACTCAACCGGTTGAACAAAAATTTCCTCATCCTTATCATCTGCTTTCCACCTTCGCAACACGTTATCATGCCCCTCTTCAAAAATCACTAGCTCATTATTCAAAAGGACATACCTCAAATGTGGTGGAAGTTTTCCAAGCTTTAATTTCGAAAGATCACGAACCGAAGAACTGTCCGATTTCTCGCTCAGCAACTGATCAAACTTCTTTCTCTGACCCGTATCAACTATTTCCACACTACAACACTCTTCATCCTCTGTCGGAAATTTCATTGCCTTGAACACATTAAAGGTGACAATCTGATCTTGCACCCTCATTGTGAGCTCTCCTTTTTGCACATCAATCAAAGTATGGCCTGTAGCTAGAAAAGGCCTTCCCAATATTATGGGAATCTTCTTGTCTTCTTCAAAATCCAAGATAACGAAGTCAGCAGGAAATATGAGCTTATCAACTTTCACCAAAACGTCCTCCACTATGCCCCTAGGATAAGTGATTGACCTATCAGCCAACTGCAAAGAGATGTTGGTTGGCTTTGGCTCCGGCAGACCAAGCTGCTTGAAAACAGACAAGGGCATGAGATTGATGCTAGCTCCCAAATCACATAAGCACTTGCTAAAAGAAAGGTTGCCAATAGTGCAAGGGATGGTGAAACTTCCCGGATCTTTAAGTTTGGGTGGCAACTTCTGCTGCAGAACTGCACTACACTCCTCCGTTAATGCTACTGTTTCAAATTCTTCCAACCTTCTCTTTCGTGACAAAATATCCTTCATGAACTTTGCATACCTCGGCATCTGCTCCAATGCTTCAACAAAAGGAATGTTAATGGACAATTTCTTGAAGACATCCATAAACTTCTGGAACTGAATTTCTTGACTTTTCTGCACGCGTCGAGGAAACGGAGGAGGAGGATAGAATTGATTATTCTTTGAAGATTGCTCCGGAGTAGACTTTTCACCAGGTTTCTTGCTCTTCTCACCATCAACCTGATCAGCCACTAAGTCAGATTTCTCAATTTCTGGCACTGCAGATTTTTCAACCTGCTGATTCTGAACATCTTCATCTTCTTCAGCTGCTGATTGAGGGCCTGCTGTAACCTTTCCTGATCTCAAAGTCACTGCATTAACCTGTTCTTTGTTCCCCCTTCTGCCTGGATTTGTTTCTGTATCACTAGGAAGAGTCCCCTGTTGCATGTTCAACAAAGCACTTGTAATCTGTCCCATCTGGTTTTCCAAGATCTTTTGAGAAGCTTGAAGGTTCTTCAACATCATCCTCATATCATCCATTTCTGATTTTTCATTAGATGATTGCCCCGCATGAGCCTGGGGTTGTTGCTGCTGAAATCCAGGAGGTTGATATGGTGCCCTTGGAGCATACTGCTGTTGATAGCCTTGATTGAATGGCCTAGCTTCCTGACTTTGAAACTGCTGATAAGACTGCTGAGGTTGTTGAGCACTTTGGTTGTTGCTCCAGCTAAAGTTAGGATGATTCCTGTTGTTCGGATGATAAGTGGCTGGGACTGGTGCAGCAGGTCTTTGGAAATTACTAACGAACTGTGCTGATTCAGAAGAGATAGCACATTGACTTGTCTCATGTGCGCCCGCACATAGCTCACAAATACTAGCCACCTGCTGAATCCCATAATTAGCAAGAGAATCCACCTTCATCGTAAGAGCCTTCAACTGAGCTGCAATAGCTGAAGCTGTGTCAACTTCAAGAACACCTGCTACCTTACGTTGAGAAAGCCTCTGGGTTGGATTTTGATATTCATTAGCAGCCATCATCTCAATAAGATCATATGCTTCCTCATAGCTCTTCGCCCACAGAGCTCCACCTGATGCTGCATCTAACAAAGGCCTAGACTGTGCTCCCAACCCATTGTAAAAACCATTAATAACCATCCAATCAGGCATGCCATGATGTGGACACCTACGAAGCATCTCCTTGTAACGTTCCCAAGCCTCACACAAAGACTCGCCAGATTGCTGCTGAAATTGAGTTAACTGGTTCCGTATTGCTGCAGTTTTCACCATAGGGAAGAATTTAGTAAGAAACTTCTGAGCAAGATCATCCCATGTAGTAATGGAACCAGCTGGTAGAGAATGTAACCAGCCCTTAGCCTTATCTCTAAAAGAAAATGGGAAAAGCCTCAACTTGATAGCATCCTCTGACACACCATTAAATTTGAAAGTGTCGCAGATCTCGATAAAGTCCCGAATATGCATGTTAGGATCCTCCGTAGAAGCACCCCCAAACTGAACCGAATTCTGCACCATCTGAATTATGCTCGGCTTGATCTCAAAGTTGTTCGCTGCAATAGCTGGCCTGACAATACTAGATTGTATGTCATTGATCTTTGGCTGCGAATAGTCCTTCAAAGCCTTGACTGCTGCTGGTAATTCTGCCATCTCTACAGTAGTTTCAAGTTCTTCTTCTGCCAGTTTTTCCTTACGAGCCTGCAAACGTGTTCGCATACACGTTTAAATACCTGAAAACACCACGAAACAAACTAACTAAATAAGAAATCCGAGTCAGTGAACGCTAATGACCACTGATGACAAGCACATAAACTAAATTAAACACCGATGATCCCCGGCAGCGGCGCCAAAAACTTGTTAACACAAAATCACGCAAGCGTACGTGGTCACAAGTAATATATAAGGTTAAGTCCAAATTCGTTCCCACAGGGATCAGGTTATGGTTCTTTTCAGTAAATGCACCTATTCAACAATGTATGATCTTAATTCACTGCTAAGACAAGTAATTAATTGAGATTTTAATTAACTAAATTTAACTAATATGCAATTTTAGAATTAACTAGCTAATGAGATCTAAAATCAAATTACTTATATGGGAATAAACATGGAATTCTAACTTCATTATCTACTTCACTTAGAGTCGCAGCCTTTAATCAATACATGTGATGGTTTTGATATCTGATCGGACAACACGAAATAAGTAAAAGCTACCTCTCGGTATACTAATACCAAACTACGCATGCATCCACAAAAGAGATAGAAGATGGGTAGACACCAATTATGTTTAGACCCTATATCTCTATAGAATTTGAAAACATAAAGGTTTAAGCACAAGTTATCCACTTAGATCACATAGGGCAACATAATATCTCTATTTACGCCACAAATCATGATGTTAAAACATCAACCTATCCTATGCTAGCATGGCAAGTTCTAAATCTCAAGATCCACTCTCGTTTAGCAAGAGATTAACAAATTAGATGTTCGCGACGCATCTAAATACATGAAACACAACCATACGAGGATATCAAGAATTCACCACACATAAATCTTTAAAGCATATAAACTACTTAGCTACATAGATAACTCCGTTAGAATCCCATGACAACGATTAGCTCATAATTGAACTGTTCATCGTCATGGGTTTTGATGAAAACATGATATAAAACAAGATATGAATAAAAGAAGTAATTATATTAATAAACAAAGAGTTAAGAAAACAAATCTATAATCCAGAATAACACAAAGGCTGAAGTAGATCTAGATCCGTTGCTTGTCACGAGCGTTGAATCCTTCTCTCCTTTTCCCCCTTGCAGATCTAAGCTATGTTACAATAATAATAACTAATAATATGTCTATCTCTATTACAATGGTATGATGTGTTTATATAGACACTACAAGTCTTGCCCAGCAAGAAAATACAAAACAGAATTATAATAGAATTTCTGCAAGATACGTTTCCTAATTTGATTATGTTTTGTAAGGAAAATTCGTGGCTGACTTTTCTTCAGATTTTCTGGAACGTTCCCCACGTAACTGGACCTCTGAACTATCTTAGAATGATAGGAAATCTCGTTATCTTCGCGTGGACTGCTTACGGGCCTAAAACGGACTTCTAGAACTCAAGATATGGCCAAAACAGTGTAAACTGTGCAACCCTTCTCGAAAATCCGAATTTTAATCAATTAATTCCCAAAAAATTATAAAAGCATCCACCTTAGTCAACATTCCCGTAATCCTGCACAACTAAGCAAAACACATCAAATCTACAACAACTTGAGCCCAAGACAATCAATTTAAGCCGAAATTAAGCGATCCAAGTGGATATAAAATCCACTTATCAGAGAGCATCATCGATGTCAATCACTCTTGCAGGTTTTTCTCTCTCGATCTCTTCCAGACCGGCATCCATCTGCAGCCACAGAGTTTCAAGCTGCCTTTCCCAGTCAAACGCATCAAACTCTTCACGCGTATAACTGAAGATATCTCTATTCTCTACGAGATGGAGATTCTTTTCTTTGATGCTGATTAACCTACAGTTGTTCTTTCTGAAACTGTAGCATCACATACTGAATTACTCTCAGATGCTCACCAGACTGCTGAAGGAGGAGATGAGATTGATCAACAACCTAAGGAGATAAACTCTGAGACTATTGTGAAATCTGCAGAGGATGTTGTACAGCCTATTGTTGACTCTACTACTACACCTGTTGCAGAGGATGTTACTATTGATGCATCTATTCCAGTTCCTCCAACCGCTCATCAGGTTGAAGCTGAGGTTGGAGATGAAACTAAAGGGAATACTGAGCCAAGCTCTTTTCAAAGTTTACCAGTCCAGACTGATGCTAAGGTTAAGGATTTTGCTGGTCCTTCAAATCAAGCAGATGCTGAAGAAGAACAACTTGAACAATTTTCAAATGACTGGTACAAGGACACTTGTATCTTTCCTCCTGCAAGAGCAGCTGAATTTGTCAAGAGAACTTCCAAAACGATTACAAATCCAGAGGTTCTATCTTGTCTTAAGGCTACAGTTGTACAAGTGAAGACTCTCAACTCGAGGTTTGATCTGTGTCAAAAGGCAATCTCTGATGTTCGAGGTGATGTTGTTAGAGGAGCTGAAATGATTAAACTTGACAACAAGAATAAATTTCAATATCTTACTCAGAATCAAGACACTTTGTCTCACAGGCTGAGCAAAGTTGAACAAAATCAGAATGATATGTCCTTAAAGATTGATTCTATTGCTACTTCCTTGGAGTTAATCACATCTATTCTTATGCCTGATGATGTCAAAAAGGGGGAGAGAGTTGCTAAAGACAAATGCAAGCAATCTCAAACTCTGATCAGAAAGGATAAAGCTGGAGATGGAGGACCAAGTAGTAAAGGAAAGAGCAAAACTGAAGAATTTCAAACTCTAAAAACTAGCAAGTCTTCTAAATCACAGTTTGTTGGGGTAAACACTGATACTCAAGGTACTTCAAAGACCAAGAGTTTGCTATTACCTTCTAATCCACAGACTGATGAAGAATTGGCTGCTAAGTTGTTTATTGAAGAGAATGAGGAAGGAGTTACAATTGAGGACATTGAAGCTGAAGAAAAGAGTTTACAAGAAGAACATCTCAAGGCTTTAAAGTCTGGTAAGTTAAAAAGAGGAAAAGCTCCTAGGACTGTTGTTAAAGGTGTTGTGATCAAGGAAAGGGCTGATGTTAGTCAAAGATCTCAGTTTTCAAAGGAAACAATGGCAGTAGAAGCTCAACTCAAGTTGAAAGGAATTGAAGGAGAAAGCTCACAGAAGAAAGTTACAACTTCTGTTGCATCACAAGTTGTGATCACACCTTTACAATCTTCTCAGTTGAAATCAGTTTTTGGGAAAGGAACAATTCATGATCCAAATATATTATCTGGAGTTTCTATGAATATTTCTGAAGGAAGAGCCTTGTCTGGTAAAGTTGGAAACAATAAGGGTGGACTAGGTTCACACAAGGACAAAAGGCAATATACTGGTCCTAAAGATCCTTCTTCACTGGCTGTTCCAGGTCGTGGTATCACTCAAGAGAGTTTGGATAGACTGGAATCAGTACAGTTAGTTCATCAGAAGAGTTTAAAGAAGGATTTTCTCTTGTACTTCATGGCTGATGGGACAGTATTTAGAATTGGTGAGAATGATATTGGCTTGAAATATTGGGAAGAACTAGAATATGTTCTATATCTTTTCAAGGTAAATAGTCAAAGGACTCAATCAGTTGCTAATGTGCTCAGAAAGAGGATGCTTCAGAATTTGGCAATCAGAGGAGAGAAGTATAATAGCAGATATGTTCCTAAGTACAGGGATTACAATGGAAATCTTATTGAAATGAAGAAAGGTACTGCAAAATTAAAGACTGATTTGGGAATCATAGTACTTGACTTCAATTCACAGTCAGAAGAAGTCAAATTTATCAGACTGGGAAATGAGATGAGAAGAAACAAAATCTATGATCTTAGAGCTGCTATCTATCAGACAGATGAGAGTGATCCTCAGCTCAGAGAGATTAAAGAAGCTATGGAGATTGAGCTTGCAAATGCAGAAATAAGATTGCTCATAGATTATCTCAGTGCTACACCAGATCTTGAAGAGATTAGAGATTAAAGTCTGTAAGGATTTTCTTATTCTCTGTAGATTTTGTTAAGTAGAAGTTTAAACTCTGAATTTGTATAAACACTGTATTTGTCTATTTGTTTTGACATCATCAATTATTGTTATTAACTTGTGCATTTTTGCTAATGAACAAGTTGGGGGAGATTGTTAAATATAATTGATGTGTTTTAATCAGTGTTTTAGTATTACAGTGAATTATCAGAGTTTAGCTGGAAGCGGTCAGAGTTTAGTGTAAACTCTGACAGATGGAAGCTCGACAGAGTTTGTCAAACTCTGTCTGGAGGCAGCGTCTACTGGTCAACGGTGATTGAAGATTTATTATGGAAGCGATATCTTTGAAGATTGGATTGCTATCAAAGAGATCGAGTTGACTTAGGAGACGTGTGGCAATCTATAATTGATATCATTGTATAGCTGATTATTAGGAATATCAATTAGAGATTGTATCGAAGCTGTATGTTTTATAAATACAGTTAGGTTAACCCTAGAAGGGTATCGTACAACGAATTATCTTTATTGTAACCTAGCAGCTCTTTGTGATAGTTTACATCACGAAGAGGGTTCTTAATACCAGAAGTTTTTAAGTGCATAAACGTCTTGCTTGTTAAACTCTCATACGAATTTGATTATTAATTGTGTATTCGGCCTAACAGAGTAGCCTCTTTAGGTTTCTGTCCAATTGTCATGGGTAACTGAATAGTCCCTTCAACCTTGGACTCAACTCCATTAAATCCGTAGATCGGCATGTTGGTGGGGGTCAACTGAGAATCGGTGTACCCCATTTTCACAAACGCATCATGAAACAAGATATCAACAGAAGCTCCATTGTCTATCAAGACTCGTTTCACCTCCGAGTTTCCAATCACAGGAGTTATGACCAACGGGTCGTCATGGGGGAACTTTACCCCTTCGAGGTCTGAATAATCAAACCCAATAACTATTTCAGTCCTAGCACGTTTTGGGGCTTCTCCCACGATGTGCATTACTTCTCTGGCATACGCTTTTCGAGAGTTTCGAGTCGTGCCGGCCGCTGTCGGGCCTCCCCAAATCATATTAACAACTGGCCCTCGGGGCTGTGGGTTACGATCACGATCACGATCGTTATCTCTTCTGTCATTGTCTCTCCTGTCATAGTCCCTTCTTTGGGTTCCACGATCATCATTCTTTGTGAACCTGCTTAGCTTTCCTTTTCGGATCAAGAACTCAATCTCATCTTTCAATCACCCACATCACGGTGGTACCTACAGTATTGATCCTTGTTTCTCTTCGTGGGATCACCCCTAAGTGGCTTCGGCCATCGAAAGTCTTTATCCTTCTCAATATCTAGCAAGATCTGACTCCTAAGAGCGTTCAGTCTTGCATAATCAGAAAACCTCGGTCCCAAACCCTTCATTGGTGGTGACTCGGAATCCTTGCTAGTCCGGGGATACTTGTCCTTAGCATCGTACTCTTGCTCTTGCTTTCGTTTCTTCGAGTCATTAGAACCATTACCATTGCCTCCTGCGGTTTCCTTCTTCATGCTGTCCTCAGCCTTGATATATTTGTCGGCTCTTCGTTGGAGCTCGGCCATATTTTCGGGAGGATGTTTTGCCAAAGACCTTTTAAAGAAGAGATCAGTGGTTCCGTGTTCCAGGGCTACCATGGCCACCTTATTTTCTAGATCAGTGATATTCAGCGTCTCCTTGGTGAATCGCTTGAGGTAATCCCTTAAATTCTCATTCTTCCCCTGCACCACATACATAAGGGATGCAGAACTTTTTTCATGAACTCTCCCACTAATGAACTGGCTGATAAAGGCGGCACTCAGCTCCTTGAATGAGCCAATTGAGTTTGCAGGTAAGCGGCTATACCACCTTTGAGCCATGCCAGACAGGGTTTGAGGGAACGCCCTACACTTTAAGGCGTCGCTCGCAGGCTGCAACAGCAGTGCATTTGAGAATGTCCTAACATGGTTTGCGGGGTTGCCCGTCCCATCATAGGCCTTAATCGTCGGCATCTTAAACTTCCTCGAGATGCGAGCATTCATTACCTCTTCTGTAAATGGAGGTGTGGGATCATCAGGATCCCCAAGTGGCATCAGATCCTTGGGGTTACTTTTGGGGGTCTCCACCCTTGTCGATTTTTCAGTTAGGGCTTCAGCCCTTCGCTGTCTCCTTGAGGGCCTCTCCAGATTTATAATGGGAATCCTCCCTGTAACTGGAGGAGGTCGAATCAGACTTCGCCTTGCTTGCTCTCTAGCAATATCATCCTTCAGCCTTTGGATCTCAGCCTCATGAGCCTTAATCCTTTCCTCAGCCGTTTGTGGAGGTCCATCATGGATTCTTTGGGACCTCCTTCGAGGTTCTCTACTAGCACGTCGCCTCCTCAGGGCTTCATCACGATCATCATCGTCATCCTCAGACGTTGAATCATCAGTATAGGGGCCAGAGTAATCATCGTACTCTCGATCTCGGATCTGTAAGGCATGACCGCTCAGTCCAGGTTCCCTGTGTTGAGGGGGATAATTAGGCAGCCCATACATCGGGTTGGTATTCAAAGGGAGATCCGTAGTGTGGATCTGTACCCCCGGGGGTAGCGTAATATCAACGCTATCAGGAGGAGAAACCACCATCTAAAGAGGGTTAGTTTCTTGGCTTTGAGGGATAATCACAGGTAAAGTTCCCTCAACATGGGGAATCGTCCCTGAGGGTTGAGAGGTTAGAGGTTGAATGACCGTCCCTGTTGATGGGGGTAATTGTCCTTCTTCAGCGGTGATGAGTGGATCAGAGGTGGCTGGTGGAGCAGAGCTAAGGGGTATGACCTCAGTCGACGTTGTTCTTCGTGTTTGAACCATGGTTGATGTTGTCTTCCCATAGACGACGCCAAATGTTGTGGAATAAAAACTAGGTTACGACTTGTAATTAATGTTAGGGTGATTGAGCTTCGAGCTTTAATGGCTGTTCTTGTGTTCGTGGCTGAATCTGCCTTCACAAGATGCCTACGTACTTTGATGAATATCAAAGATCAAGCCAAAAACGTCGTTCTGAGATGAGGGGTCTAGCCCTTTAAACAGGCTGCAGGAGCCTTAGAATTATGGTAGGAGTCAGAGACTTGGTGGACAAGTCTTTGAGGAAGGTTCTAGATCTATTCCTTGTAGGAATCAGTTTCCATATTGAATTGGATGCCTTGGTGGCTAAGTCTGGTGGAAATAATATCCTTATCCAACTCTTATTGCTGAGCTGTTTATTTCCCCCAATATTAATTACGAAATTAATATTATAATTGGGGTTTTGGGTCCATCTGGTGGGCCCCACGTTTGGACCATTCTTGGTCTAATTAATGTCACATTAAATGTGTCTTTTAGGGCTTATTTTCAGCCCATATCAAAACCTTTATACGTTTATAATAAGGAAACATTTGATTTAACGGTTCAATCATACAAGATATAACACGAACAATGACCATTAGATTTTTAGTAAATAGATAGAAAACATTATATCTAATGATAAGGTACATTATATATTTAAATTACTTTACTAAACATTCAAGATTCCTTAATAATATACATAATTTAAAAATACACTCCCCCATCCCAAAATAAATGAGCCACTTCTTTTGCACACATTTCATTGGACTTGTAAATACGATTTTTTTGATTTTTTATTGTTTTGTATAAAAATATAGATCCTATATTTTTATACTAAATAAAAATATTGAAAAAATTTATAATTAAAATAAAAAAAATTAAGCTATATTCATATTAAAATTAAAATAGTTATTGAAAATATGATTAGATAGAGATATAATTATAACATAAAATAAAATTTATAACATATCGAAAAAATTCCTATGGGTTATAAGCTGGTATTAAAAATACATGAATACTATTTTATTTTAAATGAGTTCATGGAATGTTTTATTCTTTTTTGACAATTGATTGTATGGAATCTTAAATGAATTTTAGTTGAATATCCTGTATCATGAATACATCTTTTTCTGATTTTTATTTTATACTATCAAATATTATTGGATTTTTTTAAGGGTGAGTATCCTAAATACCCACATTTTCACTTTCTCTCAGCAAAATGCTCAGATTTGTAAGGAGCCACCCAATATGCCTGCTAGATACGCTATATCATCCAGCGTATCCGTGCATCGGCTTCCACGCATGCGCATCTTTTTGAATACGCCATCCACACAGGCACATGTGTTGTTCACGCTATCCCCATGCGCGCACCCAAGGAAGGATACGCATCTTCTAACGACGTATCCGGGGTCACGCATCTGTGCGATGCGTGATGACGTCATCGTCGTTCTCGCTTAGAAATTGAAGAGCTCTGGCGATTTTGGTGATTTTCGCCAGAAAACTAATAAACAACCGTTCATACAATACACACATCTTCCAATATCGTCTAATATACCAATCGAATCGTTATTTTACGATCTCCACATCTATACCAGTTATGTTCCTTTTTGTTTGCCGGATTTTCAAAACCCACATCCATACCCATTCGTTCGACCTCACTTTCCGACGAGATCGCAGAGCCCCTACGGGGCCATGTTCTTCAAAATTAGTTGAGGCAAAAGGAGGACGACGGGATGGTGTTTGTTTTGGTATGTTCAAAAGTAGCAGAGGTGCTGTGGTGAGAGAGAACGAAGGAGGCAGCGAAATCGGCAAAAGTCGCCGGCCAGGAGCTCTGAGTTTTCCGGATAGATTTTTCGTTTTCTGGCAATCTACAGTGGGATGGGTTGCGCCGTTCCAAACGGCGTGACCCGTGGGTATTTTGGGCGGTATTTTCATGAAACGGGTATTTTGGGCATTGGGTAGGGAAAAATTGGTTATTTTGGGCATTATTTCTTTTTTTAAAATTCAAATTAAATATATCTAGATTTTCAAAACATGAAATATAAAATTGAATCTATCAGTGGATTTCCTTAAATTCAAATTCAAATTAAATCTATTCTATTATATAAAAACCTAAATATTAAAAGTTTTGGTACCTATTTTTTGGTACATCGTGAATTTACTTATTTACCATTCATTATCAAGAAAAATATGTATGATATCTATGCTATTAAAACAACTAAAATAAATAATAACATAATATAATTAATGGTAATTAGTCGATTGCTTTTTTCACATTTATTTTTAATTGAAGATAATACCTTTAAAGACCTAATACATCAGTCGTATCATATCTTCCAATCATTAATATTTCCTTTCGAATTAAAACACGTTACCTTTTTGATTTAAAACTAATCTTACTATTATATAAAAGCCGAAACATTAAAAGTTTTGGTACCTATATTTTGGGACATCGTAAATTTACTTATTTATCCTTCATTATCAAGAAAAATATGTACTATATCTATGCTATTAAAACAACTAAAATAAATAATAACATAATATAATTAATGGTAATTAGTCGATTGCCTTTTTCACATTTACTTTTATTTAAAGATATTACATTTTTTAAAGACCTAAAAACAACAATCGTATAATATCTTCCAATCATTAATATTTTATTTCGAATTAAAACACGTTACCTTTTTTATTTAAAACTAATTTTACAACCATTAATATATACCCGAAAATATCACACCATATTTGTCAATTATTATAAAATATATTAAAAATCCGTATATGTTGTTTCTAATATGAAAACATTAGTATAATCCGTAAACATGAGTATATTAAATTATATTAAATTAAAATTTAAAAAATAATTAAAAATAATGCTTATATAAAAACATAATTGTAATATTAAACAAAATTTATAACATAATAAAAGAAACCCGTGCATCGCACCGGTATCGAAAGTTTGTCGTTTCGGTTTTTGGCACGGTCATCCTTATTATTAAAATATATAATACAATTAATGATAATTAGCCAATTGTCTTTTTTAATTAAAAAATGTTTACTTTTAATTGATGATTTTTAGTAATATCATAGTCCGTTAAATTTTTGGTACCTGTTTTTTGGTACTTCGTGAATTTATTAATTTACCCTTCATTATAAAGAAAAATATAT
Organism: Saposhnikovia divaricata; assembly: GCA_036435485.1. Lineage (NCBI taxonomy): Eukaryota > Viridiplantae > Streptophyta > Magnoliopsida > Apiales > Apiaceae > Saposhnikovia > Saposhnikovia divaricata. Next base: position 238,527,597 of record CM071594.1, on the reverse strand, counting down.
ACTAAAACATCAATCGTATAATATCTTCCAATCATCAATATTTCCTTTCTAATTAAAACACGTTACCTTTTTGATTTAAAACTAATTCTTACAATCATTAATAAAATATATTAAAAATTCGTATATGTTTTTTATAATAAGGAAACATTAGTATAATCCGTAAACATGAGTATATTAAATTAAAATAAAAAAATATTAAAAATAATGTTTATATAAAAACATAATTGTAATTATATCCTTATTATATTCTTATATATAATAAGCGTAAGAGGGATCTTATCCATAATTTTGGTTTGGTCATTGTACTACCAAAATAATCTCAACCGTCGAATCCAATATTTTTAAAAGTAGACGATCAAGATTATATCATATTAAAAAGAAAATTATAATATAAAAAGGATATAATTAAAAAGGTTGTATTGAAATTGAATTTTAAAAAGAAAATTATAATATGAAAAGGATATAATCATGGTTGAACGTGTAAAACCTAATATATATAAATTTTTACAACAATTTGATATGTAATAACGTATAATATAAAAAATTAATATATTTAGTAGATATTAAAAAAAGCCCGTGGGGGTTGCAAGTAAAAAAGAGATAGTTATGCATACAGATTCAGACAACAAAACAGAACAACCCTGTACGTAGATTAGATCCAAATTGAATTCATATAGAATTATTAATATCTTAATATTGATATTCAACTCTAACCACGTACAGCTACTACCGTGAAATATGTATAAACAACTAAAATTAATTATAAATAAACAAATAAAAAAGATCTCTAGAATGAATTGGAAAAAAAATCCTAATACAATCATAATTAGAATTGTAATTACATTATTCTATCAAGCAGAAATCTATGCATACAAGATCATTAGTTACAATTGAAAAACAAAAAATTGAACGTAATAAGAGACGTCGTGAACGATATGTAGAAGCTACACAAGAAGAACGGAACCAAATGAGAACAAAAGATGCGAAGAAAATAATGAAAAGAAATTTTTAAAAAAAATTGATTACTTATAATGGTTTAACGTTGCAATGATGTTTACAAAATTTGAAATCCTTAACTTAACACTGATAATATATATATATATATATATATATATATATATATATATATATATATATATATATATATATATATATATATATATATATATTATTCAAGGATTTATCTTTGTAAAATATTATTTATAAAATTTGAAATCGTGTTGTAAACTATTTAAAAATTTACTCTCAAATGTAATGAAATAATTTCGATGACGCAATACATAAAAATAGCAATTTTCAAAATAAAACACGCAAAAATTAATTTGTTAAATAAGGAAAATTAAAAAAAAACCGTGCATCGCACGGGTTATAAGCTAGTATATAATAAGGGTAAGAGGGATTCTATTTTGGTTTGGTCACTACAATATCAAAATAATCTCAACCGTCGAATCTAATATTTTTAAAAATAGACGTCAATATTATATCATATTAAAAAGAAAATTATAATCTGAAAAGGATGTAATTAAAAAAGTTTTTATTAAAAAGTTTGTATTAGAATTAAATTTTAAAAAGAAAATTATAATATAAAAAGGATTTAATTAAAAAAGGATACAATTGAATTTTATTTATTTTTTTATTAATATTAAAAAAAGTTCATATTTACTATTTGGGCTCTATCTTGAGATCTAGAAATCAGATTTGGATGATTTTACGTTCCATGTGAAGCTCACAACATTATCTTTAATTTTGTGATGATTTAACAATTATTATTGAAATGGAAGCACTCAGAATATCAAGAGAAAATATAATTACGAAAAGTTTTTACATTAATCCTATTTAGAGAATCCTATTCAATGTAGAAAATCGACTTATATGATTTAAATCATTGACATACAATTTTTCGTATTTCAATATAAATACACTTTTTAGCATAAGAGCGATCTTATCCAAATTTTTGGTCTGGTCTGGTCACTGTACTACCAAAATCATATGATTTGTTGGATTAAAAATAGACGATCAAGATTAGATCAAATTAAAAAGAAAATTATATTCTTAAAAGGATATAATTAGAAAAGGTTGTTGTATTAGAATTGAATTTTAAAATGAAAATTATAATCTAAAAAGGATGTAATTAAAAAACGTTGTATTATAATTGAATTTTAAAAAGAAAATTATAATTTGAAAAGGATATAATTAAAAAAGATTGTATTAGAATTGATTTTTTTATTAGTATTAAAACAAATTCATATTTATTATTTGGGCTCTATCTTGAGATCTAGAAATCAGATTTGGATAATTTTACAATCTACGTGAACCTCATAAAATTATCTTTAATTTAGTGATGCTTTAATAATTATTATCAAATGGAAACACTCGGAATCTCAAAAGAAAATATAGTTACTAATTTTTACTTTAATCCTATTCAATGTAGAAAACCTAATTATATATGATTTAAAATTTTATTTAGTTGTTAGTAGAACTATATTTAAATAATTATAAGAGAGTATTTTGATAATCAAAACGAATTATAAGTAGAATTCATAAATCAAATAGAATTTTTAACGTAAACAATCGCCAATTTTTGAGTAGGTTTAATTGGAAAATAATTGTTAAACCATCACTAAATTAAAGATTATTTTGTTAATTTCACATGGCTGTAAAATCGTTCAAATCAGATTTTAAGAATTCAAGATAGAGTACAAATATTAAATCGAATGCATGAAATCTTATATATATCAATTTTTTAACAACAATTTAATATGTAAATTAATAACATATAAAATTTAAAAAATTAATATAATTATAAATAATAATAAAAAAAACCGTACGTACGTATTATAAGCTAGTATACCTAAATTTCCAAAATACAAAATAGAATTGAATCAACCTCAATCTGATGAAAATGAATGTTTGGATCTTACAACTGTAAAAGTTAATTTACGGCTTTTAAATATGAGAGTTATTTACCAAAAAGTCAAAAAGAATCTTTTTACATACAAATATTATAAACGATTAAATATACAATAATTTAGGATATTGTAATGTACATCAATTCTCACAATACTTTATATATATATAGGCTAGCGTTTAAATAGAAACCAACCTTTTTTTTTTTTGAGAAAAGTAAACTTTCATTAATCATGAGAAGAATCACTTAGAACATACTCCAACACACAGGAAGGAGGAGAGATAAACGAGTTCACAGTTCCTAACAAACATGGTAGTTTAGCTAAATAATGAGCTACACTATTTGTTTGCCTTCGAACATGCTGAACTTTTAGATCCGGTCGATGTCGTAGAATATGCCTACAACAATCCAAGCTATTACCCACCTCAGAATAATATGCAGTACCCATTTGCAACGCAGTAACCACATTCAGAGCATCACACTCGACTATAACATTCCTCAGCCCCATGCTTTCGATCCAAGCAAGAGCCTCATACATAGTTATTGCTTCCGCCTCCATGCTAGACACCTGCCCTGCCATACAACTCTGCACCCCAGCAAGAAAGCTCCCTCTGTCATCTCTAAGCACCATACCAACTTTGAACGAGAAGCTGCCATCATAAACCGAAGCATCCACATTCACTTTCTTCCAACCAGACTGTGGTTTTTCCCATTTAGGTTGAGACCCATACTCATTTCTGCCAGGATCCTTGCTCGTCGTCTGGGTTTTCTGCTGGGCCTTCTGCCATTCTTCAACAACCTTTGCTGCAACTTCCATGGCCACATTTGGGGGTATCTGCTTACCCTCCCAGACCTTCCTATTTCGTGCAAACCAAATCCCCCATAGAGTTTTTACTAATCTTACCAAGCACGAACTAGATTCTGTACCAAGCCTCTCCAAAACCCACGTAGATAACTGCTCTACATCTGCGATATCATACTCATCTCCTGTGTAAGACCAGCATCCTCTAGCAAAAGGACATTCCAAGAACAAATGCCGATAGTGTTCCACATCAACGTCACACATAGGACATAGAATTGTTACGTTCACCCCTTTCCCTCTAGGGATGGGCATTCATACCGGCCCGTCCGATCCCGATCCGATCCCCGCACCGTACGGGGCGGGGATTCGGGGATTTTTTCGGGTACGGGCCGGGGAACGGGGACAATTTTCAAAAAAAACCGGGGAGCGGGCCGGGGCCGGGTTTTTATGTGTCCCCGGTCCGATCCCCAACCCCCGCCCCGATTTTCTCTACCCGGTCCGATTTTCAATCCCGACTCGATTTCACCACACTTTAATACATACATACATACATATATATATAATATATATATATACATATATATACATATATATATATATACATATATATATATATATACATATATATATATATATATATATATTAATCATATATTAATATAAACGAATTTCCAATACTTCATATTGGAAATAAAAAGATCTTTTAATTTTATATATTTGTCTTTTTAGTAGTTAAATAACTTTATTTCCATGTTATTTATAATTGTTTCTTTAAGTAATATTTTTTTATCATAATTTAGTGCATTTGAGCTCACTAATTATTATTTAAAATTATTTAATATCATTTTTAGTTTTAAATAAAATTCCCCGATTCCCCGCGGGGATCCCCGTTACCCGTTTGGGCCGGGGAATGAAAAATAGTGCCCGACGGGGATCGGGCCGGGGACAGGGATCGGGTTTAAATTCGGGGATGGGGGCGGGGATAGCACTCCTCGGCCCCGAAGTGCCCCGACGCCCATCCCTATTTCCATCGTAGCCTATTCCTCACTGGTAGATTATTCTTACACACCCTCCACAGAAACCAACCTTAGAATAGAAACTAGAAACCTACACTAAATAAATTATATTTCATTTATTTTAATGGCCCCGCTAGGGGCACCTTCACAAAAAACGTTTAAAATTCTTGGCTCTATTCAACAAAAATATAAAAAAAATAAAAAATTTTTTTTTAAAAAAGTTACTGTTCACGTGCCACGTCATCACGTGAACAGTAACTTTTTTTTTAATTTTTTTATATTTTTGTTGAATAGAGACAATAATTTTAAACGTTTTTTGTATTGAAATACCCCTAATTTGGTCATTAGATTATCTTGAAATATTTAATTTAGGTTTAGTTTCTAGTTTCTAGTTTCTATTCTAAGTTAGTTTTTATTAGAACAAGACCCTAACTTTACATACTTCTATGATAGAAAAGAAGATTAAAAAAATAGAGATAAGTATTTTATCTATAAAAGTAAAATAAGGCATGTTTGAATATATTTTCAGTTTAAATTCATGAGTAATGAGTTAATATAACACGTAGCTAAAAACATAAATATCAATATCTAATCATAAAACAAACCAAAAATAGAGCATTTTAATATATCAGGAAAAGGTCAGTAGGAGAAACTGAAAAGGTAAATGCGTAATAAAATAGAAAAAAGTAGGGTCCCACAAAATATCCGGGTTAAGAAAATACTACAACTGTAGATAGTAAAAGTACAAGTACCCTGTGAGACTGTGACATGTAATAAGTAAGACTAAAGCGTGAAAAATACAAAAGGGATAAATCAATGGCGTTGGCGTTAGGAGCTTCGAGTTTCTGGACTCAGGCCAATGCATTGCTCCGAAAGAATTTAACGTTCCAGGTACCTCTCTCTCTCTCGTTCTCCCTCCCTCCCTCCCTCCCTCCCTCCCTCCCTCCCTCCCTCTCTCTCTCTCTCTCTCTCTCTCTCTCTCTCTCTCTCTCTCTCTCTCTCTCTCTCTCTCTCTCTCTCTCTCTCTCTCTCTCTCCCCCCTCTCTGTGTTAAACTTCACTATATTTGTATCTCTTTGTGTTCCTAACTGTAACTTGGATGTTACATGAATTAATATAATGTTTATCATGCGTTATGCATATTTTTGGTTCGTATATGCAAAAAAGTAATTAGAGATTATGGACTAAGGACGTGATTATTGATCATATGTTATTCTATGTGAGTGATTGTAAATTACAATAATTTCACAACAAAAATGTAGGAGATATTTTCAGCTCGTGGTTACGAAACCATCAACTGCATTTTCATTTTGAAATCTAGTGGAGAACTATAATTGTAAATTTTGGCAATATGAAAGATAGAGATTTTAGCATGAAGCCTGCTTGTTGTCTTATTTGCCGGACTGCGTCTTGGGTTAAACAAATAAAATTGAATCAGTTTTTTTTATCATCGCGGTTTGTCTTCGTCCTTTTGTTGCAGAAACGGAACATGAGAGCAAATGTTCGACTCACTGTCTTCCCAATTGTTCTCTGCTTGCTACTTGTTCTGCTCCAGAGTATAATTAACAATGAACTGGACAAAGCCTCCAACAAATGTGGCTGCACTTGTATTGATACTAATGGGGATGGACAGTGCAAACAAGTATGCGGGATTCAATATTCATCTATAAAACAAAGTTTTACTTGCCCCATTCTTAGCCCTCCAGAATGGCCTCCTTTGTTACGAGTACCTGCTCCCGAGTATCGTGCAGTGAGAACTGATTTTTCACATGGAGACCTGCCTAATGAGTCCTGCAAAGTTAGTGGAGCCTGTCCTGCCACTATACTTTTTACCGGAAAGAACTCATCTCTTGGACAAGGTTTGCAATATGCCCTATACAGTACTTTGATAGAGTGTATTTTCGACCATGATGTTTACTTGCTAATCCTTACTTCTTACATTTCTTGTAATGCTTGATATAAACGGTGACAGGTGTGGGTAAAAATTTGTTCAAAAATACACTTGATCACAACTCAAGCAATGTTGATAGTTTAGCTAACATTGTGTTGGTAAGGTGTCCCTTTTTTGCTTCGCCTATTGTTGTATATCGAAATTGTTTGAATTATAGCGATTAGAGAATTGTTTTCTTTGTGTTTGTGTATGACTAGGGAACAGATTCACATACCAAAATCACCAATTTTCTTGAGCCGGCATTTTTCTCAAATTTTGCGGTCTATTATCTTCGGTCTAAGTGCGCTCCTAACTCCACATTTCCTTTGATTCTAGGAGCAACATCAATTATAGTTCAAAAAGGTATTGAATTTTAACTACGACTTCTTTTGTTCTTGTATTTAGTGAACTTGAGGTCGAATTCCTGTGTATTATCAGAGCATGAGAGAAAATATATTTTAATATTTTATTATGTAGTCTGTAATGCATACTTGAACCAAATAGGACTTTGAAATTTGTTTAAGTGGTTCACTGAGACCATGACTGGCCATATCCCTTTAATATATTTCGGTCTATCGTTCTTGAAGTAATGTTTTGTGAGGGTAATCCTAAACATTTTATTATTATAAATTAAATGGACTCCTCCTTTTCTTTAAGCTGGTATATTGATGGAAGCTTTATTACGCATCTGTAATTCATATTAGTAATTTTGTAAGACGAGTCACAAATGAACAGAGGCATCTCTCCAGTTGAGCAACCATTATACTTCGTATGTACATCACTCTCCACCCCTACATATGCACCAGCCACGCTTAACATGGATAAGTTCTCACTTTTTGTTTAGATGCAAGCTGCATTGAAGGTTTACATTTTTGGCACAATAGTTCTTCTGATATTAATGATGAGCTATACAAGGGTTACTGGAAAGGAAATTCTGGGAGGAAAATTAATGAGATAATAGCAGGTTCGTATCCTGCCATGCATGTGTAACTCAACATGTTGTCTTATGTAAAATGCCTTGACCTTTATATTGTTTTCGTCCCAGGGTATGATCTGTTGAACTCAGATGTGAGCAATTTTAATGTGAGTATATGGTATAACTCTACAATCAAGGACAACACTGGCAAGCGTCCTATTCCACTATTGAGGGTTCCTAGATCAGTAAATTTGGTATGCACATATCTTTCAGAATTTGTGTATTTACTTCGCAAACTTCAGTAGGCATCAAATATTTGTTACATGTTATGTGATGTGACTATATAGTATCTGATATTTACTTTTTAACATGTAAAATATAAGATGCTATCATGCTGATTTGCAAAACTTCAGGAGACATTAATGATTCCTTGTAATAACTGTTTGGTAAATACCACCATTTATAATTAAAAAAAATAGTATGTATATATAAGTGACAAAAATCAGTATGAGAGCTTGTCATTTTGCAAAGGTTGACATTGGAAAATACAGCATCTTAGTGATTGAAACAAAGCATTTCTGCCTGGTGTTCTGAACCATTATACTTCATATATACATCTCCCCCTACCCCTTCCTTCACTTTAAATATGTTTGCCCCATCCCGCACACACACATATGCACCAGCCACGCTTAACATGGATAAGTTCTCACCTTATATTTAGAGGTGACCTGCGTTCAAGGTTTACATTGTGCCACAATTCTGATATTAATGATGAGCTATACAAGGGTTACTGGAAAGGAAATTCTAGGAGAAAAATTAATGTTCTGACCACCCCCCCCCCCCACCCCCCCCACGCGCGAGGTCCAAGCATTAATAAAACTGAAGATGTAAAGATGTAGCCATTTATGTGCAAAATTTGAAAGCTTAAAACTTGTTTGGACTAGGTAATAATGATGAGCGCAGTGACTCTTGAAGCGTCATTAACACATAAACATGAACCAATATCAATTTATAATATTCATTGCTGCTTTAAGTTTTGTTCCCAAATTTTGTTAGATCCCATTTGATGCATCTCATCTGATAAAACATCATATAAACAAAAAGGTTCCACTACTACCTCGCTTTATCTTACGATTCACATTCTTTATACCTTTTACCTTTTAGGCATGCAAAAGTCCATTTCCTGCACTTGAAATTAGAACATTTGTTGTTTGCTGTTAATTTAAAGATTTTATTTTTATTGGCATTAAACTGATTAGTTATGCAAATGCTTCCTGCACCAATAAGAAACAGTGAGAATTTACACCATGTTTACCTACAGGTGTCAAGTGCATACCTCCAGTTTTTGCTGGGGCCAGCAGCAAATCTGCTATTCGAGTTTGTCAAAGAAATGCCCAAGCCCGAAACCCAACTTAGATTGGATTTCGCTTCTCTTCTCGGACCCCTCTTTTTTACATGGGTCATTCTACAACTATTTCCTGTATGTGAGCTTTAGTTTAATGATGCATTGATTGAACTAAACATGTTTTTGTAGAGGATTAGGTGATATTTTGCAATGTTTTCAGTAATTGTTTTCTAGAAGACAAAAAACAATTTCGTATTTTTGAATTACTACTTTACTAGGTGTTCGGCAAATGTTTCTCAAAAATTAATCTTTAGAAAACAGCTTGATGATGCAAAGTAGTTGAATCGTCATAACAGTGGGGAGGAAGGTTGAAGAATTAAATCGGGAAAGTTCTAAATTTAGAAAACAATTTAATAATTTCAGGAAACAACATTTTTTTTTAATTTTTGTGAACTACTGTTTCAAACACCTCATTTGTTTTCTGAAAACGATTTCATGTTTTAAACAACAAAAAACAGATTTTATGTTTTATCTGTTTTTCTGCTGCAAAAACCTGTAATCGGTTAACTGTCTTTTCTATGATTTATCTATGGCCATCTATTTAGACTTAGGGACAAATACACTTGTGTTATACTTGTACCTAATTTTATGAATATCAGATTGTTCTTGAAGTTCTGTAACTACTGAAACTTGATATTGCACAGTATCTCTATAAAATCAAGAGTTAGTGTGCTCCTTATAGATAAAGTAGGAAAACAACATATAGAGCTGATGCTTCGTCTTCATGATTTTCTTTCTGAATAATTGGTAATGGAGCATTCTAACTGTTACAGGTGGTTTTATCATCTCTGGTTTATGAGAAAGAACAGAATTTGAGAATTATGATGAAAATGCATGGGCTTGGTGATGGTCCATATTGGATGATTACTTATGCTTACTTTTTTGTCATATCTTCAGTCTATATGTTCGCATTTGTGATATTTGGCTCGGTTGTAGGTAATAAAATATTTACTCCCTCTTTTGTTTTTCACTCTTCGAGTCTTATCTTACTTGTTTAAGTTCATGTTTCTTGTAGGATTGAAATTCTTCACCCTTAACAACTACAGCATTCAATTTGTGTTTTATCTGATCTACGTAAACTTGCAAATTTCACTGGCCTTTTTAGTAGCTGCAGTATGCTCCAAATTGAAGACTGCTACAGGTTAAATTTCATGTAGTCGACATTCTCCTGTTTCCTGAGTAGAAAATTTTACTCAAGCAATCCTCTATAAAAAAAATTCTTTGAATTTTGATGTTCACAGTTATAGGTTACATCCTGATCTTTGGGACTGGACTCTTGGGAGCCTTTCTTTTCCAGTCCTTTATAGAAGACGAGTCATTTCCAAGTAAGCAGTACAAAATTCGGAACATAGCTTAATAACATTTCTTAGAATCCTTTCTACGGGAAGAAAAGAGTTCTACATTAGCGCATGCGCATGAACATTCTAGATTATAAGTTTTTCATGGTATTGTATATACTATGTCCAAGACAGAAGTTAATAACATGGAGTGTTCTGTAATATAGGGGCATTAGCAATATGACTTTTAAGTATTTGTTGAAGTTTAGAGAACAGACTTGCTCTTTTATGCTTTTGACCATATATTTTTTGGCTTTCTCTTATATTGTAGTGCTCTTTGTTGACTATCATTTTTATAAAATTGACTTTTAATATTTTGTAGGAGGATGGATTGTAGTTATGGAGCTATATCCTGGCTTTTCCTTATATCGTGGTTTATATGAGTTCTCATATTATGCAATCAATGGAGTTTACTTGGGGATAGATGGCATGCAATGGAAAGATTTGAGTGATGGTGCTAATGGGATGATGGAAATTTTAATAATTATGTTCGTAGAATGGCTGGTGGTCCTTTCTGTTGCATACTATGTAGATCAAGTTGTCGCATCAGGAAGTGGTGTTGGGAGAAATCCTTTATATTTCTTGCAAAAACTACAAAAGAAGTCATCATCTTTATCTACGAAATCTAGTCTGCAAAGACAAAGATCTCAAGTTTCTGTCCAAATAGAGAAACAGGATGTTGTCCAAGAGGTACGTTGCTTATAGCATGTAGATATGGTGTATCTACACTTTTTTCTAGAGGTACTACTAGTTATTACCAAATTTCCTTTTTTTCTTATTCCCCTCAGCGAAACAAATTGACAGAAATAGGTGCACATTCCACTAGGTAAACCTAAAATTCTACTGAAAGGGGCTACAGTTTCTGAAGTTCGAACATTAAAGCCTTAGTTTAATTTTTACACTCCTTAAAAGTTCTACTAGATTCCTTTTCGATGTTCATGCCCTTCAGGATGAGTTTTAAATGTTTAGACAAAATCAATTAAACAATGTAGTTAGAACTATCATCCTAGTATTAGTCAGAAACTGCATTTTTTTATCTTGGCTTAGAAACTCTTGCTAATATTGTACAATCGATGTTCCATTTTTTTGCATAATACACATTTTATTGCACCTATAGAGCCTTAATATGCTAATATTCTTTAGGTCAGCATTAATGTCATATAATGTACTTTTGTCTGAATCTATGACTAATTTCACCTAAACCCTTGTCCTCTTTATTTTTCTCTCAGAAACTGAGGGTTAAACAGCTGCTACTTGAACAAAGTACAACTCATTCTATTATCTCTGACGACCTCCAGAAAGTTTATCCAGGAAGAGATGGAAACCCTGAGAAATTAGCAGTGAGGGGTTTGTCACTTGCATTGCCGCAAGGGGAATGCTTTGGCATGCTTGGGCCTAATGGTGCCGGAAAAACCTCTTTCATTAACATGGTTAGTACAAAGCAATTTTATCTTCATTGTGGGAAAAAAAAACAATTTTCATCTTCCATTTTATGAAACGACATATATTTAGGTTTCCAAACTGAATTGTTGCTAATTATGTTATGCTGGTAAGTTCAATCGGCATCATCTGACTCAGATTTATTTTTATAATTAAATATTCTTGAATCTTGGAAGGTTAAAAATGGATGTCTATCATATGTATATATTTTTTGGAAATGGTAAAGGGGCTGATGTGTCCAAATGCAATAATAGATGCAGATTTATATATGGCATGCATTCATTTTCTTCGATTACTTCTATCCATGTCAGTCGGAGTACTCCAATGAACTTAGGTAGTCAAGTTCGCTCTCTTGGCTAAATAATGTATAATTCTGAAACAGATGATTGGGCTCATAAGGCCAACCTCTGGCACAGCATACGTCGAGGGCCTCGATATTCGAACCAATATGGAGGGAATCTATTCCAACATGGGAGTGTGTCCTCAACATGAGTAAGCATGGATCTATACCATATCATGTTGAAAGTTTAACAAATATTCTATATCGATTTCGTTAAGATTAATTCGCACCTTAATAGTCCGTATCGCTTCTTCCAATTACACAGCCTGCTTTGGAATACTCTTACAGGACGTGAGCACCTACTCTTTTATGGACGGCTTAAGAACCTTAAAGGGTCTGCCCTAACACAGGTAATCTAATTGTTTTTTCTCTGCAATTCTTCCTTTATCTTGTTTCTGTACGCTACAGTCATTAATTCATGAGAGGGATTTTTAGGTAGAATACCACCGTCGTTATTTGGCACATGTCTAGGTTTAATATTTACTATCTTGCAAAAATGATAGAGAGTGTCAGAGTTAAATTTATGATTATAAAAGCATTTTTCAATTGGTTTATCGGAAAAGCTGAGGAATTTTTCAAAGTCACGACAAAAGAAGGATAACTTATCAAAAAAATATGAATCTACTTCGCGACTCTACTTTTATGAAGGACCTTTGTGGTTTTCTTTTTTACTTGGAGAGTGTATGCGAAGTGGCAGCAAGAGCAGTGTTTTGTTTTTATATGTTTACTACAAAGATTTTTTGAACAATCTTTGTGTTATCGCAGGCTGTGGATGAATCACTTAGAAGTGTTGGTCTCTTAAATGGAGGGGTTGCTGACAAGCAGGCTAGGAAGTACAGTGGGGGAATGAAGAGGAGGCTCAGTGTTGCCATATCACTGATTGGGAATCCCAAGGTATTTTCATTTTATCATATTTTCTACTTCGTAAATGATTCAGATAAGTATACATGTGCTTACATAACATCCCCTCATGCTGCATCTAATTCTAGTACTAGTGGTCGATTAAACCTTCTGCCCTCCACTTAGGTTCTGTAGAACAGCCTTCAACTCTAATGCATATTTCTCATATCTATCAACATATTAATTGATGTTGTAACTTAACAATTATTTGGATTTCTCGCAAGGTTGTTTATATGGATGAACCAAGTACTGGACTAGATCCATCTTCAAGAAATAATCTGTGGAATGTGGTCAAGCGAGCAAAGAAAAACCGGGCTATCATTCTCACCAGTATTCTCTCTTCATTGACTGACACATTTTTGTACCTTAGACATTTAATTTCCTTTCATTTTGTCATATCACAAGGGATTTGTTGATCTATGGCCCTTCAAAATCTACGCAGTTTTTTTAAAAATATTAACATCAATCATGTGTTGTTTTACACTACTTGATAATTATCCACTTGACGCAGCACATTCAATGGAAGAGGCGGAGCATCTTTGTGACAGATTAGGAATTTTTGTGGATGGCAGCTTGCAATGTATAGGACATCCCAAGGAGGTAAATTCCAACTTAATGCACAAGTATATGGGTGTTCATGTCTGTCTTTATTCCTTTCTCTCTCATTTCTTCCTTTTTACTTTTTATTTTATATCACGTATAATGTAAGCATCACTACCCTGTCAACTCTTAATACACAACGTTAAGCACGCATTCAATCACCATATTAATTGCTTGACATTTAGTATCATAGTGTAGCGACTTATCTTGATATCATCATTTCATCCTATTCATTCCGTACATCAATGCCCTTAATCTCATCCTTATCCTTTCAACAAAATTAGGAAAGTATGAGCTAAATAGTTACAGTGTCATAAGAAGTTTTGTATTTTATTAAGGCTGGTATAGCATGAAATAGAGCAGACACGTAAAAGTTTTAGCTAAGTTGCAAACACGCAGCGCCGCCACTGCCACTTCAGCTAATAGTTATTACCAGGTCTACCTAAACTGTGTTTGAGCAGATGATTGACTATGATTTACATATAACATGGATGTGGTTAATAACAGTTAAAGGCTAGATATGGAGGTTCGTACGTGTTCACAGTGACAACATCCTCAAATCATGAAGAGGAAGTCGTGAACTTGGTGAAGCATCTGTCCCCTAGTGCTAACAGGATATACCATATATCCGGGACGCAGAAGTTTGAGCTGCCAAAACAAGATGTACGAATCGCAGATGTTTTTCAGGCTGTTGAGAAGGCAAAGAGTAAGTTCCCAGTTCATGCCTGGGGTTTGGCAGACGCAACTCTAGAGGATGTGTTTATTAAAGTTGCTCGGGGTGCACAAGCTTTCAATGTTTTATCATGATTGCCTGATGACAAATGTTAGACTCATCTTAAACATTCATTCTGTGTCTTGGTACATCTATACAAATACATAGCTCAGGTGATATATTGAGGATACTGAACATATATGGTACTTGACATTCAGATTATTTCAAGGATACAGGACAATCCTTTTTTAAAATATATCTTGCTTAGAATAATTGTTTTAGTATTAGATTACATTCTGTGTATGTTTTCTCTCTTCTATTTTGATTCATTTTCAGTAGTTGTCTCTTTGGAGATTTATATTTATTTTCATCTTTTTAAAGATTTGTTAGACATAAATGTTTGTACTATCGATTCCAGTCGTGTTAACGAAAATGAGAATGACATTCTAAACATTTTTTGCATTGAAAATTCATTCTCAGTTTTAGTTTAACCTGATTACAATTATTTTGCATATATAAAATACTAAAAATTAAATCTAGGCAGGCTAGCGTGTACGAACAACACGTTTTTACCAAATACTAAAACCGATAAGGTATAATATTGCTTATTGAAGAACATTCTTCCACTGAAACAATATTTTCCCACTGTTGGGAATATTTTTTAATCAATTGATATTTATTTTACACATGTAATGAATGAACTGGAGCCCTCCAATGGAAATGCACGCCGCTAATAGTAATGAGCATAGCGGAAATGCAACGGTTTGACAACAGAAAAGGTAAATTTTGTTCTGGAAAAAAGGAAAAAAAAAAAAAAAGGAAGTCCGACCTGCCGGATTCGAACCAGCGACCTAAGGATGGCTTTCGGTATTACCCACTACAGTCCTCCGCTCTACCAACTGAGCTAAGGTCGGGTTGTTTGAAAATGTTGGTTTTCTATATTTTAAATAGAGTCTCTATTTAAATGCTACAGTTCGCAAATGGCCACACATTACTTTCAAAAAGATGAACTTATCAGTCTGTGACCTGTAGATATTTGGACAATGTTAATTCATCCAAAACATTTTTTCTTGTCAACCAAAAACACAGAGGATTCACAGTAGCTCATCCCTCTTCGCAATCAGATTCCTGGATGCTAACATTACCTCATCCACGTCAAAATATATACATGAAATTTTCTTTAAGCAAAATGTGCTGTGATTATACAGTTACAACCTAACGAATTCTTTGCAGAAAACTAGTCCACAGTTGTAGCAGTTGTGACGCTTCCTTTTGAAATTAAAGGGTGCATGACAACTAGAGCACATGTGATAATCAGTAGTAGCACTCACCTGCTCATGATAGCAAATGACAGCTGTGATATTGGATCCAAATGCCACACTGATCTTAACATGTTTCACTTTGAGAGATTTAACAAATGTAGGAGTATTTCTGTCATCAAAGTCCCCATGACCTAACTGACCATTTGCTCCCTACCCCCGAGTGTAAATCTTGGAGTTTGAGCTCAAAACTGCAACATAATGAGAACCACATGCTATTTCTCCAATTAAATTGTTTCTGAGCGAGTTGTCCTTCAATGCAGATGGGAAGCTTACCAGGACTTCCTAGCTGTCCATGTTTAGCACTACCCATTGTATATACACTTTTCCCAAGGTAGTGAGAGCAACAGTAATGCTCTGACCATATGCTACTTGACAGAATGTTCTGCCGTTCAATACCATTACACAAGTTTAGATTTTTCATCCCCATGCCCAAGCTGGCCTTTCTTCCCATCCCCCCAAGTGAAGAGATTTCCGCTTGATATATGGGCTATCAAAGGTTGAAGTCTCAGAAGTAATCTCTACAATGGCAGCAGCGTGCCAAATACCACAACCTACTGTCACTGCCCGTTACCCTTTCAGAGCTTTCAACTTCTCTGGGAACATTAATTTGTGCTACACCTATCTCCATGGCCCAGGGCACCAAAAGTCCCATCTCCAAATGCAAACAAACGACCTGTTTTGATAACAATGGCTGAATGCCATGGCCCACATGAAATCACAGATATGCATGCCCTCCATTCGACCCTCCTTTTGGGGATCCATTGATTAGTTTTCCACCTGAACCCTCTCCCCAACTATAAATCTCACCCTGTCTGTTAATCAGTACAGCATGCTTACTACCACAGGAAATCTTTTTGGTATTAAGTCCAAAAACTGATCCTAGAATCTTCGGAGAAAATGCATCTTCAAGTGAAGTTGAAGATCCTCCCTTTCTGCGCACACCACCACCTACTATCCCGTCACCAATTCCTTCTCCCCACATGAAAACATCACCAAAAGTATCAAGGTCTTCAAAAGAAGATCTCTGGCCTGATGAACTTACGGCACTAGAGACACTAAGCCGAGAAGTATCTGCATGATTTCGGTCATTTATACTTGTGACGATTGTGAGCTACCATCAAACTCTCTCTGAGAAGAAAATTGAGCAGTAGAATCATATAACAATAAATCCGAGAATGCTCTTCCTAATTTTCTTTTTGAGCGATTTTCAGAAAATCCCTTAACTGCTTGAGTGTTAGGCTCCACCTGTTATCATCAAATAAAGAAATTTTATGGAGAAGAAGTAGATGAACCTGAGTATTCTACAATAGCCAGAACAGTGTAGAAGAAACCTCATAAAGTATATCAATGTTGCTTCTTGAGAAAAAGGACTGAAAACGTCTTTTTGTAAGATAACTTGAACCATCTGATGAGAGACTGTCGCTGCTTCCTCTGTGTCTCAATACTTGACAGTTACCTTGTGATAGTAGTGCACTGAGGGCTACAAACCAGATTTCAGCTTCTACCTTGTCTTTGCATACCTGTCCATGGTGTATAATCATTAGTTGCAGCTAATGCATGGTACTATATGCAACTAGAGAGCTGCGATGCATGACATAGATCAAACACGATACACGCTTCCTTTGATTGAAGTGAAAAACAAAATATCAGCTTTCTGTGATATTAAATACATGGTCATACTGCATCAACCAAAAACAGTTGCATCCATGTCTTCTCCACCGATTTTCTTCATATTTAGTTATTCTATGTGTGTATGGTGTTAATACGTTTATATAATATACAAAAAGGTGGTCATTACGTGTATAAAATTAGTGGGAGAGGCAAGTGGATACTTGGTATATATACTCGTGGCCTTGACCGTTAAAGCCCTGTACTGCGCAAATATGCAACTTCGATAAACAAACAAGAAATTCTGATGTCATATCAGATGCATTTCAGCTACTGACGCAAAATTTTATGTGTTACGTCTCTTAACGCATCTGCTATACATTTCATTAGATTTACAGAAAACAAAAACTTCACGCTAGTGTAGAATGCATTGATTGTCCTGAAATAGTTTCACCTACGCGCAAAAAGTGCTATGTTGAGCATTTGAAATTCAAATAGTGCTAAAATGTGCGAACAACCAAGAAGTATAACACCGTAACACGCCATGAAGACGAGAAAACAATTTACTAATCACCCACCAGATCTAAGGATCCTTTGCTGTATATGAGCGAAAATGATTCATATTCCTTTTCCGGTCGAGGATAACCCTGAAATGTAGCCTATGAACCACAATTAAGTTAACCTCCAAGAATGTAAATATGAACTGAAAAGGAAGTTTCATGCCATCTAACACGGTGAATTAAATCTAGTTATTTTAACAAATATTGTCAAATTTTAAATCTGTGTTCGACTTTAGTCAGCCACTTTGTGGAGAAATGCCAATGGTGGACCATTAAAATAGCTTCTTCCTCTCAGGCACTCAGCACCTCAGGCTAGTTGCATCTCACTGGAATATGGCTTTTAGGCCCTTTTCTTTTTTTTTTTTTTTTCAACTCCAGATGAAGAAGCAGAAGGTTTTATTACATTCAAATCCAAGACCATTAAACATTTCGTTTCGCTGCACACTAATCCTGAGGAAGAAAAAGAAGCGGAAGATATAACAGACAAAGAAAAGGATTATATATATGACCAAAATGCCCACTAATGACAACAATATATATAGAAATTTGAATACTCGCACACACATGCCTTCCTCGACCACTTATGAAGTATGACCAAGAGGAGAGGTGTAACCGCTAGGGGTATAGCCTTGCAGATAAATTTTAAGGTCCTTAGTAAATTTCAACCAAGAACCTTTTTTTTATTTCCCTCCCACAATCGCCATAAAATCACGAAAAATGTAAGTGAATGTTTCATGAATTATAATAGACAATAGACATAAGGAAAATGTAAAATCCAAATGCATAGATTTTAAATAATTCTCACTAATTAAGTATTTGGATTTAGTCCCTGTCAATAATGTATATAGGCAAACTAAAATTTAATTACTAGAAGCAAAAAATTGAAAGTTGAAGTTGACCGTCTATATGAGCACATAAAGTTTGAAACATCAAAAACATACAGTCTGCTGCCAGGTAATAAGCCTAGAAACATGTCTCAGCTGAATCTTTTTCTCCCGCAGTCCAGTATACCATATTAGTGATGTCTCATCCTGAAACATACATCCCAATTTTGCTGATATATCTACAAATCCTAGTTGATTTTGATAAAGAAAGACTTGAAAGGGAAAACAACAGGAAAGTTGACGAAAGAGAAAACTTTAACTTAAGTTAAGAAGCATAGGAACATATGGCTATAGATCTGATGGAACAAGAAATCTGAAGCAAGAAAATACCACAATATAGTACTACTGATAAAGAAAAAAGAAAGTCTTGTATGTAGAAATTCTCCCTTGGTGAGTAATTTGGTTCTTTCTTACTCCTATTTAGGGAAGGGTTTGCAATATGACATTAAAATAATCGATATTCTTCTCATTTAATATTTATGCATTAATATTTATTTGGTTTCGCCTTCATAAATCAATCTTAGAACACCTTCCTGTTTTGTTCTTATTCGAATATTTTAAAGAGAAGTGTTATGATCTATAATAGTTAGCTAAGTACTTCTCATAATTCATGCTCGCCTAAGAACTTTAATGGGTTATCACTTAATCGCTTATCATAAGATGTCAACCTTCTATATTCTATATCCCTCACTGTTATTTATGTGAGAGAGAGGGAGGGAGGGGGGTCAGAGTGAGAGAGAGAGAGAGAGAGAGAGGATGATTACGGTAGATCCAGATTCCCAGAGAGCCAGTTGTTGTAAACAAGATCTTAAAATATCACATAATAATAATAGAGTTGATCCAGATTCCCAGATAATTTCTAATAATAGACTTTATGAGTTAAAACTCAACTCCTAAATCTTATTATTATTTTAAAAATTTAACCCTTTCTGTTCTCTATGTGTTAAACAAGTGTTCACCAAATATTCAGCTTTAACATATTGCTTTTGAGGCAATTTATTTCCTGTTGCTACAGAATGATGAGTAGTGAAGGAATATACACAAAGGGTATACCTATTCGATCTGTTTTATGTAAATTTCTGAAGTGACATAGATATATTTATAAATTGTCTTGTAGTTGCAATGAACAACTCATCTTGTATATATCATATTACTATGCTCGTTGATTTTTAACTTGAGAATTGGCAAATTAATATGTTCTATCACATATAATATGAACTCACATTATAGAAAGTCGAAAGGGGCAGAATTTTGGGTTCCCTCGGTGGCCATACTTAAGTAGATATGATTCTCTCTTTAACGCTACAATGGCGTGGGTAAGACGTACTGCAAAAGATAAGTCGTACTAAAAAGACCTTTGAAGAAGATGCTTAGCGAAAAACATAAAGCCAAAAATGCAAATGTGTAAAATGACAAAAAGAATAAGCTAAAGAAAAATGAGCAAAAGAACAAGTCATTTTCTAATTATTTTTCTTTAAACAGATTTCCATCAGTCAGTGAGCACTTGAAGCTACCAAGGACCTTAAAATATTCAGGTTGACTCTATCTTTTAAACCAGAAAACTCTCTGGGTAGAGCTTCAACGTTCATTATTGTGCTCTTCGTCTTCCAAGGATAAATTTCTGTTCGCTTATTCCAATGTGGATACAATTCTGTTTCCCTTACCCAGATGTGGATACATTGCCCTTTCTGTTAACCAGATGTCCTAGACAAGCCACACAAAAACAGCGCAGAACGGGCCTTTCACTATACTGTATATCGCAACAGACACTTGCCAGGGATGTTCATAGCATCATATAGTCTCAATCTCCAGTTGGCAATCCATGAGTTCAAAGTGACCAACACAATGTTCTTTCTGATTGCAACTTTCACATATTATTCAAATATAATACAAAATCCAACTATAACCACAGAAGGGAAGTAATACATTTGTTTTGGTAGTTGATCATTAATTTATAATAAAGCCGTTATATACACCACAACCAGCAAAAGGGGAGAAAAAACTGTCCTCCAATTATTCTCATTTCTCCAGTCATTAAAGCACTAATATTATTGACTAGTTGCTCATAATGACATGTTTCATTAGCTAGCCAGTAAAGTGTGTGTTAATAAAACATTTATGATCCTGGCTCTTTTTCTTGCAAGAAATTCAAATACTTCGCACACATGACCTCCACTAAGACTCGAACCCTCGATCTTTGGTTACTAAGGACATTCCGCTTAAATATCTAGTACCTTACCTATTATAAATGTCAATTTTTCAGATTCAGGAAATAAATATATGTATACACATTTTTGAAGTTGCAGTAAATTAAAGTACACTTGGATGAATCACGTTACAAACTGAGTAATATTAAATACCTGCTCAGCCTCCCTTTCAGCAAGGCTATTACTTTGAAAGATGGTCATTCACACTGCACATCAAACACGAACTTTTTCCATAGCACGTACATCCCATCTTAGCAAAGAAATTTATCCTGAAGACAAAAAAAAAAAAAAAAAAAAAAAAAAAAAAAAAAAAAAAAAAAACCTACCAAATGTGCCTCTATACAAGAAAAACTCGAGAAGCATTTTCAGAAAAAAAAACTAGATTCAATATTCGTAAATGGCAAAACACATAACATGACCCTTGTTCTTATTGACAACAACACCCGTTAAAACTCATAACTCTCATTTCAGCACCCTAAATTTCAATATTTTGTTCTAAATAGTCATAGGTGTGTGACATTAAAACAACATCAAAATATAGTGTATACGTGTTTATCACAAAATGCAATGTTAGACCAAATGAAAGTTTAAGCTAACTCCATGGAAAGTAAAACGCTCAGGTGTCATTGACAAAACACCACAATCATCAAATATTAGCACCTTCTAACAAAAATCAAGAAAAATCGAACACTTCAGCTGTGATCTATACAGCAAGTATCATAAAATTAGTCATGCAACGGTTATATATAAGCACTATAAAACAAGAATTATCATCAATACTTCACACGATAATAGTGGATTAACTTTTCTTAGCCGCCGGCCGGGGCTTCCACCGGATCTCCGGTGGAAAGCCCCAACACTCTTCATTTTCTTTGTATTTTCTTCCTCTTTTCTATAAACCTTGCTATTTTCTTTCGTTTTTTCTTGTTCAAAGCTTGGATTTCCCTAAAAATCTTTTTTTTTAGGAAAGATTTGGTTTGTTTTTTCGGATTAAAGCTATCGGATCCAAGGATTAAAAGCCTTTTTCCGATCTGCCTCTATTCTTAGTTTCTTAAACTTTGGAGCTCCAACTATTTCTCCGTTTCCGACTAGCCACCGGGATCTGTGAGTGGGTTCATCTTGTTTATCGGGGATTCGATTTTTCAGATCTAAGTTTGGAGCTGTTGTATTTTTTCTTGCTTCTTCGGTTTTGGTATTTTTATTATAATTTTTAAGTTCTTGATTTTCAACTTGTAATGCTTAGTTGTTTGGTTTTCTCGCTTGTAATGTTCAGTTGTTTGGATTTTCTCTCCGTTTTGTGGGAGTTGATTTTCTCTCCGGTTTGTGGGAGTTTGATTTTCTCTCCGGTTTGTGGGAGCGTGGATTTGAATTTAATGATTCGAGCTGTTTTGGTTCTGAATTCAAGGTCGATAAGCTCAGACGGGTGTTGGGGATAAAATTGTATATATCTCCGTCAAATTTCGCTTTTGGTCTCCTTTGGATGTCCGGCGATTCAATTATGTTTGTTCTACTCGATATGAATTGTAGATGCCGTATGGCTTTGATTTATTGATTTCAATACACTTGTTATTCAAAAAAAAAAAAAAAGATTCAAGGGCTACGAAAAAATACTTCTAAATGTAATTCACTAAGGTTTCGAAACAATGCGAAATATTAATAGTGTTGATGCTTCATTAATCATAAAATTTTATGCGAACTTCTATTTATATGAGATTAAAAGGGCTTCAAAGCGTAAACGAGGAAGGATTACAGACGATACCTTCTATTTATATACGTTTGTGTGTATGCATGTAGGTTTCACAATTCCGATCTATCATCTTCATTGTTCCCACCAGTACAGTTACCCTAATTTAGAAAGGAAAAAAATATATTCAAAATAACGTTTTCCTGGATAAATATTTTAAGCTAAATTTGGCCAAAATACTAATATTTAAAAGGAGAAAAATGGCCCTGACGTCCTTAAGGTTATAAGAAATATTTAGGGGTGTTCAAACAATCCGTTAAACCGTGAATCCGGATCGGACCACAACAATCCGATCCAACAAAAACCGAAACCGTAAAAACCGTTGTTATTGGTTCGGTTAACCGGACCGTTTATACATAAATGGTTTGGTTATGGTTTTCAATATTTTAAAACCGATTAAACCAAACCGGACCGTTATATAATAATATGCTAAAAATTCTAGTAGATAGTTATAAGTTAAGATTATAATTTCTAGTGTGTAATGTCTATACGTATATATAATAAAAGGATAAAATTACTTAATAAATATAATATTGAGTTAATTGTCAACATGTTGTAGTTCTACATTAAATTAATTTGTTTACTATTTATATAAATTCAATTGAATTATATAAACGTAATACGTAAATAGTAGACTAAACATTGATAAACAAATATTGTAATACATATATGTAGTGTATAATATTAATGTGTATTAAATTTTACTTTATATTTATTTAAATTAGAATTTCATTTTAAGTTTAACAAAAATTAAAAAAATAATATGTTATAAAGTTCAAACCGTGGTTTGAAACCGCACCAATCCGTTCTTCTATGGTCTGGTTTGGTTTGGTCTTGGCATCTAACTGGTCTGGTTTGGTTTTGATTTTTGAAAAACGGGTTATATTGGTTTGGTTCGAAAAAAACAAGAATCCGGACTAAACCAAACCGTGAACACCCCTAGAAATATTATCTATAAAGTAAGGGGCTTGCAGGGGCATTTTTGTAAATAACAAAATTTTTATCAATAAATTACATAAACACCCTTAAATTTGTATTGTTTTGTTTTAACCTCAGGGTTCTAACCTGAGGTCATCCTTAGACACATGAACCCCTATTTAATAAATATGTGTTAAATACCTACTAGGTACTCCACTGAATTATTAGGATAATATGCCATTCTAAAGGAATATCAACAAACACATGAACCCTATTTAATAAATATGTGTTAAATACCTACTAGATACCTACTAGATATTCCATTGAATTATTAGGATAATATGCCATTCTAAAGGAATATCAAGGATATACTCTGTTATTGTTGCTTCGATGGAGTATCAGACGTTCCATTGGTGGAGGAGTAAATGTTAAGTAACCAACTCATCTAAAACATTAAGGTGCTAGAGGAAGGCCTTACCAGGATCTTATAATGTATTCTAACACTCCCCCTCACTCGAAATCCCATTTATGGGTCGAAGAGTTGATCACGGACGCCCATCTTTGGGGCATAAATTTCCTTTCGTGTCCATTATAAATATTGAGAATATTGGGGGTCGCAGAGAATCGAACCTGAGTATTATAATTAATATCTCACGCGTATCTAAACGAAGTGAGTATTATAATTAATGTTTCTGAAAATAGTTATTTTGGACAAATAAATACAAAAATGAGATATTTTGGTCATTTTCTCAAAATTATTTTTGAATTTTGATTGAAAATCCTATCCTTTGAAATACATATTTAGTCGAACCCGCAGTCATTACATTCCTATTCATGACTTTCGGCATAATATATTCCTTCCTTTTTATACTCTCCTAAGAGCATTCATATCCCATCCTCATCCCTATCCCCATCCCTATAATTTGAGGATTTGTTCAACTTTTCTTTTAAAATACCCCTCCATCCCATTCCCCATTTTGGGGTTTAGTTTTAGGGTCATAACTCAAGTCCCCATATTTAGAGCATTCACATCCCATCCCCCATCCCCAACCCCAAAAACTTACTAAAAATAGTAAATCCCCAAATAAAAATAGTAAATCCCTAAAATTATCAAAAAGTTTCTACATCTCATTCCCCATTTTCCATTCCCCTATCCCTATATTCTTTTTTATATTACTTCTTTCTCTCTCTTTCACTTACAATTTTAACTACCAAAACTCACCCACTACAATTAAATATATTTAAAAGAGGAGAGAGATGATTTGGGGTTCAAAACAATAATCTGCAAATATGGGGATTCAAAACTTGTCCCCAAAATTAATCCCTAAAATGGGGAATGGGATGGAGGAGTGTTTTAGAAGAAAAGTTGGACAAATTCTCAAATTATAAGGATGGGGTTGGGGATGGGGGATGGGATGTGAATGCTCTTAGAGCATCCACATCCAAGACCCTATCCCCAAATATTTGGGGAAATATTTAGCTTTTATGCAAAAAAAGGCTTCCATCCCATTCCCCATTTTAGGGATTAATTTTGGGGACAAGTTTTGAATCCTCATATTTGGGGACTACTATTTTGAACCCCAAATCATCTCTCTCCTCTTTTAAATATATTTAATTGTAGTAGGTGAGTTTTGGTAGTTAAAATTGTAAGTGAAAGAGAGAGAGAAGTAATATAAAAAAGAATATAGGGATAGGGGAATGGAAAATGGGGAATGGGATGTAGAATCTTTTTGATAATTTTGGGGATTTACTATTTTTGTTTGGGGATTTACTATTTTTAGTAAGTTTTTGGGGTTGGGGATGGGGGATGGGATGTGAATGCCTTAGGGACTTTGTTCACTCCCCCAAAAGCTTCCCCAAACCCCCTCTCTCTTCATATAATAATATATTAAATTGTATTTATAATAGTGGGTGAGTTTTGGTAGTTAAAATTGTAAGTGAAAGAGAGAGAAAGAAGTAATATAAAAAAGAATATAGGGATAGGGGAATAGAAAATGGGGAATGAGATGTAGAAACTTTTTGATAATTTTAGGGATTTACTATTTTTATTTGGGGATTTACTATTTTTAGTAAGTTTTTGGGGTTGGGGATGTGAATGCTCTAAGAAATTCAACCGCATCAGAAGACAAAAATTCGAAATATCAAAGGCAAAAGGCATAAAACTGATTTGATTACTTATTCATCTTTGCTTCGATCGCCCTAGTTATCGCCTGGCCGACTATAAACACACCATTTAAGAGACAACTTGTTGATTTAGATTTCTGTGTTTAATCCAGATATATTGTTATTCACTTGATGCAATCCTGGACAAAAAGTTTAAGAGACAACCAAGAAAACAAATATATAATACACTGCTCTCACAGTTAATGCCTATTTTAGAACATGAAACCATTACACATCTAATAGATGAAACAGAGCTACAGAATCTGCTATCTAAAAATCCTCTAATGGGAGAAAAGACCAAGTTAGTGTCACTATTACAAAAGACACTGAACATCATTTTATAGTTTAGATACTTCGAGTCGTGGTCACAGTATCACTGTATAGTAGATGTTTCCCTCCTTTATGCAGCATACTGCCAGGCGATCAGTATCTCAATACCTGTAATCCTCTCCTCAAAAGATGTGATTGCCACTCAAGGAACTTGATGCCCTATCACCGGCACTCTGGACAGTCAAAAACATATAAACATGTCATTCTATGGAGTAAAGTTATCAAATTATAAGTTGCTGACGTTGATCTCATCAGCCAGCTTTAAATTAATGTTGGCTTATAATCAAATTTTACCAGATTCCAAGTATTCCAACTAGTAGAAATAGGATGTGGGGTATTAGTAGCTACAGACTCAATTCAAATTCTAAATTAAAAAACTAGCAGCTGCAGCCTTTATCTCCCATATTGGTCCTTTACTCAGTGGCATTAATTCTTAATTCTAGTACTCGAAGAAAATGAACTCTAATTGCTTCTTGAACGAAGTCAAAATTGGGTTTAATTTTTGCCTACAGTCCAGTTTCAGCCTCCTTCCACATAAACTCCCAAGTACCACTCTCCTCAAATTACGTATCCACCTTCCTGACAGCCGTCACTTCCAATTCCCCGTATGCCATATATACAAAAATTTAGAGAGCCATAAAACGAAAAAGGAAAAGAATTATCAAAAAATTGACGGTCAGTAAATTAGGCATTACCCGGTGAATAATATTTTCAAATGCTTCCGGTCCATTTTCTTTGATGTACTTCTCCGCGGCCGTTAGAATATCATCTGGCTTACTGAAAACGTCTTTCTTACTCGGAACATACCAGATGTTAACAGACTGACGGTTCTGATAGAAAGGCCTCACATAGTGCTCATACAGATATGCAGCACCACTGAAGTATGGTATGACCAACCAACATGTTAAAATTAGCTTAGCATATGACCAGATAGGTATCCTGCCACATACCAATAAATGAGTCAATTAGAAAGATGGTGACTACTTAAGACACTAAGCAACCAAGATTTCCAATGAAGGACAAAGAAAATCAAAAGAAATAAACTTACGTTTGTGTGTAAAATAAAAAGAACAGCATACAAGACTTCAAAAACATCTTGCATCACTATGCATATTATCCACTTAAAAACTTATATAATATATTGCCAAGTAGACAAGCAAGTGGCTATGTAATGAATTAATATTTCCTAACTACAAGTAAATGCACAACAAAATGACAAATAAAAGCACTAAAGAGGCTCTGTCTTTGAACCACGCATATGCTTTTTGTGTCCATGTAACGTGCATTGGTAAAGGAATAGAGCAGTTCTAATACTTGCCCTATTGGCCAATTTCCAAGAAAGTGGAACAACGAAGCACAAGTACTGTAGAGGTATCTTGTAGCGCCATATGAATGTCCTTTTCCCTTTAAAAGGTTCCAGAGGGAATACACCCAAGAAGTTGAAAAGTGATATATTTCTAGCACAAAACACAACGTATCTCTGCCCCTGACTGCACTTGATGCTTCTTCACCAAGGCTACACTATCAATTCCAAAAACACGCTTCATCAGCTACCAGACAATCACAATCAACAGGGACCAGATGACATGAATAGACTTCTGTTCCAACTTTATATTGATATTTATGTAGTTTCTTTTTGTTAGTCATAGCATTAAACTTTGTGGCCAAGTTATCCCATGCATCATAAAATTCACTCATACTCGGTGCAAAAACTTTCAAGGCAAGAACTGCAAACGATATACTCTAATGCAATAATTGACACACCCTCTTTAATTTTCATATCGACATGCACAGGATTTATCCACGATAAGGATGGTACTGTAAGTTACATCATTAATATACATAGGTAATGGTCATGTGGCATAGCTTACTGAGCCATGTACTGCTCTTGCGCATACTAAAGGAAAAGGAAAGAGTAAGTTTCAACCATATCAGCGAAAACAGATACATACAATACAGCATCCCACATTACAGAATTCAATTTAGCAATTAAAAACTACTCAGTAAGGTAGTATCTTCACTCCTATATATCGTTTTTATAACAAAACTACTTGATGTCTAGGAAAATTTACCACTCTATGAGTTTGGCAAAGGTAAGCTCAAATAGGGTAATCATGGAATATAAAACCCAATAAGTAAGCCATTGTTGATCATCTACAGGAGACTTTGTCTCGATTGCCCTGATTGATGCATACCTGTTTAGAAAACGAGGAAGTAACACAACCGTAAATAATACTGGATCATCAAACCAACATAAATAATCACAAAATACCAATGGGAAAATTTGTGTTATCACTAATTCACATAAAAATTCCAACTTTACATAAATACAGGTCACAGTCTCAAAGAAAACTTAAACTAAGATACTCTTATTTATTAATAAAAGATGTCACCACTTGTAAATTGAAAGTGAGAGGCAGTGAAGAAGATTGAAAGACAATAATAAGGAGCCCACTTACAGTGGATAAGCAAGACTGACCACAGGCCTGCACAAACACCAAATCAAACATGCATAAATGTGATCGTCATACATACACTACTCTAAAATGTTTATCTTAAAAAAAAAAAAGATAATTGAAGGGTACATAATTGATGACAGACAGAGAAAGATGATTGATTTTAAGACATTATTAAATCTAAGACAGTAAAATAAGTGAAGAAGGACCGGGTAAGAGAAATACCCAGCAAGAACATCAAAGTTCTTGGCAATAACTTTGAGGAAGGTTCTAGCACCAGATCCCATGTCTACAAATTAAGCAAAACTGTGTATTTTTAAGGTTTTAATTTCAGTGTACAACTGTAGATGGTCTGAATTATTACAGAAGAGAGGAGTAGAAAGAATTTAGAAACTGTACAAAGGGTTGGTTCTTGTGGAGCAGTGGAACACAGAGGTACAAGACAAAATTTGTTACAACAATGAGCCTGACTCACCTTTTTTAAGTCTTATTTTTTGATAAAAATTTCATATTTTGATTAAAAAAAAATTATATATATATTTAATGTATGTATGAAATTTTATAGATTGAAAAAAAAATTAATTTTTTTTTAAAAAAAAATAAAAATCTCTAACTTCATTTGACTTATCTGGAAAAAATTTCCCCAAAAACACCCGAAATGATTCTTACGTTTCAGTGCTTGACACACCTGTCCAAAGCCAAACGTGGAAAGTGGAAAAATAATGAAACTTTATTCACTTTAATTTTATTTAACTTTTCTAAACTTTTCTTTATTTCGATATAATATTTAGGAAAACGAAGTAATCCGACCAAACGTGAACTGCACATTAAACCAGGAAATAAAGGAGCTTTTTGTGACCATATTTATGATGGAATTTTTTTTTTTTTTTGACATTTTATGAAGGGTTTTTTTTTTGGTGACTATTTATTTAAAAATTTATGAAGATAGTAATTGACTTAATGTATTATATTAATTGTCTAATTATTTTATTTTCCTAATTTATGAATAGAATAAAATAAATGATAATTGAATATTTTATAATAAATAATTAAATTGATTAGTTTAGATGTATTTGTTGTGAACTCAGGAAAAAATATCCTAAACTTAATCTCAAGATCCTATTCTCATTTAATATTTCTGCACTTAAGTATAACAATAAAAGTGATTTAAGTTGACTATTATGATCCTATTCTGATTTAATATTTCTGCACTTAACTATATCAATAAACTAGATGAAAAAATCGCGCTTCGCGCGATCCGTGTAAAATATTTAAAAATTTATAAGAAAAAAATATGTAAATAATATTATAATATTTTTTTATTGAAATTGTAAGAAAATTTATTTTAATTAAAAAAGTGTTATTTATTTTAAAATAATTTAGTATTTCCGTTTACATTATTTGGTGTATTTATAAGTTTTATATTTACTTTTTAATATTAAGAAAGTGTAGCATAAAAAAATATTTTGTATCATTAATTTACCTATAGACTTAAAATAAATTCTTTAACCGCATTTTTTTGTACATGTAGTCACAAAAAAATTGATAGCTTACTTTAAATGCTTTTTGTGAATCTCCATCAATTCAGTTAGTTATTTAATAAGCAATTCATATAAAACATTAAAACTAAATTATAGATACCCAAAACTAAAGTTTTAATCTTTAAAATAACTCAAAATCATGGTGAGTCAAGTAAATGTGTTTTTTTTTAAAAATCAGCAAATTATTTTTTTCTTCATTGACAATTATTAATTATTAATATTTAATAATGTTCGATTTACATATACAAAAATGAATAATGAAAGAGTTTTTCTCCACATTTTCTATTAAAACATCTTAACTTTTTGTTCAACTTAATCCTCCGTAACAACTTACGTCCTATAAATTAATTTTTTATCTAATTCATTAACTGCTATACAGGAAACGTGTTTTGATTCTTGAACCCATTTTAAGTTTTTTTCTCTTCGCTGTAATCTCAAATTATAGTCCAGGAAATAATTTCACTTTGCTCACTTTTCTAATTTTCCTTTTTGTTGGCTATTTCTAAGACACAATTTTCATGTCATTCTTGAAATTTCGAAGTTAACACCGTTCAATAATGGTATAAGCCCGAACAACATTATAGTTGTTGTTGTTGTGAGGAAAAATTGGTACAACATTTCAATGAGAGAATTACAAGAATAATTCGAGAATCTTTATTAAATAAACCAATTTAGAAGCCAAAAACCCTAAGTTCATAAACCCTAACCCGAGAGGATGAATGGTGGATATTTGGACTGAGTTTGCAAGAGCCTTGAGCTATGTTAATCGAGTAAAACCTACCCAATCGAGAGCCAATAACTCAAAGCTTGCGTTAGAAGTGTGTATGTGTCTCCCACCTTGCAAAGTGCCTACATACTCTTATATATATAAGAGATCAAGTCCCATGTAGTTCTTCATAATTAACCACCATTTGATAGGCTTAATCTTCTGCAACCAATCTGTAGTTATCGTTTATCTTCACTGATGTAGTTATCTTCCCGTTACTCCATCATTCTTTCGTAGTTATCCCCCCATTCTTCTCATATATCCTTCTATATATACGTATATACATATTCCATGTATATTTGATATTTATCCGCGATAACAACCATTATTGGGCCACTCCTAGGACCTAGGAACTATCCACTGGACTGTTAGGACGTCCCTTATCCAATACCCTACGATTTAGGAAGTTCCGAGATTGTTGGTATATTTTCTAGAAACCTTCAGGGTTCATGACCGTACCCCTTGCCTGGTAGCCTACTACCCAGCTGAACCCCTGCCAAGCCTCGATACAACGCTACCCCTATCCGGGGTTCACATGCTCGTACCCTTACATGAATACACCCCAAACCAGATGCCAGAGTCCTGTTCTTCAGTTCATTTCTAAGGCACATTAGATCGTCATGCCCCCATTCTTAGCCCAACTTATCCCTTCATACTCAGGTAATCCGAGTCCATATCCTTATGGGTTTTAAATCAAGCCCAAGGCGGATTTTGGGCACAACAACTACCCCCCGGTTCCTTGTAGCCATTTGAATGCAAAGGGACCTAATGCCATTCATACCCTAGTCACACCTTCACTCCACGTGAACCCCTAAGCTTACGTGAGCGTACTCGTTGTAAGAAATAAGGGATTCAACCATGAAACTCCTGTGTTAACGATTGTACCTTTGAGCTCATATCCCGGGGTTTACCCATTTTCATACCGGGGTACCATTATTGAACCCCTCAGGTCACAAGTTTCCGTGTATACATCGATTTTCTTGATAATCAGACAATTGTATTTGGATAAACATTCCTCCTAAACGATAAACCTCAAAAATAAATAAAGTCCCATTTGAATTGTAATTGCTCAAACTCCAATTCCACATAAATGCTCCCGCTTCCCTCCTGAGTCCAACGTATCGAGCCTACCATCCGTCCGCATTCAATGTCCTGCATTCCCAAAAATTGCTGATAATAATCCTTGTTATTATTTTGCTTTTTTTTTTTGCACGCGAGCTTGCCAGGTGTCCTACCTGTTCGTATCTCTATGTCCCTATATATACACACATCCTCACGCCTTTTCCTCTTTCACTTTTTCACAAAAACTAAACGAAAAACCCCTCTCCCTTTATCCCAAATCGCTTCATTTCCACATACTCAACTCCGGCGAGGATCTTCAATTTCCGATCGTTCTCCAATCTAAAGGTACCTTTCATTTTTCTCTTCATATCAGTCTTTGTACTTTCGTGTGCTCCGTTGTTTATAGGTATACTGATGTACACAAACTCACATCTGCACTTCGTATTTATGCTCTTTTTATGTTTGATCCATCTTGCATGCCATTATTTGGATGACTTTGCCATCGTTTGTAGATGCATGTCGAATTAAGTAGATCTTCTCATCTTATGTGATGTCTTTAACTTCGCCTGTCCATGTTCACCCATACACATAGCTATGCCTAAAAGTGGGTCCTTTAATTGTATGCGCGCTTTGGCATTCCTGTATGTTTGTTCATGTACTCGCTAGTCAATTTCCTACTAATACTCTTGTTCCAAGTGTTAGCTGATCCTTATGTACACTTTGCTCCATTTGGCCTTAAATTGAACGTGTCTGACTCTACCCTTATTTCCTTATTACAGGGGTTCATCACCCACAGCCTTCCTTAGGCAGATTAGCCTTGACCTCCACTAACCCTGCTAGATGAAATGCCTTACTCGCCTCTTTCCCCATAATCTGCAACCCTTGTTGACCCAGGGATTCTTATGCATGAACCCCAACATTAATTTTGACACCATTGACCCTTCATTGTTGAAACCCGAAGGGGGCTTAATTCCAAACATCTTGGAGGTTCTCATGCTTGGACCCCATAAGGGGTGGCGTCCCTCCATTCTCTTTACACGCCCCAGTCTATACCAGTATTGCCCTACTGTGAAAATTACTCCACGGACTCAAGGCTCACTCTGCTTTTCTTTGTGCAGATGTCGAGCCGAACCGCCTCCAAGGAGTCCCGGAACTCCACAGCCAAAGAGACATCCCTGAGCATGGCAGCCTCTGAGGCTGATTCATTCTCACCCCTGAGCCCTACATCAAAACTTCCTCCTCTGACCTCAACGGTTAGTGGACGTACCCGTTCTAAAGTCAAAGTCCTGGACCCTACTGCCGCTCAAATTTCAATCAAACCTTACTCCTCAGATCCTTCTTCAGTTGCACCTACTACCATTAGTTCTGATTCCCTAGAATCCGGGGAAGAAATAGACTCATTGGGACATTTATCCCCGATAGATGAACCCTTCAATGACCAGGATAAGGTTGCTCCTGTTAAAGCTTCTGATGCCACCACCCCCCAATTCTCTTGTGCTAACACTCGTTCATCCATGACTGCCCAGAGATTGGAAAACCTGTTGGAAGCATGTGTACCTGGGTGTACGCTTGTCGTACCCCAACCAGAAGAAAGATGTCATGATTTCTCCATCTTCGAGTTAGACCAAATGATTCCTTGCGCTGTCTTGTCTTCCCAGTTATTTCGATTAGGGCTGTCACTGCCTCTCCACCCTTTTATCACTGATATCCTTGACACCTACAAACTTGCTCCCTTGAAATTAACCCCAAATTCCTATCGCATGGCCATCTGTATGTACATTTTATATGACTCCATGTTCCAAATTAAACTGACTGCTCGTGAGTTGGGTTTCTTCTACCAACTCAAAGAGACTGGGAAAACTACTGGCTTCTTTTATCTCACCACCTGGAATGTCCATCAGGGGAAGTGTATAAAAGGAAACAAAAAAGGAATGTCAGGATGGCATAAGCAGTTCTTATACTGCTATGACTGCCCAGAATACAGAAAAGAGTTTAATCCTCATCCAGACATGCCTGTTCAAACCACACTAGAAGGTGACGAGCTAAAAAGAACTCGTAAAGCTTTAAGAATTAGTGCAGGGCTAGGAGATGGTGTTAGCCTGCTCACCAAGAAAAAATTAATCCGTTTAGGGTTCAGCAAAAAACTTAGCTCCAGGCCCCCAGGGGATGCTCGTACCCCTGTTGACAGAACCCCTAATGACACAGGTTTCGCTAGTACCCTTGCTTGTAGTCATACCTCCTGTTGTTGCCTTTTTTTTTTTAGCTATGAATACTCTGCATCTCTGTTTATATATATAGCATACTTGATTTCTTTGTGGCAAATATCTTTATGGTTATAATGTTTTGACCGTGATCTCTTTTGTCAATGCAGACATGTCTTTCTCTGTTCCATCTTTCATCACCAAGAGATCTGCCCAGAAGAGGTCTACCAAAGAGGATCCGGGTATGGCCATTCCTACTATGACAGCTTCTCCTTCTCCTGCCAAGGCAAAATCAACTTCAGTGGAAAAGACTCAATTCTCACGTAAGAGAGAATCCCACCACGCATCTGAACCCTCCGGCACCTCTGGTTCGCGTAGCTACAAGCGCTCGAAGACTGACTTGAGCAAGGGTTCACCTGAGGTGGTTCCAACTTCACCCTTAAATGCCTTCATCAACTCTATCAAAGACAAGGTCCATCTGGAAACCATCCTAGAATGGAACAAGGCCGGCCCAGAGGAAGCAGCAAACCAGGTAACCATCGCCAACACTCAAAGTCTATTCCTCTACTTGAAGTATAGCAACCAGATTGCAGAGGCTGCTAAGGGTGATCCCAGGGTGCATGAGGAGTTAGCCAGGTTACGTTCGGAGGTGAAGGCCTACCATAATGATAGAAAGAAGCTCCTAGATTCCAACAAGAAGCTTTACGAAAGTGAAGATGTATTGCTCCAAGAGATGGAGGAACTTGTGAAGGAGAAGGAGATCACGAACAACACCATACTCAAACTAAAGAAGGACAGAGAAGATGTCGCTGCAGCCCACAAAGAAGAGAGGGAGAAGCTCTTGCTGAAAGTGCGATCTCTCCAGGGGGCCGTTGCCAAGTATAAAGTCATTGCTTCCAAGCATGGAGATAAGGAATATAACATGGGTTATAAGGCCGGAATCAAAGATTATATGGCCTCGACATATGAGGCCTTCCAAGACTTAGAATGGAGTCTCCTGGGCCAGGATGCAATTGACGCAATTGATTTGATCAAAGCTGAACAGGCTGCGAATGCTCCTGAGGTGCACATGGATGAAGCCCCCCAAGATAATGTTGAAGAGGTTCCTGCAAATGTTGTTGCAGAGGGTGCGGTTGAAGCTACAGACACCCAATCAGTTGAAGTTAAAGATGGGGGTTTAGTGCTCCTTACTTTGAATGCCATGCCTAGTGTAACGCCCCGACTTCCCAATACTGATAATGTAATTTCTATAATAAAATACTCAATTATTGGAATTAATTAAATAAAATAGAATTTGATACAGGGAAATTTTTAAAAATTTCGGCATGAAGTATTCGTAATATGGACTATCCACCTGTATTTTGAACCAACCAGATTTCATAAAAAAAAACAATTCCAACTACTTAAGAAAAATAAACACCTGTTCAACCTGTCCTAACCGATCAGGTGAACCATACTACTATGCCCTCCCGATCATAAAACAAGATCGGGGCACCACAACCAAAATTAAATACATACAAGCTGATAACCAGACATTAAGTCATAATACAACACCCCACTACTAACCCGGATCTCTAACAGGTAGTGGTATGAAACAAGCAGCTACTAACTAACTATTACATCATATCACTAAAACCTTAATTTAAAAGCTACATACATTCCACAATTAAAGACAACTAGCTGATACTATTATACAAGCCTTAACTGGTCTTCAGATGTCCGACCTTCTAGCAGAGCAAATCTAGGCTGTCTACGGTCCACAACAAGTTCTTCTCAGATATAGCTCCAACTTCGTGTCTTTTTCTTCTTTAACTGAAAAAGGGTTAGAAACAATAGCAAGAAGTGAGCCAAATGCTCAGCAAGTAACAATATAGATGCAAAAGAATCAACAACAGAAATGTGGATACAACAATACAAGAAATCATTCTTTGAGCTCTTTCAAAATTATTGACAATTTATAATTTATTCCAAAGATAGGAAGAGAAAGAAATCAATTTCTCTTTTTATATCATATATTCACCTTTTAAGCATTTCAATTTAAATTAAGCCCTTTTATTAAAACCGGACAATACGGGTGATCAGCCACGTAATGTCCCCATACCGGACACTAGGTCCCTCTGGACTTTGAAAATTGGGTTCCCAATTAGGCAACACATTGGCCTTTATTGCTGGACTAGGACCACCCTAGCCTCTTACGCAAATTCAATATGCTGGACTAGGACCACCCTAGCCTCTTACGCTAAATTCAAAATACTTAATTAAATATATGTGAAATGGGTCAAGTTTCAACAAAAGAATTTCTTATACAAAAATTCAGAGCAGGGAAATTTTCTGTTTACTTGAAGGACAAATGGCTAAAGGTCAAATAAACAATTCGATTTAAATGCATAAGGCTCACAAGGTAGAATTCAAGTGTCATTCACACGTATTTAACAATAAGGGTTTATCAAGCTGTTGTCAATTTAGAGTGGTAATACAAAGTGGTATCAAATATGTTATGGCTCGGGAAAATTAGGAATATAAACAACAAGGATTACTAATTAATTGAGAATAAAACAAGGATTTGGGATTTAAAGTTTAATTTAAGAGTTACAAGGTATAGATAAGCTAGTGTGGATTAAGGAAATAAATATGACATAAGGTTTAAGCTAGCACAAAAGGCATGTCATACAATAAGGTTTTCAGTTCAACAAGTGTTAAAATAAGTAGGGAAGTGCAATAGTTTAAACAGCAGTCTATAAGGGTGAACACGAAGGTATAAAGGATTAAGCAATAGTTAGGATGGTTTAACAGTATAATACAAGAGATTCGATAATTAACTTGAAAGGAACAACAGTAAGTTATCACAATTTAAACAACAGTTTATGTATAATTGAAGAGATCTGAACTTTGATACCAGGTTCGAGTTACTTGCCTTAACAAGGTGCTTTCACACTAGTCACTTAGCTCAAAAGCCCTCAGCCTTTGCCTTTCCTTTATCCCTTAAGTCTACGTCCTTCGAATCTACACATATAAAAAAACACTATTTCAGAATTCTATTCAATATTCTACGTTCCTCTTCGAACGTCTATTCTTAATCTACCCTTGCGATAATACCCTAAATTTATTTACTTAAATCATATATCATCAACCCTTGACCACTAACAGATATAAATATATAATTAAAACTGAAAAGCATTTAACAACTAATCACGTAAACAAAATATAATCCGATACTATTTTGTACTAATAGTACATACATACATATATATATATATATATATATATACTCGAAAAATTATAATTTAAGATTTTTAGAAAATTTTGACGGCATCCCCTTTGTACGGGTAGCCTACCAGTCGGAACACAGCCGACACCAAATCAGATAACAATTAATTTCTTTAACCGACCATATATCAATAATCAACATTTAATTTACAACTAACAAATTAAAATTTACCACATCCATCATATAATTCGAATAAAATCAACTATTCGAATAACAATATAATTCCATATACAATCAATCTATCGAACCAAATTAATTTATAAATTAGGGACCTTAATTTCATCATAACAAAATCAATTAACTCGGACAATAACAATTTCGAAAACCATTGCTTTCGTTTTACTGCAACACCGAAACTATCCGTCAGTACTTACAAAATCGACAAACACACACACAACTATGACGCCACAACAGGATTACATATACGTACACTACTCATGCCCATTCAAACAATACCACAAACACAATTACTAAGCTCAACACGACTTGTACAGGGGAATAAAACAGAGTTACTGCATATACACACACCACAGTCAAAATCTAACCCAACTATAAAAACAAAAATCGACACCCACACACTGTTTCGACTCTACACACACAGAAATTCAGCACCCCAGCTGCTATGACACACACACACACCATGAATATACTTACGCACGCAGTAATCGCCACACATCAATTACACACACACACCCACACGCAATCGAGAGGAAAAACAGCGGGGGAAAGAAATAACAGGGAAGGGGGGAAAAACAGCGGGGAAGGGAAGGGTTTTACTGAGAGAATGGCGAGAAGGAGAGGGAGAGAAAGCCGAGAGAGAGAGTCTGCGAGAGAGGGAGAGTCCGCGAGAGAGAGAGAGTCCGCGAGAGAGAGTTCGAGAGATGTCAGGAGAGATTGTGGAAAAAAAAAAACAGAGTTAGTAAATTGAATTAGGAATTAGGGATTTAAGGTAATTTGGGGGAAAAGAATTAGGATTTTGTAAGAATTTTCTGATTAATAGGTTAAAAATGCACCTCGTAAAATAGAAAATAAATAGGTAACAATTGGGAAAAATCTAAATTTCATTTTTAAAATATGAAAAATAAATTTATCTATCTTCCCATATTTTTAAAATATTTTTGGGGTCAAAAACGAATTTAATATCATTTTTACAAGATTAAACCAATAAGACCCAAATAAATTCATAAAATCATTTTAAAATCCTTAAAAATCAAAATAAATCCATCTAATATTTTTAAAACTCAAATAAACTAATAAAATTAATAATGCAAAAGATTTCGTAATTTTTACTAATCCCGGTGATTTTATAAAATTCTCAGAGTATAAATAAAACATGATTTAAATAGAATTTAATCCCCAAAAATAAAAATAAAAATACGTAGACTTATCTGACACATATAAATCATCAAATAAACCCACAAAATGAAATCACACATATTTCACTTCCTCAAAAATAATCACGTCACATAATTCACATTTAATATTAAATAAATAATTATACATATTACAAAAATTTCTAAGGCGTTATATCCTTCCCCCCTTAACGGGATTCTGTCCCCAGAATCTCACCTAAGTAAATAGATGAGGATAATTCTCTAGCATCTCGCTCTCAAGTTCCCAAGTTGATTCTTCAACTCTTGGGTTCCTCCACAAAACGTTTACCAACTTAACTGTCTTATTCCTTAGCTTCCTATCCATTCTGTCCTGAATTGCTACAGGCTGTTCTATATACGACAGATCCGGCTGTAACTCAATATGCTCGTACTCGATCACATGACTCAAATCTGGATGATATTTCTTGAGCATTGACACATGGAAGACATTGTGGATATGACTCATATGTGGCGGTAGGGCTAGCTCATACACGACTTTTCCAACCCGTCTTAAGATCTCAAAAGGTCCTACGTATCTCGTACTGAGCTTTCCTTTCTTGCCAAACCTCGTAACTCCTTTCCAAGGTGAGACTTTCAACAACACTTTATCTCCTTCCTCGAAATTCAGTTCTTTCCTGTCTTGATCTGCATATTTCTTTTGTCTGTTTTGAGCGGCTATCAACCTTTTCTGAATGATTTCGATCTTTTCCTTCGTTTGTTGTACTAGTTCCGATCCTAACACCTTACGCTCACCAACCTCATCCCAATATACAGGAGATCTACATTTCCTTCCATATAAAGCTTCGTATGGCGGCATCCCAATACTCGCATGATAGCTGTTGTTGTAAGAGAATTCCACCAAAGGTAGGTGCTCGTCCCAACTTCCTTTAAAATCCAATGCACACGTTCGCACCATGTCTTCAATAGTTTGAGTAGTTCGTTCACTCTGTCCGTCTGTCTGCGGATGATAGGCTGTACTCATCTTAAGCTCAGTTCCCAAGCATTTTTGAAATTGTTTCCAAAATCTGGAGTTGAAACGTGGATCTCGATCAGACACAATAGTTACTGGCACACCGTGACGCATAACCACTTCCTTCAAATACAACTGTACCAACTTATCTAGTTAGAATCTTTCATTGATCAGAAGAAAATGCGCAGACTTAGTCAAGCGGTCTATGATCACCCAAATCGCATCATGATTGGCTTTCGTTCTTGGTAATCCAACCACGAAATCCATAGCTAGATGCTCCCATTTCCACTCAGGAATATCTAACGGCTGTAGTAGTCCACTGGGCCTTTGATGTTCGGCTTTGACTCTTTGACATGTGAAACACTTACTAACCCACTCTGCAATCTCTCTTTTCATATCAGGCCACCAGAAATGTTCCTTCAGGTCTTGGTACATCTTCGTACTCCCCGGATGGATTGAATATCTTGAACTATGAGCATCCCGCAAAATCTCATTCTTTAATTCCGGCACGTTGGGAATCCAAATCCTCGAAGAAAATCTTAGGATACCCTTATCATCCTTCTGAGTGCAAATCTCTTCACCTGTCAATGTGTTCATATCTTGGCTCATGATTTCCTCCTGACATCTTCGTACCTTTTCTAATAGTTCCGGTTGAAAGGTCATGGTATAGAACTTCTCACTAGTAGGTTCTGAAATCTGGACTTCTAATCTCAACTTTTCAAATTCCTTGAACAATTCTTTTGGTATGGTGAACATGTTCAGTCTCTCCTTTCTACTCAACGCGTCAGCCACCACATTCGCTCTTCCTGGATGATAATCAATCGTGTAGTCGTAATCCTTAATCAGCTCCAACCATCGCCTTTGTCTCATGTTAAGTTCCCGTTGAGTGAAAATGTACTTCAAACTTTTGTGGTCCGTGTAAATCTCACATTTTTCACCATATAGATAGTGTCTCCAAATCTTTAGTGCGAATACAATTGCTGCTAACTCCAAATCGTGAGTCGGGTACTTCTGCTCATGAGGCTTTAATTGTCGAGAAGCATACGCAATCACCTTTCCATGTTGCATCAATACACACCCTAATCCCTTGTATGAAGCATCACTATAGATCATAAAGTTTCCTTGACTGTCTGGTAAGACTAACACTGGTGCTGTTACTAATCTTTTCTTTAATTCCTGGAAACTCTCTTCACAC
The DNA here is from genome assembly GCA_036435485.1 of Saposhnikovia divaricata. Lineage (NCBI taxonomy): Eukaryota > Viridiplantae > Streptophyta > Magnoliopsida > Apiales > Apiaceae > Saposhnikovia > Saposhnikovia divaricata. Next base: position 238,486,724 of record CM071594.1, on the reverse strand, counting down.
TTCTCATTCCATATGAACTTCTCATTTTTCCTAGTCAACCTGGTCAATGGTGAGGCGATCTTAGAAAAATCTTGAACAAACCTATTATAATAACCATCCAATCCCAAGAAACTTCTCTCTTCGGTGGGCGTTCTCGGTTTGCTCCAATTCACCACAGCTTTTATCTTTGCAGGGTCAACTCTAATTCCTTCACTACTGATTATATGGCCTAGAAACTGCACCTCTTCCAACCAAAACTCACATTTTGAAAACTTGGCGTACAACTTCTCTGCTCTCAATATTTCTAACGCAATCCTTAAATGTTCTGCATGCCCTTCCCGGGTCTTGGAATATATCAAGATTTCATCAATGAAAACTATCACAAATTTATCCAGATGCTTCCTAAAGACTCTATTCATAAGATCCATAAATGCTGCTGGGGCATTGGTTAATCCAAATGGCATCACTAAGAATTCGTAATGTCCATACCTTGTGCGAAATGCCGTCTTTGGAATGTCTTCAGGTTTGATCTTTAATTGATGATAGCCCGATCTTAAATCAATCTTCGAGAAATAAGCTGCTCCCTTAAGTTGATCAAACAAATCATCGATTCTAGGTAAGGGATATCTATTCTTGATGGTCAGCTTGTTGAGTTCTCGATAATCGATACACAATCTCATACTACCATCCTTTTTCTTGACAAACAGCACAGGCGCTCCCCACGGTGATACACTTGGTCTTATGACTCCCTTATCTAAAAGTTCTTGCAATTGCGTTGCTAACTCTTTCATCTCCACTGGTGCCATTCTGTATGGTGCTTTGGACACAGGTTCTGCTCCAGGTATTAGGTCTATAGCAAACTCCACTTCTCGATCTGGAGGTAAACCGGGTAATTCTTCTGGAAAAACGTCGGGGAACTCGTTAACAATTGGTATATCTTCTATCTTCGGTGCTTACTTCTCTACATCCATCACGTGTGCTAAATACGCTTCACAACCTTGTCTAAGTAACCTCTTGGCTTGCATAATACTCAGAAATTTCTTCACCTGCCTTTGTCCTTGAAATATCACTTCCTTATCATCCTCCGCCTTTAATCTCACCTGCTTCTTTCTACACTCAATCTGTGCATCATAATCAGCCAACCAATCCATTCCTAAGATTACATCGAATTCTCCCATTTCGAAGGGTATCAAATTGGCATAGAAAAGGTAACCACCTATCTCTATATTACACTGAGGACACACTTGATTGACAGGGACTCTATCTTGGTTTGCCACCTCTATCACTAAAGCTTGCTCTAAAGGTCGAATTTCACATTGCAATTTACTAACAAACTTGTTGGAAATTAAAGACTTAGTAGCTCCAGACTCAATTAAAACTTTAGCCTCTATTGAATTCACAGGAAGCGTACCTGCGACAACATCCATTTCTTGAACAGCATCCTGCATAATCATGTTAAAGGTTCTGGCTCTAGGTTGAGACATCTGGGTCTGAGATGGAGGTCAAGTTATCCTCAAGGCATTTATCGATGGGGGTCCGGCTATCCTCAAAACATTTCCTGACTGAACTGCCTCCTTGCAATCCTTAGCAATATGACCAATTTTTCCGCAGTTGTAGCATGTTATCCCTGGTTTTGAAGTCGGGCACTCTCCCGCGTAATGTCCCTTCTTGTTGCATTTAAAACAGGTAATACTTAGTCTGTGGCAAACTCCCGAGTGCTTCTTCCCACAAGTTGTACATTCAGGTAAGGCTGGTCTGATTGCAAGCTGCTGATTGGTATTCTGAAGACGTTTACCTTGACCACCATTTCCATTCTTCGGCTTCTGAAAACCTCGGTTCCTGTCAAACCGACCCTCATTCCTTGGCTTGAACTTGTTATTATTATTATTACCTTTTGGGTTCTGACTTCCCTCAGTACTTTCTATCTTCCTTGTTAGAAATGATTGATGAAAACAGTGTTTAGGAGCTATAGCGACAAATCAGAGTTTAGCTGGAAGCAGTCAGAGTTTAGTTAAACACTGACTATGGAAGCTCGACAGAGTTTAGTTAAACTCTGTCTGGAAGCAGCGCGTACGAAGTCAACAGAAGATATTAGAGATCAATTGAAGATTGATATGGAAGCGAGATCTTTGGAGACTGGATAGCTATTAAAGAGATCGAGTTGACTTAGGAGACGTGTGACAATCTGTAATTGATATCATTGTATAGCTGATTATTAGGAATATCAATTAGCGATTGTATAGCAGCTGTATGTTTTATAAATATAGTTAGGTTAACCCTAGAAGGGTATCGTGCATCGAACTATCTTTATTGTAACCTAGCAGCTCTTTGTGATAGTTTACATCACGAAGAGGGTTTTTAATACCAGAAGATTTAAAAGTGCATAATCATCTTAATTGTTATTCTCTCATCTAATATTGATTATTAGTGTGTATTCGGCCTAACATTCCTTTTCTTTCCTGCTTTCTCTTTCTGATACAATTCACTTTCACCTTCAACAATCATAGCCTTCTCCACCACCATTGCATAGTTCTCTAACTGAAACACCGCCACCTTACTACGTATCCATGGCTTCAGACCCTGTTGAAATCTTTTAACTTTCTTTGCCTCAGTATTGACATACTCAGGAACAAACCTTGCTAACTCTGTGAATTTTTCCTTGTATTCTGCCACGCTCATGTTTTCTTGTTTTAATTCTAAAAACTGAATCTCCAGCTGATCTTGCATATACCTTCTCAAGTTTCTTCTTTCTCTACCTGAAAAGTGGGATGTGAAAACAACCACTATTAGAGACAACTATGAACTTGCTGAAACAGAGATTGATGAAATCTATGGGCTGCTCAAAACTCATGAATTGGAAATGGAGCAGAGAAACAGGAGATCAAGCAGGAAGGCAAAGTCTGTTGCTCTTAAGGTTGAAGAGAAGCCTCAGAAGAAAGAGGCATCAAGAAGGAAAATGAAGGGAAAAGCTTTGGTCATACACTCAGAAAGTGAATCATCAAACTCTGATTGTGATTCAAACTCTTCTGAATCATCTGACTCTGAGGATGATGAAGAAGAAATGAGAAAAATGGTTGTGTTAATGGTGAAGACCTTCAAGAAAATGGGTTTCAAGAATTTCAAGAAAGGGAAAAGGTTTTCTAGAGATTCAAATGAAGACAGAAAAAGTTTCAGGAAGTCTGAAAGAAAAGAAACCAAGTCTGGGAAGAAGGATAAGTCTGAAATTCAATGCTACAAGTGCAAGGAGATGGATCACTATGCTCCTGAGTGCAAGAAGGGTAAAACTGGAAAAGTACTCATCACAAAAGGCAGAGATTGGGCAGACACTTCAGATTCTGATGAAGAAATCAACTATGCTCTCATGGCTACTACTGAATCAGAAACTTCTGAAAATCAGGTACCTCTAACTACCTATGCTTATATTATTGATGATATTTCCCAATTAAGAAGTTATCTTAAGTCATTGCATATAAGTTATAGGGATCAGACTTTAGAGAATGAGAGGATTAAATCTGAGAATTCTGAACTCAAAGAGAGAAATAAAATTGTTGAAGAAAAGCTAAAAAATATGCAACAAATTCAGAAAGAGAGAGATGATGCTGTTTCTATAGAACAGGATTTGCTTCAGAAATATAAACTAGAATCTGAGTTGGAGGAAGCAAATAAGAAAATTAGGATTTGGACTAATTCTGGAAAGGACACTCAACAGATTTTTCAAACAGACACTGTGGGTCTAGGTTATAATGAGGGAGATGAACTTAGATTTCAAAGTCAAGTTAAAATCAGACCTCACTTTGTACATGGAGCCAGTAAATTTTTGTCTGATGATGAAAAAGAAACTGTTAAGGTCAAATCAGTAAAAACTTGTGCTAAACAGGTTAATATTGGTTTGATGACAGATAAACAACTCAAACATAAACTGAAAGAGTTAAAATCTGTTAAGAAACATGGAGTGTCAAATAAGAACAGAAATGGAAAAGTAGGCATCACTTCAAGAAATAAACCAATGCTTGCTAGTTATGCTCCAAGAAAGACATGTCATAACTATGGTAGTACTAAGCATCTTGCAAATTTCTGCAAGAAAAACAAAAATATAAATTCTTTACCTTCCAAGTCTGAGGTAAAGAAGGATTTTGCTAGAACTAAGCCACAGACTTTATGCACACACTGTGGAAGCACTTGGCATTCCATTTATACTTGTAGAGAGTATCATGCTATCTATCATAATTACTATGAACTGAAACCCAATCTGAAATGGGTTAAAGTTAATACTGCAAGTGTAAACTCTGATACTGTTAGCTCAAACTCTGATAATGTTAATTCTGCTGCTAAAGCTAACAAAGTTAAGAATGTCAAAGGATCCAAGCAAGTCTGGATCCTTAAATCTAACTCTCAGTAATTGCTTGTGATTGGAGGGCAACATGGAGGCAACCTTAGTTGTGGATAGTGGATGTTCAGGACACATGACTGGAAATAAAGCCCTGCTATCAGACTATGAGGAGAAGGCTGGCCCAAAAGTTTCCTATGATGATGGCAATGTAGGAAGAACATTAGGATATGGCAATATTAATCTTGGAAATGTCATCATCAACAATGTAGCTCATGTCCCAGGACTCAAGCATGACTTGCTATCTGTGAGTCAAATCTGTGACAAGGGATATCATGTAGATTTTCAACCTGAATAATGTGAAGTTATCAGCAAATCTACAGGAAAAGTTGTTCTAGTTGGTCATAGGCAAAACAACATTTATGAAATCAAGCTCTTAATAGACTCTGTTGGAAAAGCTGTTTGCCTGTCTACAAGAATGTATAGTGAAGAGAGTTGGAAGTGGCACAAGAAACTCTCACATTTGAACTTGAACAACATCAATGAATTGATCAGAAAGGATCCTGTAAGAGGACTCCCAAAGGCTTTGTTAAATGTTGATGGTCTATGTGATTCATGTCAAAAGGCCAAGCAAAGGAAGTCATCTTTCAAGAGCAAGACAGAATTTTCAATCACTGATCCTTATCATCTTCTGCATGTTGATCTCTTTGGTCCAGTAAATGTTATGTCTATAGCAAGGAAGAAATATTCTTTAGTCATTGTTGATGAATACACTAGATTCACTTGGGTGTATTTTCTAGCAAAGAAGGATGAAACTACATTAACTCTGATGGAGCATGTGAAGCTTCTGGACAAAGGATCAAGTAACAAAGTCAGAATCATCAGAAGTGATAATGGAACTGAGTTCAGAAATGCAACAATGGAAGAATTCTGCAAGGACAATGGAGTGAAGCAAGAATTTTCAGCACCTGGTACACCACAACAAAATGGTGTAGTTGAAAGGAAAAATAGAACCTTGATAGAAGCTGCCAGAACTATGCTTGATGAAGCAAAATTGCCAACTTATTTCTGGGCAGAAGCTGTTCAAACTGCTTGTTTTACTCAAAATGCTACACTGATCAATAAGCATGGAAAGACACCATATGAAATGGTGAAGAAAAAGAAGCCTAACCTGAAATACTTTCATATTTTCGGGTGCAAATGCTTTGTTTTGAAGACTCATCCTGAACAGTTGACCAAGTTTGAGCTAAAGGCAGATGAAGGAATTTTTGTTGGCTATCCACTGTCAACAAAGGCTTTCAGAGTTTACAATCTGAGAACTAAAGTGATCATGGAATCTATACATGTGTCTTTTGATGACAAGAAAATAACTGGACTTGAAGACAAAGATGAATATGATCAACTGAACTTTGAAAATGAAGATTTAAACTCTGTTGAAGTAAACTCTGATCAAACTATTCTGACAGACTCCGTTGAAACAGACTCTGAACCTCTACTGGTAAACACAGGAGAAACTTCTCAGCCACAACAAAGGGAAGAACCAGTTGAGGGGGAGCATGATCAAGATGAAGACTCAAACATTGATACTGAGTCAACTGAAAAATCTAGATCAAACTCTGATGATTCAAACTCTGAAAATTCAAATTCTGACTCTGGGCAGTCAAGTTCAGGGGGAGTCTCAGAAAATGAAGAAAGCTCACAACAAAATCAGGAGAGCATGGATCAAGGGGGAGGATCACATGCTGACAGAAGTCATTTGCCTTCTGCTAGGAAATGGACTAAATCACATACACCTGATTTGATAATTGGTGATGCGGATGCAAAAGTGAAAACAAGAAGTGCCACTGCAAGTGAATGTTTGTTTCATGCATTCTTGTCTAAGAATGAACCAAAGAAAGTGGAAGAAGCTCTTCAAGATGCTTACTGGATAACAGCAATGCAGGAAGAGTTGAATGAATTTGAAAGGAATGAAGTTTGGACCCTTGTACCAAGGCCAAAGAACAGATCTATTGTTGGTACTAAATGGGTTTTCAGAAACAAGACTGACAGTGAAGGTGTTATCACAAGGAACAAGGCTAGACTGGTAGCAAAAGGCTATTCACGGCAGGAGGGAATAGACTATGATGAAACATTTGCTCCAGTTGCAAGATTGGCGGCTATCAGAATTTTTCTAGCATATGCCTCTCACAAGAAATTCAAAGTGTTCTAGATGGATGTGAAAAGTGCTTTTCTGAATGGGAAGCTTGAAGAAGAAGTGTTTGTTGAACAACCACCAGGATTTGTGGACCCAAAATATCCAGACCATGTCTACAGGTTGGATAAAGCACTCTATGGACTTAAGCAAGCACCAAGGGCATGGTATGAAACTCTGGCTCAATTTCTCTTAGAAAGTGGATTCAACAGAGGTACTATTGACAAAACTCTGTTTTATTTCAAATCTGGGAGTGACTTGCTTTTAGTTCAGATATATGTTGATGACATTATCTTTGGGTCTACTAATGATAAACTCTGTAAGAAGTTTGCCAAGCTCATGCAGTCCAGATATCAGATGAGCATGATGGGAGAGCTTAGTTATTTTCTAGGCCTACAGGTGAGACAAACAGATGATGGTATCTTCATTAATCAAGCAAAATATACCAGAAATCTTCTCAAGAAATTTGGTATGCTTGACTGTTCATCTGCATCAACTCCCATGGCAACAGCAACTAAATTGGACAAAGACACAGGAGTTTCAGTGGATATGACTAACTACAGGGGCATGATAGGATCTCTTCTTTACTTGACATCTAGTAGGCCTGACATCATGTATGCAACCTGTCTTTATGCAAGGTTTCAGGCAGATCCTAAAGAGCCACATCTGACAGCTGTGAAAAGAATCTTCAAGTATCTCAAGGGCACCATATCATTAGGTCTGTGGTATCCTAAAGAATCAGATTTCAAGCTACTTGGGTATTCTGATGCAGACTTTGCAGGCTGCAAGATAGACAAAAAGAGCACTAGTGGAAGTTGTCCATTTCTTGGTGATAGACTTGTCTCTTAGTACAGCAAGAAACAGAAATCAATTTCTACATCTATAGCTAAAGCAGAGTATATTGCAGCTAGTAGCTGTTGTGTACAGATCTTGTGGATGAAGAATCAATTGCTGGATTATGGATTGAGGTACAGTAAGATTCCTATTTACTGCGATAATCAAAGTGCTATTGCTATGACAGGTAATCCAGTACAGCATTCAATGACCAAGCACATCAGCATAAGGTACCATTTCATCAGAGAACATGTGGAAGAAGGGAATATTGAACTACATTTTGTGTCTACAGAACAACAGCTTGCAGATAACTTCACCAAACCATTGAGTGAAGCTACATTTACAAGACTGGTCAATGAACTAGGAATGGTCTCTATTTTTGACTAGGAATGTTGGTTAGATTCAAATTTCACTTATGTATTGTGTTGCTCATATTTCCTTGATTTGTTAAGTGCTAAGTGAACTCTGTTGATTCAACTCTGTTATGCATACTCTGTTAACATGTTCTGTCAAACTCTGTTAAATTCTGTCAGCATGCCTGTATGTCATACACTGTTAATAAGTTTGATAAACTCTGTGAATTCTGAGTTGATTATTGTCTGAATGGAAACACCAATGAAGAAATATGTATGAAGCATGATTCTCAGTAATTAATCATGAATCTTTCTGAGTTATTGTGATCTAATCTTAGATTGTGCAGAAAGTTAACACAGCATGATACTGGTTCATATTTATAGCATCTCTTAGTTTATTTTGTCCTAAACTCTGAGTCTATAAATACTGTGTGCATTGCCTCTCATGAATAACTACTGATGTTGATGAACTCTAAACTCTGTTAGTTATACTCTGGTAGATTAAAATGCTTACTACAATACCCCCAAAGAAAATGTATATAGGTTGCAATACTCCTTTGAGATTATGTTGGTGACTAGGATGACCCAGGAACCTATTGGTATATAATATGGGCTAAAATTCTCTGATTTTTGGTGACTAGTCAAAGACTAGGATGACCCAGGAACTTATCAAAATGATAAGGGCTAAAATTTTTGAATTTTTGGTGACTGGCTCCAACCTCTAATTACTGGAATGAATAGAAAATATATATATATATATATATATATATATATATATATATATATATATATATATATATATTAGCAATAGAGGGGGTATAAAATAAATTAAATGTTACTGTATATAGATTGATTACTACAGAGTTTATCTTTCATCATACAGTCAGTGTTTACTATGAGAGTTTGTGCATCCAGTGTTTATTGATTTACTTTATGGATTTTATGAAAATTTAGATGCTCTAAAAATTGATTTGGTAAACTCTGCTACACACACACACACACACATATTTTCACAACTGTGCAATCTTTGAAAGGGTTTCGGTGATAAAGTTGGAGAATTGACAAACGCTGTTGATTTGTGGTTAGTACTCTAAGGTAAATTTTCATTTGGATAATTTGAAAATTTTGGAGTAAATAGTGCTTTTGACAACTGTTAATAAGTGTATTGTGTTAAAGTCTTGGAAATAGGAAAGAGAATACAGCGGTGATAATTTCTATTTTTACTGCGCATGATTAATTGATCCACTGCATGTATGACACCTGTCCCACTCACTCATTATGGTGTCCCACTCACACATTAATCTAGGAACTGTTGAGTGTTTGAATACACAAACGATTGAGTTTTAATTTTTAATTACAACTCTAATTACTTTTGTGTACATCGTTTCATTTTTACTTTCACCCACTCACTTTTACATCTCATAGTTCTCTCAGTTTTCACTTGCGTATTTTTGCAAACACTTTTCCTACATACACTTTTCATTGTGATTTCTTGCCCGTTTCTTGATTTAATGGCTTCTAAATCATTCACTGTTTTTTGTCTACGTTTTATCCCTAACAATTATGCAGCCCCACTCAATAATGAACGTGTTCCAGAAGCGTTTCATCTAATGTAGAATTTCTTAAGAGACTCAGAGATTGGACAAGCTCTGGTTGAACCTAGTACTCTCTCTGCATCTCAAATTGCCACTTTTTGGAAAAACTCAGTCTATGTGGATGGAGGAGAGAATGGGACTCCAAACATCATCTTCACTCATGATGAACAAGAGTTTGTGATTACTCCACAAACTGTCAGAGAAACGATGGGTTTTGATTCACACACCTCTTATGCTTATGTTGGTGAACCTCAATTGAGACAGATGCTACAGGAGATAGGCTACATGGATTCTCTTGAAAAGCTTGGCAGTGTAAAGAGGCCTAATCTCAGGAAGGAATGGAATTTTTTCTTCGACTGCATCACAAGAACATTCCAGAAGAAGGTCACTAACTGGGATGCTATTCCAATGGACAGTCTACAAATCGGGTATTCTCTACTTTATGGTAGTAATTTTGATTTTGGTAGATATGTTCTAATGAATTTAGGTGATAAACTGTCAGAGTCTACTACAGTTTATTTTGCTCGATTTTGTCAAATGCTATTCACTGCTTGTGTATCTGGTTTAGAGATTGTTGAAGCTGATGTGATTCAGCCTTTTAGAGTCAACAAGAGAATATTCTCTGATATGACTAATAAGGATGCTGGTAAAGAAAACCTACCTGTCCTTGTTCTGCCACTTGCTTTGCAGAATTTTCTCAACCAACCTCAAGACCAACCACAACCAGAACCACACCCTGAACCACTAAACACTGATCACACTCCACAACCTGCAACCTCAAACCAAACCACTATCCCTGAACCACAACCTGCATCCACTCACAACACTCCATCACCAATCACAAACACTGCTCCAACCCAAAATCCTCAATCTCCAATCATAAAACAATCTTCACACAATCAACAACTAAACACTGAACCATCACAATCTCAACCACAACCATAGCCTAAAGCAAAAAGAGGCAGAGTAAAGCAATCAGCAGCAACTACTGAAAGACATGCAAGAGCTAAGAAGACAATAGAGAAACACACCATAGCAAAACAGACATCTCCTGGAGCTGTTTATGCTAGAAGAAAGATTCAAAGAGCAAAAAGACCTAAGTCACCCTCTGTGGTGGCAGAATCTAGTAAAGAGGATTCAGATGAAGTGCCTCTAGCTAAGAGAAGAAAACTAGTAATCTCTGATTCTGATGGTGAAAATGTTGAAGCTCCAGAGGTGGTTTTACATCAAACACCTACTGTTGAGGCTGAAAAAGATATACCTGCAGAGGTTGAAATACCTGTAGAGGTTGAAATACCTGCAGAGGTTGATATTCCTGCAGAGATTGAAATGCCTGCAGAGGATAAAATGCCTGCAGAAGAGGATAATAGAGAAGGCTTTTCTCCAATGGATGATAATCTTGATTTCTTCATGCCATTCTCTGATCCTATCTCATCTATTTTTGCTCAATCTGAAGCAACTGGTGCAGCTGATCAACCTACAGTTGTCATTTCTGAAACTGTAGCATCACATACAGAGTTAATCTCAGATGCTCACCAGTTAGTTGAAGGAGGTGATGAGGTTGATCAAGAAACCAAGGCTACTTCTCAGCCAATGCCTGTTGATGACACAAATACAAATTCTGTTGCTGAGCCTGAGCAACATGAAGAAAATCTTGACAAGGCTGCAGAAGAAATTGCAGAAACTATGGCTGACAATGCTCAGCACAGTGTTTCACTTGAAGATGATGTAGAACATGCTAAAGCTGCAAGTGTTGAACTTGAAGGTGAAAGCAGTGCAAACTCTGATTCTTTTCTGAGTGCACCAGTGCAAACAGACAATAAACATACCTCTTTCGATCAACCTTGTAAGTCTCATGCAATTGAAAAAGAACAACTTGCAAAATTTGCTGCTGACTGGTACAAAGAGGATTGCATTTTTCCAAGAGGGAGAGCAGCTAATTTTGTTAAGCAAACTGCCAACACTATCTCCAATCCAGAGATTCTTTCTTGCTTAAAAGCAACTGTAGTTCAAGTCAAGACTCTGGATGGTAGATTTGATGAAACTACGAAGGCAATCACTGACTTGAGGACTGAGATCCTAACTAGAGAAATGAAAATGGAAAGAGAGTCTAAACTCATGACTACAAAATTTTCTAAAGCTCAAGACAATCTCTTTGCCAGGCTGGGTAAAGTTGAAGAGAATCAGTCCGCCTTGTCTGTTAAAATTGATTCTATTGCTACCTCTTTGGAGTTGATCACATCTATACTCATGCCTGATGATGTCAAAAAGGGGGAGAGAGTTGCAAAGTCAAAATGCAAGCAATTTCAAACTCGGACTCATAAGGATGATGCTGGAGATGGGGGAGCAAATAATAAAAGCAAGAGCAAGGCTGTAGAAACTCAAACTCTGAAAACTAGCAGCAAGTCTCTTAAATCACAGTCTGCTGGGTTAAACACTAATACTCGAGGTTCTTCAAAGACTAAGAGTTTGGTACTATCCTCTGATCCTCAGACTGATGAGGAATTGACTGCTAAGTTATTCTTAGAAGAAAATGAAGAGGGAGTTACAATTGCAGATGTTCAAGCTCAAGAGAAGATATTTCTAGCAGAACATAAGAAAGCTGTGAAATCTGGCAATTCTAAGAAGAATGTGAAAGCTGCAAAGCCGGTTCTTAAAGGCATTCAAATCAAAGAAAAAGTTGGTACTGAACAAAGGAAGCAAGTATCCAGAAAATCAACAGATGCAGACTTTAAGCAAAAGCTGAAAGGCATTGCTGGAGAAAATACAACCTCTGTTTCTACACAAGTTGTAAAGAAGAATGAAAACACAACCTCTGTTGCTACACAAGTTGTGACCACACCTTTACAATCTTCTCAGTTGAAATCAACTTTTAGAAAGGGAACTCTTCATGATCCAAATCAAGCACTTAAAGGTTCTATGGATTTCACTGATGGAAGAACATTTTCTGGGAAAATTGGAAACAACAAGGGTGGTATAGGATCACACAGGGATAAAAGGCAGAATGTTAGTCCTAGAGATCCATCTTCACTGGCTGTTCCAGGTCAATGTGTTGTCACTCAAGAGAGTTTAGACAGACTGGAATCAGTACAGTTGGTCTATCAGAAGAGCCTAAAGAAAGATTTTCTATTATACTTCATGACAGATGGAACAGTTTTTAAAATTGGGGAGAATGATCTTGGTTTGAAATATTGGGAAGAACTAGAACATGTTCTGTATCTTTTCAAGGTAACAAATCAAAGGACTCAATCTGCTGCCAATGTGCTTAGACAGAAGATGCTTCAGAATCTGGCAAGAAGAGGCATGAAGTATAACAGTAAATATGTTCCTAAGTACAGAGACTCGAATGGAAAGCTGATAGAGTTGGAAAAGGGAACTACAAAGCTAAAGACTGATCTTGGAATCACTGTTCTTGATTTTAATGTGAAGTCTAAAGAGGTGAAGTATATTAGATTGGGAAATGAAATGAGAACAAACAAAATCTACGATCTCAGAGCTGCTATCTATCAGACTGATGAGAATGATCCTCAGTTGAGAGAGATCAAGGAAGCTATGGAGAATGAACTTGAAAATGCTGAAAGAAGATTGCTTATAGACTATCTCAGAGCTACACCAGATCTTGAAGAGATTAGAGGTTAAAGTCTGTAAGAGTTTTCTTATTTCTGTAGATTTTTGTTAAGTAGAAGCTTAAACTCTGTTTGTATATTAATCACTGTAATTTTGTATTTGTTTTGACATCATCATTTACTGTAAACTTGTACATTCTTGCTAATGAACAAGTTGGGGGATATTGTTAGAAATGATTGATGAAAACAGTGTTTACGAGCTACAGCGACAAATCAGAGTTTAGCTGGAAGCAGTCAGAGTTTAGTTAAACACTGACTATGGAAGCTCGACAGAGTTTAGTTAAACTCTGTCTGGAAGCAGCGCGTACGAAGTCAACAGAAGATATTAGAGATCAATTGAAGATTGATATGGAAGCGAGATCTTTGGAGACTGGATAGCTATCAAAGAGATCAAGTTGACTTAGGAGACGTGTGACAATCTGTAATTGATATCATTGTATAGCTGATTATTAGGAATATCAATTAGCGATTGTATAGCAGCTGTATGTTTTATAAATACAGTTAGGTTAACCCTAGAAGGGTATCGTGCATCGAACTATCTTTATTGTAACCTAGCAGCTCTTTGTGATAGTTTACATCACGAAGAGGGTTTTTAATACCAGAAGATTTAAAAGTGCATAATCATCTTAATTGTTATTCTCTCATCTAATATTGATTATTAGTGTGTATTCGGCCTAACATTCCTTTTCTTTCCTGCTTTCTCTTTCTGATACAATTCACTTTCACCTTCAACAATCATAGCCTTCTCCACCACCATTGCATAGTTCTCTAACTGAAACACCGCCACCTTACTACGTATCCATGGTTTCAGACCCTGTTGAAATCTTTTAGCTTTCTTTACCTCAGTATTGACATACTCAGGAACAAACCTTGCTAACTCTGTGAATTTTGCCTCGTATTCTGCCACGCTCATGTTTTCTTGTTTTAATTCTAAAAACTGAATCTCCAGCTGATCTTGCATATACCTTGGAAGATACTTCTCGAGAAATAACTCAGTGAATCTCTGCCATGTGATCACTCCATCACCTTGCAACAGTTTTGTTGACTCCCACCAATAATTTGCTTCAGCTTTCAAGAAGTAACTAGCATATTCCGTCTTCTGATCTTCTCCTACCCTAACCAACGCAAAAGCTTTTTCCATTTCATTAAGCCAAGCCCTAGCTTCTAAAGGGTTGACAGTACCTTTGAACTCTGGAGGGTGTACGGCTTGAAAAGCCTTAAAGGTCACAATTGGTTGGGCGGGTCGTTGCTGAGTTAGTGCGGCTGCCTGTTGTTGAAGAAGTTGGAGAATTTGAGTCATAGTCGGGTCAACTGGATTTTGATTTCCAGTATTCTGGTTTTCAGGATTTGCAGTAGGTGTTTTCTTCTTTGGAGGCATGATTCTGATAAGAATATAAATAGTTCATTAAACAACAGGTAAGTAAACAACAAGCAATTACATATAGAGATAAAGTTTACAAATCCTGAATTTTGAATTATCTGTGATCACAAGAGTTATAACGATGTATAGAAATAGGGAAGCATAGGTATTATCTTGAGCAAGTAATTCTAACAGGAGATATTTAGGAAACTCAGAAATGTAATAAAAGATGTGCAGATAACGAGAAAATAGAGGTCATGGTACCAACAGAGTCAATGACATGAACAACGGTTTTTAGAGTTCAAGGTACACTGTTAACAATCCAACTACAAGAAGTAAATGCCGAAAATAATCCCTATCATCGACCACCTGTGATAACGATGTAGCGCATAAAGAAATTATTAAAGCGATAAAAGAATATCCTAAACCTACTACCTACTATCCTAATGATAACCTACACCTATAGCTCCTATCCTATGCATATAAGGGTTCAAATCATATCCTACACCTATCCTATACCTAATCCTGGCTTGTTTCAGTGACCAAAAACCTGTTCGCTCTGATACCAACCTGTAACGCCCCGACTTCCCAATACTGATAATGTAATTTCTATAATAAAATACTCAATTATTGGAATTAATTAAATAAAATAGAATTTGATACAGGGAAATTTTTAAAACTTTCGGCATGAAGTATTCGTAATATGGACTATCCACCTGTATTTTGAACCAACCAGATTTCATAAAAAAAAAACAATTCCAACTACTTAAGAAAAATAAACACCTGTTCAACCTGTCCTAACCGATCAGGTGAACCATACTACTATGCCCTCCCGATCATAAAACAAGATCGGGGCACCACAACCAAAATTAAATACATACAAGCTGATAACCAGACATTAAGTCATAATACAACACCCCACTACTAACCCGGATCTCTAACAGGTAGTGGTATGAAACAAGCAGCTACTAACTAACTATTACATCATATCACTAAAACCTTAATTTAAAAGCTACATGCATTCCACAATTAAAGACAACTAGCTGATACTATTATACAAGCCTTAATTGGTCTTCAGAGGTCCGACCTTCTAGCAGAGCAAATCTAGGTTGTCTACGGTCCACAACAAGTTCTTCTCAGATATAGCTCCTACTTCGTGTCTTTTTCTTCTTTAACTGAAAAAGGGTTAGAAACAATAGCAAGAAGTGAGCCAAATGCTCAGCAAGTAACAATATAGATGCAAAAGAATCAACAACAGAAATGTGGATACAACAATACAAGAAATCATTCTTTGAGCTCTTTCAAAATTATTGACAATTTATAATTTATTCCAAAGATAGGGAGAGAGAGAAATCAATTTCTCTTTTTATATCATATATTCACCTTTTAAGCATTTCAATTTAAATTAAGCCCTTTTATTCAAACCGGACAATACGGGTGATCAGCCACGTAATGTCCCCATACCGGACACTAGGTCCCTCTGGACTTTGAAAATTGGGTTCCCAATTAGGCAACACATTGGCCTTTATTGCTGGACTAGGACCACCCTAGCCTCTTACGCAAATTAAATATGCTGGACTAGGACCACCCTAGCCTCTTACGATAAATTCAAAATACTTAATTAAATATATGTGAAATGGGTCAAGTTTCAACAAAAAAATTTCTTATACAAAAATTCAGAGTAGGGAAATTTTCTGTTTACTTGAAGGACAAATGGTTAAAGGTCAAATAAACAATTCGATTTAAATGCATAAGGCTCACAAGGTAGAATTCAAGTGTCATTCACACGTATTTAACAATAAGGGTTTATCAAGTTGTTGTCAATTTAGAAGGGTAATACAAAGTGGTATCAAATATGTTATGGCTCGGGAAAAGTAGGAATATAAACAACAAGGATTACTAATTAATTGAGAATAAAACAAGGATTTGGGATTTAAAGTTTAATTTAAGAGTTACAAGGTATAGATAAGCTAGTGTGGATTAAGGAAATAAATATGACATAAGGTTTAAGCTAGCACAAAAGGCATGTCATACAATAAGGTTTTCAGTTCAACAAGAGTTAAAATAAGTAGGGAAGTGCAATAGTTTAAACAGCAGTCTATAAGGGTGAACACGAAGGTATAAAGGATTAAGCAATAGTTAGGATGGTTTAACAGTATAATACAAGAGATTCTATAATTAACTTGAAAGGAACAACAGTAATTTATCACAATTTAAACAACAGTTTATGTATAATTGAAGAGATCTAAACTTTGATACCAGGTTCGAGTTACTTTCCTTAACAAGGTGCTTTCACACTAGTCACTTAGCTCAAAAGCCCTCAGCCTTTGCCTTTCCTTTATCCCTTAAGTCTACGTCCTTCGAATCTACACATATAAAAAAACACTATTTCAGAATTCTATTCAATATTCTACGTTCCTCTTCGAACATCTATTCTTAATCTACCCTTGCGATAATACCCTAAATTTAGTTACTTAAATCATATATCATCAACCCTTGAACACTAACAAATATAAATATATAATTAAAACTGAAAAGCATTTAACACCTAATCACGTAAACAAAATATAATCCGATACTATTTTGTACTAATAGTACATACATATATATATATATACTCGAAAAATATAAATTTAAGATTTTTAGAAAATTTTGACGGCATCCCCTTTGTACGGGTAGCCTACCAGTCGGAACACAGCCGACACCAAATCAGATAACAATTAATTTCTTTAACCGACCATATACCAATAATCAACATTTAATTTACAACTAACAAATTAAAATTTACCACATCCATCATATAATTCGAATAAAATCAACTATTCGAATAACAATATAATTCCATATATAATCAATCTATCGAACCAAATTAATTTATAAATTAGGGACCTTAATTTCATCATAACAAAATCAATTAACTCGGACAATAACAGATTCGAAAACCATTGCTTTCGTTTTACTGCAACACGGAAACTATCCGTCAGTACTTACAAAATCGACAAACACACACACAACTATGACGCCACAACAGGATTACATATACGTACACTACTCATGCCCATTCAAACAATACCACAAACACAATTACTAAGCTCAACACGACTTGTACAGGGGAATAAAACAGAGTTACTGCATATACACACACCACAGTCAAAATCTAACCCAACTATAAAAACAAAAATCGACACCCACACACTGTTTCGACTCTACACACACAGAAATTCAGCACCCCAGCTGCTATGACACACACACACACCATGAATATACTTACGCACGCAGTAATCGCCACACATCAATTACACACAAACACCCACACGCAATCGAGAGGAAAAACAGCGGGGGAAAGAAATAACAGGGAAGGGGGGGAAAACAGCGGGGAAGGGAAGGGTTTTACCGAGAGAATGACGAGAAGGAGAGGGAGAGAAAGCCGAGAGAGAGATTCCGCGAGAGAGGGAGAGTCCGCGAGAGAGAGAGAGAGTCCGCGAGAGAGAGTTCGAGAGATGTCGGGAGAGATTGTGGAAAAACACAGAGTTAGTAAATTGAATTAGGAATTAGGGATTTAAGGTAATTTGGGGGAAAAGAATTAGGATTTTGTAAGAATTTTCTGATTAAAAGATTAAAAATGCACCACGTAAAATAGAAAATAAATAGGTAACAATTGGGAAAAATCTAAATTTCATTTTTAAAATATGAAAAATAAATTTATCTATCTTCCCATATTTTTAAAATATTTTTGAGGTCAAAAACGAATTTAATATCATTTTTACAAGATTAAACCAATAAGACCCAAATAAATTCACAAAATCATTTTAAAATCCTTAAAAATCAAAATAAATCCATATAATATTTTTAAAACTCAAATAAACTAATAAAATTAATAATGCAAAAGATTTCGTAATTTTTACTAATCCCGGTGAGTTTTTAAATTTCTCAGAGTATAAATAAAACATGATTTAAATAGAATTTAATCCCCAAAAATAAAAATAAAAATAAAAATAAGTAGACTTATCTGACACATATAAATCATCAAATAAACCCACAAAACGAAATCACACATATTTCACTTCCTCAAAAATAATCACGTCACATAATTCACATTTAATATTAAATAAATAATTATACATATTACAAAAATTTCTAAGGCGTTATACCTAGTAAGATATTTCTGTCGTATATTGTCCTGTTAGGTGACAGTATCCTTCTTCCCCTTAGGATATCAAGTTTTCACTAACTTTGGGGTTCACCCGTTGTTACCCAGGACATTAATGAAATAAACGTGTATCCCTTCCCTAGAAACCATAGGTAATCCACCTGCCATGTTCCAAACCTATCTTGACAAACCCTGTCTGGATATTAATAATTTGTAGATCTGTAAGCCAGGTGAGCTCCTCCCTAAACCTGCCATTTCCATCCTAAGTCTTTAATTTGTAACCAATCCTTATTATCCATAAGGCCTTCGCTAAGGGATGACTGGTGTTCCACCAGTCATACCCCTGGGTGCGTTACCCTTTAAACATACTAGGCTTCCACCAACCTTGATTCCCATTTTCACGCAATTTCCTCGCAAGACCAATTTTCTTAGTCATTCCATTTACCAAAAGGTTAAGCCTCACTCACCCAGCTTCCCTGGGATCGTAACAAGGTCATTTTTCCAACTTGCACTTGGCTTCCAGAGCTGTGCACAAGTCCTATAATGAGATTGGTTATCCATCACACTGAATACACGGTAATTCGGGGTTCAAGCGACTGAACCTCCCCATAAGAGATCCTCATGGCTCTAGTTTCCCTAGAACCTTTCTGCCTTGGGGTTCCATCCCATGTCATGCATAAGCCATACATGTTCCAATCCGTGCGCACGTAATCCACGTACATTCCCCTCCATGTACCCATATAATCCATACATATTCCATATAACCCGTGTAATCTGTTAAAATTTATTCCATATGTTTTTCGTGTAATCCATTAACATATAAACCATATGTTTTCCATCCCTAAGCATATAATCCATATGCTTCCATTCCATTACATAAATCTAAATTTAAATTAGGTTTCTATAAAATTTACCCATTTTTAAGCCAAGTCATCTTTCCATTAATTAGTGTATACCTACTACCCCCCGAGTTCTTTAATATAATTAGACTTATAGTGAAGAACTAGGTTCAACAGTCATATCCTCTTTAAAACATGAATAAAGCAGGTTACAGATAGCATGCATTCAACCACATAAATCCATACATATTTTATGCATAAAACATAGATAAAATGGTATTTTATGCATACATATTTTATGCATTAAATCAAATCATAATGGGTGTTCAACAGGTAGGCGTACATTCACAACCCCCGAGCAATTTATTAACATGAAAGGGAAATTCCTAATCGACTGATCCTAATATTATGGTAGCTACAACTAATAAGCCACTTTTATTCTCCTACACCTGAAAGAAGTCTACAAGAAATGTTACCTGGGTTCAACTACTCGTAATATTTCTTAAGGTGTTCGGCGTTCCACGCCCTCGAAATTAGCTTCCCGTCCAAATCCTCCAAATGATAAGTACCTTCCCATAAGACCGATTTGATCACATATGGGCCTTCCCAGTTTACCTTAAAGGCCCCATGTCCTGGAGTCCTCATGTTAGGCATCATCTTCCTTAAAACCAGATCACCAACCTTTAAAGGCCGTGCACGAACCTTGCCATCAAAGTACTTGCGAGTCCTTTGTTGATAGGCTGCAAGCCTCAGCTGAGAGGGTGCACGGACCTCTTCCACCAAGTCCAAATACGAACGATGATTAACTTCATTTTCCATGGGATCAAAATTATCCCATCTGAATAAGCCAGCACCATTTTCCACGGGTACCATTGCTTCACACCCATAGGTTAGAGTAAATGGGGATTCACCAGTCGTAGTCCTTGATGTTGCATTGTAGGACCATAACACCATTGGAAGCTCTTCTGGCCAGCAACCCTTTTTATCTTCCAACTTTGCCTTTAGAGTGTGTTTAATTATTTTATTGACGGCTTCAGTCTGACTGTTGCTTTGTGGGTGGCAAACTGCAGAGAAGCCTTTCACAATTTCGAGGTCCTCACATAAACCTCTCATTTCCTTACTATCAAATTGTTTGCCATTGTCAGATATTAACTTATAGGGAACCCCATACCGACATACAATTGCCCGGAACACGAACTCCTTGAGCTTGACTGCGGTGATATCATAGCCAGGGGTTCAGACTCTGCCCATTTCGTAAGATAATCCACAGCTACGTCATCGTACTTTACTCCTCCCTTCCCCTTTGGGAGTTCTCCAATCAAATCAATCCCCCAAACAGCAAAAGGCCATGGGCTAGAGAGTGGCTTTAATAGCACAGCAGGGTTCCTATTGGAGTTGGCATACCTTAGACACCGATCACATGGCTTCGAGAATTTGTGAGCATCATGTTGTAGAGTCGGCCAATAGTACCCCTGTCGAAGTATCTTATGGGCCAATGAGGTTCCTCCAGAGTGGTTTCCGCATAATATATTCGCACTCACTGCCTGCTATACATCGTAGAAGCGGCTTGTTGAAGCCCCTCTTATATAGCTTTCCATCGTAAAGAGCATAGCGTGTGGCCCTGTACTTCATTCTTCGGGCTTCATCCTTTTCAGTTGGTAGAACCCCCTTTGTGATGTACTCCAGAATGGGAGTAATCCATGTATCCTCCATCTGAACTTCAATATCCATACAATCGAATCTTGGAATGCTAGGTTGCTGCTGTATCTCCAACGGTATCACCCCTAACATAGTCGCTTCCATGGTGGAACCCAACTTAGCTAAGGCATCAGCACTTGAGTTTTCCGTCCTTGGAATTTGTACAAGGTTTATCTCCCTGAACTTGCTCATCAACTCTCGAGCGTACCTCATGTACAAGTCGGTGCGTGGACCCCTAGCTTGAAAGTTCCTTTTGATATGACCCACCACCAACATGGAATCACTGTACACAGTCATATTCACCACCTTCATTTCAAGTGCCAGCTTCAAACTCGCAATCAGGGCTTCGTATTCGGCATCATTGTTCGTATCCTTGAATGTAAAATGAATCGAGCTTTACAACTTGTGGCCCTCAGGGCTTATCAGTATTATGCCAGCACCTGCACCGTTTCCATTAGCAGCTCCATCCATATATAATGTCCACCATGGTGCACAGGTTTCCGGTGGAGTTCCCTTCTATAAGGGTTTAACTACCCCTTCCTTGGCTCCCACATCAACAGATGATTGGAATTCCAGAAAGAAATCAGCGAGTGCTTGACCATTAATAGCTGTTCTTGGCTTGTATTAAACATCAAATTGGCCAAACTCCACGGCCCATTTCATTAACCTTCCCTAGGCTTCAGGTTTGTGCAGGACCTGCCTTAGTGGGAACAATGTTTGTACCTCCACCTTATGCGCCTGGAAGTATGGCCTTAACTGTCTCGATGCCAAAATCAGAGCGTAAGCCAGCTTCTCCATATTTGTATACCGAGTTTCATCATCCAGAAGCCTCTTACTTACATAGTATACTGGCTATTGTATTTGATCTTCCTCACGGACCAGAACCGAACTAAAAGAGTGTTCAGAGACGGCCAAGTACAGAATCAAGGTTTCACCTTCCACGGGCTTTGCCAGCAGTGGGGGGCTTCCCAATTGCTCCTTCAGTTTTGTGAAGGCAGCTTCACATTCGGGTGTCCACTCGAAACCTTTCCCCTTCTTAATAGCCGTGAAGAATTCTCTACATCTGTCAGAGGATTTTGAAACAAACTTATTCAAAGCCGCTACTCGCCCCGTGAGGCTTTGGACTTCCCTCACACTTCGGGGGGATCTCATCTCGACCAATGCCTTTATCTTAGCAGGATTGGCCTCAATTCCTCGATGATTCACAATGAAACCCAAAAACTTCCCAGATTCAACCCCGAAAACACATTTTTGGGGGTTCAACTTCATTCTGTACCTTCTCAAGATACCAAACATCTCGGCTAGGTGAGTGACGTGTTCGTCTGCCCTCTTGGATATAACCAACATATCATCGACGTACACTTCCATGGTTTTCCCAATTTGATCCTTAAACATCTTATTGACCAGCCTTTGGTAAGTCGCTCCAGCGTTCAACAATCTGAAGGGCATCCCAATGTAACAGTAAAGGCCTCTATCGGTTATGAAAGAGGTATGATCCTGACCAGGTTCGTACATCGGAATTTGATTGTAGCCCGAGTATACATCCATGAAACTTAGTAAAGCATGACCAGCCGTAGCATCAACCAACTGGTCGATACGTGGTAGTGGAAAGCTGTCCTTGGGGCATGCCTTGTTCAAATCAATGAAATCGATGCACGTACGCCACTTGCCATTAGGTTTCTTTACCAAGACCGGATTTGCCAACCACATGGGGTAAAAAGACTCCCTTACCAGCTTGGCCTTCAACAACCTGTCCACCTCTTCCTTCAATACAATGGCTCTTTCCCCACTTATTGCTCTCCTCTTCTGTCTTACGGTCTTCACTTCTGGATTGATGTTTAGATGATGACACATCACCCTTGGGTCTATTCCCACCATATCCTCGTGGCTCCATGCAAATATATCTAAATTGTCCTTCAAAAACGAGACCAGTGCTTCCCTGATCTCAAGGTTCAGCTATTTACCAACTTTCAGCTCCTTAGTGGGATCGGCTGCATCCACTAGAATAGACAAAGTGTCTTCAGCCGCCCCGGTCTTCTCCTTTGTTTCTGGCATACGTGGATCAAGATCAATTTCCACAGGGTTCACCTTGCTTGCACCCTGATGGGATTCCATCACCCGCCATTAGATTTCTTTGACTCCTTCAGATTATTTTCATCATCCAAACCTTCAAAATCACTGTCATTTACCTCTTCAACTATTCCTTCAATCAATGGTTCTCCAGCCTTTGAATTTTGAAATTTCGGGGCTTCCAACATTAGTACCCCACCAGGGGTATCTACCCCCCGAAAAGTTGCAACATCTGTATAGGCTCCTCGCCTGGATGTTGCACAATCATGATAACATTACACATATCTCTTGCTGGCTTTACTTCCTTTCTGCGTAAGGATTCATGTTCTACACTGGGGTCCAAGTAACGGTAGCACTACTCAGAGGAACCTCCGTCCACCAACAACAGATGTTTGCAAGCTTGCTCGGCAGTGTGCAAGGCTTTGTTGTAACACTCCCTCGAGTCAGATTGGCATCCCTGAATGCATCTGATTCCTCATGGAGTCGGGAATTTCATTGACATGTGGTAAATAGACGTTACCTCTCGCATCTCCTTGAGTAACGGCCTTCCAAGTATCCCATTATAAGAAATGTCTTCATTCACCACCATGAATTCCACCACTTGTGTAGCAGACCGGGGTTCATCTCCCAAGGTAATAGGAAGTTTCACTCGCCCCACAATTTGTACGGGATTTCCAGTAAATCCGTATAACTCGTTGTAGGAGGGAGCCATCTCATTGTCAAGTAACCCCATCTTCTGATAGGTGCTGTACGCCAAGATGTTAATCGAGCTTCCATTATCCACCAACACCCAGTGTACGTTCAGACCTCTGATTGCAGCCTTAATTACCAAGGCATCGTTATGGGGATGGTGTACATGTCTGGCATCCTCCTCAATGAATGTTATATCAGCTGCTTCGCCTTTAAAAAGTTTGGGTGGCCTTTCAGACAAGTTGTATACATTTGTGAGGGTGTGCTCCTGGCTTCCCGAGTGTAATTTTTATGGGCGTTCCTGCTCGTACCCCCAATGTAAGGTCCACCTATGATAGTATGATTGCTATTCGCTCTTCTATGGCGCTTCGGATTTACCTTTTCCGTTTCCTTATTAATTCTATCATTCTTGTATCCTTTCGCTTCTTGGGCTACGAACTTAGTCAGGTAACCCCTTCTTATAAGATCTTCAATGTGATCCTTCAAATGGCGACAATCCGTAGTTTCATGCCCATTGACATCATGAAAAGCACAGTAACGCCCTTCATCTTTCTTTCCTGGAGGTCCGTTTCTTGTTGGCTTCCTGAACATCCCAGCCTTATTTCCCACTTCGTACACCTGCTCAATAAGGGCTGTGAGTGGGGTATACTCAGTATACTTACCCATGCTTTGAGAATCCTTCCTTGCTGGATATTTATAATTCACCGTCCTTCATGTATTGGTTGTATTCACAGTTATAGGAGCCATTTTTTCATCACGATGGGTGGACCTCAAAGAGGAGCTTCCACCATAGAAGGTTCACTTGTGGTACCCCCTGTCTTTTGGGCTATATGATCTGCGCCTCTTACTCCTGTTCCATTCCCTAGAGCTACGACTCTTCTTGAGCTTAGCCATTGATTCTTCAATCACCTTGTGAGTTTTAGCCTTGGCATAGAAGTCTGACAAGGTTTTGGGCTCTGCCCCTTGCAGCTCTTTCCAAAAATCGGTACCCGGGCATACGCCCGCAATCAAAAATTTTTTATAGGTCTCATCTGTGGTCTTTCTCACCTTTGGGACCTCCGCATTGAACTGTTTAAAATATTCAGTGAGATTTTCATTTTCATATTGCTTAATGTTCGCCATCGTATTAGCTGGGGGTGCGAACGCAACCGAATCCCGAAATTGGGTTACGAACAGTTCACTCATTTGCCGCCAGGACCGAATAGAATTAGGACGTAGCCTCTTGAACCATTGGTGAGCACTATCCCTTAACCTGATATACCTCCATTTCCGTGTCAAACCGACTGAAGTATTCCACTGGGTCGGTGGTTCCACTGAATTTCAAGTCTCCTACCCTACGGTATTTTGGTGGGAGGGGTGAATACCTCACCTTTTTGGTGAAGGGTGAAGCCACCGTCAAGCCTTCCAACGACTGTTTTTCCAATCTCAGTTTCTTTAGTGCCTCACGCAAATCCTTCACCTTATAATGCTCGTCCTCACCATCTGTAAACTGGCTTCCATCGTCACTAGAGTCTTCAGTTACATCCTGATCATCATTATTGTACTCGGGGTTATGCCGAGAGCTACAGCTTCACTCATCATCACCCCCTTTAGAGAATCTGTCAGATTTTGAACCGGACTTATCTCTCCTACAACTTTGAGACTCCTTCGACCGAGATTTCGTATCCTGAGTTTTCCTGGTCTGTTTCTCCTTTTACCCATCAAGCTTGTGATGTAAATCCTTAACATTCAGCTTGTTGCCTAGCCTGTCAAAGACACTCAGGCTGCGAGTGGGCGAACCCTGTGACTGCCGAACCTCTTCTTCTTCTTCTTCTTCTTCTTCCCAATCTGGATTGGTTTGGTCAGTAGCCATATCTGAAAACCCTCTCTTCGAGACCTCTTCCTCCGACTCATCAGCATCACTGTCAAAGTCCAACCGAACTGGTGTAACCACCTTCTTTTTTTTGTCTTCCGGTCCGAGGAACCATGCTTTTGTTTCCATTTCTTTAGTTTTTCAGATTTCTTTTCCAAAGAAACGATTTTCTTTTCCATCTTCTTAATCTTTTCCCTAAGCTCCTGATTCGTGACTTCATTATGACGTTCTCCATCACCATCACTCCGTTCATCCTCCGGTGTCTGAACATCATCGGAATTTCGAGACATCTCTTCCCTTTAGAGATAAAACTAGCCCTCCTTCTAGCACCACAAATGTTGTGAGGGAAAATTGGTAGAACACTTCAATGAGAGAATTACAAGAATAGTTCGAGAATCTTTATTAAATAAACCAATTTACAAGCCAAAAACCCTAAGTTCATAAACCCTAACCCGAGAGGATGAATGGTGGATATTTGGACTGAGTTTGCAAGAGCCTTGAGCTATGTTGATCGAGTAAAACCTACCCAATCGAGAGCCAATAACTCAAAGCTTGCGTTAGAAGTGTGTATGTGTCTCCCACCTTGTAAAGTGCCTACATACTCTTATATATATATAAGAGATCAAGTCCCATGTAGTTATTGATAATTAACCACCATTTGATAGGATTAATCTTCTGCAACCAATCTGTAGTTATCGTTTATCTTCACTGATGTAGTTATCCTCCCGTTACTCCATCATTCTTTCGTAGTTATCCCCCCATTCTTCTCATATATCCTTCTATATATACGTATATACATATTCCATGTATATTTGATCTTTATCCGCGATAACAGCCATTATTGGGCCGCTCCTAGGACCTAGGAACTATCCACTGGACTACTAGGACGTCCATTATCCAATACCCTACGATTTAGGAAGTTCCGAGATTGCTGGTATATTTTCTGGAAACCTTCAAGGTTCATGAACGTACCCCTTGCCTGGTAGCCTACTACCCAGCTGAACCCCTGCCAAGCCTCGATACAACGCTACCCCTATCCGGGGTTCACATGCTCGTACCCTTACATGAATACACCCCAAACCAGATGCAAGAGTCCTGTTCTTCAGTTCGTTTCTAAGGCACATTAGATCATTATGCCCCCATTCTTAGCCCAACTTATCCCTTCATACTCAGGTAATCTGAGTCCATATCCTTAATGGGCCTTAAATCAAGCCCAAGGCGGATTTTGGGCACAACAACTATATAATCTTTTTTGGGCCTTAAAAAAAGAAAAATATATAAACATGTCCGAGTATATTTTCAAGCATTAACAATTTCATGCATCACTTCTACATGCTGTCTTCTCATTACAAAGTGTGAGCAGAATTTTTCTTTCATCTTTGCAGCATCAAGTCTAACTGTGTAAAAGTGTACCAACTATATTGAACTATAAAAAAATTAACTGAGAATGTGATATGTTTGTCAATTAAGCACTCTATGAATGTGTATATTAAAATAAATTATTGACAAAAAAAGAAACAAAATTATCAAGTCTTCAAACTCCTCAACACATAGGTAATTATGTAGTATATATGTTTGACATCTATTAGTACGTATATGTCTGAATGTGATAAATAAAAAAGACTGAAAATAAGATAGACTTTTCTATAAAATTTTAGAGTCAATGATTTCAAGGCCATGATCTATGGTCACAAGATCAAAATAAAGAAAACAATGTAATACATGTTGGTCCCGGAGTATATTGTAGAAGGGGGGGTTGAATGCAATATAGATAATTTCAAATCTTTAGCTCAACAACAATGATAAAGATTGTAAACTATCTACACAAGAATTGCAAACACAAGTAGTAATTCAAGATGTTCTCACAAAATAAATGTTTTATTTATTTTGTAATGTGTTGCTACAACCTCGAGAAAAATGGTTTTCAACATCTCAGCCACATGGGTCGCGGAGCTGTTGTCGTTTTCAAGTGACAGCTCCTCACAAGTTGCCCACCCATTTGACCTTTCCTAAAATGCTATACAAACAAAGTTATCATTAAGCATAAGGCATTCTGGGTTCTTTCTAAAATTATCTATAACAATTCTAGTAGATGCAGACTTGTCATAGTCTTGAATTGTCGAGCCTCGTCATGTGATCTCTCAAGCTTCTGTCATAGTCTTGCAGGTCTGCTACAATCTTTGACGAATTGCAACAAATCTATTTCTCGAACATCTAAACTATCACGGGGGTTTGACTGAGATAAAATCCCCAAATCAAATAATTCAGTGAGACAGTAACCCTTGCCGCCAAGTTTGCTGTCATAAGAATATTGAGTAGTTGACAGTATGAGCTCCAGCCAATGTTGCTGTCGGAACTCCAAACTTACTGTCAAGTGTGAGAATGTTCCTGTCCCCTGCTTCAGCCAATGTTGCAGTCAAATGAGACTTGCTGTCGTGACCTTGCAACATGCAGTCTTCTTGTAACGTTACCATCAATGCATTGACAGTAACTTTATTATTGCTGTCGAACTGATGTATTCTCTTGAGGCTTGAACATATCAATGAACTTCTTCCAAGATACATACTTATTACATTTCAGTAATTATTTTATTACAAGAACACACTCTGGCTGTGACAGTATGTTCTACTTAGCCTATACAAAAAAACTAAGTACTAGTTAAGTTGTCTCTACGCTATCACCCATAAATCCTAACAATCTCCCCCAATTTGTTTTTATAGACAATAACAACAAATTCTCAATACAAGCATGCTGACAACTTAACTAACATAGATCAGAATAGGATTCTAGAACATTTCCAAGCATTTAGCATTACATAGGACAATGATCTAAAGCAAAACAAGTACTCCTCGAGGTTGAGTAGATATGAGATTTACTTATCTTGTTATTAAACTTTCCTGTTCTATCTGTTCTCTCTCTTTCTGTGGAGATCTTCTTCCAAGTACTTTCTGAGATCTTGTACTAGCTTCTTTTCATCAGCAGATACAGCATCATCTTCAATCTCATCAATGTACTGTTGGATTTGTTTAGAAGAGACATTCTGAACATCTTTCAGATCAAACCATGATTCAAAATCATAGGTGTAATTTCTGAATTTCAAGATGTTGTTCTCAATCTTGAATCTTCTGCCAGGAAAAGAATTCAAGGTCACTCTTCTATTTCTGTCAAGTTTTGGATCTTCATCTCTCCTACTATCAAAATAACTTCCAATTCCCATGCACACAACATTTCCAGTTTGTGAGATGATCCAAAAACTTTCCAGTATAGACCTTTCAATACACTGGTCCTCAGCTTGTGAAAACTATCTGCATAGATTTCTTCTTTTCCATCTATGATACTGAGAGGATTTTCCAGTGCACATGGCTGATAGTTTGGAGCTTCACTGTTCATCTTGTTGACTTTCTTGCATTTTTCTTTTAGCTCGACTTCCACTACCTCAGCAGTCCGTTTACCAATATTAGCTTTTCTCCTCGCAACTTTAGCAGCTAATTTGGCTTCATAGGCAGCCATTGCTTCAGGTGTATAGGAGGACATCCTCTCTATCCAATCAAACTTAGACATAAGTTCTTCCTCATCTATACTCACATCCTCATTTGCATCATCGATATTTCTCCAATCACCATATTTCTCATAAAGTTCAGCATATCTTTCAGCATAGTACTTTTGGATATGTTCCATGACTTTCTTAGGAACATTTTCATACGTCCCCATAAGCTCCACCATTCTTTCCAGCACGATGTAATCAACTCTACGCCTTACTTCTTGTGATGTTTGTTTGAGAGTGTATCTGTCTATTATTGTTGACGTCCTCACCATAGTGAAATCCTTCTCAACAAACATGACTTTTGCTTTATCTTTCCAAAGAATGTATCTGGATGCATATTCCTTAGAGTTATCCAGCTCCAATTCGACTGAAGTGATATCTCTTGACACAGCTTCCTTCTGGATTTCGAAACTATTTGTTTCTCTTCTTCCAATAGGCTTCTTACGAATCACCACTCCATGCTTCTTTTTCCTTGCTGCAGCCTTTGTCCTGCCCTTTCTTGGAACTGTACGCCAGGCTTTTGCTGACAGTTTTGCCTGTGATAGCTTCTTCATTAAAGCTCTTGACAGTGTCTTTCATGATATTGTCTTCTTTGACAGCAGCTTCTTCGACAGTAACTTCACCATTCTTGACAGCTTCCTTGTTGACAGTATCTTTTTCAACATCAAAACAGTCAATAACAAATCTTAAGATACTTCCTTCCAGTGTGTCAAGAATGTCTGTCTCTCCCTCATCTTTAGCTTCAGCATCTTTCTTATCATCCTTGGGAGCTTCTTCCTTTGTTTCCTCCTGAGTCTGACTTCCAGTAATCTCTGCAGTTTCTTGACCACTTCCAGTTGTACCAGATCCTCCAGTTCCATCAAGATCATCATCATCAAGGGTGTCATCATATGTGCAGCTTCCACCACTTTCACTTCTTCTGGCATTAGCTTCAGAAATCAATTTCTTCACTTGAGAGCTAAGACTTTCATCTCTCTTTGCCAGCAGTTTGTGAATATCTTTGACAGACTTGACTTTGTCTCTATTTATCATAGATTTGAGGATTTGTTTCCGCACTCCCATAATTATGTTAGAATGCAATCTGGGTTCTTCACTTAGGATCAGAGATCCAATCCTTTTAGCTCCTGTGCTTGTGGTCGTTCTGTAGCAAATACCATAGGGTTCTTCAATCACTTCTGGTAGCTTTTCTTCAACAAGACATTTAATTTGTGCTAGCAGATCGTTATTAAAGATTGTAGAATTGGCTTTCACTTTCGTTCCCATGGCATTCAGCACTCTAGCTTGCAGACTTTGCAGTAGCTGCATTGTAATGAATATAGAGATGCCAGTTTTCAGATAAACATCAACTGCCCATCTTTTCTCCAGATTCACCTTCACAGAGATACTTGTTATTTTGTCCTTCAGTATTGGTGATAGTTTTGTATATACTCCTCCTGCCTCTTTTATGACACTATTCACCAATGCACTGAATTCTTCATCTTTGTTCTGCAAAGTACTCTCCATGTAGCTAACCATAATCGTTTCTGCCTCTTCTGGACTATATCCACTTCCATCAGACCAAATGTATCCTGTTGTAGGATTTACCTTTTCAGGCATTTTGTCTTTGCCTTTGCCGAGTCTGTTAGCTTCTTCCATTTCTCTCCTATGTTTCTGTAGTGGAGTTTCCATGACTTCAGGAGCTGGTTCATTGATTTTCAGAGGAGGCAATGTTGATGTTTGAGCCCTTTGAAATTGCTCAAATATTTCTTTAGTCACCAACATTGGCTCACCATCTACTTAAACACATTCACCAATTCCACTAGCTCTCAACTCTTCACCAAAGAATCTATCTTCATTTGCATTTGCTCCTCCTTACTTCCATCTCCATCTTCTTCCATTTGCTCCCCCTCTCTTCTAGACTCCCCCTTGCTTGTTGCTCCACCTTGTGTCTCCTTCTCTACTGGACTTACAGTATTCTAATTTTGCACTTTATTCTGATCTACCACTTTCTCCCCCTTAGTTAAGTTGACAGCACTAAGGACAACAGAAAACGATAACAGATTTTGTTGAATCTCAGCAAAGCTAGTAGCTACCATGGTGGATAGAGCATCAAGTTTAGCTTCCATGGATGCACATCTGCCCTCAAGGGATTTAAACCTTAATTCAGCTTGTTTAGAAGGACCATCAGACCTTAACCTTTTTGATGAGAAAGGAAAAGACTGAGGCAAGGAGGCTCTGGGGTGTCTCACACTCTCATTGTTTTTCTGAGTGATCTCATCACTCCTCACAGAATGACTCTCAAGGCCTAGTGCCTTTTTGTGTGGGGTTCCCTAAAATTCACTCTGGACGTGCTCAAGTCCCTCTCCTTTTTCCAGCTCATTTGGCTGCGTCTCATTTTTATGCTCACCTCTCTTTTCTTTTATTTCTCTTTTCTTTTGCACTCCCTCACTCATCCTAGATGCATGGGTATGAGCAGTATTTACATGCATTGAAAGAGAAGGTTTAGATTTTACCTTTCTGTAAGTAGAGATTGGCACATGATCATTATCAGAAGCATCTTCAACAATTACTGAATCTTGATCAAACTTTGAAGAGGTGACAACATCTTTGCCCAAAATGTTACTGTCCACGGGTGGGTTGACAGCAACTTTTGCGGTGTCTTTGACAGCAGCTAAGGCTGTGACAGCAACTTCCTGAAGGTCAGTTGCTTTTTGGAGGTCGACCAAGATGTTGGCTTTTTCATTTTCTGGCAGATTGCCATCTTGATCTACCTCAGTGTTTGAGGGAGTGGTATCTATTTCACTTTGAGAAATGGGTTCTTGTGGACCACTTGATGGGGGCTCATCCATGACTTGAGATGGATGATCAAAACCTGAAGGGTTGGGACTGTCCCCCTCTTTAGGTTGTTGAGAAGAAACAATTGACGAATTAGAGAATAAGGAAGGTGATGGTATAGAAGAGATTTCTGGCTATTCCACAGAGCTAACTTGTGGAACATCAAGAGTAGAAGTTTCATGACCCTCACTGTGCCCTAACTTCATGTGCATTTCTGCAAGTGTAGGCTCCTCATGAGTGAGTACATGAGGTTGTGCAGACTCTTTACAGGATGCCTTGGGAGACAGGCCAGTTTAAATAGATACTTCTTGTTGAGAAGAAGCACCTAGGGATGTGTTTGATTCCCTTTTATCCTCCACAGCCTTTTATGAGACTGAGGGGTGGCTGACAGTGGTTTTGTCCCTCTTAGCTCTCTTCTTCTTAGACTCAAGAGGAACCACTGTGGGTTCACTTATACTAACATCCTTGTTTGCTGCATCAGGTGCAGTTTCTCCCTCAACATTCTCAGAACTACCACAAACTCCAGTTTCCAAGGGTCTTTTCTTGGATTCTTGCAAGGCTATTTTTGTGGCTTTTGTTTGTCTGGAAGGTCTGATTGGAACGAATAGTGTAGAATGTGGGTTAACTGAATTTGTGTCTAATTTAGCTTCATTCTCAAGGGAGAAGTTAACATACCCAGAAGGTACTTCAAAATCAAGATTAAGCTCTTGATCAGCCAAGTGTTTGGTGAAACAAAGTGGAATATGTGCATTCAAATTCTGTGAATTGAGTGATGTGTGTGTATTTCTTTTCAAAACATTGCACTCCATAGTTAGAGATGCATTATCATCAATACCACATAATGAATTTAAACACATTATAAGAAAGCGAGGATAGACATGTACCTTCCTGCTCTGAGCTGACTTGAGTTGACTCATAAGCAGCTTTCCAACATCCACTTTGTAACCAAGGACTAGAGAGTGAGTGAGCTTCTTGATGTAGAAGGGAATTCCATTCCAGCAAGTGGTTTGGTTGAGAAAACCTTCACCATGACATCAAAAATCATGCTCCATTCTTTTCTCAAATGCTTTCTGTCCATTTCACCAGTTGAGTACCAATTTGATGTACCCTCTTCAAGAACAGGACCAGAATACCAAATTTTCAGGAAAAACTTCTTTAGGGTTTCATCACTTGCAAGTTCCTTGTATTATTCTTTAGCTTGCAGTCCAGTTCCCAAAGCTTCGTTGATACCTTTTATTGTGAGGATGCAGGTAACCCCTTTGATTTTGCAGTTTATGATGTATTTGCCTGCACCTCCTGGAACAAAGGCAGATTTCCAGAATTCTTCAAGTCTTTCTAGGTCCAAAGATGGAGTAGAAGTTATAGCATGACCTAGATAGGATTTGTTTAAGAAGGATACGAGTCCTTTGAAACCTTCACCAACATCTCCAGCAGAGAGAATACCAGCAAAGTTTGTTTGAGAAGAGGATTATTTGGGTGCCATTTTTGCTTTGAGTTTTGGGAGAGAGAGATTTTTGCTTTTGAGAGAGAGAGGTTATGTTGAATGTTGTGTGTTTAACAGTAGCTTACATGAAAATAGCAAATGTTTTACTGAAGAAGGGAAAGTAGCAATGTCTTATCCCATTAATCAGTCACGTGGTGTTGTGGGTAGTTACTTTTTAGTGGCTGTAAATGGTGGAGGTAAAATCCCAATTAAATCAGTCCACTAATCTTGACAGTAACCTGTGCGCTGTAACAAATTCATTAGTAATTTGGGAGGATGACAACAAGTTTTGCTTGACAGTAACATCGGCGCAAGAACATGCTGTCACCATTAAGCAATTTATACAATTTCCTTTAAATTTCATGACAGAAACTTTTTCCGTTGCTGATAAGGAACTTGCTGTCAAGGCACATCGTGACAGTATTCACTTATTGACAGCAACTTGTGCGGAAATAATTTGTATCATGAATTTTAATCGACTTCGCCCATTGCTTAAGAGTAAAATTACCAATTAGCATTTTAATCGATTTAAGCACATATTTGTTAAGGAAGCACACATCCACATACATCCACACACACAAGTATACACCAACAGTTGGCTAAGATGAGAGATAAAGGTAAATAAGACATGCAAGAACACTTGAAAGATGAAGCGATAATCTTTTCATTTAAAAAAAACTTAAGACAATACATTAAAGTTCTTAAGAACTAAACATTATTTTAAGTTTGGAAAAGCTTCCAGCAGCAGCCCTTCCACAACCTTCTCGATCTCCTTCTCATCGGAGACCCCCAACATGTCTAGATAAGCTTGAAGCTTATCAAGGACTGGATCAAGGGGGTTCTCATCAGCAGCTGTAGTCTCCTCCGTTTGCTTAGGCACCTCCTTGCCTTTGGCTGAGCTTACTGAAGTGGACATCTCAGAAGCTTTCCTCTTGCTCATTCTCTAAAGTCTCTTAGTGTGTAATGAAGAATAAGGGTTTGGCCTCAGTCTCATTTATAACACATTAAGTGACGCTACAGCTTCATGTACGCTTCTTTTTAATAAAGTATTAAACTTTTAAAAAAAACTGACTAATGCCTGAGCTCATTTGAAATGACACGACTAGTTATCACTGGCACACGTATGGTTTAAGTTAATGTCACGTGACAACTCATTACATAAGTTAAAACATGCATGTAATATAAATTTAGCATAGTCATAGCAAACATGCTACCAATTAAACAAGTAGCACATACGACAGTAACTTCTCATGACAGTAACATTGAAAGCTACGGTCACAAGCTGCGATTTAACCACTTTGAAAATTTAAAAACTAGTAAGTTAACATACCAGATTTAGAATTCCAAATTCACTTACCAACCTGTTGAAGGTTGCTTCATCCAGTGGCTTCGTGAAGATGTCTGCAAGTTGCTTTTCTGTTGGAACATAAACCAGCTTCACAGTTCCTTTTTCAACATGTTCTCTGATGAAATGATGTCTAATATCAATGTGCTTCGTCCTGGAGTGTTGAACTGGATTATCTGAGATGGCTATGGCACTGGTGTTATCACAATAAATGGGAATATTGGACAACTATAAACCATAATCCATTAGCTGATTTTTCATCCAAAGGATTTGAGCACAGCAACTTCCAGCTGCAATGTATTCAGCTTCTGCAGTTGAGGTAGACACAGAATGCTGCTTCTTGCTAAACCATGACACTAATCTTCCACCAAGAAACTGACAGCTTCCTGTTGTAATTTTTCTGTCAATCTTGCATCCAGCATAGTCTGAATCCAAATATCCTATCAGATCAAATCCAGAATCTTTAGGATACCAAAGACCTAAATTTGGAGTACCTTTGAGATATCTAAAGATCCTCTTGATTGCTACCAAGTGTGACTCTTTTGGATCAGCTTGAAACCTTGCATAGAGACATGTAGCAAACACAATATCTAGTTTGCTAGCAGTTAGATACAGCAATGATCCCACCATGCCCCTGTAGGTACTAGAATCTACTTTCTTTCCTTTAGGATCCAAATGCAGTTTGGTTGCAGTAAAGATAGTTGTCTTGGCAGGTGATGCATCTTCCAAGTTGAACTTTTTGAGAAGTTCCTTGACATATTTCTCTTGGCAAATGAAGATGCCAACATCCTTTTGATGAATTTGTAAACCTAGGAAAAATGACAGTTCTCCCATCATACTCATCTCATATTTGTTCCTCATAAGAGATGAAAACTTTTCACACAGCTTCTCATTTGTAGAACCAAAGATTATGTCATCAACATAGATCTGCACCAGAATGATGTCTTTGCCATGATGCTTGTAGAACAGTGTCTTATCCACAACACCTCTTACAAATTGATTCTCCAGCAGAAAGGTAGAGAGAGTATCATACCAAGCTCTAGGGGCTTGCTTCAATCCATAAAGTGCCTTGAACAGTTTGTAGACAAAGTTATACAATTCAGCATCTTCAAATCCAGGTGGCTGTTCAACGTACACTTCCTCCTCTAGCTCTCCATTGAGAAAAGCACTTTTGACATCCATTTGGAACACTTTGAAGTTATAGTGTGCAGCATATGCTAGGAAAATTCTTATGGCTTCAAGTCTGGCAACAGGTGCAAATGTTTCATCATAGTCTATTCCTTCCTGTTGACAGTATCCTTTGGCCACTAGTCTTGCTTTGTTCCTTGTCACGTTTCCACCTTCGTCCAGTTTGTTTCTGAAGACCCACTTTGTGTCAACAATTGATTTCCCTTTAGGTCTAGGGACTAGCTTCCATACATTGTTTCTCTCAAATTGGTTGAGCTCTTCTTGCATAGCTATCACCCAATCTGAATCCAACAATGCTTCATCAATTGACTTTGGCTCAGTTTGAGATAGAAAGCAAGAGAACATGCTATCAGCAGAAGCATTTCTCCTTGTCCTTATACCAGTAGTGGGATCACCAATGATTAGATTGCTGGTGTGATCTCTGTTCCACTTAGTGGTTCTAGGCAAGCTTCTTTCTTGATCTGCTTGATCAGTTCCTCTTTGAGGAGTTGATTCTCCACCATTGATGGTTTCTCTATCATGTTCTTCAACATCTCCAGACTCATTCTCATTATGATGATTGGGAGTTATTGTTTGAGACTGAGATGGAGTTTGAGTAACATCATTGGTGTTGACAGCATCTCTTTCAAACTAAATGGTCTGAGTGCAAGTAGGTTCATCAGCAATAACTTCTTCTTCCTCCAAGTAACCTTGATTTTCAAATCTAAGAGGCTCCATTTGACCATCCTCTTGTAATCCAGGGAACTTGGTTTCATCAAATGTGACATTTACACTTTCTTCAATGACTTTGTGATCAATGACATAGACTCTGTACGCAGTCCTTTCCAATCCATATCCCATGAAAATGCCTTCATAAGCTTTAGCATCAAACTTTCCTTTCCTTTCATGGTTGTCAATCATCATGAAACACTTACTCCCAAATACATGAAAATATTTGACAGTTGGTTTCTTTCTTGTTAACCAGATAGTAAGGAGTGTTTCCATGAGTCTTGTTGATCAAGGTTCTGTTCTGTGTGTAGCAAGCTACATTAATAGCTTCTACCCAAAAATATGTTTGTAATTTAGAATCATTCAACATAGTTCTCGCAGCTTCAATGAGAGTTCTATTCTTCCTTTCTACAACTCCATTTTGTTGTGGTGTCCTGGCAGTGGAGAATTGTTGGACAATGCCTTCTTCCTTGCAGAAGTTTCCCAATGTGGCATTTTTAAACTCAGTACCATTGTCACTTCTCAGATATTGAATTTTTGCATTTGGGGTTCTATCAAGAACTCTTATGTGATCAATGATTTCTTGAGCAGCTTCGTCCTTTGTCTCTAAAAACTTTACCCAATTGTACCTCGAGTAATCATCCACCATTACCAGGGCATATCTCTTTCTTGCAAGAGATTGAACATTTACTGGACCAAACAAATCCATATGAATTAATTTGAGTGGCTCAGTGTTGGTATTCACTTGCCTTGACTTGTGCACTGATCTTTTCAATTTACCCATTTGACAATCCTCGCACAATCCTTCTTGACAGAATTCCTGTTGAGGTAGTCCTCTCACCAAATCCTTCTTCATCAGAATATTCATATTCTTGAAATTGAGATGGGAGAGCTTCTTGTGCCAAAGCATGCTTTCACCAACTGATGCTTTACTGTAAAAATAGTAAGCCTTGTCTTTCTTCACAGAATTTAAGTCTGCAACAAACAAGCTTCCTTTCCTGACTCCTTTCAAGGAGAGGCTTCCATCCTTCTTATGATAGATATTGCAAGCCATCATATCAAAGTCAACCTTGAATCCCCTGTCACTGAACTGGCTGACACTGAGTAGGTTATGCTTCAATCCATCTACAAGAGCAATGTCTTCAATGACAACATTTCCAATTTCCAAACAGCCATATCCCACAGTGTAACTTTGCTGTTATCTCCAAAAGTTATGATTGGGCCGGCTTTCTCCACAAAATGTGATAGCAGGGCTATATCACCTGTCATGTATCTGGAACATCCACTATCGATGATCCACATGACTTGCTTCTGCTTTTTGCCCTACAAAACAGATGATTTTAATTTGCATCTGGTACCCAAACTTTGTTGGGTCCTGCAGTTACAGCATTATTATTCATATCATTCTGTTTCACATTTGAATCAACACTAGAATCCTCCTGTTTTACTTTTTTCACAGTCCACTTAGGTTTAGAGTTAGACTTGGTCTTTCTCTTGGTGGATGTTGCCTTTTTACCAACATAGGCAGGCTTAGAAGTCTCAGCAGTTTGCATATAGGAACATCTTTCAGTAGACAGAATAGGCAAATTGAAACAAGTACTTATAACAACAATCTTGCATGGCATACAGTCAATATTATTAGAGACGTCCACTTCTCTTTGCATGATGGGGGTTCTATGTAAGTTACCACTAACATTGGTTGCATTAACCTTGTTCTTGTTGGGTTTCTTACAAACAAATGTTAAATGTTGAGATGAGCCACAATTATTGCAAAGCTTCCTAGGAGCGTCTTTAACATGAGCATAACCATTCTTCTTGTCAATTCCTAACTTGCCATTCCTATTCTTAGGCTTGTAGGCATTTTCCTTGACAGTATGTTCTGAAGTTGCTGTCGAGCTACCTTTGACAGTACCTTTCATTCCCTCTGTCTTGACAGCAGGTTTGTAAGTTGCTGTATTGGGTTCTCTCTTGACAGTATCTTTTAAAGTTTCTATCATATCCTTGTTGACAGCTACTTTAGAACATTCTGTCTGGTTGCTTGGCAAAGTTTCTGTGACGGGAAACTTGACAGTATCTTTCCCTTCATCTAGTGTGCTGTCAATGCACTCATCCTCATCAAGAAGCTCTTGTTTGATGAACAGGGAGGTTTCATCAAAATCAGCTTGAAGATTTTTGAAAATCGATTTGTAAACTCTTTTGAGAATTTGAGGTTTGACAGCATCACTATCATCAAGAGCAATTGCCTTTCCATGCCTCCTACCATACTCGAAGCCTATACCTATCTTTTGATTCTCAGTGTGATTATCATGATATTCCCGGACTAACTTAGAAGAGTTTCTAAATGCTTTGAGTTTAAACTCATTTTCTGCAATTTGATTCCTGAGAAATTCTTCTATTTCCGTAGCACAGACAATATCATTTTCCAATGTAGTATTCTCTTGAGCTAACGAATCTAGAGGACTGGCTATAAGCAATAACATTTCATTTTCAGATTTGAGAGTTTCATTTTGTTTAGTTAACTTAGCAATTTCTTCGTGAGCAGCTAGATAAACTAACATGAATGTTAAACATCACAACACTTAAATCTTCAATGGTATGCTTGTATTCAGTTTTAGACATATCAAGTAAGACTAAAGATGGTACCTGAGTTGAGGAACTAGAAGCTTCATCATCAGATTTAGCCATGAGAGCCAAGTTTACAAACTCTTCTTCTTCCTCATCTTTAGAATCATCCCAGCATTTTCCTTCAGCCATATAGGCTTTACCTTGATTCCTCTTAAACTGATTTCCAGATCCTTTTCCTTGATTCTGTTTTGGTCTTCTGCATTCAGTAGCAAAATGACCTAACTCATTGCAGTTGTAACACCTGAACTTCGACCTATCCACCATCTCGGTCTCGTATCCACCTCTCGTGGCACCACCAGCAGCTTTTGAAAACTCCCCTTGTTGAACTTAGATGATTGACCCTGTGGCTTGTATGACTTGTCCCTTCTGAACTTGATGTTCTTGAATCTCTTAGCCATATAAGCCATGGTTGGATTATCCATGCTTTCAATCTCTTCTATTGTGTAGAAGTCTTCATCTTCAACGTCTTTGAGCTGCAGAACCACCTTCTCCTCGTCATCAAACATCTCTTCAATCTTCAATGGTGGTACTTGTATTAGTTATGAACTTTGTGAGGATTCACTTGGACAAGCTACTTGTGGTTCATGAGCTACAAGGGCTCCTGCCAACTTTCCTTTGGTTCCAGTTTGAATAGTTCTCTTTTGAAAGAGTTCGAGTTTGTATAATTTGAGCACACCATAAAGAGTTTCAAGAGAGACATCGCTCAAGTTTCTTCCTTCTCTTATGGCTGTGACTTTGTACTCAAAATGCTCAGGGAGAGTGAGCAGAAATTTGATGTTGATCTCTTTTCTATCATAGAACTTTCCATGAATTTGTAACTAAGCTATTAGCTTACTGAACCTTTCAAACATGTGTGTGAGTTTTTCGCTTGGCTTGGCCATGAAGGCTTCATATTGTGATACAAGGATTTGCCTTTGATTTTCTCGGACCTCTTCACTTCCTTCACACAGCTGATAAATGGATTTTATATCCATTTAGAGCATTCTAATTCGGTTTAAATTGATTGCGTTGGCCTCAAGTTTGTGGTAGTTTTGATGTGTTTTGCTTAATTGTGCAGGGTTGAAGAAATGTCGATTAAAGGTGTAGTTTCCGTCGTTATTTGGAGTTGATTTATGATATGGAATGAAGAATGGAGGCTAATGTCAACTCCCAAGAAGTATACAAGTCATTAAGGATGAAAGACGGAAGCTCATGCAAAAGGAACGGAAGAAAAAGCTTAAAAATCGAAGAAAAATTAATTTTCGCAGATCGGGACCAAGCCGGGAGCATAATTGGCGCCCCAGAGCTGTTTATGCAGATTGAGCTGGCGCATCAGGCGCCAAAACGGCGCCTCAGGCGCTGCGGCGCGCGGGTGAAAAATCAGCCAGAATTTCTGATTTTGTTTTGGCCATATCTTGAGTTCTAGAAGTCCGTTTTGGACGATCTTACAGTCCACGCGAAGATAACGAGATTCTCTATCATTCTAAAGTGGTCCAGATGTCCACTTACAACTGGAACGGCCCAGAAATATTGAAGAAAAGTCAGCTACGAATTTTCCTTA
The DNA here is from genome assembly GCA_036435485.1 of Saposhnikovia divaricata. NCBI lineage: Eukaryota > Viridiplantae > Streptophyta > Magnoliopsida > Apiales > Apiaceae > Saposhnikovia > Saposhnikovia divaricata. The sequence goes on along the minus strand of CM071594.1, from coordinate 238,445,913 downwards.
AAAACAGAATTAGTTTAGGAAACGTATTATGTGCCGAACTGCAGAAATTCAACTTTGACAAGGAAATTGCTATAATTCCTACTTCTAATAAGTATGGTAATTGTTTTGGGCGGCTAGAACATTCCAGAATCAGATCTACACATGGAATTTGCAATTCTATTTTCATTCAAGAACGGAAATTGCCAATCTTCTATTCCAACTCTAAAAAGGCAATTGCTTGGTGGACAAGACTTCTAGAGCCTATATAAACACATCCTACCATTGTAATTGAGGAGAAGATTACATATCAATTACTTAGGATTATTTTTATCTTTTTATACTTTATTTTTTTTTCATGGTTTCATCAGATCCCAAGACGACGAGAGGTTCAATTATGAACTAATCGTTGTCATGGGATTCTAACGGATTTATCTATGTAGCTTAGTAGTTTGATTGCTTTAAAGATTTGTGTGTAGTGAATTCTTGATATCCTCGTATGGTTGTGATTCATGTGTTTAGATGCGTCATGAACATCTAATTTGTTAATCTCTTGTGAAGCGAGAGTGGATCTTGAGATTTAGAACTTGCCATGCTAGCATAGGATAGGTTGATGTTTTAACATCATGATTTGTGGCGTAAATAGAGATATTATGCTACCCTATGTGATCAATATGGATAACTTGTTCTTCAACCATTATGTTTTCAAATTCTATAGAGATATAGGGTCTAAGCATAATTGGTGTCTATTCATCTTCTATCTCTTTTGTGGATGTATGTTTAGTTTGGTATTCGTATACTGAGAAGTAGCGTGTACTTGTTACGTGTTATCCGATCAGATATCATAACCATTGCATATAGTGATTAAAGGCGTCAGATCTAAGCGAAGTATTTAATGAAGTTAGGATCCCATGTTACTCTTGTAGACGTAATTCAATTTCAATTCTTGTTAGTTAGTTAATTCTTAGTTGTTAATTTACTTTCTAGTTAATTTAGTTAATTAAACCTAATTTGTTATTTGTCTTAGCAGTGAGTAATAACCATACATTGTTGCATAGGTACAAAAACTGAATTGAAACCTAAGATCTCTGTGGGAACGAACTTGACTTCTATCTGTATTACTTGTGACCACGTACGCTTGCGTTGGTTTGAGGGATAAGTAGTGTATATATATGTGATTGTTAGTCATTGTGTTCATGTAGAATTTCATGCTTTGCATATTAGTATTAGTAAATTATGCATTTATGTTCGTGATATCTACGTTTGTTTCATATAGGACATTCTGTTTTTATGCTCATATATCATGTGAGTCCATAGTAGTTTGTATTTGCACCCATGCTTGATAGGAATTTTGTGTTGTTGACGCTTTTTGTTGAGAAGTGGTATGCTTTGTTCTTGTGCACACACATACACTAGTAAGTTGAAACTAGTAGACTTATTGAATGTTGTAAGTGATTAGAAGGACATGAATATGTGCAAGATGATTTAGTTTGCATGCTTTGAATACAAGTAGGTGCATTAGAGAGATTTTTGCTTGGGATTGAGTATGTTTTTCCACCAAGTGAGATTTTGAGCCTTATTGCATATTTGTTGCAATTTTATTCGTTTGCTTGAGTGTCCACGGATTGTTTGCATTGCTAGCAGTTGCTTGAGGTCTTTCTTGAAACGCATGACATTAATTGACGATTAAAATGATAAAAGCATTTAGGATTAACAGCATATTTTCCCATATTACCACACCATGTTTACATGATCAATTAGTTAAACCGTTGAGCTTAATCCTATTTTTTCGGTGACATACTACATTACTTGCCTAGACCTTTTTCTTGTATTGGCCTTACATTAATTTGAACCCGCATTGTCAAAGGCTAGTAGGGTGCTTAAGGGAGTAATAAGGTGTGCAAGGAGGGGTTTATTGTTGGTCATAATTTTGGGGAAAATATTGAAATTTGGGTTTGGTTGTTGCTTGATAGTCGGCATGTGTAATAAAATCGTGGGATCATTGTTATTGTCTATATTATTGTTGCTTTAGCTCTCGAAAAAAAAGAAAAAAAAATAGAAAAAAAAAGAAAAAAAGAAAAAAAAAAGAGAAAAAAAAAGTTATATTATGAGAGCATGTTTGTGTTTGTTGTGATCCTATTTTAGTCGACTAGTCGAGTGTTGGTTTTAGTAAAAATTATGTGGGGGGGAAATAGGGTGTTGTGTATGATTCATCATGGTACTTACTAGCTTTTGGCACTTCACCTGTTTTGGCTTATCTGACATACCTTGTCCCTAGCCCCGTTACAACCCAAATAAAGACCTTTTGATTATCGTCATTGATGTATGTTGTGTTAAGAGTTAGATTGATACCAATTGTCAAGCATGCTTATGATTTTGTTGGAATTGAGTGATACACTTACCCTTGTTCTTGAGTGAATATTCTTTTATGAGTGGATTGTGAGTGTTTACTTGTTTTTGCGTATGAGATCCCGAGTTTTGTCTCAAAGATGTGCTCTTGTAGGCTTAGCATGTTTACTAACTTATTCTTACACTTGACATGGACTTGTGAGAACTTATGCATGTTCATTGAGTAGACTATGTGAATACTTGCACTTTCGACACCAAGACATTGCGTATTTACTTTGATTCTTAAGTTGATATGGCATGAGAGGATTTGAAGGTATGGTAGGATATTAATTGCATTTTCATTTAGTTGCATTCATGCATTGCATTGCATTGAATTTTGTGGGTACATTCGCTATAGGCCCTCACGAGACCTTACTCGTCCACTGGGGCTGCCTAGGGGTTTAAAGGGCTTGTTGCATATGCCAAATGCAACCGTGATCACCTACGGAAGTGGTAATAGTTAGTTAGTTAGTTGTAATTGTATATGCATGAGGACAAGCATCGGTTTAAGTTTGGGGGTGTGATAAATGGATTTTATATCCATTTAGAGCATTCTAATTCGGCTTAAATTGATTGCTTTGGCCTCAAGTTTGTGGTAGTTTTGATGTGTTTTGCTTAATTGTGCAGGGTTGAAGAAATATCGATTAAAGGTGTAGTTTCCGTCGTTATTTGGAGTTGATTTATGATATGGAATGAAGAATGGAGGCTAATGTCAACTCCCAAGAAGTATACAAGTCATTAAGGATGAAAGACGGAAGCTCATGCAAAAGGAACGGAAGAAAAGGCTTAAAAATCGAAGAAAAATCAATTTTCGCAGATCGGGACCAAGCCGGGAGCCTAATTGGCGCCCCAGAGCTGTTTATGTAGATTGAGCTGGCGCATCAGGCGCCAAAACGGCGCCTCAGGCGCTGCGGCGCGCGGGTGAAAAATCAGCCTGAATTTCTGATTTTGTTTTGGCCATATCTTGAGTTCTAGAAGTCCGTTTTGGACGATCTTACAGTCCACGCGAAGATAACGAGATTCTCTATCATTCTAAAGTGGTCCAGATGTCCACTTACAACTGGAACGGCCCAGAAATATTGAAGAAAAGTCAACTACGAATTTTCCTTAAAAACAGAATCAGTTTAGGAAACGTATTATGTGCCGGACTGCAGAAATTCAACTTTGACAAGGAAATTGCTATAATTCCTACTTCTAATAAGTATGGTAATTGCTTTGGGCGGCTAGAACATTCCAGAATCAGATCTACACATGGAATTTGCAATTCTATTCTCATTCAAGAACGGAAATTGCCAATCTTCTATTCCAACTCTAAAAAGGCAATTGCTTGGTGGACAAGACTTCTAGAGCCTATATAAACACATCCTACCATTGTAATTGAGGAGAAGATTACATATCAATTACTTAGGATTATTTGTATCTTTTTATACTTTATTTTTTTTTTCATGGTTTCATCAGATCCCATGATGACGAGAGGTTCAATTATGAACTAATCGTTGTCATGGGATTCTAACGGATTTATCTATGTAGCTTAGTAGTTTGATTGCTTTAAAGATTTGTGTGTAGTGAATTCTTGATATCCTCGTATGGTTGTGATTCATGTTTTTAGATGCGTCATGAACATCTAATTTGTTAATCTCTTGTGAAGCGAGAGTGGATCTTGAGATTTAGAACTTGCCATGCTAGCATAGGATAGGTTGATGTTTTAACATCATGATTTGTGGCGTACATAGAGATATTATGCTACCCTATGTGATCAATATGGATAACTTGTTCTTCAACCGTTATGTTTTCAAATTCTATAGAGATATAGGGTCTAAGCATAATTGGTGTCTATTCATCTTCTATCTCTTTTGTGGATGTATGTTTAGTTTGGTATTCGTATACTGAGAAGTAGCGTGTACTTGTTTCGTGTTATCCGATCAGATATCATAACCATTGCATATAGTGATTAAAGGCGTCAGATTTAAGCGAAGTATTTAATGAAGTTAGGATCCCATGTTACTCTTGTAGACGTAATTCAATTTCAATTCTTGTTAGTTAGTTAATTCTTAGTTGTTAATTTACTTTCTAGTTAATTTAGTTAATTAAACCTAATTTGTTATTTGTCTTAACAGTGAGTAATAACCATACATTGTTGCATAGGTACAAAAACTGAATTGAAACCTAAGATCTCTGTGGGAACGAACTTGACTTCTATCTTATTACTTGTGACCACGTACGCTTGCGTGATTTTGTGTTAACAACAGCAGCTCTATCTTACTCTAAATCTTTTTTGCAGATGAACATCCCATGACATTACCACACATGACTTTGTCTAAAGTGAGATAGTCGAGCTAGATAAGTTGTAAGTAGTCATCCAATGCTACTTTCTCCTTTTCGGTCTCTGTGTATTCTGAAGGCCTCTTGGCAACCCAATGGGCTGGAATGACTTCGGAATTTACAGTAGTAGCAGCTACTTCTTTTTGAGGAATGAGGGGGCTATTCTCAAGGATTCCCATGTATAATGGATGGGCAGCTTTGATAAGTAACAAGATCTTTCTTTTCCAGAAATTGTAGTTCTCTTTATCAAAGACTGGAATCTTGATACCACTTGACTTCTGAACACTCGTCACGATCTTCAGATTTGTATATCAATCTGTCGCTCTGATACCAGTTGTTGGTCCCGGAGTATATTGCAGAAGGGGAGGTTGAATGCAATATAGATAATTTCAAATCTTTAGCTCAACAACAATGATAAATATTGTAAACTATCTACACAAGAATTGCAAACACATGTAGTAATTCAAGATGTTCTCACAAAATAAATATTTTATTTATTTTGTAATGTGTTGCTACAACCTCGAGAAAAATGGTTTTCTCAAGCTTCAATTTCTTGAAAGAAATCACTACAGAAAGAATGAGAGATGTGTCTCTATATAGACTAATCTTTATCTAACATCTCAGTCACATGGGTCGTGGAGCTGTTGTCGTTTTCAAGTGACAGCTCCTCACAAGTTGCCCACCCATGTGACCTTTCCTTAAATGCTATACAAATAGAGTTATCATTAAGCATAAGGCATTCTGGGTTCTTTCTAAAATTAGCTATAACAATTCTAGTAGATGCAGACTTGTCATACTCTTGAATTGTCGAGCCTCGTCTTGTGATCTCTTAAGCATCTGTCGTAGTCTTGTAGGTCTGCTACAATCTTTGACGAATTGCAACAAATCTGTTTCTCGAACATCTAAACTGTCACGGGGGTTTGACTGAGATAAAATCCCCAAATCAAATAATTCAGTGAGACAGTAACCCTTGCCGCCAAGTTTGCTGTCATAGGAATATTCAGTAGTTGAATGTATGAGCTCCCGCCAATATTGCTGTCGGAACTCCAAACTTGCTGTCAAGTGTGAGAATGTTGCTGTCCCCTGCTTCAGCCAATGTTGCTGTCAAATGAGACTTGTTGTCGTGACCTTTCAACATGCAGTCTTCTTGTAACGTTACCATCAATGCATTGATAGTACTTTATTGTTGCTGTCGAACTGATGTATTCTCTTGAGGCTTGAACATATCAATGAACTTCTTTCAAGATACATACTTATTACATTTCAGCAATTATTTGATTACAAGAACACACTCTGGCTGTGACCGTATGTTCTACTTAACCTATACAAATAAACTAAGTACTAGTTAAGTTGTCTCTACGCTATCACCCATAAATCCTAACAATACACTTCAGTAATAATCACTAATAATCACTAACACAGCAAGCACAACACTAAAAACATCTCGCATCTACATCCAGAAGTAATTCCTCATCAGCATCTCCATTTCAGTTTTCAGCGGGTAAATTGTCATCATGATTTTTGCCCTAAAGCCAATGAATGTGAGAAATAATGAGCTAAGCTTCATGAACGTGTGCCATTAGATCTTATCTCTCCAGGAGAACAATTTTACATTGCACGAACATGGACCTGAGGTGACACACTGTAAAATCCTTTGGCTTAAAAATGAAAAACAAAAAAAGTTTAAACTAATACAAAAAAATGTTAACTATGAAAGAGTCCATATGCATAACAGGAATGATGTTACCTTTTGGTGCCCAAAAATAAGGAGAGGATGAATATCACCGCCACACCATTACCACACCATCGTAAAAGATAAGGATGCTTATATTTGTAAAGAATAATTTCCAATCTATCTTCCAACCAGCCTCACAACTTCTATAGGATATATATAGCCTACAAAGTAACTAAGATAGGGAAGTGGAGAAGATTGTTGCATTTATAAACATCTGACTATTAACATGCCATGTAATAAAAAACTTGCAGTTATGATACATGGACATATAGAAAGCCAAAATATGAATAAAACTTGGGGCATAGAAAATAGGAAAAATAAATGAGAGCATAGGAAAATAGTAAAAATAGATGGAAGATTGTCTAGACCGCCACGTCACTATTTGTGGGACCCGTATGAGATTTTACTTTATATAGATAGAAGAAGTAATGTAAGTTGATTATTGTGAGTTATTCAAACTTCAAAATTTTTAGGAAGATCTTATAAATGGTCTTGTTTTTGTGTCAGGTGAATGGAATGAATTATTGTTATAATTTTGAAAATGGTTAGTTACTTTCCTGAACTAAGGGGTTGGTATTGTATTACGATTTTTAAAGACTTTTAATGATTTTAAAAGTTATGGGGTATTTAATTCTAACATTTAAAGAATCTTTAAAAGTATGGTGTTATTTAATTAAGACTTTTAAGAAGTATTTAAAAGTAGGACGGTATTGAATTTAATCATTACTAATCTAAAATTACATTTTCCTATAAAAAAATATAGACTGCTTGTATGCTTTCGCATATTTTAAATTATTATACAGTTTATTGTAAATTACACTTTCTTTAGTAAGAAACAATTATTTACATTAATATTTTTACATATTTTAATTCATTGTATGTAGTGTTGTAAAATAAGTGACAACTTTGAACTACTTGGGTAACTTAACTACAAACACTTTGTAGACTATAGACTGTAGTTGAACTTGATGCAATTGACTTATTGACCTCAATTACAGTAATTGTGGTCAAGGATTTTCTGTAACCATCATCATTCTCTATTTATGGTTCTCTACTCGTCCACATAATGGAAATAATTTATACAACTATTCTGTTATTAGTCTTTTTCAGACAAGTATCTTCCAATGTGTCGAAATATTGGTCCCAGAGTAAGTTTTATGTTGCTGGCAGGTGCATATATAACTAAGCTGATTAACTAGCACACTTTCAAAAGCATAATAAACTTACACATTACTTTTGTCATTACTCTCTGTAATCCTATTTGTCAAATTATCTTATCTTCTCAAGTTTAAAGAAGTCTGGAAGGCCAAGAATCACCGGGAGAGGGATACCTTGCATGAGGTTTTCATAAATATTAACAAATATGTTTTTATTGTCTGCATTACAAAGAGGTATTACATCTATATATCGGCAAAGGCAACTTGGTGCATCTATAATGAGTATCCCACTAGTCCTGTAATTACGGGAATTAGCAAATCAATCTTGACCACCCCCCTCAAGTTGGAGCATGCAAATCGTGTATGCCCAACTTGCCAAGAAAAGATTCATGATGTGATCGTCCGAGTGCTTTGGTGAATATGTCTGTAAGTTGAGGGTGAGTAGGCATATAGGATGGTTTAATCGAGCCATCAAGAATAGCATCTCGCACAAAATGACAGTCAATTTCGATATGTTTAGTTCGCTCATGAAACACTGGATTCGCTGCAATATGAAGAGCGGCTTGACTATCACAATACAGCTTGACATGTGTAGAATGCTTGACCCCAAGACTATAAAGCAATGATTGTAACCATTTAATCTTCGAAGTAGTAGTTGCCATGGAACGATATTCGGCTTCAACGGAAGATCGAGAGACCGTATGCTGTTTCTTAGTTTTCCAAGATATAGGAGAATGACCAAGAGTGATGAACCAACCAGTAAGAGAGCGTCTAGTCGTAGGTCAACTAACCCAGTCAGAATCACACCAAGCATGGAGGCATAAATCCGAGTCAGAATACAACAAAATTCCTTGGCCAGGATGACCCTTTAAATATCTAATAGCGTGTAAGGCAGCTTCCCAATGATCCATCCGAGGAGATTGCATAAATTGAGCCAAAGGCTGTACTGAATACGAGAGATCTGGACGCGTAACAACCAAATAAAATTAGACGACCAACTAGTCGTCTATAGGGCAATGGATTAGTCAGTAACGGACTAGTTGTCAGAGCGAGGCGATAGTTCTGCTCGATGGGAAAATTCGCTGGTTTGGCCCCTAACATGCCAGCTTCAGCAATAATGTCTAACGCATATTTGCGTTGACATAAAGAAATGCCAGCAGGATTCCTAGCTACTTCTATCCCAATGAAGTATTTCAGAAGACCCAGGTCTTTCATGCGAAAAAAAAAAGCTCAAGTAAGTTTTAATTTCTTGAATAGCAGGAGAATTGTTGCCAGCTATCACGTGATCATCCACATAAACCAGTAAATGCAATGAAGTAGTCCCATTATGAAAAGTAAACAAGCAATAATCAGCATAAGATTGAACAAAACCATAATCCTTAAGGGCAGTGGAAATTTTAGCAAACCAGCAACGAGAGGCCTGACGTAGACCATAAATTGATTTGCGAAGACGACAAACAAGGCCAGGAGGATTAGTGTGAAATCCTGGAGGAGGGCTCATATATACAATTTCCTCCAAATTGCCTTGAAGAAGAGCATTGTTAACGTCTATTTGATGTAGTTCCCAGTTACAAGCAGCTGCAACCGCTAGGATAGTACGTACAGTCACCATCTTAGCAACTGGAGCGAAAATTTCTTTGTAATCAACATCCTTTACCTGATGATTTCCAAGAATTACCAAACGGGCCTTGTAACGTTCAATTGAACCATCTGACCTATATTTGATGCGATATACCCACTAACTTCCAAGTGCCCTTTTATTTGGTGGCAAAGGTTCCAAGGACCATGTTTCATTTGTTTCAAGTGCATGCATTTCTTCTTGCATTGCCTGGCGCAAATTAGGACTTTTAACTGCATCAAAGTAGTTTTTGGGCCCAACACCTGTAGTTATAGCAGTAAGAAAAGCCCTATGTTGCACAGAAAATTTATCACAATTCACAAAATTCGAAATGGGATAAGCAATACCTAAGGAATGCGATGAAGAAGGTGCAGCAGATGGGGAAAAGCTCATACTATGTACTGTATGAGTGACAAAATCACGAAGAAGAACATACTGTTGTTTATGACGATGGCCACGTCCCAATTGTGAAGACCCGTCATCAATGTTTGGAGCCACAGAAGAATTGTATCCCCCCTGTCGTTATAGTCACCTATAACCTCATCGCCAGTCCCAAAAGTATCCTCATTTTCATTCTCACAGTTAGTGTTTGAAGGTTCAGATAACACTGGATTCTCATAACATGAAAATTCATTACTATCTTCGATAATAGAAGGCCATTCAGTAGAACTTAAGGTTACAGATTCTTCCATTAAACAAGGGAACTCGTTCTCAGAAAAGACAACATCACGAGAAACAAAATACTCTCCAGACTCCAAATCATACAGTTGCTATCCTTTCTTTCCATAGGGATAACCCAAGAATATGCAGCGACGACTCCTACTAGAGAACTTATCACCCTTATGATTTTGATTATGACCAAAACAAAGACACCCAAACACTCTTAAATTATTATAAGAAGGAGGCTTTTCGAACAAAAATTCATAAGGAGTCTTTTTATCCAATATAGGGGTAGGAGTACGATTAATCAAATATCCAGCGGTCATAATGCACTCACCCCAAAATTTTATAGGTAATTTCCCTTGAAACCTCAGTGCTCGAGCTACATTCAAGATATGTTGGTGTTTACGTTCAACTCGCCCATTTTGTTGAGGCGTACCAACACAAGAAGTTTCGTAAATAATGCCATGATCTTTAAAAAATGTTTGTAGTGGTTGAAATTCAGTGCCATTATCACTTCGTACTATCTTAATCAACTTATTAAACTGTCGTTTGATCATAGCAAAGAATTGAATTAAATTCAATTTCACCCTCGTTTTATAAACTAACAAAAAAATCCAAATTGCACGAGAATAATCATCAACAATGGTTAAGAAATATTTTGCACCACAAGAAGACGATGTTCGATATGGCCCCCATAAATCACAGTGAATAAGATCAAAAGAATCTATTGCTTTATGCTCACTAATAGGAAATTTCGTTTGAGAATGCTTGGCACGAACACACACGTCACACACTTTATTCATACTAAATTTAATACTACCAGATTTCACATGAGGGATTTTCTCAAGAACCTTTATTGATGGATGTCCCATACGCTGGTGCCATAGATTAAATGAGTCCACACTATTAGCAATAAACAAAGAAGCTTTAACTGAGCCACAGTAGTAGTAGAGCCCCCCGTGCTGTTCACCCGCTCCAATCAGCATCCTCGAAATGTGGTCCCGAATCACACACAGAACATTGGTGAATTGAACAGTGTACTTGTTCTCGCACAACAACTGTGATATTGACATCAAATTACACGTAAAATTTGGAACATATAAGACATTATATAAGATCAAATTAGGAGCCAAAATAACTGTTCCAGCCTTCATGGCTGTTGCCTGAGCACCGTTTGGAAGACCAATGTGACTTTGAATCTCACAAACGTCTTTTAATAAAGACAAGTTGCCTGTCATGTGATTAGAAGCCCCTGTATCTATGATCCATTGAACATCAAAATCATTACATGTCACGCTTGGAGTAGTGGTAGTTTGTCCCTGAAACATAGCCTTCAGAAGTTGCCACTGATCCTCTGTTAAACCAAGTAGACCAGATTTGTCAAGGTCTCCTAAAGCTGGCTTAGAGGTTGATGCAGCAGCAGATGGATTTATTGAATTAGAAACAACATTGGCACGAGGAGCATTGAAACTTCCTCTTCCTTGCCGAGTAAAAGTGCAGAGCGTTGGTTGCCACGACCACGTCCAGACCCGCGTCCAGGTGCCTTAGAACGTTCAGACCACCACTCTGGATACCCATGGAGTTGAAAGCATGAGTCAATTTCATGACCAGTTCGTTTAAAGTGTGTGCAAGAACGGGAAGCTTCCTTTGATTCTAGTCGAGGTTCATTGCGACCCATATTTCCACCAGATTGCACTGCAAAACTCATTACATCAGTACGCTCAGAATTGAGTTTGGTACCCATGCGCAATCATTCTTCTCGAATCAAAGAGGAGTAAATTTTATTTATCCCGCCTACATCATCCGCTGCCAGCAAAGTTGAACGGACTGTTTCATACAAACCATAATTTACACCCATCAAAACCTGGTGTACCTTGGCGCTTTCTTCTCGCTTCTCAAGCTTTGTAGCAATGATACATGTGCACTTACCACATTCACATGTGGGAATAGGGTCAACTTCAGCTAATGCTTCCCAGAGTTTCTTTAGTTTAGCATAGTAATCTTCAATAGACATACCCTGAATCTGTTTACAAGTATGCAATTCAGCCTTGAGTTTCTGAATACGTGGGCCATTCGAAATATTAAAACGTTCCTGAATATCAATCCACAGATTTCGTGCCGATTTGTGGTATGAAATTTTGGATCATAGTTTAGAATCGATGGTGTTCATGATCCATGAGACAAGCATCAAATTGACGCTAATCCAATCTTCGTATTCATTAGATGTCTCTGATGGTTGAGTTATGCTGCCGTCAATGAACCCAACCTTCTTCTTAGCACGTAAAGATGTCTTGATTGCTCGTGTCCATTCATCAAAATTATCACCCTTTAACTGTGTTTGTGTGATTAAATTTCTTGGCATGTCATTAGCTGCAAGATCATAACAAGGTGATTTAACCTTTGAAGAGGTTCCATTATTGCCAGTCATGGCAAGGTATACAAATAGACGAAGAGATTACAAAAGTTCAAAAAGAAAATAAGGCCAGGGTTGTACGTGAAAGAAAGGAATGCCGCAGACAATGGGCTCAAAATTTGACACCAAGAGCATCACGTCCAGATAAAATCATGCAAAATGCAATAGAAATGCCTATAGAGAAGAAAGTGTATATGTGTGTTTAAAGAAAGTAAGGCTCTGATACCAACACAAATATTAACAAAAATGTTTTTATTGTCTGCATTACAAAGAGGTATTACATCTATATATCGACAAAGCCAACTTGGTGCATCATAACTAAAGTAGAATAAAGTAAATCTAATGATTCAATGTATCATGCTTTTGATAATGAGTATCCCACTATCCTACTAGTCCTGTAATTACGGGAATTAGCAAATCAATCTTGATAGGTTTGCTCACATTGGCAGCCAGCTGAGAGGCTACTCAGGCTAGTTACGCGTTACGATTAGCCTGCTGATGAACGGGGAAATCAGGACAGACACGGATTACAAAGACGGGAGTCCCATCTAAAGAAGGTTGCATAGAGGATTCCACGGTGGGTAATGTGATATGCTCCTTTGCAATCAAAGGCATTACATCTAGTTCCTTCAGTTCAGGTGGAGGCATATTCAGATCCAGGTTTACCCAAGACGTCTTCTCTTTTAGAACCTTTTTCAATTTCTTTATCTAATCTTGCATAGCAGAATTCTCAAGTTACACCTCATTATTCTCGCTTGTCACCTGCAGATAAAAAAGTTTAACATCATAGTTCAAAGCATGAGGTAGCTTTATACCGATAACTGTCAAAGTAAAAGGTTTACCTCCCAATACTTCAACTAATTAATAATGATGATAAAAAAACTTAAAAATTTATGATATGTAATGTATAAAAAAAGGCAAAAAATTGCAAGCAATATTATGTTTCGATTGGGAAGACTCAAGAGTATAGTGTAGACTAATGAATAGGAACTGTTGAATGCATAATAGATTCAACTGTCACTATAAACAGGGCCGCAACCCCATTCCACTCTCCAATTTCTTTTCAAAAATGGTCTAGTCCTGGTTTCATAAGTCATTGCCCAAGTAGTACTTAAACATCGATACATCCATATATAACAGCCTTACATATTGAGATTTAGACAGCAAAGCTTCATTCTCTCTTTTGAGGCATTGAATTTGCTTATGTGTGTCCATTACCATTCGAGTAGCCTCTCCCAGTATACAAGCCTGTCCATTAGTCTGCTCTGATATATCTGAAAATGGATTTATTGAGTAATAACTTATAGATTCTTTCTAATCTACTGGTTTCCAGAACATTACAATGGCCAATTTGATGATTTTTTTTCCAATAAAAGCTATACTTCTGTAGTAAAAATTACCAAGAGTATTTGACAGTGCAAGAAAGAGGTCATTCAGATTCTCGCGCTTCATTTTCTCCCTCTCAGATTTGCTCATTTTAGACTCTTTCCTTTCACTTTTCTAGCTAGACTGACCCCTGCATAAAAAATAGAATCTAGATGTCACCACGGAAAGAGTTTAGCAAGAGTTAAAAGAAATTTCCATAAAATGATAACAAATGATCATCTCGTAATATTAAAAAAAAATGTGTATAGTACTTAACACCGAGGAAAGAAAACAAATTACTGAAGTAAAACCAGTTTGACACTGTAAAGCATTATCCAAGGTCTGTAAAATTCGATGAAGCTACACATTGTATCTATATGTATGTATATGCAGAGAGAGATGAAACTAAGCTGTGAAAATATAGTTGTATTGCTTAACTTTAGAATGTACAAAGAGAAGGTTTAAATACAAGCCAAGTATGAAGACTAGCGGGAAAAGTTGTTATAAAACTAAACTAAATTTTGCACACTAATTAATCTGTACAAACTAATTAGAAAAACAAATGCCAGCTGGAAAAACCATCTGTCAAGTCACATGTCCAACACCCCCCTCAAGTTGGAGGGGGAAGAATTCACTCCCAACTTGCAAAGAATATGACGATGCTGAGAACCAATAAGAGGTTTTGTAAATACATCTTCAAGTTGCTGAGTTGTGGGAGCATAGGACAATGTAATAAGACCTGAGAGAAGCTTGGTTCGAACGAAATGGCAATCAAGATCTATATGTTTCGTTCGTTCGTGAAAAACTGGGTTTTTAGCAATATAAATTGCTGCCTGGTTATCACACTTGACTGGAATAGGTATCACATCAGGAACCTCTAATTCAGTAAGGAGTCGAGAGAGCCAAGCAAGTTCATCAGTGATTCTATGCGTTGATCTATATTCGGCCTCAGCTGAGGACAAAGAAACGGTGTGTTGTTACTTGGACTTCCATGATATGAGTGTTCCTCCAAGAAGGATAGCATAACCACTCACTGACTTTCGTGTCTGAGAACATGCTGCCCAGTCAGCATCACAATAACCCTCAAGAACAAATGGAGATGAATCAAAGAATAACCCTTGAGATGGGTTAGATTTGAGGTAAAGAAGAACATGAATAGCAGCAGTCCAGTGAGGGATGCGAGGACAGGACATAAAGTGGCTTAAATGTTGAACTGCAAATGCCAAATCTGGATGAGTATTTGTAAGAAAGTTCAACTTACCCACTAGCTGTCTGTAAAAGGAAGGATCTGAATGCAAGTCACCAATATCAGGCTATAATTTAACTGTGAGATCAAGAGGACAAACAACTGGGCTGAGATTATCACAACCAAACTCAGTAATAAGATCTTTAGTGAATTTGTGTTGAGATAGAACTACACCATTAGGAACAGACTGAAATTCCAGGCCCAAAAAATAATGAGGTGTGCCTAAATCCTTGATTTTGAATGTAGAATCAAGAAACTACTTGACATGTGTGATTTCTGCATCATCATTCCCTACTATCAGGATATCATCAACATAGATGGCTAGAAAAATGACTGAAGAACCAGATTTTTTATAGAGCAGAGAATAATCATTCTTTGAAGCCACATAACCCAATGAAAGTAGAGATGTAGTAAGCTTTTCAAACCAATTTCTAGAAGCATGTCGAAGCCCATATAAAGACTTTAGTAGCTTGCACACAAGAGTAGTGTCAGAAACAAAGAGACCAGGTGGAAATTTCATGTAAACATCTTCATGTAAGTCCCCATGAAGAAAAGCGTTATTGACATCAAGTTGAAACATTTTCCAACCTTTCTTGACAGCTACATCAATGAGACTTCGAATTGTAGTCATTTTGACCACTGGGGAGAAGGTTTCTGTGAAATCAATGCCAGCCTTTTGTGTGAATCTGTTTACAACAAGACGTGCTTTGTATCATTCAATACTACCATCTGAATTGTGTTTGACTTTAAAAACCCATCTGCAACTAATTGCTTTCTTTCCTGGAGGTAGAGGAACTAAAGCCCATGTTTTATTAGCTTCTAGTGCAGAAAACTCATTAGCAATAGCTTGCTGCCATTCTGGATATTGAGAAGCTTCTTCATAGCTAGATGGTTCAGCAAGTGGTAGCAAAGCAGAGGTGTTAACTGAACAACATACTGACTTGACTGTAGGTGTTGAAGAATTTTGTATACAAAGAGATGTAATAGTATGATCACAAATTGCTGAGTTACAAGAGCTGTAAAGATGTACACAATCCTAAAGATAATTAGGCAACCTGGATTGTCTAGTGGAGTGTCTAGCTGGTATGGGAACAGGAGGATGACAGTCTGAAATGTAATCATTAGTTGGTACAGTAGTTGAAGATGTGTGAAGAAATGGTGACAGTGATGGTGAATCTGTATGATCAGTGGTGGTATCTGTAGGATCAGTAGTATGATCAGTGTTATCAGATCTAGTGTCTGGATTAGAATTATCACTGGAAAAACCATCTGTTGTTTCTGGAACAACTACTGGTAAGAAATGAGATGAATGTTGTTGAAGAAAATAAAATATATGTTTATGAAATTGAACATATCTGGAAAACAATATTTGATTTGTTTTGATATTCAAAACCTTGTAAGCCTTCTTGCCATAAGGATAACCAAGAAAGACACATGTTGAAGCTCTAGGTGAAAATTTGTCTCTATGTGGTTTTGTAGTAGAAACATAACATAGACAACCCAGAGGTTTGAGATGAAGATAAGAAGGTTTAACACCAAACAATAGTTCATAGGGAGATTTACCATGTAACAACTTAGATGGAAATCTATTAATGAGATAAGTGGTTGTAAGAACACAGTCACCCCAATAAGGTAAAGGTAAATTGGATTGAAAAAGTAGAGCTCTAGAGGTTTCTAGCAAGTGTTTGTGTTTTCTCTCTACCACCCCATTCTGTTGGGGTGTGTAAGAACAAGAGGTTTGATGTGCTATTCCTTAGGATAGAAAATAGGCAATAGCAGAGGTAGAAGAGCCAAGTTCTAAAGCATTATCTGTTCTGATGCTTTGAACATTACAATAAAATTGAGTCTTAACCATTATGACAAAGAATTTAATGAATTCAAAAGCATTGCTTTTATTACTGAGTAAATGAGTCCAAGTACATCTGGTAAAGTCATCTACAATGGTGATAAAATATTTGTATTTGTTGTATGTAGGGACAGAATAAGGTCCCCACAAATCAATGTGTAAAAGTTGAAACTTAGAAACAGTATGTATGGAACTATGTGGAAAAGGCTTTCTATGTTGCCTAGCTTTAGCACATATTTCACAAGAAGACAACATAGAATCACAAGTATTGTTCACATTACACAATGATAGAGATTTGAGTTTAGACAAGGGAAGATGTCCTAGTCTACAATGCCAAAGTAAAACATCTTTATTACAAACAGAAGAATTGACATTACAACTGGAACAATCAGCAGTAGATTTATCAAGAGAAGCAGCTGTGTGCAGAAAATAAAGATCCTTGTGGACTTTACCAAGAACCAGAGGCTTCTTCAGAGAAGAGCCCTGCAAGTAACAAGCATTATCAGAAAAACTGACTATACATTGAAATTGTTTAGTCAATTTAGTGATGGAAATAAGGTTGTACTTGAAAGGAGGTACATAAAGAACATCACTTAGAACAACACCAGAAGAAAGGGTTTTTATATCAAATGGGCCACTGATCTCATTAAAAAGTATCAAGTAGCTCCTCAATCTCCACGGGGACTCATTTAAGCCACTAAACTAAGAAATATATCATTTGCCCCTGCATTCACAAAAATAATACAATTTATGGTGGCCTAAGTGTCTTGGATAAAATTTACGGTGGCCAAAAAAAGTTCAATCTTGGATAGATTGTATTATTCTCACTTAGGCCACCATAAATTGTATTATTTTTGTGAATCCAGGGGGGTCAAATGATATATTTCTTAGTTTAGTGGCTTAAATGAGTCCCCGTGGAGACTGGAGAGCTACTTGATACTTTTTAATGAGATCAGTGGCCCGTTTGATATAGTGAAATTATGGCCATTAGGTAGTGACATTGTGAGAGGTGTAGACAAAGGTACTAAAGAACTAAAGAGTGCTTTATCAAAACACATGTGGTCACTTGCACCACTATCAAGAATCCAGTCACTTTTATTTGAATCTGAGAAACAAGCTATGTGAGAAGTGGCTGAAAAAGTACCTGCAAAATTTGCAGAGTAAGGTGTCTTTGATGAATCAGATTGTTGAATGGTCTTAAGCATGCTCATAAGCTATGTACAGATCTCAGGAGTTAACTGTGAGGGAGTAGTAGAATCAGTTGACTGAACATCTTGGTGAGTAACATCAGTTTGTGCTGCAAACTTCTTGTTTTTGGTAAATTTAAAGTCAGCTGGGAACCCATGCAGTTTGTAGCACTTGTCAATAGTATGGCCAGGCTTTTTACAGTAGTTACAGTGAAGAGAACCTTTCTTAGCATCTGTTCCAGCTCCAGAGAATTTAGGTTTGGAGGAATGCGCATTCAAAGAAGCGGAATCAGACATAAAATGGCTAGAAAAATGTATTTCTCTCTGTGCTTCCTCTTGCAAGAGCAGACTGTAAATATGTCCTAAAGTCGGTAAAGGAGACCTCATCAATATAGAACCTCTTATTGCAATATAGGATTCATTCAGTCCCATGAGAAATTGGATTACCTTCTGAACTTGCTGAGACTGGACAAGTTTTCCAGTAGCACCACAAGTACAATCACAAGTACAGACAGGAGCCAGAGATAATGATTCAATGTCATCCCACAACATCTTTGTTTTAGTGAAATAATCAGAAATACTGAGATTTGCTTGAGAAAGTTCAGAGAGTGCTTTATGCAAACCAAACAGTTGTGCATCATTTGACACACCATATCGTTCTTCAAGCTCAAGCCACATTTGATATGCAGAGGTTGCATAAATGACACTTCTACCAATTGATTTAGATAAGGCACCAAGAATCCAAGATATGACCATGTCGTTACAACGACACCAACTCTTATATGAAGTTGAAGTTGAGATAGGTTTTGGTAAAGATCCATCCACGAAACACAATTTATTACGAGCTGAAAGAGCAATAAGCATAGATCATTTCCAGTTACCAAAACCAGTGCCATCAAACACTTCAGTGGCTAGCTTCATACCAGGACTATCAGATGATTGTAGGTGTAAGGGATTGTCAAAATTCATCGAAGTCGAGTTATGCGAAAGAGATTGATAGAGATCAAAGAGTGAACGAGTATCATCATTAGATGTCTCATTATGATTTGTAGTGTTTTAAGAAGTCATGATATAATATGATAACCGAATCAAGATAGAGAAATCTCTAAGAGGAATTTTCACAAACACCTTGTGTATGTAACAAATTGAGAATGAAATATGATGATTTTGTAAGATGAATGCTAAGAAACTATCTAAAACATCAATCGAACGAAAAATCGATGTCAAGAACGTAATCTAAAGCACATAAACGCAAGAATTTGAGAGTTTCTTGATGAAATTCAAGTAAGAAACAAGAAAATTACAGACTACTTCAAGTAATCAGACAAATCGATGAAAAGAAGATTGAGAGATGACGAAAAACATCGAGTAACAAAACTGTACGGGAACAAATCTGTACGAAAATGAAATATCAACAAGAAAAGATGATAATCAAACCAGAATCGAGGAAGCGGAAGCAAAATCGTGAGAAAACACCATTAACGAAGATCTTAATCAAGTAACCTGCTCTGATACCATGTAAAATTTGATGAAGCTACACATTGTATCTATATGTATGTATATGCAGAGAGAGATGAAACTAAGATGTGAAAATGTAGTTGTATTGCTTAACTTTAGAATGTACAAAGAGAAGGTTTAAATACAAGCCAAGTATGAAGACTGGCGGGAAAAGTTGTTATAAAACTAAACTGAATTTTGCACACTAATTAATCTTTACAAACTAATTAGAAAAACAAATGCTAGCTGGAAAAACCATCTGTCAAGTCACATGTCCAACAAGGTCAAGCATATCAAATCTTCCCCGTAACATCATTAATCTAAAGCAACTTCCCCAATAGAATCATTTTTCTTCTAATAACTTGATAACAGAAATAGTCAGGTTGATACTTACAAATGGCATACATTCTGTAGAACATGAAGACCCGGTATGCCATGTTGCTGTACTTTTAATTTTCAACTAGTAATTATATTCTTCTACAAATCTAATACCTACTTGATGTAAAATCACCAATGATCAAAGACCTCAAGTGCACTGAACTCTAATACTAAATTCAATATATATGGTAATCCTTTTACTATTACTACAATCTTGGAGAAATGGCAAACAAAGCTGATACGAGAACATACCGTAAACATTAATATTCACCTACATGCCATGCCCTTGTCAACCATTGTAGCAACAACAATATTTATATTCACACTCTGATCCCTGGAAAATCGGCATACGTATAAAAAAAAGACATCCTATATATCCAGAAAAACAAAAACTAATGATAGAAACGGAGGATTGGCCTTTTCTATATATAAATGGAACAAAACCTTTCGAAAATATCTATTTTGATAAATTCGGCAGCAACAATATTAAGGTTCTTTGAAAATCGATAGCAACAATATTAAGGAAAAATTGGGGAAAAAATTATTTAAAAAAAAAGAGTTAGTACGTTTGGAAGTGAAAATCTATTAATCATAAACGCAAAGTGAAATTTCAAAACCACCGAGTCATAATCCGAGTTGTAAGAAGCACGAGAGAGTATAATAGAATGGTGTGTGTTTGAAGGGGGCGTGTGGCAGGCAGATGACTGGCGGAAGATTATTAATGTAAGGATCTTTCTCGTATGTATTAAAGTACATTCTAACAATTAATTAATTAATTTTAATTGATTAAGATTTATATATATATATATATATAATTCATTTTTATTAATAAAAATAAACTAATCTGTTAACTAAATTCTAAGTGTGTGTCTCTTAAACACATATTATCGTTAATGTAATAAGCTTGTGAGTTGTGATTAACGAACATGGAGAGCATCGATGTCATATTCCACCTCCACGCTCCCTCCATTCGTTTGCTTCTCACTTCCCCATTCTCTCCTCAGACCTCACCAAAATGACCATGAAACCTTTGTAGCACTATTTCTCTACTCCCCAAAATGACTTTGAAACCTTTATAGCATGGACTATGCGATTCGATTCGTTTCGTTTAAATTTTAGAGAATTTCCAAGAAATTTTTTACTTTAATTCTTTACTCAAAAAATGAGAAGAAATAACAAAAAGATTGCTTCTAGAGACTCTCAATTAAAAGTCTATTTTCTTTTCTCAATTTTAAGAGCAAAACTCCACTCTTAATTACTACTAGTATACTGTGCAATTTTGTATTATATATATAGGGTCTTGCTCAAATGAGAACCCCCACTTATGGTGAGATATGAGATATAATCCTAGCCACACATTTTTTATATTTAAATTAAATCCTATCCCCACAATTAATATTTGAAATTTCATTTTTTTATTATTCATTTAATTCAACATCATCTTTCACAATCATTTCTTCCCTACTCCGATCATCATCTCTGGTCACCATCTCCGGCGACCAATTCCGGCCAACCCATAAAATCACCACCGGTGAACAGAAAATCACCGTACTGCCACCATCTCCAACCACCACATCACCGCCACCACCAACAAAAATCACCACACTCCGTCACCTCCGACCACCACACTACTACCACCTCCAACAAAAATTACCAACAAATAACGAAAATCACCACAACCAAAACCTTTACAAACTACCTCATCTCCGCCACCACCTCCGGCCACCACAGAAAATCACCACCGGAAGCCTGAAAATCACCACAAATTACAACCAGCACTATTTCACAAGCCCCACAATTCCAAATCACTAACCCACACAATAGTGTGCACTTCAATTTATCCGGCAATCATCATCCTTCATATTAGGAATCAATTAAACAACATCATCCTACATATGTAACAAAGATAATCACGAATTTGTAAACAATCAAAACACGAACCAGTACGAATCGGAATTCGAGAAATTCGAGGAAAGACATCGGTCGTTTCATCGGAGGAGGTGCAGACACCGGTGGTTTCATCGGAGAAGGTTGATAAATGGATTATATCCACTTGGATCGCTTCATTTTGGCTTGAATTGATAGATTTGACCTCAAGTATTTATGTGTTTTAATGTGTTTTTGTGGAGATTGTGCAGGGCATTATATCTATGTAGGTGTGGAGTTTTCAGGGATTATATGGTGTTTTTAAAGTCAAAGAAACAAGTGTTGGAAGTTGCATTTGAATTCGGCAAAGAAATCAGCAAGAACAAGAAGAAATTTCTGCTGAGTAAAGAGTCAGGCGCGGGCGTGCCTGATTTGTATTGATTCTGAGCGCGGGCGCGCTTGGCAAGTGTTTCAGAAATCCTACGCTTCCCGCGCCTGAAATATATGTGTGGTGCGCGTGGCCGCGCCTGCCACCGCCAGAATCTGCCAGAAGGTGTTGGAAACCCATTCTGACAAGGAAATTGCATTGTTTTCTAATTCTAATCATTGTGGAATCACATGAACGGCCAGAAACTTCCAGAATCAGATCTATACATGGAATTTACAATTCTATTTTCATTCAAGAACGTAAATTGCCACAATTCTATTCCAACTCAAAGATGGCGATTGCTTGATGAAGAGGCAACTTGGGGCTATAAATACACATCTTGGGGGACAGAAAAAACACACACATCATTACATATCAATTACTTAGATTTATTTATATCTTTTCATACTTTGTTTTTATCATGGTTTCATCAGATCCCATGATGACGAAAGGTTCAATTATGAACTAATCGTTGTCATGGGGTCCTAACGGATTTATTTATGGAATTTAGTAGTTGATTGCCCTATTGATATGTGTGTGATGAATTATTGATATCCTTGTATGGCCGTCCTTATTCTTCTTTGATGCGTCGCGAACATCTAAGTTGCCTTGTTAATTTCTAGTGAATGCGAAAGTGGATCTAGAGATTTAGAACTTGCCATGCTAGCATAAGTTTGTGGATTATATTCATGATTGTGGTGTGATTTGAACTATCTCATACTACCTTATGTAATCTTAATAGATAACTTGTCCTTAAACCATTATGTTTTCAAATCTTATAGACATATAGGGTCTAAGTATAACTGGTGTCTACATAGCTTCTATCTATCTTGTGGTTGATGTGTAGTTTGGTATGCGTATGTCGAAAGATAGCGTGTACTAATTTCGTGTTATCTGATTAGTTATCAACTCATCACATATATTAATTAAGGCATGATCTCTAAAGGAAGTATTTAATGAAGTTAGGATCCCATGTTTTATTCCCATATAAGTAAATCGAATTTAATTCTCGTTATCTAGTTAATTGTTAGTTAATAATCTGTTTTAGTAGATAATCAATACTCAAATTGTTATTTGTCTTAGCAGTGGATAAAAACCATACTTCGGTGCATAGGTACATTAATTGAATTGAACGCCAAACTAGATCTCTGTGGGAACGAACTTGACTTACTTATATATTACTTGTGACAACGTGCGCTTGCGTGATTTTGTGTTAACAAAGGTGAAGACACCGGTGGTTTCATCGGAGTTGTTATCGGTGATGCAGGTAATGGATGGAAGCATGAACAGATGTCATGGAGGGGGGATGGCTGGGGATCTGTTTGTGCGAATGTGTATGGACGTGTTTGTGTCTATCTGTGTGTGTAGCTGAGATTAAAAGAAAATATAGGGCTAAGATTAGATCTCAGTTCTCATTTTAATTAAGGGTTCTCATTTGAACAAGACCCTATATATATTGACACCTTGCATTTTTTTATATGAATGTTAATATAAACATGATCAGTAATATACATGATTCAGTAAAAATTTGTATAACTTTATGTTTTATAATTTTGTTTAGTGTTTTTTCATATCGTATAATTTTAAATAAACATAAATTTATTAATTGAAATATTAAATTTTTCATTTAAATTTTTACTAATTAAGTCTTCATTTAAAAAATCATAACAAATCAACGTCAAATTTTATTAACTTAAATTTAAGAATATTTTTTATTTTATGCTCGTAAAAATTATATACACAATATCTATATATAATATGTATTTATATAAATTTAAAATATTTATTTATTTCATATAATTTCGTTTCGTTGTGTAGATAAACTTAAACCCAAAATCGACACTAAAATTATTAGTATTTGTATACCGAAAAGGTAAATACAACTACAAAATTGTTGTATATTTTTCATGTCGTATTATCGTGTAATATGCGAAATTATCGGTTCTAATACTACATGCCAAAGCATAATTAGCATTTTCGAAAATTTTTAAAAGATATTAAAAAAAAATCTACATTTTATTAATATTGCTAAAATAAATCTTTATAACATAGTTTGCATTTTTATCTAATAATTTGTAGCCCTGTACCCAAAATCCTAAACTTTATTATTTAACATTTTAAACATATAGCCTACAAAAGAAAATGAAGGTATTATTTGAGGGGTCATGTTCTTTGGAAAACACAAGAGAGCTCTAAGATTAAAGGCAAAATTATCCAAAAATTGAAGATATACAATTTAGAGGTAATTTATATTTGACTGACAATTATAATAATACATTAATATCGATCACAAAATTTCTCATTATTTTTATCAATTTTTGTTAGAATGCTCATAATGCTATAAACATAATATGAGATAAGCAACAGAACATTTAAATACAAGTAAGTAGATTCAGTTGCATAATTTTAAAATTCATATGCTTGATTTCAAAATTCGGACGCATAACTTTTAAGTTCAGATGTAGAAAATTAATATTCTGATATAAATATAATATGAGATAATAGTAGGGATGTTTGGGGGAACTTTTTTCCAGAATAAGTCAACTTATTTAAGATAAAGTTAGAAATTCTTAACTTTTTTCTGAAAAAAGTCAACTTTTTTTTTTTGCAACTTATAGAATCTCGAACATACATTAAATACTTGTGTAAAAAAGGGTTAATTAGCTATTTCATAACTGAACTCGTGCTCAACTTGCAGTTGGGTAACTAAACTAAAAAAACTTGCAAATAGGTAAGTACACTAATTATTTATTGCAATTGAACCACTGAACACGAAATAACTTGCATGGTCGTTAAGTCACGTTGACTTTTAACGGTGCTCCGTTAACTCTTTGCCACGTGTGATGACATGTCAGAATTTTAACTTAAAATTAAATCAAAGCTTAGCTTTTCCACCGAAAGCAAAATTCTCTCTTTCTCCTTCTTCGGCTTAGTCTTCGCCAGTGAGCTCCTCTCCTCCGGCGGTGGTTTATCCACCGGCCGGAGGCCTTTTCCTGTCTAGTTTTCGATTCCTTTCAATAATAATCCTCCTTTGGTGAGGATTGCGTTTGTTTGATTGTTTCGTCTTCCTTTTCTTCTTATTTTCTTGGTTTTCCCTTTGGATATAAGGTTTCTAAACCTTTTCCGATCTGCCTCTATTCTTAGTTTCTTAAACTTTGGAGCTCCGATTATTTCTCCGTTTCCGACTAGCCACCGGGATCTGTGAGTGGGTTCATCTTGTTTATTGGGGATTCGATTTTTCAGATCTAAGTTTAGAGCTGTTGTATTTTTTCTTGTTTCTTCGGTTTTGGTATTTTAATTATAATTTTTAAGTTCTTGATTTTCAACTTGTAATGCTTAGTTGTTTGGTTTTCTCGCTTGTAATGTTGAGTTGTTTGGATTTTCTCTCAGTTTTGTGGGAGTTTGATTTTCTCTCCGGTTTGTGGGAGTTTGATTTTCTCTCCGGTTTGTGGGAGCGTGGATTTGAATTTAGTGATTCGAGCTGTTTTGGTTCTGCATTCAAGGTCGATAAGCTCAGACGGGTGTTGGGGATACAATTGTATATATCTCCGTCAAAATTCGCTTTTGGTTTCCTTTGGATGTCCGGCGATTCAATTATGTTTGTTCTACTCGATATGAATTGTAGATGTCGTATGGCTTTGATTTATTGATTTCAATACACTTGTTATTCAAAAAAAAATTATATAAACCCTTTTTAAATCCTTTTTAAATAAATAATTAAATAATTTATTAAAAGTAATAATACTTTTACTAATAGTAAAAGTAAATATTTATTTTACTTAAGGAAATTACAGCCACATTATGTGTAACACCCTCACTTATCAATATTAGAATTATATTCTTTTTATAAATAATTAAACATTAACATAGAAGAAATTTTAGAAAATTCGGCATGATGTGTTCGTAAATTGAACTAACCACCTGTCCCAGTCAACAAAACCAAACCATCTAATACTAAACCGTTCAATTGAAAAGTAATACCAAAACCATAAAGGAATATAAACTCCACAAACCAAGACCGCTCACAGGTCACAGTATAAAACAACTACTAATTAACTATTACAACCCAAATCTGAATTAAAATATTTACAACCCAACTTAAATTAATATATCTGACAACTCAAAAGCATATAAGATAGAGCTGCTTAAGTAACTACCCATCCTATCACATCCACACGACGGTCACCTCTGCCCGCTGAAGCACTCCTCCTAGACATCCTCAATTTTAGCTGAAGAAAATAAATGTCACAGAACAAGGGTGAGCCAATAATGCTCAGCAAGAATAATAACAGTGCATCAATAGAATAGGCTGATATAAATATTACCAGTCACCGGGAATTCTCAAAACAACAGTAAATATCTGAATATGACTCAACTCAAGTTCCATGAATAGATTAGAATTGGATTTTTATTTATTTTAAAAAAAAAAGTGGAGTTAGGCGGCTGATCAGGCTCGCACTAACCCCCGGACAATGCACACAGCAAAGTCCCTTTAAGTGGATCCACGGCACACATTGGCCTCAACATCTGACCATTACTGGTCTCCCCGAAGGGACATCCGTTGACCATAATATGGTCTCCCCGAAGGGACATCCGAAAACGTTCCAATTCTAAATCCAACATGCTAGGTGTCGGAACAATCGACCACCTCTATCAGTCAAACAATCTGGCACACTAACGTTCCAGAACAACAACTCAACTAGTCGAAAAAAATCAACAGTTCTATCTTGGATATCAACAAGATCGATATAGCAAATGGGGTGATAACTGAATAATCAACAATAAGAATAAATATCAACGAGTTCAACAATAATTGGGGTGATAATTAAATAAACAACAGTATCAATGAATATGGACGAGATTCCTGATAAAGGGGTGACAATATAATCGGAATAATTAAAATAAATTTTACTTGAATGAGGAGTGAAGAGAAAATACTTGCCTGGTACTCAAAAGCTTTTATAAACTACTGGTTTGATAGCTACTCGACTTTAGCTTTGCCCCTGACCCTCTTGCTCGACTCTATAATAATTAGGTTAAATTAATCACATGCATAAAACAGCTTAGACTTGCTAACAATTGACACACATAATCCACATAGCACATAAGCATGCCTTTCTCACATAACAGTCCAAGAAATATTTTTGAAACCATTTTAAGTCTTGGATCTTAATTAAAATCCGACTTAGAATATTTGAAAATATTTTTAGAATATTTTCTGGATTTTTAAACAATTTTCCAATACTTTTAAAAGCATTTAAATCATTTAAAACAAGAATAAATCGATTAAGAATTAAATAATTCTAATTAAATTAATTAAAATCAACTAATAACTAATTAATAAAATTATCTGATAAATAATTACATTTATCAAATAATTGAATTAATTAAATCATTATTTGAAATTAATTAAAGTAATTAAAAGTATTTAATTCCTAATTATTTTGAATTTAAAAATAATTAAATAATTCATTTTCGAAAATAAATAAATAAATGAATAAATAATCCAGAAATAATTCTAAATTTAAATCATGATTTTGAAACTAATATCTGAATTTTAAAATTAAAAATCCAGATTTTAAATAGACTATAGAATAGAAAGTAATTATAAATAAAAATGAAACTATGATTTACTTCTCAAAATAACTCAGTTAAAACATTAACATCCAATTTTTTTTACTACTGCCGGACAACCCAGACAACTTTGAACCCTACCCTGCATTACCCTTGGTATCATACAGTCTAAGTTCTCTGTGGCATTTTCAGTCTAGCAACCATACTACACATTCTTACACTATTCTATTACCTACAACATCACCACAACCTGTATAATCAAGCCCTACAAGTTCGTTTGCAGCGAACTCAAAAGGTCACCCGACCAAATTCAATTACACCAAACCACACATACAGGGTGTTATAACGCAGCTGTGAACCTCTAAAATATCCTCATGAATTCAGAACTCGCAGATATACAGTACGGTTAACAAACGAATCCAGTTGTAACTCATTCTATACTCACCCATAACGTCCCTGGTACCATAATTAAATGCCCAGACAACAGACACACCATTCTGGCTAAACTTCAGCTACTGATTTAGTACACTAAATCATACATACAGGGCATCAAGATAAGTCCCATGTCATTCCCTAATTATCCTTAATGCCTCTGCTATCACCATTGTGGAGAGAACAATAAGTACACACAATTTTCGACGATGACAAAGGAATCCGGTGAACTCAGCTTTGCTTAATTCCTAACCAAATCATGAGTTATATGATTCAACTCACAACTGACTTATGGCCAAGCTAACCACATAATCGCTGCTAAGCAACCATCAACCACTTCTATTAACGATCCATTCGAACTTGCACAAAACTCATAAACTCGACCTGGTTAACATCTTAACCAAACCTGGCATTTTTTTTTTTTACATCAGCTGACAGCTTGTAACATCTCTAATCTGCTCACCAACCCAGAGATTTCAGATATATATATATATCATACATTGAGGACGAATCAGCCAAGGTTCTCAAATTGCAAGAGGTCGACTTATAGCAAATTAAGCTTATATAATGATACCACCTACTCAACAGACTATATCTCACTTATAAAACTGTACCTTACTTCCGCTTTCACAGACCATCAATACATTCTAAAACGAAAATTTAAAAAAAATTGAACAAAGCTAATAACTTGACTACCATAAAAACATAAGCAAATATAGCAACTAAACAGGTAATCCTACTCCAAATAACCTCAGGAAGTTCAAGGAAGCATCAAATCGACTGAGAAATTCAAGAATCAAAAGCTCGAATTTTCCATGAATATAAATTCTAAATTCTTGCAGATTAAAGAAAATTCACAGAAATTAGAAAATTTACCCGATACTGATTTTGATTGCAGATTCAGAAGCTAGAATTCAAGGGCTTCGTTTTGAATATTTATTCGCCGAAATCAGACTTCAAAATCTCCTCCAATGGTGTGATCAATTTCCAAAGCAAAAATGACTATGCAGAAGTAACAAGGAAATTGCTCTGTATTATTTTTCTCTCTACTGGACAGGTGGCTCATTACTGATTGGTTAAAAAAAAGAAACATCTGGATTGGGTAGAGATAAGGTCACGTGAACCAACGATAGAATTAACAGTTAATTAGTCCCGAAAATACAATTTTACGGGTCCGATACGAATGAAATATTTTCGGAAAATAATGAATTAAATATTGAAAATTTATAGAACTTATAAAACGAATAAAAATACAAGTTTCAGATATTTTGAGATTTATTTTATGAATACTGACACGGATCGATTTAAAGTCGAAGCCCCAGGGATTTTGAAAACGGAATTTAACGAATAAAATGGACTGATTCTCATGAATTACGAAAAAAAAATCTTTGTTCCAAATCTAATGACACGTGTCACATACTAACCACATACGAAATCTTTTCGAGTAATATCATACTAAACATATCAACTCATCAAACTCGAATAAATAAATAAATAAATAAAATATTTCCGTCCTCATTTATCAAAATAGAAATTTTATAGATTAAATATTCAAGGTTCTTACAATCTTCCCCCCTAAATAGGTTTCTGTCCTCAGAATCACACTACAAATAGATGAGGGTACATTTCCAACATCTCACTCTCCAATTCCCAGGTGGACTCTTCTACCTTAGGGTTTCTCCACAAAACTCTCACTATTGGTATTGTCTTGTTCCTTAAGACCTTCTCCTTACGATCTAGTATCTTTATCGGTTGCTCCACGTAAGATAAATCTGGCTGAATCTCTATCGGTTCATATTCTATGACATGCTTTGAATCAGGATGGTACTTCTTAAGCATTGACACATGAAACACGTTGTGAATATGCTGCATATGAGGTGGCAAAGCTAACTCGTAAGCAACCTTCCCAACCTTATGCAAAATCTCAAAAGGTCCGACAAATCTTGGACTCAGTTTTCCTTTCGTCCCAAATCTCACTAACCCTTTCCACGGAGATACTTTCAGCAAAACTTGTTCCCCTTCTTCGAAATCCACATTCTTCCTGGTTAAGTCAGCATACTTCTTTTGTCGATTCTGAGCTGCTACTAACCTTTTCTGAATAAGTTGGGTCACTTCTTTGGTCTGCTGTACCAATTCTGGTCCTAATATTTTTCGTTCACCAACTTCTTCGCAATACACCGGAGATCTACACTTCCGTCCGTACAGTGCTTCGTAGGGCGGCATTCCAATACTGGCATGAAAACTGTTGTTGTATGAGAATTCCACCAACGGCAAGTGATCATCCCAACTGCCTTTGAAATCAAGTGCACAAACTCTAAGCATGTCCTCAATTGTTTGAATTGTTCTCTCACTCTGACCATCAGTCTGAGGATGGTAAGCAGTACTCATCCTTAATTCAGTGCCCAAACACTCTAGAAAATTTCTCCAAAATCTTGAGTTAAATCTCGGGTCTCGATCCGAAACTATCGACACCGGAACTCCATGTCGTACTACAATCTCCTTTATGTAGAGATGAACCAATTTGTCCAACGAGAACCTTTCATTTATCGGAAGAAAATGTGCAGATTTTGTCAATCGATCAACAATCACCCAAATAGCATCGTGATTCGCTCTCGTTCTTGGTAATCCTACCACAAAGTCCATCGCAATATGTTCCCACTTCCATTCAGGAATCTCCAACGGTTGTAGTAATCCACTCGGTCTCTGATGTTCAGCTTTTACTTTCTGACATGTCATACATTTACTTACCCACTCAGCAATCTCTCTTTTCATGTCTGGCCACCAAAAATTCTTTTTCAAATCTTGGTACATTTTTGTGCTTCCAGGATGGATCGAATATCTTGAACTATGAACCTCTTGTAAAATCTCATCTTTTAGCTCTGTCACATTAGGTATCCATATCCTTGAAGAAAATCTGAGTATTCCTTCGTCATCCACTTGAGTGCATATTTCCTCACCTGTTAACTTATTTATATCTCCGCTCATAATTTCCTCCTGACACTTCCTAATCTTTTCCAGCAATTCTGGCTGAAAGGTCATAGTATAGACCATATCTGTAGCACTTCCTGGTACACGAACTTCTATCTCTAACTTTTCAAATTCTCTAAACAACTCCTCCGTCATAGTCAACATATTTAATCTTTCCTTTCGACTCAAGGCATCTGCCACTACATTCGCTTTTCCGGGATGATAGTTAATGGTACAATCATAGTCTTTAATTAGCTCTAACCATCTTCTCTGCCTCATATTTAACTCCTTCTGGGTAAAGATATATTTCAAACTCTTATGATCTGTATAAATTTCACACTTTTCCCCGTACAAGTAATGTCTCCAGATCTTCAGAGCAAACACAATTGCTGCTAATTCCAAATCATGGGTTGGGTACTTTAGTTCATGAGGTTTCAATTGTCTAGAAGCATAAGCAATCACATTCCCATGTTGCATCAACACACAACCTAGTCCCTTATGAGATGCGTCGCTGTAAATCACAAAATTACCTTGATCATCTGGTAGTGCTAATACTGGAGCCGAAATCAATCTCTTTTTCAACTCCTGAAAACTTTCCTCACACCTCTCATTCCAGACAAACTTTTCATTCTTCCTTGTCAGCTTCGTCAAAGGGGTAGCAATCTTGGAAAAATCCTGGACAAATCTCCTATAGTATCCTGCCAATCCCAAGAAACTGCGCACTTCCATAGGTGTCTTTGGTCTCTCCCAGTTCATAATGGCTTCAATCTTTGCTGGGTCCACTTTAATCCCTTCACTGCTTACCACATGTCCTAAAAACTGCACTTCTTTCAACCAAAACTCACATTTAGAAAACTTGGCGTACAACTTCTCCTTTCTCAAAATTTCCAAAGCTATTCTCAAATGATCTGCATGTTCTTCTTCAGTCTTTGAATATATCAAAATATCATCTATGAACACAATCACGAATTCGTCCAAATATTTCTTGAAAACTCTATTCATTAAATCCATAAATGCTACAGGTGCATTTGTCAACCCAAACGCCATCACTAAAAACTCATAATGTCCGTATCTGGTTCGAAACGCTGTCTTTGGAACGTCTTCCGGCTTGATCTTTAATTGATGGTAACCTGATCGTAAATCTATCTTAGAAAAACAAGCTGCTCCTTTCAACTGGTCGAACAAATCATCAATTCTCGGCAAGGGATATTTGTTTTTAATAGTTAACTTGTTCAACTCCCGATAATCAATGCATAACCTCATGCTCCCGTCTTTCTTCTTCACAAACAGTACTGGTGCTCCCCATGGGGATACACTAGGTCTTATAATTCTTTTATCAAGAAGATCTTGCAATTGTATCGCTAATTCCTTCATTTCTACTGGGGCCATACGATAAGGAGCCTTAGACACTGGTTCGGTACCTGGTGCTAAATCAATGGCAAATTCTATTTCCCTATCTGGAGGTAAACCTGGAAGTTCATCTGGAAAAACATCAAGAAACTCGTTTACCACAAGGATCTCTTCTATCTTAGGTACCTCTTGTTTAGTATTCATTATGTGGGCCATATAGCCTTCACACCCTTGTCTTAACAGTCTCTTAGTTTGCATGATGGTCAAAAATTTCCTAGTTTGTTTCTGACCTCGAAAGACAACTTCCACATTATCAGGGGATCGCAACATCACCTTTTTACCTTTACAATCTATCCGCGCATTATGATCTACTAACCAATCCATTCCTAGGATTACGTCAAACTCACCTAACTGGAAAGGTATCAAATTGGCATAAAAACAATGCCCTGAGATGTCAATCTCACAACGAGGGCACACCTGACTTACTGGTATACGTTCCAAATTTGCTATCTCTATGATTAAAGCCTCATCTAGCAAGTGCATTTCACAATTTAATTTACGAGCAAACTCTTTAGATATGAAAGATTTAGTAGCTCCAGAATCAATTAACACCTTGGCATGTACAGAATTTATAGGAAGCGTACCTGCCACCACATCTGAATCTTTAACAGCTTCATTCATTGTCATATTAAAAGTCCTGGCTATTGGCTGAACACTCGCTGCTGGTTTCCCCTCTATTGCCCGTATCATGGTATTAGCTGGGGCTGGGGGTCTGGCTATGGGTACCCTGCAATCCTTCATCATATGCCCCGGCTTTCCGCATCGATGACAAACAATTCCTATCTTGCAGTCTTTAGAAATATGCCCTTTTTGGTTGCACTTGAAACAGGTTATATCCTCCTTACTACAAGCTCCCAAATGCTTCTTACCACATGTCCTACACCCTGCCAATGGTGGTCTGAGAAATTTCTGTTGATTTGCTTCTTGTGGGCGACTGCCCTGTCCTTCTTTTCCCGCCCCTTGTTTCTTAATATTTGCATCATTTCCCATTTGGAACCCTGGTTTCTTATTAGGATAGTTTTGAGAACTACCCTGAGACTGTCGTCCTTCAGTTGATCCTGCCTTCCTTTTCTTCTTTTCTTTCTCCTTGAGATACAAATCACTCTCTCCCTCCGTGATCATCGCTTTCTGCACCACTGCTGCATAAGTATCCAACTCCAGAACCGCCAACTTACTCTGAATCCATGATTTTAATCCCTGTTGAAATCTCTTCGCCTTCTTCCTATCTGTATCCACATAGGTTGGAACAAATCTTGCTAATTCAGTAAATTTTGCCTCATACTCCAACACAGTCATGTTACCTTGCTTTAGCTCCAAAAATTTCACTTCCATCTGATCCCTCATAAAATCTGGAAAATACTTCTCCAAAAACAACTCCTTAAATCTGACCCAAGTAATTACTTCTGTGGCTTCCAAAGCTCTCACTGATTCCCACCAATAAGTAGCTTCATTCTTCAGAAAATAACTCACATACTCTGTCTGCTTATCTTCCGGAACCCTCACCAATTCAATAGCTTTCTCCATCTCTTTCAACCATGCTCTCGCTTCCACTGGATCTGCTGTCCCCTTGAATTCTGGAGGTTTGACTGCCTGAAAGGATTTAAAAGTAACAGCTGGAGGAATTTACTGTTGTTGCTGCTGCTGTTGTTGCTGTTGTTGCTGCTGTTGTTGTGCCAACAACTGCTGTTGTATCTGTTGCTGTTGTTGTGCTAAGGTAGCAGTCTGCTGGGTAAGAGTTTGTAATATCTGTGCCAGAACAGGATCCATCTGGCCTACAGGAGGTGGGTTTGCTTGTTCTTCTTGGTTAGGAGTTCGGTTGTTGGTTCGATTTCTTCGTCTTGGAGGCATAATTCTGGCAATGAAACAAATAGTTTATTCAATATGGGTTGACAATATTACAGTTATCTAGTTATACCATAATTTGCTGAAATATAAGTCATGGTTCATGGTTGTTAACAGGTTAACAATTAGCTCACAAGGTATAACAAGGTACCCAATTAAAGTTATAGAATATATATAAACATCTGGTAGATACCATAAATGGAACAACAAATATGGTGTTAACAATAAATATGGTACTGAAGAGTAAATACAGTGCTAAAAAGTAAATATGGTGCTCAAAAGTAAATGACAGTATGTAAAAGAAATTTAACAACAATTCTGTAAAAGTGGTCATAATATATATAGATCAGGTACAAGCGTAAGAACAACGCTTCGATAGTGGTACAATACAATACTCCAAAGGAAAGACTGCTAGCAACTAGTCACAGCATAACAGATATCTACAACAAAACTGGCTATACTATACGCCCCGGTGCACTGCAAACCCTGCTGCTACCATACTATGCATCTATGTACCATGCGTCAGGATGGAATCACTACGCTACGACATATAAAATCCCACCCACAGCTCCACTAACCAACTGGTCCTCGTCTACTAATCTGGTCCGAGAATGTCATCTAGCTCACTCACCACAGATGCCAACGTCACATGAAGTGCCATGGCTGAAAACTCATCATCGGACGAATGCTGAGTCCGCGTCTAGATAATAGTCCTCATCACCCGTAGCCGCATCCGGATCTGTCCCAACTCCTCTACTGCTCGGGCTCGCTCCCTAGCCATCTTTGCATGTGTCTCCTGTAGAGCTCTAACCTCAGCTAGCTGTCCAAACAGAAAGTCTCTCTCTGCACCCACCCTCTGGTACTCATGGTATGGAACAGGGGGCTGAGTAAACTGATATAGTGGCCCGTTCACCGAGCTCTGCGAAACAACACGTGAGGACGCGGATCTCAATGGCGCTGGCTGTGGTATAGGGTCCGCCTCAACTGGATCCTCTGACGGGTCAGGATCCGAACTAGAAACAGGTGCCTGTGGTACAATATTACCTTATAGTTAGACGTTCTATCTCTCGCAAAACGATCCTAACCTTTCCTATTACTCTACCCCGACTTCCCACCTAATTGTTTCACTGACTGTGACCTGTGGCTCTGATACCAACTTGTAACACCCTCACTTATCAATATTAGAATTATATTCTTTTTATAAATAATTAAACATTAACATAGAAGAAATTTTAGAAAATTCGGCATGATGTGTTCGTAAATTGAACTAACCACCTGTCCCAGTCAACAAAACCAAACCATCTAATACTAAACCGTACAATTGAAAAGTAATACCAAAACCATAAAGGAATATAAACTCCACAAACCAAGACCGCTCACAGGTCACAGTATAAAACAACTACTAATTAACTATTACAACCCAAATCTGAATTAAAATATTTACAACCCAACTTAAATTAATATATCTGACAACTCAAAAGCATATAAGATAGAGCTGCTTAAGTAACTACCCATCCTATCACATCCACACGACGGTCACCTCTGCCCGCTGAAGCACTCCTCCTAGACATCCTCAATTTTAGCTGAAGAAAATAAATGTCACAGAACAAGGGTGAGCCAATAATGCTCAGCAAGAATAATAACAGTGCATCAATAGAATAGGCTGATATAAATATTACCAGTCACCGGGAATTCTCACAACAACAGTAAATATCTGAATATGACTCAACTCAAGTTCCATGAATAGATTAGAATTGGATTTTTATTTATTTTAAAAAAAAACAGTGGAGTTAGGCGGCTGATCAGGCTCGCACTAACCCCCGGACAATGCACACAGCAAAGTCCCTTTAAGTGGATCCACGGCACACATTGGCCTCAACATCTGACCATTACTGGTCTCCCCGAAGGGACATCCGTTGACCATAATATGGTCTCCCCGAAGGGACATCCGAAAACGTTCCAATTCTAAATCCAACATGCTAGGTGTCGGAACAATCGACCACCTCTATCAGTCAAACAATCTGGCACACTAACGTTCCAGAACAACAACTCAACTAGTCGAAAAAAATCAACAGTTCTATCTTGGATATCAACAAGATCGATATAGCAAATGGGGTGATAACTGAATAATCAACAATAAGAATAAATATCAACGAGTTCAACAATAATTGGGGTGATAATTAAATAAACAACAGTATCAATGAATATGGACGAGATTCCTGATAAAGGGGTGACAATATAATCGGAATAATTAAAATAAATTTTACTTGAATGAGGAGTGAAGAGAAAATACTTGCCTGGTACTCAAAAGCTTTTATAAACTACTGGTTTGATAGCTACTCGACTTTAGCTTTGCCCCTGACCCTCTTGCTCGACTCTATAATAATTAGGTTAAATTAATCACATGCATAAAACAGCTTAGACTTGCTAACAATTGACACACATAATCCACATAGCACATAAGCATGCCTTTCTCACATAACAGTCCAAGAAATATTTTTGAAACCATTTTAAGTCTTGGATCTTAATTAAAATCCGACTTAGAATATTTGAAAATATTTTTAGAATATTTTCTGGATTTTTAAACAATTTTCCAATACTTTTAAAAGCATTTAAATCATTTAAAACAAGAATAAATCGATTAAGAATTAAATAATTCTAATTAAATTAATTAAAATCAACTAATAACTAATTAATAAAATTATTTGATAAATAATTACATTTATCAAATAATTGAATTAATTAAATCATTATTTGAAATTAATTAAAATAATTAAAAGTATTTAATTCCTAATTATTTTGAATTTAAAAATAATTAAATAATTCATTTTCGAAAATAAATAAATAAATGAATAAATAATCCAGAAATAATTCTAAATTTAAATCATGATTTTGAAACTAATATCTGAATTTTAAAATTAAAAATCCAGATTTTAAATAGACTATAGAATAGAAAGTAATTATAAATAAAAATGAAACTATGATTTACTTCTCAAAATAACTCAGTTAAAACATTAACATCCAATTTTTTTTACTACTGCCGGACAACCCAGACAACTTTGAACCCTCCCCTGCATTACCCTTGGTATCATACAGTCTAAGTTCTCTGTGGCATTTTCAGTCTAGCAACCATACTACACATTCTTACACTATTCTATTACCTACAACATCACCACAACCTGTATAATCAAGCCCTACAAGTTCGTTTGCAGCGAACTCAAAAGGTCACCCGACCAAATTCAAATTATCAATTTATTACACCAAACCACACATACAGGGTGTTATAACGCAGTTGTGAACCTCTAAAATATCCTCATGAATTCAGAACTCGCAGATATACAGTACGGTTAACAAACGAATCCAGTTGTAACTCATTCTATACTCACCCATAACGTCCCTGGTACCATAATTAAATGCCCAGACAACAGACACACCATTCTGGCTAAACTTCAGCTACTGATTTAGTACACTAAATCATACATACAGGGCATCAAGATAAGTCCCATGTCATTCCCTAATTATCCTTAATGCCTCTGCTATCACCATTGTGGAGAGAACAATAAGTACACACAATTTTCGACGATGACAAAGGAATCCGGTGAACTCAGCTTTGCTTAATTCCTAACCAAATCATGAGTTATATGATTCAACTCACAACTGACTTATGGCCAAGCTAACCACATAATCGCTGCTAAGCAACCATCAACCACTTCTATTAACGATCCATTCGAACTTGCACAAAACTCATAAACTCGACCTGGTTAACATCTTAACCAAACCTGGCATTTTTTTTTACATCAGCTGACAGCTTGTAACATCTCTAATCTGCTCACCAACCCAGAGATTTCAGATATATATATATATATCATACATTGAGGACGAATCAGCCAAGGTTCTCAAATTGCAAGAGGTCGACTTATAGCAAATTAAGCTTATATAATGATACCACCTACTCAACAGACTATATCTCACTTATAAAACTGTACCTTACTTCCGCTTTCACAGACCATCAATACATCCTAAAACGAAAATTTAAAAAAAATCGAACAAAGCTAATAACTTGACTACCATAAAAACATAAGCAAATATAGCAACTAAACAGGTAATCTTACTCCAAATAACCTCAGGAAGTTCAAGGAAGCATCAAATCGACTGAGAAATTCAAGAATCAAAAGCTCGAATTTTCCATGAATATAAATTCTAAATTCTTGCAGATTAAAGAAAATTCACAGAAATTAGAAAATTTACCCGATACTGATTTTGATTGCAGATTCAGAAGCTAGAATTCAAGGGCTTCATTTTGAATATTTATTCGCCGAAATCAGACTTCAAAATCTCCTCCAATGGTGTGATCGATTTCCAAAGCAAAAATGACTATGCAGAAGTAACAAGGAAATTACTCTGTATTATTTTTCTCTCTACTGGACAGGTGGCTCATTACTGATTGGTTAAAAAAAAGAAACATCTGGATTGGGTAGAGATAAGGTCACGTGAACCAACGATAGAATTAACAGTTAATTAGTCCCGAAAATACAATTTTACGGGTCCGATACGAATGAAATATTTTCGGAAAATAATGAATTAAATATTGAAAATTTATATAACTTATAAAACGAATAAAAATACAAGTTTCAGATATTTTGAGATTTATTTTATGAATACTGACACGGATCGGTTTAAAGTCGAAGCCCCAGGGATTTTGAAAACGGAATTTAACGAATAAAATGGACTGATTCTCATGAATTACGAAAAAAAAATCTTTGTTCCAAATCTAATGACACGTGTCACATACTAACTGTTGTTGGAGGAATTTCGTAACAACACGAAATCGGAGGGTTGCTGGAATAATAGAGCGAATTGTATGAATGTGACTGTTTTAGGGGATTAGGGTTTATGAAAAAAGAGGGAGCTGGACTCGGCAGGTGACTCGATTTGTCTCGTGTATCGGTCATCTCTTCTGCCAAGATGCCTGCGTACCTATATGTTTATATAGGATCAAGCCTACGCAGTTCTGTGAAATTGATTTGTATCTATCCCTTAGAGACTTTAGGGATAAACTTCGTTAATCTGGGTGATTACTGATTTTATCTGATTTAATCTTATCGTTGTGATATCTTCCTGATTTGAAGAATATCGTTTGGAGATATTTTCCGTTATAGATTGATTGAGATTGATTCTTTCCTCATTTCAGAGAGAGGATAAAACTTAGCGGTTAAGTAATAATTATTAATCTGAATTAATAATTAAGAATTATTAGAAATTTGAGAGATTATTAGACATGCCAAAATTATGGCATAACAACTAGCCCCCAGTTCTTCAGTGTAGCTTGCTGCAGTGGAGAACTAAGAATTCTTCAAGCTTCCAAATTTCGCGAGTCAACTGAAACAACT
This sequence comes from Saposhnikovia divaricata, assembly GCA_036435485.1. Taxonomy (NCBI): domain Eukaryota; kingdom Viridiplantae; phylum Streptophyta; class Magnoliopsida; order Apiales; family Apiaceae; genus Saposhnikovia; species Saposhnikovia divaricata. The sequence continues at coordinate 238,406,214 of CM071594.1, read as the reverse complement.
GAAAATAGATGATTAGAAAAACACTTAGAGCACCACTGTGCTCGTTAGGCGTATGCGGATGCAAGTGTGATAGCATGCGATAACCACTATAAGATATATATTTGCCAAGGTTTTCAAATGTGCGAGTATAAATAATAATTTATTTGAAATCCATTGCGATCCTTGTTGTCTAGTTAGGACCTTGGCGTTTGTATATATCCCGAACTGGCATACACGCTTTCCAAGTGTCTGATGCAACCACATAAGGATGTGTTTGATGCAATCACATAATGATGTGTCTTGCGGAGTCTTCGATGTAGATAAGATGTACATGTAGATGTACATGTACATGTAGTTATGCATAGGGATGCCTCCACCCATGCGATCTTGAGAGATCTGGCCATGGGCCTTCAATGTAATTGTGCATAGGGATGCCTCCACCCATGCGATCTTGAGAGATCTGGCCATGGGCCTTCAATAATCCAGATGGTGTTGCACTGCACTTTACTAAGCATGTAGCATTGCGAGATTTATAGCTTGTCCAGGCTACCTACTTGACAATTTAGTTCGCAAGTTTGAAAATATTTTTGACATATATGTACTACCGCGACGATATATGAAAAATCTTTTACAAATCCAAATGTAATAATAAATATGCTCTTTTAAGAATGTCGCGATATTTATTTTCTAAGAAAATAATGCTTCTTTTCTTTGTAGAAAATCTTTTCTAAATTATGCGTCTCGAATATATAATTTTTCAAAGCATGCAGCTCGTACGAGATTGTAAAATAAATCCGGCAATTCATCAACATAAATATCTCATACGATATTTTCCAAATCGCAATAATTTTACAAGCATAAAAATATATTGCTCGCACGAATTTTCTGAATAATAAATATTTTTTCTTGAAAAAATATTTAAAAACATGATTTTAATATGCATGCATACATGACAGGACATTTAATCATAGAAAATTAAAAAAATAAATAAGAATCTTATCTATAATTTTTATTTGGAGCAGCCGAAAAAAATTAGCTGCTGCATGTAAGTCGCTATGCTGCTGATAGTAGGCTGTCGCCTGTCACTTTTGTCCATTTTCAGCCCGTAGATTTCAAATGTCCCACTAGAAGAGCTGTTTATGTAATGCTACTACCCCCTGAGTCCTTATTATCATTGTAGACGTGATGAGGAATCAAAGTGTTTCAGCGACCTTCTTGTATTATTTGGAGTTGACACCATCTATAGTGAAGAAAATTTGATGTGATCTCGCTATGAGTAGACCTGACTTCTTCAACGCTATCCCGCTAGTTGGCCTCATCACGCTATCCCGAGGCACTCCCAAGGCTAAGCGAGAGCACATGTAATAAGATATTGAGGTCTTGAGCTCATTTTTATCTTCAACTACTTTGGCTTCTCTCCTTTCATCTCTAGTGCGAGCTCGAGGTCAATGATGAGAGCCTCGGGGTTCAGCCTCGTTATTTGTTGCTTGCTCTTCTAAATGTCTTCAGATAGTTGATGACCTCCTCATTGTCGGCGAGGATCAGGGGCGTCCCCCTCTCCTCGACAAGGTTCAGGGGCGTCCCCCCTCTCCTCGACGTAGAGGTATTTCACAAGTGAAGAAGCATCTCATGTAGAAGTATCTCATTAATAGGCATCTCCTTAGAAGACATCTCGCTAGGAGGCATCTCAAGATCTCGATAGTTACTCCATATTGGGGCCTTGCTAGGAGATGTGGGTCGCTTAGAACCTTGACCCTTTCCTTGGTCTCGCTTCTAGTGATGTAGCTTATCCTTCTCGAACCCGGCCTTGCTACGCTAGGTGCAAGCATGGCCTCGCTCCTATGCAGTCACTCCTAGGGGTCTTCCTCCTCGTGGGTCGCAGCCCGGGGTCGCATTTGGGTGTCATAAGCTATCCCAGGGTCTTGGCTTCGCTCCTTGGGGGTCGCAGCCCGGGGTCATACGCTATCCCGGGGTCTCGCTCCTCGGCCTCTCCGTTCTTCTTGTTCGAGTTAGTCATCGTTCTCCCAAATTAATGACTCCCCTCCTTCTAGCGCCAAATCTTTTCGAGTAATATCATACTAAACATATCAACTCATCAAACTCGAATAAATAAATAAATAAATAAAATATTTCCGTCCTCATTTACCAAAATAGAAATTTTATAGATTAAATATTCAAGGTTCTTACATTATGGGATTAAAATCACAAAATTTTTACCCTTAATCTAATAAAACAGATCAAATCCATTTATATAATATAAAAAAACCTAAAATGAAGAACAATTTGAATGTTCTTAAAAATTTGCAGATTCCGGTACTAGCCCTAGTTTCCGGCCGACCATGAAATTCTGGCGAAACTCAATTTAACACTTTCACCATCTGCAGCCATCCCTCTCCTCTCTCTACTTCGCTCTCTCCTCCTTCACCTTCCCTTGACAGTAACCCACTCCTCAAACTTGGGTTCTGGTTCCCATTCTCATACATCAACTGTTCTTCTCTTCTTCTTCGTGCTCTCTCTTCGCTCTACTTCTCCATAGATTCCCATTCACTAATTCGTTGTATCCTTAGCTTCCCATATTATTAACCCAACTGATTTGCCAGAAACCCCCACACCGTTTTATCTAATCCCTTCAGCACCTTCCGCTTCCTCGTGTCTTTGTACTAAACCAAACGAAGCACTTGCCCGTTATCTGGGCATCAATAACACCTCAAGAAAACGACCAGAAACTGATCAGAATTGCTCAAACCCGACGAGTGCGCACAAGTTCGGCGGCCATGTCCGGCCAAACACGTTTTTCTAAAATCAACACCAAAACTCACATTTTTTTATTGCAAAACAACCTTGAGATCATAACAAAACTGTTGGTGGCCTTAAATCAACTGAACAACGTCATCTAAGCATTAAACGATTGACTCAAAAAATTTAACAAAAACTCTTAACTCGAACACCCAAAAATGAACACAATCAAAACAATTAGACACATCAATGGACTCTACACAACTCCATAAAGCTATATACCACATCAAAAGGACTGAACAATCTCTGAAATCAAAAGCCCCAATTCTTAATCAAGAACCCTAAAGCCATATATTTAAATTTTGGAGTGGCCGGAGTTGTTTCAGGCGGTAGTTGATCGGAGGAGAAGGGTGGTTAAGAAGGTGGATGGATGGGAAGTAAAGAGGTGCTGATGTGGTGGGTTTGAATGAAAGGGTGGCGTCGGAATGGAGTGGGAGTCGTCGGAATCAAGAACAAGGGAGAGAGATTTTACAGGGAAGAGAGATGAGAGATTAGAGATTGTGAGGAAAGAGAGAAAAAGAAATAAAGAAATTGTTTATATTTATTCCAAAAATATTTCGTTATTTAAGTAAAACCACCTCAGCGAACACGTATAATTTTTAACACATCAGCCGTCCACGTCAATTTTCCGTCACGAACGTTACATGGAATTAACGGCGATTACTTAACTGCAAGTTTTAATTACTTTGATGAGTTGACTGCAAACTTTTTGAGTTCGATTATCCAACTACAAGATGGGCATAAGTTCAGTTATGAAATAGCCAATTAACCCGTAAAAAAAATATCAAAATATGAAATTTTTACCCAAAAATAAGTCCAAAAGGACTTATTTTAAGTCAGGCCAAACAGGCCAAGTGTTAAGCTGAACATTTACGTACAGGTAAGTTCAATTGCAAAATTTTAAAATTTATTTTTTCGATTTCAAAATTTAGGTGCATAACTTTTAAGTTATACTATAATACATTAAAATTATAATATAAATTATCATATAAAATAATCGTGTTCAACAACAGAATATTGTTAAAAAGTAAATTAAATTGTAGAAGTTTGTAAAAAAAAAAAAAAAAGAGGAAGAAGCAAATTTAGTTGTAGAACTTTTAAGTTCATGTGCAAAACTTTTAAAATTCAATAGAAAAACATTATATTTTTAATACGAAATAAAATAGGTTTTGCAACAGAATCCTATTATCTCGGATATGTTTTTAAAAAAAAAAACATTTACTAATATAAATTAAAACTTTTAAAGGAAAAAAATTAAATTGAAAAAATGAATCAAAAGATATTTGAGATTGAAATTTTTAAAAATGTTTTTTAATGAATGAGTAATTTATTAAATTTCCTTATTTTAGTTAAATGAACTAATAGTGTAGTTATTTTTAATTCCAACAATAGAAACCAGATATAACTTTGTACGTCTTTGTTCTAAAAATTTATTAATAAGAAGATAAAGAATAAAAATGTCTTCGAAATACAAAAACCGCAATTTGATAACAACGAAAAATGGGCAATTAGCCGAATGCGCCTGGGTACGTAATCGTCCACCCGGTTACAAATGTTCTAGTGCTGTTGTTACGTAGCCATTTTCAATTAAAGTAAAACAATAGACTACTAGACTGTGACCTCAAATTTTTCAGGTGCCGGCTTTATGCAAGTTTTATTTAGGTATATTGGAAACAGGAGCGCCTGTAAATTGTTATAGTAATTGATGTTGGGCCTGAAAGTAAACATGGAGTCCATCACAAAGCAACAGGAATATGGCCTTTACGAGCCCAAAAGTTACTACAAAATATACGAACGAATAAACCTAATTAAACATCATGTTACTACGGCTTGTTCTTCATTTCAATGGGCAATCCATTCAGTCGCGAGGCTGAGGCTGAGGCTGAGGCTCTTTCGTGGATGAAAAAAAGAAAATATAATAGTTAATTGATACTGACGATTTTTTTTAATAAGATTGAAATGTTTAGTTTCCTATCCTCCAACTAAGAATATAAGATTATATTTAAATCACAACACCAAATCATGTTTTATATATCTACACTACTCATTTTGGTCTTTAATTTAAGCAACATATAGGTCATCATATCCTAACCAATGAAGAATACCTAATTTAATTACTGTAGAATCTATTGATTAGTGGATGATACAGCAATCCATATCAAAGAATAAAGTAATTAGACCTACCACTGAACTCAGAAAGCTAGGCACTTAGTGGGGAATCAGATAGTGAGATTAGCAAGTTAATCATCAAGGGAACTAAAGAATTAAAGTAGCTAGCTAATTGTTGATGCTTAGCTAGAGACCAAATAATATTTTCTTAAAAAGTAGGATTGCTTTGAGATTGTAAAGCAGACATTGCTATAAATAATAGTTGGGTCGCTTACTTAGATGATGATGTTATATGTACCCCAACTAGAAAAAACTTGGGTTGCATTATGCATACATATAATTATACTAGTAGACCCCAAGTAAAACCAAACCAAACATACCCAGTATATCCCGCTCAGAGCAGGGTCTGGGGAGGGTGAGATGTACGCAGACCATGCCCCTACTTTTAACGGTAAGGAGGCTGTTTCCGTGAAGACCCCCGGCTAAGTGCACATTAAGCTAATAGTGTGTGATATTCACAAGGGTTATCTAAGAATTGAAAAAGGTCATCGTCATACCTGAGCACATGGCTTAGAACATATGGGGCTTACCTACCAGGGGATTGACTACTCCGCTCTGCAAAACACTCTGATCTAAGGTGACACCTGGCAACACTAACTATAGTTTTGATGGTTGAGCTGTCCACTTTGTTGGCAACACCTGTGGTTTCGGAATCAGGCAACACATTACACATGTTATATCCTTTTTTCTCATTACACAAACTATTTAGTTGGGTTAGTCCCACATATGAACTGGAGTTTTTGGACCTACAAAACTCATCATGTCCTGTTTTTGTATTTCTTTTGTTAATTACATACTACTACTCACCTCACATGCATTTGCCACACTCTTGCTCTATCTTGAATGACCATAACCAATTGCCACACACACACACATGCATGTTCTATCTTAAATAATATCGCTATAACAAGATTTGTTCTATCTTGAGTAAAATCACCATAACAAAGCAAGATAATTCCGACCAATAATTCCGACCAATAATCATTCCGACCATCATTACTATGACTGAAACAGCTGAATATTATGGTTGATTTAGTTTATTTCCGTAATGCCTAATTGCCCTCCCACAAACTGTATAAGCAACAGCCTTTGCGATTTCCAAAATGTACACAAAGTGCCCACTTTGCAGAAGCAGGACCAAAAAAATACACAAAAGTACGATTCGGAAGCAGAACAATCAAAAATTGTTTTCAAAAACAAAATCTATGATTTGCCAAGCTAAGCTAACAATATTATATACAAATAAAATGATAGCATGGACACAATGAGTTGCAAGTACAGGAGAAGATGATCTGACAGAGTTAAATCTTTTTCCTCATGCACATTGACATGAAAAAGAGAGTCAATAGATACATTGCAATCTCTCCCTGTCAACTTTATGCCGAGCTGTCTCGTGATTAATCATAGCCTAATACTATAAATTTCTGTGATCATCGTCATCAGGTGCCACTATATATTACTAGCCTACTAGCCTACTAATCCAAACGAAACATACGACAGTCCATATTTATATAAAGCATTCATATAATAATTCCTCGTTCCCGAATCCCCAGAACATGTATGAGTAGTCAAGTCTTTTTCATTTTCGTGATGCCACTCGAATGCGGTTTCGTGCAAGATTTTCATACAGGGAGAGAAATATTAAGGTGACCTATGCATAGTGTACTGCCCAAACATGGAGTTAAAATCTTAATACTACCAGCGTGTACAGAAATACCAAAAAAAATCTTGATTTGTTAGACGGATTTAACGAATTGATGAAATTTATAGTAACACAATAATATTTAATTAAATTATTGATTAATAAAATTTAATTTCATCAATTTATTAGTTATTTTATAAAAATATTGGTACAATTAAATAAATAAACGAGCTAAACAATTACCAACTTTATTTCCGGATCGCTTAACAGATTGAAAAATATTCTATTTCGTGGATAGCGTGATGTTATCAGAGGACTCAGTTGCAAAACGAAGTTAAGATGCTCATGTTATGAATAAACTTTTTTGTGAGAGATGAGTACATGCGATTTTTACCATCGTTCCAAACGCATTCCAATTATCTACATGTCGGGCACCAACTATAAACATGCCGAAAGTATTATCGATGCGGAATATCCACATCTCCCAAAACAATATAATTCATTTTCAATGCATCAAACACAAAAGCACTCGCATAAAGCAATACAAGTAATAACATAAAAAATAAACTCGCACAAAACAATACGAAAATCCTAAAAATTCAAATATTTCGAAATGACATCAAATTTTGATATGATGTTAGGTCGAAAATTTTGAATCTAAAACTGATTTTTATTTGAAGATTCGAACTATTAACCATAATAGATTTGAAAGAACTTAACTGGATTTTTCGAAATTTATAAAACTAAAGCTCGATTTTATTGAAGACGAAGAAATAACAAATTTAGGAAGGGGGCATCTCTTCCTAAATTCATTTTCAATGCATCAAACACAAAAGCACTCGCATAAAGCAATACAAGTAATAACATAAAAAATAAACTCGCACAAAACAATATGAAAATCCTAAAAATTCAAATATTTCGAAATGACACCAAATTTTGATATGATGTTAGGTCGAAAATTTTGAATCTAAAACTGATTTTTATTTGAAGATTCAAACTATTAACCATAATAGATTTGAAAGAACTTAACTGGATTTTTCGAAATTTATAAAACTAAAGCTCGATTTTATTGAAGACGAAGAAATAACAAATTTAGGAAGGGGGCATCCGACCGGTGTTTAAACCACCGCCCGAGTTAGAGGCAGCAACCGTAACACAAGTAAGAGATGTGATGAGAGTTAGGTTGTGATCTTAACATCTTCTGAATTAATGAGCACAATAAAAATATGAATCAACTATTTTGATTTGTATTGTTACATTAAAAATAACAAAATAGTTAAATTTCTTAAAATAATAGTAAATTTTTATTAAATAATTGACAAATTAACGGATGAAAATTAATGCTCTATATATGAAAAACTTTATTTTGAAAGCATAATTATCTTGAAATGCTAGGGTTATCTAATAATTAAAGTTTGGTTAGTTTTACACTTAAAACAATACATGCTGCTCCCATGGTGGCTGTCAGGCGGTGGTGCGGGTAAATAGTGAATTTATTAAATAAGTTTCACCTTGTCGGCAGCCCGCCACACACATCTTTTACGTATCTAAGTTGAAATATTTTAGAGAGGAAATCTACATTCGATATGCAGCTCCAGGGGTAAAAGGGCCTCAACATAAAAGTTAAAAAAACCCTAAAACAAACAGTAACAACAAGAAGAAGGCCCAAAAAGTAGTGATGTTAAAAGAGGAGAATCGTAAAAGTAACTACTGCAAGACTACTCAGTAAAGGTAAGGGACAAAGGTAAAAATAAAATGATTACCTTGGGGGTCCAGATTCCTTACATTTCTAATTAAGTCTCTCAATTTTTTGACTTGGTTAGGGCCCACCTCGACCACCATTGTCTTTTACGGACTGAATGATTAAAAAGAGCACCTCACGTGGAGTCTGAACCAAAGGGTCTGCAACCGCATTACAAACAACAAAAACCTACAATTACATTATTTTCTGCAACATTTCTTTTCTTACAATTAATGAATTTTTATTTCATTTCAGTTTCAAGAATAAAATACCAACATATGTACGTTTAATTGTAACCGAATTAACATCAATTACTAAATCAAACATGACGGATGATTTGTACTGAGAGTAGTGCATGTTAGGGTTTGAAAAACATAAAATTTTAACACGGCTCACTTCTAAGACTAGGGAAGTAAAAAACAAAACTACTTTTTCTTGCTTTCTTCATATTTAGAATCTTGTTCTCAAATTTCCTAAGTTTTTTACCTTTATAATTAGATTTCAGCGAAAACAATCCTAATTACTTGCATTTAATTATCTATTTTCAAGAAAATAAAATGCACTTTGATAAAGAAAACATTTTAAAAAATGCTATAAATTTCATAATAATGACTCCCCTTTTTCAAATTTTCATTACGAAAAATATTTTAAATTACAAATGTTTAAGTAAAACGGTAACAATCTGCATCACAAGCGTCGTTGAAATGTAAATCATATTCATTAAAATACATGTTCAGTCGTACGAGCAATTATCAATATTCTTATTTTTATTTGGAGAAATACATGTTTAGCCGAACTAATTTCGGTACTGTTCAGACAAAAATGTAAGTATCAAAAATCAAGAATTCGAATATGTTATATAACAAAAAATTTTGTTTCGTTCAGGAAAAAATTGAATATGCTCATAATCAATTCATTTAAAATTTTAAAATATCAAAATAAGATACTATAAGGAAACAGTTTAAAATCGACCTTCCAAATTGGTTGGTTATAAGGCATTCGGTTTAACATATAAAACCCCACATAGGCTGGCCGGTTTAAGGCTGGTCGGTTATGTCAAATTGGTCGGATTTAACACACTTAACCGACCACATAAGTTCTATATTGTGGGGTCAGTTCTGGATAAGTGTCATTACATATCACCATGTGACGACAGGTGTCTGCAGACGTAAGAAAATCATGACCGATCGCTTTCGGTCGGTTACCACTCATAAAACAATTTTTACTGACAAACTTAACCGATCGTAGTCAAATGCCCAACTGGTCGGTTATGAATTAAAAAACATTTTGACTAACACACATAATCGATCATAATCAAATGCGAAATCGGTCGTTTATGACTTAAAAAGTCATTATGACTGACACACTTAACCGATCGCAGTCAAATGTGCACTATCGGTTGATTTTACACCAGAAGCAATTGATGAGTTGTGTAAGATTGTGTTTCTGCAACATGTATGTCAATTCATAAGTATTTAAATCAACCCTCTATTTATCATTAACACACTCAAATTCATCATTGGCTGCTAAACGGAACTTCCAAGCGCTACGGGATCAATGAAAATATGATATGCAACTAATCATGATTATGCAATATTTTTTTATTTTTTTATTTTTATTTATATATATATATATATATATATATATAAATTATATGAAATTATACTAGCATGGTATATGATGAACTACATGAAACTGTATGCATACTATGACTCAATTAATCAATTATCCTAAATCACCCCCAAACTTAAAATATTCAATGTCCTCATTGAAGGTATAGATAAAGGATAAACGGGAACTCCCCTAACTGTTGGCATCGTCACCCTCCTCGGGTGGTGAATCAAGTGGTGGAAATGACCTTCAACCTGAGACTAATCCTGCAACTCGCCAATGGCCTGCAAACTGAAAAAATCACACAAAATCAAACCACACATAAAAACACCAAACCTATGGGTTGCCCTCCCATGAAGCGCTTGTTTATTGTCGCTAGCTTGACGATTATACTGAGAATCATGTGGTGGCCAACTTGGTGGTATCAGCCTCACGGTTCACCGTGTCACCAAAATAGGGTTTCAATCTCTGCCCTTTCACTTTGAACGATTGATCGGGTGATTTCTCAAAGATTTCCACCGCTCCGTGTGGAAACACAGTTTTGACAACAAATGGCCCTTGCCATCTCGATTTGAGCTTCCCTGGAAACAATCGAAGATGAGAGTTATATAATAAGACCGACTGACCAGGAACGAATACCTTTTGAATAAGACGACGATCATGCCATCGTTTCACTTTCTCCTTATAGAGCTTATTGTTCTCATATGCCTGCAATCGAAACTCGTCCATCTCGTTGAGTTGCACCATCCTTTTCTCACCTGCGGCCTTAAAATCGAAATTTAGCTTCTTCAAAGCCCAATAAGCTTTGTGTTCCAATTCTGCCGGTAAATGGCAAGCTTTCCCATAGACAAGCTGATATGGTGACATGCCCAAGGGTGTTTTATATGCTGTACGATAAGCCCATGCGGCTTCATCGAGTTTCAAAGACCAGTCCTTTCTCGAAGAACTCACCACTTTTTCCAGAATGCGTTTAATCTCGCGATTAGATACCTCGGCTTGGCCATTGGTTTGCGGGTGCTATGCCGTAGCTACCCGGTGGTTGATGTTGTACTTTGCCATGAGATTAGTAAACTTGCGATTGCAAAAGTGAGTACCTTCATCGCTTATAATTACTCGAGGAGTGCCGAATCTTGTGAAGATGTTCTTGTGAAGGAAATTGAGCACGACATTGGCATCATTGGTCGGAAGTGCCTTGACCTCCACCCATTTAGAAACATAATCAACGGCTAGCAAGATGTATTGGTTGTTACATGAGGAAATGAATGGTCCCATGAAATCGATGCCCCAAACATCGAAGATTTCCACCTCTAGCATTATATTGAGGGGCATCTGATTCCTCCTAGATATGTTACCAACACGCTGACAACGATCACACTTTAGTACAAACTGATGGGCATCCTTAAAAAGGGATGGCCAATAAAATCCCGCTTGAAGAATTCGAGTTGCGGTCTTTTCACTTCCATAATGGCCACCATATGTCGTGGCGTGATAATCCCTTAGAATAGCCTCTGTTTCACTGCATGGTACACATCTCCTAATCACCTGATCGGCTCCTTGTTTAAACAGATATGGTTCGTCCCAACGATACCATTTGACTTCACGCAAGAATTTCTTTCTTTGTGCAAAAGAGAACCCGGGAGGAATCACTCGACTCACCAGAAAGTTCACAATGTCTGCAAACCAAGGCTCTTCTTCTTGTACCCCAAACAACTGTTCATCTGGAAAGAATTCATTAATGACGGTTTTGTCCTGGGATGACTTCCCAAGGTCTTCAAATCGTGAGAGATGGTCGGCTACTTGGTTTTGCTGTCCCTTTTCTATCCTTGATCTCCACATCGAATTCTTGCAGCAGGAGAATCCATCGAATCAACCTAGGTTTGGAGTCCTTTTTAGAGAGCAGATATCTGATAGCTGCGTGATCATTGTACACAGTCACCTTCGTAATAGATGACCGGAACTATGGCTAACAGCTCTATCTCAGTGGTAGTGTAGTTTAATTGAGCATCGCTGAGGGTTTTGCTTGCATAATAGATGACATGAAACATTTTATTTTTCTTTTGGCCAAGAACGGCCCCAACTGCGTAATCGCTAGCATCACACATCAAAGCGAAAGGCTCACTCCAATCTGGAGCAATGATCACGGGTGCTGAAATCAATTTCTTCTTCAGAGTCTCGAAAGCTGTGAGACATTCTTCGTTAAATTTGAAATGAATATCTTTTTCCAGCAACTGACACAAAGGTTTGGAAATTTTTGCGAAGTCCTTGATGAAACGCCTATAGAAACCTGCGTGCCCAAGGAAACTGCGAATCCCTCGCACTGAATTAGGCGGAGGCAGCTTTTCGATAGCTTCTATCTTTGCTCTGTCCACTTCTAGACCCTTACTTGACACCTTGTGCCCGAGAATAGTTCTTTCTTGTACCATGAAGTGGCACTTCTCCCAATTGAGCACTAGGTTAGTTTCCACGCATCTTTTCAGCACCGAGCCAAGATTTTGCAAGCATTCATCAAAAGATAGACCGAATACAGAGAAGTCATCCATGAAGACTTCTACGGTCTTGCCAATCATGTCTGAGAAGATGGCCATCATGCACCTTTGAAAAGTACCAGGTGCTCCACACAAGCCAAAAGAAACCCGTCGAAAGGCGAAAGTGCCGAACGGGCATGTAAATGTTGGTTTCTCCTGATCCTCAGGAGCAATGCAAATTTGATTATATCCAGAATACCCATCCAGGAGGCAGTAATAATCATGGCCGGCTAGTCTATCTAGCATCTGATCAATGAAAGGAAGGGGAAAATGATCCTTCCTTGTGGCTTTATTCAACTTCCGGTAGTCTATGCAGATTCGCCAACCGGTGACTGTGCGAGTAGAGATGAGTTCATTCTTTTCATTGGTAATCACAGTCATGCCTCCTTTCTTCGGCACACATTGCACTGGACTCACCCATGCACTGTCAGAAATGGGATAGATAATCCCTGCATCCAGCCACTTGATGATTTCTTTCTTCACTACCTCTTTCATAAGAGGATTTAGCCGCCTTTGATGCTCCACTGTTGGTTTACTACCTTCTTCCAAGGGAATTTTGTGTTGACAATAAGCTGGACTGATGCCCTTGATATCCGCTAGGGTCCAACCAATGGCTGATTTGAATTTTCTCAGGACTCTCAAAAGCTTGTCTTCCTCAGAGTCTGAAAGGTTAGTAGATATAATCACAAGTAAGGTAGATGATTCACCAAGAGAAGCATACTTTAAGTGATTAGGAAGTGGTTTGAGCTCTAGAGTTGGAGCTTCCTCGATAGATGGTTTCATTTGCTGATGCGGCCCCTTTAGTTCTGGTAGATCCAATGATTCAACTGGTCTTTCAAATTTTCTTTGCCATGGCAAAGCATCCAGATATTGCAATTGTTCATCTATGTCATCTTCATCTAATGAATACCTTCCACTAAGGGCCTTTTCCAAAGTGTCATTCATGAACATGTGATCCAACTTTTCTTGTACCGTAGACTCAATCAAGTCTACCTTCAGACACTGTTCTTCTTCTGTTGGAAACTTCATGGCTTTAAAAACGTTGAAAGTGACATTTTGATCATGCACCCTCATTGTAAGTTCCCCCTTTTGGACGTCAATCAATGTTTGTCCTGTCGCCAAGAATGGTCTACCAAGAATGATCGGAATCTTCTTGTCCTCTTCGAAATCAAGTATGACAAAATCAGCTGGAAAGATAAGTTTGTCTACTTTCACTAGGACATCTTCAACAACTCCCGGAGGATAAGTGATAGAGCGATCAGCTAACTGAAGTGACATGTTCGTCGGGGTTGGCTCAGGAAGGCCAAGTTGTAAGAAAACTGAGTATGGCATGAGGTTGATGCTAGCTCCCAAATCACATAAACATTTGTCAAAAGACAAATTCCCAATGGTGCATGGTATGGTGAAACTACCAGGGACTTTTAGCTTAGGTGGTAACTTTTGTTGCAATACCGCATTACACTCCTCTGTCAAAGCAACAGTTTCTTAGTCCTCTAGTTTTATTTTTCTCGATAGAATGCCCTTCATGAACTTGGCATAACTCGGCATTTGTTCCAGGGCTTCAGCAAATGGAATGTTGATATGTAATTTCTTAAAGACTTCAAGAAATTTGCAAAACTGCTTGTCCAGTTTCTGTTTTTGCAAACGTCGAGGAAATGGCGGAGGTGGATAGACATGCTCTTCTGCTTCTTTCTGTGCAAGGACTGATTGTTTAGGAGGTGGTACACTTTCTTCTACCTCCGTGCTTGAAATTGGAGCCTTACCCTTGTCCTCGGTATCTCCCACGTTCACTATTTCTTCATCGGGCAGAATTCTTTTTGCTCTTTCCAATTCATTGCCTTCTGTGACTTTTCCCGATCTTAAAGTGATGGCTTTAATGTGCTCTTGGTTGTTCTTTCTCCCCGGATTAGCTTCAGTATCACTTGGGAGTGTTCCTTGTGGTCGGCTCATCATGAAACTAGCGAGTTGTCCCAATTGAGTTTCCAGATTTTTAATCGAAGCCGCTTGGCTTTTTGACGCCAACCTCAATTCCTCCAATTCTGTCTTTTCACTAGAAGCTGATTGCCCAGAATTCCCATAGGATTGTTGTTGAAATCCTGGAGGATGAAATTGTCGTGGGGCATATTGTTGCTGATATTGGTGCCCTTGCTATTGCTGGATTCCAGATGGATTATATGGCTTAGCTCCAAACTGCTGATTTTGAAATTGTTGGTAGGGCTGATTTGATTGTTGTGCTCCTCCTTGATTATTGCTCCAACTGAAATTTGGGTGATTTCGGTTGTTCGGATGGTAGGAATTTGGAGCTGGCTGTTGCTGTCTTTGGAAATTGCTTACGAATTGAACCGACTCGTTTGAGATGGCATATTGGTTTGATTCATGTGCGCCCGCACACAACTCACAAACACTAGCAACTTGATGAAATCCTTGTGCTGTCAAAGAGTCTATTTTCAAGTTCAAAGCCTCTATCTGAGCTGCTAAGGAAGTGGCTTTGTCGACATTAAGAATTTCTGCTACCTTCTATTGTGGCATCCCCTGAGTTGGATTTTGATATTCATTAGCTGCCATCATCTCGATAAGATCGTAGGCCTCCTCATAACTTTTAGCCCATAATGCTCCCCCTGAAGCTGCATCTACCATTGGCCTTGATTGCATTCCTAGTCCATTATAGAAGCAATTTATGACCATCCAATTTGGCATGCCATGATGAGGGCATTGTCGAAGCATTTCCTTGTATCTTTCCCACGCTTCACATAAAGATTCACCAGACTGTTGAGAAAATTGCGTGATAGCATTCCTTATAGCTGCAGTCTTTGCCATGGGGAAGAATTTGCTAAGAAACTTTTGAGCTAGATCAGCCCAAGTGGTGATAGATCCCGGTGGCAGAGAGTGTAACCAACCCTTGGCCTTGTCTCTCAAGGAAAACGGGAAGAGTCTCAACTTCACAGCATCATCTGACACATTGTTGAATCTAAATGTGTCGCATATTTCTATGAAGTTCCTAATGTGTAAGTTAGGATCTTCCGTTGCAGTTCCTCCGTACTGTACTTGATTCTGCACCATCTGAATAGTGCTGGATTTAATTTCAAATGTAGGAGCCGCAATTGCTGGACGAATGATACTTGACTGAATGTCATCAATCTTCGGTTGCGAGTAGTCCATTAAAGCCCTTGCTGCTGCAGGTGCAACTACTTCGGCTTCTCCGTCCATCTTGTGAGTATTTGCTAGTTTAAGTACTTGTTTGGCCTTTAATGCTTTAGCACGTGTTAGCATAAAATTCCAAGTATCTGAACACAAATAATCACTTCAAAATGTAAGATAAAATGTTCAAGTCAAAGAACTTAACTTCTTATTATAGTAAAACACATAAATAAAATAACACCGAGTCCCCGGCAGCGGCGCCAAAAACTTGTTCGCTATTTTCTCTACGCAAGTATACGCAGTCCAAAAGCAATATAGGGAAGTAAGGATCGTTCCCACGAAGACTTGGTGTAAATAAGTAAATATGTTTAATCAACAATGTCCGGTTAATTATAGAAGCCTGAACGAACGAAAATGGTTGGTTTGTTTCAAATCACAATTAATTAATAAAATAACGACTAACGTATTTCAAATAATATGATAAGGAATTATTATATGAGATAAACATGGGATTCTAACTTCATTATTTATTTCATTTAGAATTGATGCCTTAATTCAAAATGATTTTGATAATTACAAAAGCTAGCCGGGAACACGAAACTAACATAAGCGCCTTTCAGCCTTAACTTATATCAAACCATACAAACATCCACTTAAAAAGATAGAAGTTGCGTGGACACCATTTATGCTTAGACCCTATATGTCTATAAGATTTGAAAACATAACTGGTTTACGAATAAATTCCTGGTTTATGGCTACACAGGGCGATGTGATCCAAAACCCTACCACTAATCGTAATTATATATGATAATTACGAACCTGTGCTAACATGACAAATTCTAAATTCTCAAATCCACTTTCGCATTCATTAAGAATTAATAATTTAGATGATAGCTACGCATCTAATAAATTAAGAGCAACCACGTTAGGCAATCGGAATTTTTATCATAACACAATTTATTAAGGCATCGAATTAATAAATTACGTAAATAAATCCATTAGAATCCCAATACGGCGATTAGTTCATAATCGAACGAATCGTCATCTTGGGATTAATTGAAAACATGGTATAAAATTGCATGAATAAAATATAAAATTATAAGAGTTTAGAAACTAAAACCGAAATAATTTCCACTGCAAGAAACGAGCACTCCGATAATTCCCTGTAAAATAAGAAATTAGAAAATAAAACCGAAATAGCTTCCACCGAAAGAGAAGAGCACTCCAAATAATTCCCGCAATTTCTTCAACCAAAATAGCACTTATACTAAATTTACCAAAAATTAAAGTGTATAAAAACAAGCTTAATATTACAAGAACTAGAGAGAATTACAAGAGAGAATATTGCTCTCCAAATTGTTGTGTGATTCTAAGCTTGAGACTACCCCTATTTATACTACAAATTAGCACACCAATTTAATAAAATAAAAATCAAAAGAATTAAAAAGAAATAAAAAGAAATAAAAAAGAATACTACACACAATTAATTTACACAATACCAACTGCACTCAGCCGAAAGGAATAAGGGCACTCAATTCTGCACCAGCTGTCACAACAGGGACCACGCGCGCGAAGGCGCGTGGCATGCACGCGCGGGGCTAAACTAGCAGGATGGCAGGCGCGTGTGCTTCACGCGGAATGGGGGAGAGTGGCCAGGAGTGATGAAATGGCCGACAGTGCGCCTCCTGCTTTCTTTTCTTCATTTTTTTTTCTTTGCTCAATTCGCCGCCTGCTACAATTTTTAAGGAATATGAACCGGTTCCGTGAAATTGCTTTTTAACCCGCACAACTTATATTCTTTAATTAATAAATAATTAATTTAATTCGGAAATTATAAAAATAAATATCTAATATTATTAGATATTTAAAAATATAATTTTCTAATTAAATAAAATATTTATTAATATAATTAAATCCTTAAGTCCTAAGCTGCGGTCTCTTGAGGGTCTGAAACTGGACTCCTTTCGCTTAACGAAAAATATAACAATTCGAACCGGGGTTCCAGATTTAAGAATATATCACTCAGAATTTTTTTTTATGATAATTCTTTTTCCTCGTAGCCAGTCCACTTGATAAAATTGAGATAGAATTCCACCGTTTTTAGCCTTTTATTGATAAAATTCCTAAAGTTGCGAGTTCTGCACAACAAAAACTTAATTAATAAAAAATGAATTAAAAATCACAACATACTTAAGAATAAACTACTAATTTAGGTCCAATTAGCGGAAAATAAGTGGATATAAAATCCACTTATCAGCCATCATCGCTGCCATCACCACCGCCCAAATCCTCATCCTCGGAGGTGTAATCCTTTTCTTCTTTCAATGCAAGCCGATCATTTACCTATGCACACATATAACCAACCAATTAGAAAGTATGAGTATATAAATGGCATTAATGGATACAAATAAAACACAAGGATTAACTATTATCGCTTGAACTTGAGCTTCGGTTTTTTGGACAATATCCTCAATTAAGGTCCCGACAATGTGTATAATCTCACCGCTAATGAGATTATTCCATTGCAGCCCTTTGACTTGGATCGGCAGATGGATCGAAGGCCTCGAGGGTGGTGCGTGCAAATGTGGCAATCTCTTGATCGGATAGTTGATGAGCAAATCGTTAAGGATTGGCATGGATCTCCTTAATAACATTTTTCACGATAGGGAGATAGACATTGTTAGGGATGGCAAAAAAAACCGATCCGATGGATACCCGATCCAATTCGACCCGATTGGATCTTACCGAACCCGATTTTTTGGATTTGGATTTGGATTTGATTTTTAAACCCGAAAGAGTTTGGATTTGGATTTGGATATTAACTATATCCAACCCGATCCAAACCCGAAACCCGAAAACCCGATCCAAACCCGAAACCCGAAAAAAACCCGATATATATATATATATATATATATATATATATATATATATATATATATATATATAGGGTCTTGCTCAAATGAGAACCCCCAATTAAAATGAGAACTGAGATCTAATCTCAGCCCCTTGTTTATACATCTAAATTAAATCCTAACCACATATTTACATTACTATATTCAAACACATTATCACTACCAGGCACCCACCCCCGACCTGCCTCCACGACGTCGTTTGCGCCGGCGGCTGTGGAGGTAGCGTTGGAGTCAGGGAGAAACGTGAGGAAGATGCGTCTACGGGTACGGAGATTGTACGCCGCGACGGCGGGAGACGACGGAGAGTGAACAGCGGCGACGATTCGCCGGAGATGAGTATCGACGGCGAGGCCTAAAAAGGCTGAATCGGAGGGGAGAGAGGTGTCGGAGAGGAGAGTATCGACGACGGCGGCGTCGGAAACGGACTGAAGCGTAGGCCGGCGGAGAGAGCCGACGATGAAGTGCTGAGAGGATGGGTCCCAGGCGAATGATTCAGGGTAGAGATTTGGTGATCGGAAGTTGATGACGTGAGCTTCTTTACAATAAGACGATGGAATTAAAAAGGTGAAGAAAATGAGTATGAGAATTGTTGTTTTGGTGATGAGATTGGAGAATTAAAAAGGTGAAGAAAATGAGTATGAGTATTAGGCTTCCGGTGGTGATTTTTGGTGGTGGCCGGAGGTGATGGCGGAGATGGGATGATTTGTAATGCTTTTGGTTGTGGTGATTTTTGTTATTTGGTGGTGATTTTTGTTGGTGGCGGTGGTAGTGCGGTGGTCGGAGGTGGCGGAGTGTGGTGATTTTCTGTTTACAGGTGGTGATTTTTGTTGGTGGTGACCGGAGGTGGTGGTCGGAGGTGGCGGCAGTGCGGTGATTTTTTGTTTACCGGTGGTGATTTTATGGGTTGGCTGGAATTTGTCGCCGGAGATGGTGACCGGAAATGGTGACCGGAGTATGGAAGAAATGATTGTGGAAGATGATGTTGAATTAAATGAATAATAAAAAAAATAAAATTTTAAATGTTAATTGTGGGGCTAGGATTTAATTTAGATATAAAAAATATATGGCTAGGATTAGATCTCATATCTCACAATAAGTGAGGGTTCTCTTTTGAGCAAGACCCTATATATATATATATATATATATATATATATATACATATATAATCTTAAAAAAAATACATATTACTTAGTTACACTAAGTAATATGTCCCTGGATAGTGATATTTAGAGTGGTGTAACTTGGACATATTTATTTTTATGTTTTTGGAATCTGAATATTTATTTGTAATTGTAATTTTATTTTTTATGAAATTTTTATGTAATTCGGGTTTGGATAAACCCGAACCCGATCCAAACCCGATGGATCGGGTTTGGATTTTGAATTTCCAGATCCGATTGGATTTGGATCGGGTTTGGATT
This sequence comes from Saposhnikovia divaricata, assembly GCA_036435485.1. Taxonomy (NCBI): domain Eukaryota; kingdom Viridiplantae; phylum Streptophyta; class Magnoliopsida; order Apiales; family Apiaceae; genus Saposhnikovia; species Saposhnikovia divaricata. Next base: position 238,386,280 of record CM071594.1, on the reverse strand, counting down.
TGGATTTCAGATTCGGGTTTGGATTTGGATATCACAGGTATCCAACCCGTTGCCATCCCTAGACATTGTCGGGGATGGATTCACGTGTCTCGAAGCAGATGAGGATGAGCCGGCTTCGCCTCGGATGGAATCCCTATAGCGTGTAGCTAGGGTAGGAAGTAGATCGGTAGCTCAAACATTGGGGAAACCAACAACATAATTTTTTTCGGGTTTTTCCCTTCGGGGACCCCCCTTGATTCCATCTACCAATCCCATGGCCTATCCCTCTCACCCGTTTGAATCACCTCCACCGACATACGTTCAAGAATAGAGGCATATCGTTCCTACACATTTCAAGTTTAGTTAGAACATTAAACTTTTTAATGCTTATAATTAATATAAACATGCATTATATGTGTAGACGGGATAGTGTAGACAAAAACATGCTTATAATGACTAAATAAGATTACCACGATACGCATGGCGGTCGGAGTAATGTAGACGGGGTTATTCGGATCGCAACCAACATTCTTGTGGCATTTGTCCCACACCTCAAGTTTAGTCAGAGGCTTTTGGTTGTTCTTCGTCATTTCCTTCCAAATAATAAAATATCAGAAAAAACTCAAATATACAATTCATTTATACGACCAAACATACGATATAACCAAACAAACAAATAAATTTAAATGAAATAAATGGAATTGAGAGTACGTGAATCATATACCCCTTCCAAGACCAAGTTTTAATATCATGTTAAATAATAAATTCATTTAAAATTTTAGGATATCAAAAGAAGACTCAAACACTTACATGATCTTATACTATTCACCCTCAATTAGTAGGGGAAAAAACATTTCAATCAATATAAAGATTAAAGAAAAGGAAGAAGAAATTGAAAATTCTATGTATTTAGCTTTTCTAAAATTTTCTGCTTTTTAAAGCACACCCAATCAGTTCCCACTTGCTATCTTTGTTGCTTAAAGGTTGCTCCCTTCCTTATCCTCGCTCTCTCTTTCATATCTCTCCCCACATAGTTGCATCTAAAATACACACTGAAATTGTTAAATCAGTTCCACTGCAACTGATTTTATATAATATACATAGTGTGTATCTAGTATCTACATATTTATAGCAAGAAAATTAGTGAGGAGAAGAGAGACCCACAAATTGATTAAACTACAAAAGGTTCAAACATCCCCATTTTTTCTCGCACTAGGCTAGCTACCTAAAAAGATCTGTCGATCAAGAAAAACACACAAAGTGTGTGTTTGTTTGTTAGTTTGTATCACATATATATTATATATATGATCATGGAAGGAAGTGAAGACCATCTCCACCGTCCGAACTTCCCATTCCAATTGCTTGAGAAGAAAGAAGACGAAGCATGTTCAAGCTCAGGCTACCCTCCGAATAATAATTCTCTTGCCCTAACTACCAATACTAGTACGAATCTCGGGCGATCTACTTCGAATCTTCAAGTAGTATCGGCCGAGCCATCGAAAAAGCAGCCTCCTAAACGCACTTCAACTAAAGATCGTCACACGAAAGTCGACGGCCGTGGCCGTCGAATCCGCATGCCTGCTTTATGTGCAGCTAGGGTTTTTCAACTCACTCGAGAACTAGGTCATAAATCTGACGGGGAAACAATTGAGTGGCTTCTCCAACAAGCTGAACCAGCCGTTATAGCAGCTACTGGTACCGGTACAATTCCAGCGAACTTTACTTCATTAAATATTTCGTTACGTAGCTCAGGTTCAAGCATGTCCGTACCGTCTCAGCTACGTTCAACATATTTTAACCCGAATTTCTCAATGCCGCAACGACGTAGTTTGTTTCCGGGTATCGGATTATCATCAGAGAACAACTCATCAAGTCTTCTTAACTTTCAGTCTAATAGTCAAAACCCTAATAACATGTTTCAAACAAAGCATGAAACGACGACGTTGGACTTATCAGAGGAGAATTTAGGTCAAAAACGGCGTACGGAGCAGGATATGTCACAAATGGGAACATATCTAATGCAGTCAAGCACGGGATCTTTGCCGTCGAGTCAGAGTTCAGTTCCGGCTAATTTTTGGATGGTTGCGAATTCGGGTAATCAAGTAATGAGTGGTGACCCGGTTTGGACATTTCCAACTGTTAATAATAGTGCTGCTGCTGCTTTGTATAGAGGCACTGTCTCTAGTGGCTTACATTTTATGAATTTTCCTACTCCTGTCGCACTCATGCCTAGTCAGCAACTTGGCGCTGTGAATATCAATAGCGGTGGTGGTAGTGGAGGCAGTGGTGCTAATGGTGGCTTTAGCGAAGCACAATTAAGTATGCTTGCCGGTTTAAGTCAGTACCGACCTATATTTGGGTCAGGTCTTATGGACTCTCAAGCGAGTGGTTCTCACTCGCATCATGGCTGTGGTGGTGGTGGTGGTGGTGGAGATGTTCGGCATGATACAAATAGTCATGACCAATAATCTTAATGTTGTCCATCATCCCTCTCCTAATCGTTTGATTAGTAACACACGCGTGAGGTTTGATTTTCTCTAAACAATAATCCCAGCTTCGTTTTTTTTGTAATTTTTCATTTTCCGTTCTGATATCTGTAATTTGTGAGTGTTGATTTAATTATATATGTAAGGGGCAGACTTTTTTTTGTTGTTGCCCTTTTTTAGGGTTTGGGAAGACATTAATATTTTTAAAAAGCTATTGTATTTTGTTGTTAAAAAGACCCATTTGGTCTCTTATTATAACGTACGTATACACTATCATCATGGATGCAACAATCATATTTCTTTCCAGTTAAAGAATGACTTGCTATACAAATTAAGCTATGGTTTTGCATGACGGTACTGCTTAATTCTTGGGTTTTATTGTTTTAATTAACCTAGTGCGCTCATTAATTTGTGTTGTTCCTATGTAGCTAGCGACCTACTATTAGTGACAAATAAATATAGATTGATTGTTCCCCTGTGATTCCATTATTATTTAAGTAAGAGGGGAGGTCAGTCCAACAAAGCCTACTCTCATAAGAAATGTCTACTTCTATCATAAAAAGTAAGATATACGCAAAATTTATCTCGAAGAGTATTGTTTTTTCTGCAAAAAAAGTATTGATTTATTTAAGAAGACATTAATAAGGCATTATTATATAGTTAGGCACTTAGGCGGATGGTCCAGAACATATGTATGTCAGTATATGTTGAAAAAATTATATCATCAAAATTATTTTATTTGATACAGTGTTTTAAAAATAGTTCGATTTCAGAAAATCGATGATAAATCGTTAAAAAATATTTGATCGATCTAATTTTTAAAATCCGATTTATCGCTATGAAATATTTTTAAGTGGTAAATTGTATTATAAATTAGACTTATTTATTAAATATGAGTAAAATATTAAAATTTAGCTGATTTTTATTCTGATTTATCATCCGATAAATTCCGATTTACAAATAAATCGATATTAGGTACCTAAACCAATTTGTACCAATTTTCGAAATTTACAACCATACTTAACACGTATAAATGATAAGTTCAATGTTTTCACATCAAATGAAAATTCAACTATACATGTATCCTAAAAAATTTTATGATATAATTTTTACTTATATGCTAGCATACGTAAAATTCTATTATATTAAGCGGAAGCAATCAGAGATGGGGCATGGAATGGGACAGGCGGGGTCTCATCCTTATCAGTCCAGGTGTTGGCTGAGGTGGTTGCGGCCCACAAGCTGTGGGTCATTAGCGTTTGCATAAACCAATGTTGGAAAATTCAATAATTTAACATCACTGACAAACAGGTGGATCATTCTCTTTATTTTTAAGTTACTCCCTCCGTCTCACAATGTTCTTCTCATTTGGGGAAAAACACGGGTTTTAAGAAAAAATGGTTTTTTAAAGAGTAGTGGAGGAATAGTGGGTATTGAATATTGTTTTTAAGGGTTAGTGGGTGAAATAGTGGGTATTTTATATTATTTAATGAGTAGTGGGTGAAGTAGTGGGTATAGAATATAGTTATTTTATGGCCTAAAATAGAAAGGGGAAAAGTATTTTGAATGTCCCGAAAAGAAAAGTGAGAAGAGTTTTATGAGACAGAGGGAGTAATTGAGTAACCGGAAAAGAGCCAAGAGATGCATCGGGTTTTACCCGCTCCTGCACAAATTAAAGTTGGGTGGTGGGTGTTGGTTGATTGACCCCACTGGCACTTATCGTATTTGGACCGTCCATTAATTTAAAAGGTAGGCCCATGCAAATGGGCTCTCTTTGAATGATTAGTCTTCACTTGTCACTTCAACAGAGAATTGTGTGGAGTTTTTGCATGACCCATGTTGTTGGTAACAATGTTTCCCATCAAGATTGCTTTTTTAATTGTTGCCTACTGTTTTAGAAGAATGCTTCATCCATTTAGATATACTTACTAATTAAATATTCAGCTACATATGATATAATATTGTTTTGTTTTTGAACTGCTACTTTGTCAGGAAGATATAATATACGGTGCTTTTGTTGGGATATTTTGTTTAATTCAAACATATATCCTGTTATTTTATTTATGAAAATAAGGTGTTCATATGTCACCATGATTTAGATTATCGTAATTGAGAGATAAAATAAGATAATATCTTGAGCGGCAAGAATAAAATAAGAGATAAAATGATATCAAATCATCGTTCTTATCCTTAGTATGTAATGGTTAAATTTTTCCTATTTAAACAATGTAATCGTATTATTTTCATATGAATTTTCCTTTCTATTAAACACTCAGTATACATATTCGTATTAGCTTTTATATGTCATGCCGTATCAGCTCAAATGATTTGCTTTTAAGTTGTACTTAATAGATTTTCCCAAGAAAAAATGGAATCATTTTGTATTTTGTAATAATTCAGCAAGTACGTTTTGTATAATTAGCCTCTTCGCAGTTCACACCCTTTCCTTGTCCAAAAGGTTGCAAGAGCTTACGAGAAACTGTAACAAACTGTACGTCGACTTCTTTGTCAAAGATGCTACGTGGAAATTAGAACTATATTCCAATTCTTCTTTTGAATAAATTAACGGCTTATGTGCTAATCAACTAACATATTTCTTCTACTAACATCATAGTACAAAGTTAATTAAGGAGATTAAGAGGCTGTTTGGATTAGCTTAAAATAAGTTACTTATAATTTAAAGTGTAGTATATTAATTTTAAGTTAAAAATAAAAAATTTTACTTGTTGAATATATGTGTTTGGATAATTTTACTTAAAGTAGTTGTAGTGTTTGATAAATTGTGACTTAAAAGTAATTTTTGTGACTTTTAGAGTTTGGATATTTCATCATAACTTTTATTAAAAAAATTATTATCGATTTTTGAAAAATATCTGATCGATTATTTATATTAGTGAAAAAAAATTAATTAGATACAAAAAAGTAATTAATTATAAATTTTTATTTTAAATTGTATTACAAGAAAATCAAAGTATTAATGATATCACAAATAAACTCCCTCCTTATCGAATAAAATTATATAATAAGAAAATTGAATTATTAATAACAAGAACATCGAATTAAATCAACAATCATGTCATTTGTGAGTCATACTCCCTCTGTCCCAACGGATTCTTTACAGTTACTATTTTGGGTCGTCCCATCCATTTCTTTACATTCCCAAAATAGTAAGTTTTAACACTATTACACCAACTACTTCACTTATTTTAACCATACTTTACACTATTACACCCACTACTTCACTTATTTTAACAATAAAATCACTATAACACCCACTACTTCACTTATTTTAACAATAAAATCACTATTACATCCACTACTTTATTTATTTTAACAATATTACACCCACTTTATACCCACTATTATATGCTTGTCTTGTCCTCCGTGCCCAGCTAGGATGTAAAGATCCCACTGGGACGGAGGGAGTATATATTAAGAGGAGTAATGCTAGGTACCCAAATATTGCTCCCAAATGATGTGCCAAAACTTACATGGCATAAGGAAATTTTTTGATTGGATGGTTGGTATGAATGAGGGGGGTCCACTATTATCATAACCAATTGAATTGCTACACTTGGCATTTGGAAAATTTTTTGGGTACTAATTTTAGATACCTAGCATTTTCCATATACTAAATACACTAATCAACTGGAGTACTTGACACTAAGAAAAATTAGTTAAGTTGTTAAAAGCCAGAAGTACCTCCGGCGTGCTTTTTCCATATAGACTTGAAATAGCTTTAAGCACACAATAACGTATCAAAATGGACTTAAAGCCCTATGGACTTGATATAAGTTGTTGCCAAACGGGTTCTAAACTATATTGAAGTCCGGGATAAGTCGAAAATTTTAATTAATATCTAAAAAAATTCAAATCACGATTCTTGGTCAAAATATGTTGTTCAGGACCTGCCTGGATTATATACCAGGATCGGCCGACCAGCCCCATGGTCAACACCGGCATGTAAATCATGATAACCGTGCGGTAAGACCCAGTGGCTAGGCTTCCCTGCGATACGCAAGATACACCGCGCCTTGTCTTGGTCAAAGTTTCTACAATCTCTCCAACACGGCTACACGCAGGGGGCGGGTGAGGTTCGAACCCATGACCCTTTGGATCAACGCTAGGCCTCGTTTCCACTGAGGCAACTCTTACACTCCAAATCACGATTCTTAATTAAGAATTAGCTGATAATGTTACAAAAATTGGTAGATCAAGTGAAGATCTCGATCAGTAACGACTCAAAATTTGAAACTAAAATGAACAGTTCACGAGGAACCAGTTACACGAATTTAATATTTAGAAAAAGAAGTCGTTACTAAGCAATCAAGATGTTCCAATGTGTTTCGTATGTAAACACACGCAGACACTAGCGTTAAATTACTCCAAGTGGTCCTGCTACTTCATTATTCACGGAAGAGTCGAGATTAGGATAGTACGTACTTAACATCCATTACAATAACATGTGGTGCAACTTAAAGCACACACCCAGATCATCAAATTATCAAGGACGTTGCCATCTACTACGTCACTAACTCTCTTGAAGACGACTGACAAGCATTTGAGGGGTCAATCGACTTTCACTCGTATACGTACCGAATTCTGATACCATGTTAACGACCAACACTTTCCAAAATGTAAGATGACAACAAAAACACCCAATAAATCATACACTATATATAAACACCTTAAGAATTAGGTTTACAATACCTACGAAAGTTAGCAACCCTAAACTGATCATAGACAATCATAATGAGGCCTGTTTTGTAGGCGCTTTCCTCCTATAACCATTATGTGTGTGTGTGTTAATAAGCGATCAATAAAGAAGTGTACGTATAGTTATCAATTTATTCACATGGGTACCAAAAATGGTCCCTGTTGAATTGTAAGAATCTTGTATAAAGATTAGACTATCCCCAAAATCAATCTTGTTATTTAATTGGTCTAAACAGAAAAGTCGGCATCCATTTGGGAAGTATTCATAAGTTGTGGATTATCAGGTGCTTAAGAATCTCCTGATTTTGCTAATTTTGGGGCCAGGACCTCTCAAAATAGATTGTTGTTTACATTTTTTAATCATCTAGCTCTATGTAGAGTTGGGATTTGTTCTTTGTAGGTAAAGGCGTATTTCAAAAGTAGTACGTGTTAATGATATTGATACATTACTAGTTAAAACACTCCCATGTGCATTTCTTTCTCTGTCTTTCTGGCAATTGCAAGTTTGCAGGTAGTGGTAGTAAGTATATTTTGTACAAACTGCATGTGCGTTTAGATAAATAAACGGGTGACTGTGATTCTAGGCGAGCAAAACTTAGAATTCCAAATTTTTCGAATTTTTCATTGTATAGATATGGAATATTTATCGTATACATAATGAGAAAGGATCCTGGTTTTTTCTGAGATACAATACAAAATAACCCATAAACTGTGATTTCGCTCAACATCCCATAAATTTCAGAACGGTCCCGTACAACTATAATTGTGTGGCGTACATGGCTGTACCTACCCACTAGGCACTAGCTATAACATCTTGATCACATATATTTTTGAGCAAAATGTATTTTGTGTACTCATTCTTTAATCAAAATATTACTTGTTATATTTTAAATTTAAAAGTGAGCATTTAAAAAATTAATAATTGTATTTCATTACACTTTATTACATTTTTTTAATTTGAATTAATTTCGTTGATAATTTAAGAAGTAAAGTACATTTTGTGTACTCGCATTTTACTCAAAAAATCACTCAATCAAAATTTAGAGTAAAGTACGAGCACACAAAATGCACTTTAGACAAAGTGCAAATACATAAAGTACACTTTACTTCCTAAATTACTAACGAAGTTAATCCAACTTAACTGAATGCAACAAAGTGTAATAAAATATAAACATTTATATTTCAAGTGCTCAATTTTAAATTAAAATATTGGAAATGATATATTGAGTAAAGTGCGAATACACAAAATGCACTTTAATCTATATACTCAATGTTTTTACTCATTCCCTTGTCAACACATATAGTAGATTTAAATGTAATTATTCAAATATATCGTTTTTTTTTTCAAAAGTCCTATCGCATCAACGAGTTCCGTTCGAAACCATTTATATTTGTAATTTGGTGCGATTTTTGCAAATTTGTAGAGTTGGTAACTTAAATACGAGTCCACGGATCTAGTGTGTACATGTACGCAATGACTCTGCATCAATTATACTGATTGACAATGAATCTTACTGTTGTTTGCCCAATCATATTTCCCATGTTGTAACAGGCATGTAGCTAACGTGTTCCTTGTGACGCTCATATAACAGTGTCATGTTAGGTTAAACAGCCTTGAAACAGTTATGATTATGAACCTTGTAATCTGTCCCTCCTCCATTTTGATTTCATTTTCCCTTAACAAAGACAGCTCACAGCTTGGATCCTAATAGCACAAAAGAGGGCTCCGCTTGAATTTAAAAAGAAAAATTTGTTTCTAATTAAATTTAGATAGATATTCATGCAAAAAAATGAAGCAGAGACGAAACACCGTCTCCGTTTCATAATGGCCATTCAAGAAAAAGAAAAAAAAAACCGTTTATTTAAACTTAAATAATCCTAAGTCAGGAATTTTTGTTTGTTTTGGTTTAGTATACTCAAAACTTAATTCTCTGCTCGGAAATAGAAGTTGTTTTTACGAATACCTCGGACGGATAATTAATTAGCCAAAAAAGTAGTAATATGGGGGCGTATGCTCCTGCTCTGGGTCCATTTGCATCTGAATGTTGCCGTTGAAATGTTCCTTTGATTGCTGCAGCTTTAGCCTTTGCCTTCTTTTTCAATTTTCCTCTGCTGGATACTGTAATGCTGCCGGTGATTGATTGCAAGTTTCAACTAATTCAAGACTACGATGCTAGTACATGAGCAGCAGCTGCCTGCAGTACTGAGCCCATCTTGTAAGCTTACTTAAATCGAGTATTTATTAAAATTGAGCTATCCGTCAAAAAATCTATTCAACTTTTCTCCGATTTGCAAAATGACCATTATATTTTTTTACTCCCACTTTGAATCATCGGCCTTTTAAAAATCATGCAAATACTGAATTACGAAACTAATGATGGTTAGATTAGGTTGACGTGGCAAACTAATCACTGCGGTGATTAGTCCATGTGACGGACATGATTAATTACATTTTATTTTTGAAGATTAGGTTATATTAATCCATGTGCTAATATAACCTAATCTTCAAAAATATATATTTTTTTTAAAATCTTTAAAATTTTCAAAAATTTCAATTTGGATTTTGAATTCAATTTGGATTTTGAATTTTTTTTTAAAAATATGATGGTATTTAATATTGATTTCATAAAGTTTTTTTGGAATTTGTGGGTAGTCGTTTTTAGATTTTAAAAAGTCCATTAAAATTTAATGGTATTCAGTTTAAATTTTACAAAATATATTAAAATTTGTGGCTAAAATTCATGAGATTCATAGGATTTGTGGGGAACTCCGTTAAGAACAATAAGATTCTACGATATTTTTTATTAACTCTGCTAAAACCATGTAGAGTTAACGTCAATAACAATATTTTAAAACTTTATAAATTTTTATTAATCCATTAAAATCTAAATTGAATCCACCCCTTAAAGTTTAATAGATATTTTAGTTAAAAAATTAAAAAAAATTTGAATTAATGATTATTGTAACATTAATCAGTTGTATAATGGTCATTTTGGTAAATTAATAAGAATTCATTATTCATGTCTGTCACGTCATGACATATGGGCTTCCAGTGCCATGTCATTTTTTTTGTTAACCATGATTAAATTTCGCATAAGTTTAGAAAGATAGATGGTTAAAATGGTGACAAAAAAATCATAATAATCATCATGCAAAACCTAGAAAATTTCAATGGATTTTTTGGCAAGATAGCTCGTTAAAATTTTATGTATCCTAAAAGTAAAATTTGTTTTTTTTAACACATTTGTAATATCCTTTAAGCCAAACATATCGTACACCATTTAATAATACTAGCTTAAAACCCGTCCGATGCACGGATTTTTTTAATATAATATAAATTTTTTCATTAATTTAACTTAGTTTTTTTTTTAAACATAAATTTGGGAGCCTTAAATTTTTATATGAGATGATTTGATAATAATTATATAAATGGTATCCATGATATTTCTAGAAAATGAGTGATTTTAGTTAGAAAATATAGAAAAGATTATAGGTTTTACTTGAAAAATGTAATCGGCTAATTATTAGTATTTATAGAATTATTATTTTATTTTATTAAATAGATTGCTCGTGATATGATTAGGAAAAGAGAGATTTTAGTTAGAGAAAATTAAAAATGTAACATGTTCTAGGTGAAAAAGGAAATTGATTAGTTTATAGTAATAATAATAATAATTTAATTACGTTATTTTACTAAACATAATTGCTCGTAATGTTTTTAGAAAAGGAGAAATTAATATTGTCCATGATATTTCTATTAAAAGAGGAATTTTAGTTAGAAAATATAGAAAAGATGATACATTTTAGATAAAAAAGGTAATCGGTTAATTATTAATATTATAATATTATTAGTTTATTGTATTAAATAGAACCGCCCATGATATAATTGGAAAAGGAGAAATTTTAGTTAGAAAAAATAGAAAGGTAACCTGAAAATTAAAAAGAAGACATGATTTATGTGAAAAGGGTAATTGATTAGTTTATAATAATTATAATTTAATTATGTTATTTTACTAAATAAAATTGCTCATAGTTTTTAGAAAATGAGAAATTAATGTTGCCCGTGATATTTCTATGAAAAAAGGGAATTTAATTAGGAAAAATAGAAAAGATGATACGTTTTAGCTGGTAATCGATTAATTATTAGTATTATAATATTATTGTTTTATTATTATTAAATAGAAACGTCCGTGATATAATTGGAAAAAGAGAGGTTTTAGTAAGATAAAAGAAAAAAGGTAACGTGTTTTGGTTGAAAAAGGTAACCGTCCCTGATATAATTGGAAAAAGAGAGATTTTAGTTAGAGAAAAGTGAAAAGGTAACGAATTTTGGCTGAAAAAGGTAATTGATTAGTTAATAATAATTATAATATAAATATGTTATTTTATTATACAAAATTGCTCGTAGTGTTTTTAAAAAAGGAGAAATTTTAGTTAGATAAAATGTAAAATATATTGTATTTTACCTAAAAAGGAAATTATTTAGTTATTGAAAAATAGAAAAAGTACTATGTTTAGAAATTGATTAGTTAGTAGGATGGATTTTATCGGTAATTGAGTAAGGGTAAATAAGTAAAATTAATAGGTACCGATCAACCAAACTTTTAATGTTTCGACTTTTATATAATAGTATAGACGTCTAATATTTATCAAAAATTATTCTCTACTTAAAAGCAATTTATTAATAATATATACCTAAGAACTAATCAAATATAAATAATGTACTAGAAGGCAGAAGCTACTTTAGAAGTAACTAGTTGATAAAGCCGCGCTTCGCGGCGGCGTTACAATATTTTTAAAAAAATTCAATACATTTACGTTATATTATAATATTGATATTAAATTTTTATAATTAAATAATCTTCTCTAATGAATCAATTTCTTGTAAAATACGATTCTTTCGATTGAGCCGCTCTCTCGTTAAAACGGAAATCCCAACTTTTTAACATATATTATAAAGACTTATATAATATTTTTTATCTATAAAATCAAACCGTAAAAATAAAAAAAAATTATGACTTCAGTATCAAATTCTTAAAGCTAATACAATCTTTTCTAGCGAGCCGTCTTTCCGTTAAATACGTTTCGAGCCGCTCTTATTTGAAACCGAAATTCTAACTTCATTATATAAAGAGAGTAAATTCCAATTTTTATATTCTTTAAACTTTCTAATATTTATGGAGTTTTAAAAGATGAAAATACATCTTATATTTTCTGTATATTATAGATATTCTTGTATTTATTTACAGTTTTCGCATGGGAATGTCTTTCTGTTATGTTAACATATCAAAAAAAAGTTAAAATACTAAGACTTTTCGTTACGGGAATAATATTACATTTATGGATATATTTTTGTAATGCAAGTATAATTAAATTGTATAAAAAAGTTAAAATAAAGGATTTCTAGGAAAAAAGATGTATAGTTTTAAAAAATCGTATAAGACGTCTCCACCGTCCTCGTATTCTACTTCCAATAAAACATTTTATTATTTGTATTAATTATATATTTAAACATCTTTTATACGGTCTTATCTAATGAACCGTTTTCTTGTTAAACACAGTTATTACTATTGATTCGCTCTCTCGTTAAGACCAAAAACCTAACTTTTACACATATTACTTGTATGATAATGTTTATCCATAAAAATCAAATCCTAAAAATAAAATATATTTTATAACATCTTAAGATATTTTAATAGCTAGTACAATTTTTTATAGTGAGCCGTCTTCCCGTTAAACACGTTTCGAGCCGCTCTCGTTTGGGATCTAAATTCTAACTTCATTACATATTATTGATGATACTTATCTTAAACAACAATTTTTTTCCTTGAAATCAAAACCTAAAAAATAGAGTGAATTCCAATTTATACTTTCTCTAGATTTTCTAAAATTTTTGGAGTTTTAGAAAATGAAAACACATTTTATTTTCTCTTTATTTTATAGTTACTCCTGTATTTATTTAGGATTGCTGCATGAGATTGTTCTTTTACTCATTGTTCTTTTATTATGTTAACACATCAATTCTTTTCTTTTTAAATACGGTGACTTTTTTCATGACAATAATATTGGATTTATGAATAAATTTTCATAATATAAATATAATTAACTTATATAAAAAATATATTTTAAGAAGATCGTACTTTCTATAAAATATTTAATTATATGTCTGCTCTATATATTCAAACACCTATTCTAGTTCTAGTAGAACTTTTATTTATATATTTTTCTATAAATTTGAACTCTTATTCTCTATAAATTTGAACTCCTATTCTACTTCCAATAGAACTTTTAATCGTATGCCTTATAAATACTTATTATACTTCCAATAAAACTTCTAATCATATGTCTTTCCTATAAATTCGAACTCTTCTCCTTTATAAATTAGAACACCTATTAATTCTAGTAGAACTTTTATTTATATATCTTTTCTATAAATTTGAACTTTTATTCTCTATAAATTCGAACTCCTATTCTACTTCCAATAGAATTTTTAATCGTATGCCTTATAAATACTTATTATACTTCCAATAAAACTTCTAATCATATGTCTTCCCTATAAATTCGAACTCTTCTCCTTTATAAATTCGAACACCTATTTTACTTCTAATATGCTAATTGATATTTTTATATTTATTAGTGTTTAAAATTCTAGAAAATTAAAAAAAATCGATTGAGACGATATTAGAGCGCCACCTAAACTCCCACTATCCTCCTTTATATATATATATTGATAGTATTCATTAAGTAATAGTATTCATTTTAGTTGGAATAGAATTACAAGAAATCAAATAAGTACACATTTTCGTATAAGTAATGTTTAATTTTGGGTGCAGATTTATATACAACCTAAACTTATTTATATACATCTTGTATAAATTCAAAATTTAAATATCCTTTACTTAGTTTTCTGAACAACGGGCATTTTGTGAAATTTTATGAATATAACTGATACTCTTAAAATGCAAAATTCGGGTTAGAGTTTCCAACTGATAAACAATCAAACAAGTTGATCATATGAGGAATACAACTAAAAACGAAAAGCAAATTACATGAAAATAAAACACCCATCTATCATCTCCTTTTCAAGTTTTTATTTTAGCAGTCCAAATCTATATTATTATATTAAAGTCGAAAGATTGAAAGTTTGTGTCGGTTTGATTATCCTAATTATTAAAATAAAAATAACATAATATAATTAATGATAATTAGTCATTATCATTTTCACATTTACTTTTAGTTGAATATATTACCTTTTATAAAAACATCAATCGTACAATATCTTCAAATCATTAATATTTCCTTTCTAATTAAATATGGAGCTTTTTTCATAAATAAATAGGGAAAAGTAAATTTTTGCACATTTACTTAAAAATAACTATTTGCAATTTTACTAAACTATTTGCAATTTTACTATACTAAGTTTCAAAATTGCAAAAATACTAGGTCACCCTCCTCCCTCCTTTCCTCTCTCCTCCCCGACTTACTACAGTCCTTCGCCTGTGTACTTTTTTTTTAAGGTGGGGTGATATTTTGGTTGATTTTGGTTTGCAACCATAATCAACCACATTCAACACCTTTTTTTTTTTTTAAGGTGGGGTGATATTTTGGTTGATTTTGGTTTGCAACCATAATTAACCACATTCAACAATTTTTTTTTTTAAATGGGGTGCTATTTTGGTTGATTTTGGTTTGCAACCATAATCAACCACATTCAACACTTTTTTTTTAAGGTGGGGTGCTATTTTGGTTGATTTTGGGTTGCAACCATATTAAACCACATTCAACAATTTTTTTTTTTAAGATGAGGTGCTATTTTGGTTGATTTGAGTTGCATGGCCCCGCAGGGGCAACCACATTCAACTGCATGCAACCACATGCAACTTTTTGTTTTTTAAGGTTTGGTGATTTTGGGTTGCATGGCCCCGTAGGGGCAATATTCAATTGAATGCAACCACATGCAACTGAATGCAACCTCATGCAACTAAATTTCTGATTTCAAGTTCCATTTTTCAGTTGTCATTTTCGACCTCATTTTTGGACTCAAATATATATATATATATATATATATATATATATATATATATATATATATTCCAAAAAAGAGGTCGAAAATGACATTTTAAAAATGGAACTTGAAATCAGCAACTTAATGCAACCACATGCAACTAAATTTGCAACTGAATGCAACCACATGCAACTAAATTTCTGATTTCAAGTTTCATTTTTCAAATGTCATTTTCGACCTCTTTTTTGGACTTTAATATATATAATATTGCCCCTAGCGGGGCCTTCCAACCCAAATCCACCCACCTTAAAAAAAGTTGAATGTGGTTGCATTTGCTTGAATATTGCCCCTGGCGGGGCCTTGCAACCCAAATCCACCAAAATCACCCCACCTTAAAAAAATAAGTTGAATGTGGTTGCATTTGGTTGAATGTGGTTGCATTAAGTTGCAACCCAAAATCCACCAAAATAGCACCCCATCCTAAAAAAAAAAAGTGTTGAATGTGGTTGATTATGGTTGCAAACCAAAATCAACCAAAATAGCACTCCACCTTAAAAAAAAGTGTTGAATGTGGTTGATTATGGTTGCAAACCAAAATCAACCAAAATAAACCAAAATAGCACCGCACCTAAAAAAAAAAAGTGTTGAATGTGGTTGATTATGGTTGCAAACCAAAATCAATCAAAATAGCACCCCACCTTAAAAAAAAATACAGGCGGAAGGAGTCGGAAGAATGGGGGAGGGGGGAGGGTTAGGGTTGGTATTTTTGCAATTTTGAAACTTATGTTGGTAAAATTGCAATGAATTAAATGAGATAGTATTTTTGCAAATAGAAACTTTAAATCTAGTATTTGTGGTAAATTATCTTAAATATGTTAGCTTTTTTATTTGAAACTAATCTTACAATCATTAATATATACCCAAAAATATCACACCATATTTTTCAGTTATTAATAAAATATATTAAAAATCCCTATACGTTATTTATAATAAGGAAGCATTAGCGTTATTTGTAAATATGAGTATGTTAAATTATAAAAATTATTAAAATAATAATTATATAAAAATATAATTGTAATATTAAATAAAATATAATAAATACCTAATATAACGCATCTTTCAATCAATTTTAAAGACGTTTACTTTTAATTGATCATATTACCATTTATACCCTTTATACACACCTAAAATATCGTATCATCTAATCATTAATATTTCTTTTCTAATTAAAACACGTTACCTTTTAATTTAAAACATAATTTTGCAATCATAATCTCCTAATTATTAATATTTTTTTCTAATTAAAACATGTTACCTTTCAATTTAAAACATAATCTTGCAATTATCAATATATACCCAAAAACATCACACCATATCTTTCAATCACTAATAAAAATACATAATAGAAATTCATATACGTTAGACTTTTAGCAAAAAAATCAGAACCGTTAGATTTGATGATTAAATATTTTATATGATTAAGTTACTTTACAAAACATTCAAGATTCGAATTTCGTCAACGACGTAATTAAATTAAAATTTCATAATATAAGTTTAAAACCATGTATATTATTATTTAAATTTATATATATTATTTAAATTAAAATTAAAATATTTATTAAAAATAATAATTATATAAAAATATAATTGTAACTTAAAATAAATTTATTTCATCTAAAAAAACCCGTGCATCGCACGGGTTATAATCTAGTTTTATAAAATAAAAGGACAGGTAGATTACTTCAAAAATCCTTATAGCACTAGAGAAGAACTCTAAAATATATAACATCACAACGAAATATTGTTATTCCCTCCGTCCCATTCAATTCTTTATAGGTGGGATTGAGGATTCAACACGCATTTTAAGGTTTCTATAAAGTATAGTTCTATTAATTATTTTACATAAATTTTTTTAATAAAATTTTAATGTTTAAATTTTTATTTAGAAAAAAAATTAAAAAAAATAAATTATGAAACTATACTTTATATACATCTTAAAATACGTGTCAAGTCTTCTATCTCAAATATTAAAAATTGGATGGGATAAAGGGAGTATCATTTAAGATTTCCGAAACAAACTCAACAAAATTCAACAAGATTTATCAATATAATGAGACATAGACGGACCAAGTAATGAGACGGTCAGGTTGAACAAAATAATGTGACAATCAGGTTGAAAACATAGACGGCCCAAGTAAAATAAAGGTTTTTTTTTAATATGTCCCATTTTAAAATATCATTTATAATTGTGTCATATCTTTACTTATTATTATAAATATATTCCATTTTTCTAATTTATTCTGTTTTTTGTTGTAATCATGATTAAATAATTAACTACACATTCTTAAAGACAAGTTTGTCCTCATATTTAAATAATATTGGACCGTGATTCAGTAATGCAGGTTTAACAATGAAAATGCCCTTGCATTTAGCGAACAGAAAAAAATAACATCCACTTGCTTCTGGGTGTATCACCTCACAAAACACATAGGAAGGTATAAGCCTGAACTAGATCTTTCATCATCCGAAGACATCCAAGGACTTGGTCTATTAGGAAGATCAACATGGCTTACAAATAATGGATTTGGCAAAGTATGTGAGAAACTACCAGAGCCATATGTGATCAGACTCTGATTCCTTTTATAAATGGCTGTGCAGGAGAAGGGAGAAGGTAGATGGGTGGTGGGAGAGAGAGAAGGGATATTCTAGTCTTATTTAACATAAATACATGTATAAATATATGTATATAAGTTATATATGAGTTAAATTTAACCATGGGACATATTTATAATTATTCAATAAAGAGGGATATATTTATAATTGACTTGTTAATTTGGGACATATCAAACTAATACTCTAAAATAAACGAGACAGTCAGGTTGAATGTTAGACCCAAATTAAAGTAACTGGTGGGGAAAGCCAGGCTATGTAAAAGCTTATACAGAAATGTTAACAAGGCCCGGCAATAAAGGAATGTATAAAGAAATGGCTCAACCCATTTTTCTCCTTGCAAATTATAGAAGAATGCATACGAGTAACGGTTTCGCCCTTTTGTTGTCACTACTCTGTGTGTAGCACTCTTATACTTATTATTGCTCAGAACCTGCATTTTTCAATATTTCCAAAGTTTAAGAGCCATAAAGAAAGGAAAGGAAAGGAATGAAAGTGGTCATATGAATACCTGAACAACATCACCTAAGTTGACAATTAGTGTGCCTTCTGAGGGAGTAGCAGGAATCCATTCGCCATTTTTACGAACTTCTAGACCACCAACCTCATCTTGGAGAACCAATGTGATTAGATTTCCATCTTCGTGCTCGGATAGACCATTGTTGTCAGAATCAGTTGCCAAGAAGTAGCGCAAAGCCACCATAAAATCTCAGTTTCTGTCATCGTTGAATTTTTGAAGGAAATTTGAAGGAAGGCCTAAACATTCAGCTATAATGGCCTCCAAAAGCTGAGACGTCTTCGTGAAGCTGCTAAACAATCCCTCAGCTGCTTTCCTACCAACATATACAATATTTTTGATAGATTGTCCCTCTATGGATTGTTTCTACAACATAAATGAATGTAAAAGATACAGCAATTTTGTTGGAGTAACATGATCAAATTAGTCAACACAGCCTATAGTGAGTAGTCAACGAAGTCAAACTATTAGTTTGTTTTTGTAACAAACTTTCCCAGCATTTTGTAACATATAAATAGCTAGCTTTGTACAGATAGAAAGATTAGCTTGTATATTTGTAACAAACATCTTTGAGCTTCTCTCTTGAGTTTTAATGGAAGATTTATTTTCTTCTTCTTCTCTGTTCAGTTTTACATAAATATCAGATTATAACATGGTATCAAAGCATTACATAGATTTCCACATTTCAATTCTGTTCTTAATCGATCTCAATTGTTCTCATTTCTTTCTCGATAATTGATTAATTCATCGTAATGAACAATTCATGAAATGACGTCTTTTACGATATGTCTCTCTCTGATGAATCTCTCTCCGGTGTCTCTCTCCGACGTATCTTTCTCCGGTGTATCTCTTCGATTCATCTCTGATCTCTTTGCGAGCTGCGTTTGAATCTCTACTTGCAGATTCGTGATCTCCTGATAATTACGGTTCTTACTATTCCTCTTGAAGTATCAATTCTGTTTTCTTTGTTAAATCTTGTAGTTCTGAAGCCTTTAATTCTGTTCTTGTTCATTCCGTTTGTGATTTAGACAAATATTGGTCATAATTGTTCTTCTCACAAAAATTAGGGTTTTAAACTCCATTAAAACTCCATTATAACACAAAGATTCATAGTTCATAGTGTTTTGTATCTTATCTGTTTGATAAAATGACTGAACAAGATATTGGAACTGGAATTTCTAATCCAAACGCTTCTAGTTCTTCACATCATCATTATGAATTGTCTAATTCCTCTTTGGAACAAGATAATCCTCTTCACCTGCACTCTTCTGATAATCCTGGTATGAAATTAGTCAGTGATCCTTTTGATGGAACTGGCTTTAGTAACTGGAAACGCTCTATGACAACTGCCATATCAGCTCGAAACAAACTAGGTTTTGTCGATGGATCTCTCCCTAAACCTATATCTACTTCCTCTTTGTTTAAAAGCTGGTCACGCTGTAATGACATGGTTATTTCTTGGATTTTGGGAGCCTTGTCCAAATCTATAAGCAGGAGTGTTATTTACTGTAATTTAGCCTTTCAAATGTGGACAGAATTAGAAGAAAGGTATGGTGTTTCTAGTGGTGCTCAATTGTTTGGATTACAAAAGGATCTCAATGACACTTCTCAAGGCAACACTTGCATTGCTGACTATTTTACTAAGATGAAAGTCTTATGGCATGATATTGATTCTTTGGCTTTAATTCCTACTTGTTCGTGTGGATGCACATGTAGAGCATCTCAGAAATTATCAAAGTTCCAACAAGATCAACGTGTTATTCAGTTTCTGATGGGTTTGAATGATACTTATGCTGTTATGAGAGGATCCATTCTTATGAAATCTCCTTTGCCAACTATAAGTCAAGTATACTGTTTAATTCTTCAGGAGGAATCTCAAAGGGAAATACACTCAACTGGTCAATTTTTATCTGATTCTGCTTCACTCAATGTTCATACTCCAAGGTTTCCAGGTTCAGCTCAGACTCAAGGAAGAAAAACAAATCCTGATTCCAAAAAATCTCTCCACTGCAATTAATGCAAGAAGCCTGGACATACTATTGACAAGTGTTACAAGTTACATGGATTTCCTGCTGATTTTAAATTCACTAGGCCTAAAAGAGTTGCAGCTCATGTTGATACAGATTCACAGGAACTTTCTACTGCACCTGCATCAAGTTCTGGTCCTCCTACTGGCAATTCAGCTTCTGGCATTCCTACTGGGTTATCTCCTGAAATTTGCACACAACTATTCAACCTTTTTCAAATCAGCACAAATGTCAGACACACCATCTGCATCTAACTTTGCTGGTAATACTCTATCTTTTATTGCCCATCTTACTCACTCTGATAATACTAGTTGGATCTTAGATAGTGGAGCTAGTGATCACATGTGTTCACAAAGAAAAATGTTTTCATCTATGCATCTCCTACATAATCCTATCAATGTGTCTTTACCCAATGGTCAACATATTTCCATACTTTTTAGTGGTACTATCCCTATACTTGACAGTATAATTCTTGATAAGGTCCTTTTTATTCCATCTTTCAAGTTCAACCTACTATCCATTAATAGACTCACTCAAAAATTAAAGTGTTCAGTCACTTTTTCTCATAACACTTGTTTCATGCAGGGCTGTTCTCTGAGGAGCCCACTGATTCTTGGTAGCACTCAGAGGGGCCTCTACATACTCTCCTCTAATAGTAGTTCTGTTCCTACTATTTCTTTGTCTAGTAACAATCATGTAAACCATGTTACTAGTAAATCTTCTGTTTGTAATGATGTTTTGTTATGGCATATCAGACTGGGCCACTTACCAATGTCCAAATTAAAGACACTTTCCATATGTAATACACCTGTTGATAAAGATTTTGTTTATGATGTTTGTGCTAAAGCTAGACAACATCGTTCTCCTTTTCCTCATTGTACAATTCATAGCAATAAACCTTTTCAGCTTATCCATGTTGATATATGGGGTCCTTACAAATTCTCTACTTATAATCATTACAAATATTTTCTCACTATTGTAGATGATTATAGTAGGACTACTTGGACTCATCTTTTGAGCTCCAAAAGCAATGCATTTACCTTCATAAAATACTTTCTAACTTTAGTTGAAACTCAATTTTACTCTAAAGTTCAAACTATAAGAACTGATAATGCCTTAGAATTAGGACTTAGTCATGAAATTTCCAATTTTTTCCTATCTAAAGGCATAGCACATCAAACTTCTTGTGCCTACTCTCCTCAACAGAATGGGGTTGTAGAGAGGAAGCACAAGCATCTTCTTGAAATTTCCAGAGCTCTACTTTTCCAGTCTAATCTCCCACTTAAATATTGGGGAGATTGTGTTCTCACCTCCACCTATCTTATAAATAGACTTCCTTCAAAGGTTCTTGGAGGTGCTTCACCATATGCCCTCTTGTTTAATAAATCTCCTAGTTTTGACAACATCAAATCTTTTGGGTGTCTTGCTTTTGTTTGTACTCCCAAGCCTCATAGAGACAAGTTTTCTGCAAGAGCAATTCCTTGTATATTCCTTGGTTACCCTTTTGGTAAAAAGGGTTACATGTTTCTTAACTTAGAAAATCATTCCATACAGTATTCCAGAGATGCTCAATTCCATGAAAAGTTTTTTTCTTATGTTAAATCTTCTTATTCTCAGTTTATTCCACTTACTGTTCCTGAATATGCTATTCCTCAGGATACTATTCATGCACCTGTTCATTCACCTGATATAAATAGTTCTCCTCTACACAGTAATGATTTTACATCTCAATTTCCTTCACCTACTCAATTTCCTTCACCTACTACCAGTAGTTCACCTACTACCATTGGTTCTGAACCTTCTACTCATGTACCTACTCCACATTTGTCACACCCTAAAACAGAGCTAGTGTGTCTTCGAAAATCATCCAGATCCATTAAACCACCTCCTTATCTCAAAGATTATGTACATTCTGCAGGACATGCTCTTTGCACACCATCTTTTTGTTCCTGTACTCTCACTTCTTTATGTTCATCACCATCCAATCAATGTACTTTATCACCATCTACTTTATCTCTTGGCTGTAATGTTACATCTAGATTTACACCTCCCACTGAACCTGCTACATATGAAGAAGCTTCTTTATATCCAGAGTGGCAACAAGCCATAGCAGTTGAATTTTCTGCCTTAGAGGCTAATAATACCTGGTCTTTAGTCAAATTACCTCCTGACAAGAAAGCAATAGCTTGTAAGTGGGTTTTCAAAGTCAAGTATCATGCTGATGGGTCCATAGAACGCTATAAAGCTCGTCTAGTGGTTAAAGGTTTTACTTAAAAAGCCGGTATTGATTACACAGAAACTTTTTCACCCGTAGTTAAGATGACCACTATAAGAAGTTTAATAGTTGTTGCTGTTAAAAAAGGTTGGCATATGTCTCAATTAGATGTCAACAATGCGTTTCTTCACGGGGATCTTCATGAAGATGTTTACATGAAACCACCACTTGGTTTGTTTTTGTCTGATCCTCTTCTTGTTTGCAAGCTCATTAAATCCCTGTATGGCTTGAAACAAGCCTCTAGGGAATGGCACAAAAAGCTAAGTGCTACTCTTTTGGATATGGGTTACAAATTCTCTAAAAATGATCATTCTCTGTTCTATAAGAAAAATGGTTCTCTGATTATTTTTATTGCTGTCTACGTTGATGATGTATTCATCACTGGCAGTGATGTTATTGGGATTAATTCTCTGAAGCAATATCTAGATAAAGTTTTTAAAATCAAAGACTTGGGGGATCTTCACTACTTCTTAGGCTTGGAATTTCAAAAGGTTCCTGATGGTCTTGTTATGTCTCAGCAGAAATTTACTCAAGATTTAATTGCAGAATTTGGTTTTCTAGAGGACAATCCTGTTATTTCACCTCTTGACATGAATGTCAAGCTTTACCATGATCAGGGTGATTTAGTTTCTGATCCTTCTAAGTATCGTCAATTGGTTGGCAAGCTGAATTATCTAACCCATACTAGGCCAGACCTTTCATTCTGTGTTCAACATTTAAGTCAGTTCATGGCTACTCCTCGAATCCCTCATTGGAATGCATCTTTACATGTTCTTCGATATCTTCGAACTGCTCCAACACAGGGTATATTGTTTAACTCTAGTCCTTCTTTTCAAATTGAAGCATATTGTGATGCAGATTGGGCTGCTTGCCCACACACTCGAAAGTCAGTTAGTGGATATCTTGTTTTTCTGGGTGGTAGTCTGATTTCTTGGAAATCCAAGAAACAACATACGGTTTCTTTATCTTCAGTAGAGGCTGAATATCGTTCTATTCGTCGAGTCACAGCTGAACTTGCCTGGTTATCACGTCTCTTGTCTGAATTGGATGTTCCTGATATTGTTCCCATTACTGTTAAATGTGATAGTCAAGCTGCTATTTACATTGCAAGGAACCCGGTTTATCACGAACGAACCAAACATATCGAGTTAGATTGTCATTTTGTTCGTGATAAACTTGCATCTGGTTTAATCAGTTTGTCCTATACTCCCACCAAGCAGCAACTTGCGGATGTGTTTACCAAACCACTAACAGGGCTTCAACATCATAGTATCTTGTCCAAGTTGGGGTTGAGTAACTCACCCTCCAACTTGAGGGGGGTGTTGGAGTAACATGATCAAATTAGTCAACACAGCCTATAGTCAGTAATCAACGAAGTCAAACCATTAGTTAGTTTTTATAACAAACTTTTCCAGCATTTTGTAACATATAAATAGCTAGCTTTGTACAGATAGAAAGATTATCTTGTATATTTGTAACAAACATCTTTGAGCTTCTCTCTTGAGTTTTAATGGAAGATTTATTTTCTTCTTCTTCTCTGTTCAGTTTTACATAAATTTCAGATTATAACAAATTTAAATGTGGAAATCTCTCATTAAACCACAAAATTTAATGTAATAGAACAATAGACTACATCCATTACTCGACATTGTTAGAATTATCTTATTCTGATACAGAACTCTCTCTTTCTGCATCTCTCTCTTGGCAATCTCTATCACGAACTCATCACATGGTACTATTGATGTGTTTAGAGAAGCGGAAATGTAATTCTTATGATAACATACACAACAGTAATCAATAGAGAAGATGAATCTTTATACAAACAACACACATTTGTTACAGCTTGAAGTAATCAATCTCCATTACAAACTGAACAATACTCTCTAAAGAGTTTATAGCAAGAAGTTTGTTACTCTGAAAGTTAAGATCTAGAAAAAATGTTTCTCTTGTCTTTTATAACAAGAATGTAACTAACTCTTTACTTTGACAGCTGTGATTGCCACATCATCTTTTGTCTCTTCTGTGCCACTTGTACACTGTGTATTGGATAATATTCCCCCCTCAGATGGAATGTGTGAAGATGGAAGCACATTCAATCTGGATAAAAGGAACCAGTGAGCACGTCTGTTAAGACCTTTTGTAAGAACATTGGCTAATTGATGTGTACTAGAAATATGAATTGGACGAATCTGATTGAGCTGGACCTGTTCACGAACAAAATGGCAATCAATAGCAAAATGCTTAGTTTTAGGATGAAAAACAGGATCCTCAGCAATATCTAATGCAGCCTGATTATCACAATGTATAACAGTGGGCAGTTGTTGAGGAACATGAAGTTCAGATAAGAGAAGATGCATCCAAGATAATTCACAAGTGGTATCTGCTAAAGAACGTAGTTCAGACTCTGCAGTAGAACGAGAAACTACTTTCTGTTTCTTAGACTGCCAACTAATGAGTGAAGGACGAAGCATTAAGCAATAACCAGAAACAGAGCGAGCTGTATCAGTACATGTAGCCCAATCACTGTCACAATAAGCTGTTAGCTTAAGATCAGAATTAGAAGGATAAAATAAGCCTTGAGAAGATGTTCCTTTAAGATAACGAAGAACCCTTTGAACTGCCATCAAATGAGGAACACGAGGAGATTGGATAAACTGACTCAAATGATGTACAATAAAAGAAATATCAGGTCGAGAAACAGTCAAGTAAAGAAGCTTGCCCACAAATTTACGATAAAGGGAAGGATTGTCAATAAGTTGACCATCATGTTGGGATAGCTTGACAGTACTATCAACAGGTAGAGACAATGGCTTGGAGTGTTCAAGACCAGCTTCTAAAAGCATATCATGCACAAATTTGTGCTGGTGAAGGAAAATTCCAGTGGAAGTTCTACTAATTTCCAACCCTAAGTAATATTGAACAAGTCCCAAATCCTTAATGGTAAAAGTAGAATCCAAGATAGATTTGACATGTAGAATGGTAGGAGTATGATTCCCAGTCAAGAGAATGTCGTCGACATAAACAAGAGCAACAGTGAATTGATCACCTGAAGTGTAAGTAAACAAAGAATAGTCTGCCTTTGTCTGAACGAAACCAAGACCAAAAAGAACAGACCCCAGTTTCTCAAACCATTATTGAGAAGACTAATGCAGACCATATATACTTTTGATAAGTTTGTAGACTAGATTAGGAGTACCATAAAGAGGATGACCTTTTGGTAATTCCATATAGACATCTTCATAAAGATCCCACCCTTTAACAGCAGCAATAGCTAACAAGGTTCGTACAGTTGCCATCTTAGCAACCGGAGCAAAAGTATGATGATAATCCTCTCCTTCGGTTTGTGTGTATCCTTTTGCCACTAAATGTGCTTTAAATTTATCAAGCTCACCATTAGCATGATACTTAACCCTGTAGACCCATTTACAACCAACCATTTTCTTATCAGGTGGTAAAGAAACAATAGACCAGGTTTGGTTATTTTCTAAAGCTTGCAACTCTTTGTGCATTGCATCAATCCATCTTTGATCTGTAACGGCTTGGTTATAGGTAAAAGGTTCTTTGTAATGTGTAGAAGGAGAGACTGCACAAGCATAAGCACAAGCAGACGAAGGAACAGAATAATGGTGAAGATTGAACTTGTTTTCATTAATAGGACAATCTAAAAGAACTGCACTACTGATAGCAGCACTAGTAGAATGTGATGATGGTAAAGTTGAAACATGGAAGTCTTTCATCCAAGAAGGTTGGATTTTGTGTCTTGTAGAAATTCTAGTAGGTGCTGGTTGTGTAGGAGAAGTATGCTCAGTAGGTAAAGTAGTAAAAGGGTGAGGTACCAAGAGTGAATCAACCTCAGTTGTGTACTTTTCTGTGTCAATCGTGTCATAAGTAGAACCAGAATTATAAGAAATATCAGAAATTTGAGTTGAAACATCAAGATCAGAAGATGCTGTAGGGATGTCTGGAAGAATATCAAGGGGACTTGACATGATTTCATCAGATAAATCAGATGGAAAAGGGTAATAAGGAAGTGAAGATGACACAGATGTTTGACTAGAAATGGGAAAAAACATCTTCATGAAATACAACATGTCTTGAGACATAGAATGTCTTTGCTATGGGATCAAAAAGTTTGTATCCCTTTTGATTATTAGGATAACCAACAAAAACTGTTGGAATTGCTCGAGAATCGAATTTATCAGGTGTAGAATGTGACATGTAAGCAAGACACCCAAAAGTACGAAGATGTGTGTAAGAAGGAGAAGAATGAAAAAACATTTCATATGGACTTACATGATCAAGAACAAATGATGGAATCCTATTGATTAATTAGGTTGAGGTAAGAATGCATTCTTCCCAAAAGGCAATAGGAAGCTTAGATTGAAAACGTAATGCCCTCGACATTTCCAATAAATTTCTGTGCCGTCTTTCCACTCGACCGTTCTGTTGAGGAGTATACGGACATGTGGTTTGGTGGACTACACCATTAGCACGAAAGAAAGCTGAGAGATCATTATTAAGAAACTCTCCTCCACTATCAGTTCGTATACATTTAATGAGTGTTTTGAATTGAGTTGAGACGTAGGCATGAAAATCCTTTAAGGACTGTGTAACATGTTGCTTGGTGGGTAACAGTATTGTCCACAAAGCTCTAGTATGGTCATCAAGAATTGTCAGAAAATACCTACAACCACTGTGAGTTGCTGACCTATACGCTCCCCAAACATCGCAATGGACCAAATCAAAAGCATTACTAGCATGGGATTTACTGGTAGGGAAAGGAAGTTTGCACTGTTTGGCCAAAGGACAAATAGAACAATGAGAATGATCATTGTTAGTAGAGACTTCTAATCGAGAAATCTGAGAAAGAACTGTTGTGGGAATATGACCCAAATGTTGGTGCCATAAAGAAGGTGAGGCCTTGTAGACAGATGAAGAACATGAAGTAATATTAACAGAACCAGAAATTAGTTGATATAAGCCATCTAATAGAGTGCCAATCACTAATTCCTTGTTTTGATGGTTTTGAAGAATACATTTTGAAGGAGTGAAAAAGACACTTGAATTGTATTGACCAGACAATTTACTAATAGATAGTAAATTGAATTTGAAAGAAGGAACCAATAAAACTTCAACCACTAGGAGGGATACTGAAGCCAAATAAACTGAACCTTTGTGTGTGACCAAAGTTGTGTCACCATTAAGAAACTTGACTGTAATGGGACAAGATAGTGGAGTAATATTGTGCATTAAGGCTGGATTACAACACATATGGTTAGTAGCCCCTGTATCTAGAACCCAAACATCATGAGAATCATCAGATATGGATGCACAAGATAGAACAGTACCTGCAATGTTATTGCTTCCAATTGTAAACTGATTTTGTGGTCCTTGAGTATGATTTTTCTGGAAACTTTGCATAAGAGTATTCATCTGAGATTGAAGGGCTTCCATTTGCTGTGTAAAAAATGCATGATTTTGCTCAGAATACTGATTAGGAGTAACTACAGCAGATGCACCAGAACCAGAATCAGACACTTGAAAAACATGACTAGGTTTGAATGTTCCATAAGATGCTCCAGAAGTAGACTGTTGCACTGCATTCGAAGAAGACTTAACAAATGGCTTTCTCTTGCCCTTATTATTAGGATGATATGGATGGTCCAGAGGATACCCAACAAGCTTGTAACATTTATCTTTGCTGTGATTCTTACCATGACAGTATGAGCATTCTATAGCTGGTTTCTCTGAATGCTTGAAATTTGAAGTATTAGACTTGGGTAGATTCACCATCATTGCAATAGGGTTAGATAAGTGTCCCTGAGTGTGTCTTTGTCTTTCTTCCTGTTTGATTAACATAAAAGCCTGATTCACAGTAGGCCATGGATTCATCATTAGCAATTGTCCCCTAGCTGCTGTATAACTTGTATGCAATCCCATCAAAAATTGAATCAATTTTGTCTTCTCCATTTGCTTTTCCCAATCCTTTGCAGCATCACAAGTACACTTAATCATAGGCTGTAAAGACTTTATTTCATCCCAAAATCCTTTCAACTTATGAAAATACATTTCAACTGAATCATTTCCTTGTTCCAGTTTGAACAATTCCTTTTGAGACTCATACAATTTATGACCACTCACAGCAGAGAAACGTTCACTTAGCTCATCCCAAACATCTCGTGCATTATCAAGATAACTCATACTACTGCTAATCTCCTCTGACACCGTATTTAAGATCCAAGTAATTACCATGTCATTAACACGTTTCCATTGTGCAAACATAGCAGAATTCATATCAGGAGCAGGAAATTCTCCGTTGATAACAACAAGTTTATTTTTAGCAGATAATGCAATTTGCATAGAACGTTTCCAGGAAACGTAATTCTCAGAACCAAGCAATTTCTTAGAAATCAATATCATTCCTGGTTGATCGTTGTTATGTAGATACAAAGGATGTGTGTTGCTATCTATGCTCATAGAAACAGAATTTGTATGTAAACCAGATGATTCAGTATTATTGATAGTAAGATGAGGATTAATACCAGTAGACATCGTTGCTGCCATTGGAGATGAATTCACAGCTGTTAGAGCTTGAGCATATGAATAATTTCGATTCTGAACCATTCAATTTGAAGAACAATCACGAAACCCTAGCTTTTCTCAAACAAAATAAAACGTGTAAACTTGATGATGATTAACATACAGAATGAAGATCAAATGATCAAGCTTAAGAACAATAACGAGGATCGAGAGTCATAACGAAGTCGAAGAACAAGCTTTAGATCAACGATGACGAAGACAACAAAGACGATGAAGCTTTATTCGCCATTGGAGCTTTGATACCATTTAGAGAAGCGGAAATGTAATTCTTATGATAACATACACAACAGTAATCAATAGAGAAGATGAATCTTTATACAAACAACACACATTTGTTACAGCTTGAAGTAATCAATCTCCATTACAAACTGAACAATACTCTCTAAAGAGTTTATAGCAAGAAGTTTGTTATTCTGAAAGTTAAGATCTAGAAAAAATGTTTCTCTTGTCTTTTATAACAAGAATGTAACTAACTCTTTACTTTGACAGCTGTGATTGCCACATCATCTTTTGTCTCTTCTGTGCCACTTGTACACTATGTATTGGATAATAATGTGCACAACAAACATTACAAATGATAACGCAGTTTGGTACCTCTAATCAACTTTGTGCCTTTATTTCTAGTACTTGTGGACTTCCCGGTGTTTAATATATATTCTATGCCAACTACATATCTATCAAATAGGACACCTATAACTCATTATCCGGATTGAATCAGCTTAAAGACGAACAGAAACTCACATTGGGTCCCGAGCAGAATCTAAAGAATAATAATATGAAGCTAATCATAATAGATAAAGTTTTTGACAAACACAATGATTAACTAGGCATAAAGACGATTCCCAACATAATCCATATGAAAACTTAAGTTAACGATTCTGTTAAATTATAGACTTACTTAAACTCAGGTGGATCACTAGGGAGAACATTGAAATTGGATGCAGGTGGGAACATTAACAAGTATTCATTTCTGTCAGCAGAGTTCTCATGTTGCTTGTTATATCCAGCAGGAAGAGGTGCCCCTGATGCAGGACTGTACTTGAGCTTCTCCTTATCAGGAAACTCGAAAAATGTCTTGGAAACTTGCATCGCTCTGTTCATCAGTTCGAGTGGCACCCCATGGAACTTGAAAAAATCCATACGTAGAACAAGCTTGGTGTATCAAATCTTTTGCCTTTTTCTTACCCTCGTCGTCTCCTGTTGTGAAGAAGGGACAGAGATCAACTGTGGGAATAGTATTCGAGTTTGACATGTTGTTCGACTTAGAGTTGAGGTCCGATCCTGGTTTTCTAACCAAAGATAATCAGAATGACAGTTATAAAATACCTAGGACGGCATTTCCGAGACTTAATAATGGATCAATTATTTTGGTGATAAGCTAACTCACATCATATATATTGAGATATGGGAAAAGAGTATCTAAAGCACACAATAGAGAAGTTCTCTATTAGTGCGATTTAAATTATGATAAATTAGTTATTATTTGAACAATCCAACCGTACGGATGTTAAATTCATACAAAAATATGTAAATGTAAAAATTTTCGTGCAATTTAATTATTTGGAACTATAAATTTATAGCAATAAGATTATGATAAATCTGTGTCGTTGAATATATATAGAAAATAGTATTATTATAAAAGTGATGCTCCACTATTTCAAATATAATAAAAATTTGTATACAATGTTATTTTGACATAAACTTTTCATCCGTACGGTTGGATTATCAATAATAATAATAAAATATAAGATTTAAGGTGCATTAATAGAAAACTTTTCTATAGTGTGCTTTAGAAACTCCATGCCCTATTGATATATTGATTGATGCTCGCTCCTCAAGTACGATAGGAATACTCCAAATACTCAAATTATTCCCCCTCTGCATGTACTATTATAGTATATCCTTCTTAAATCTGCCCCTTCCGAAATATAATAATAGCAATTTGTCAATGGCTTAATTATCATATAGGTCACTTATTACAGGTTAATGTATCAATCGGATCACTAGATTTTTTTCGGTCTCTTTTAAACCGCTCAATACAAGAAATGTTACACTCCGTTAAGTTTCGAAAAATAAAAGTAATTTTTGTTAATTCTACACATTTTTTCTTGAATGCTACCGTAACCTAATGAATAATTGTTAAATTCTAATATTTTAGATAATATATTTATATTTTTAAAAATTCATTTAATATTTATTTTGAATTTTATAGTTATTTTCCTTATTTTAATTAAAAATAAATAGTAAACAAACTTTTTAAATTCTAAATATATTATCTGAAATACTAGAATTTAACAATTATTCATTTGGTTGTGTAGCATTCATTTGTTAATTTATTGTGGTTGTCAACATAGTTTTTTTATATATAATTGTGGTAAAAGGCAAAAGAATGATTTAATTTATTTTTTTTTGTGCTTCACACATGTTATTTTCCTTTATCTTTAAATTTAAAGGTTCTCTTTCTAAAAAATGTAATAAATGATAGGTAGAAAGTCGAAACACAAACAACATTTTAAAGTTTTGGAGAGAATAAGGATGGGATCGAAAGTGTCTCTGCAGTTGACAAAAGAAATCCTCTTCAACATCTAGACCGACCAGAAAACTGGTCCAGCTAGAGAAACATGGACGTGCAAGAGACTTTTCTTTTCTCAGCAAAGCTTAAACTGGACAAAACATGTAATTTTTCTAGTAATATGCGTTAATAGGGAAGGAAAAACTGAGATAAGAGCAATGCTTCCACAGTCCCCGTAACCAAATCCTACTGCAGTCATCAGACACTACTTATAAGAATGATTACTAAAACTGTTAAATCCAAAACGTCTCATCCAATTGTCATCTCCAATTCTTTATCAGCATCAGGGCCATCAGTGGGAGAGATCTCCTTCTAAATTTCTTTTTTTCTTTTTCTTTCCCAAGTCCTTCTAAATTTCCAGTTTTAGCTTTTATTGCTGCCAACTATTAAAATGGCATAGCAAAGCCATCATATATATTACAAACTTCCATATATATTTTTTTCTACTAGGACCATATGGACTAGATTTTAGCCAACTAATCATATACCATTGATGAGTAATATGAACACGAGATATTAGATGGTAAAAATTCCCTTCTATGTTTTAAGTCGTGAGAAAACTTATCTGAAGCCAATAGATTCAGTTGTATGATTAGTTGGGTATAGAACTGGTTATGGACCAAAATCCTTTGCGGGAATTAAACCGTATGGGTGCGATTTAATAGAAAATGTAACATCTCACATCGATTACAATGAGAGTATTTGGATCTTTTATAAGGACAAGTTTTATCTTTTATTTTTTTTGGAATTTTATTATACTTTTAATATCACAATTCGTTTTGGAAAATATGAATACGTATGATAAAGAACAACAAAAATGATGATTCACACGCCTTAGTTCCATAACTGCAACTTCTTTGTTCTTCACCCCCATGGTATAATAGTGTGAATAGCATACTCTTATTTACCGAAAGTATTTTGCTAAATTAGAGCTCCAAAGTTTCTAGTTTGAAATTGAATAGTGTGTAATGTTGATGACATCTTCAGATCGGGATGGAGGGTGAGTTTTGTTCCTCATCCTCAGAGCTTGGTAATCCTTGTACAGAAATCTTTTATACTTTGGCGACTCTCCAATCGATGTACTAAACTCTGGCAATGGCTCAACCCATTTTTCTGCTTGCAAATTATAGAAAAATGCATACGAATACCGGTCTCTTCCTTTTCTCCTAAGAACTCTATGTGTAGCACTCTTAAATTTGTCATTGCTGAGAACCTGCAAATAACAAGTCTCCAAATTATAGAGGAGAGAAAGGAAACAATTTATTGAAATTTGAAAGAGCCCGCGTGAAAATTTACCTGAACAATATCACCTATGTTGACAATTAATGCGCCTTCTCTGGGAGTAACCGGAATCCATTCCCCATCTTTTCGAACTTCTAGGCCCCCAACTTCGTCTTGGAGCAGAATTGTAATAACATTTCCATCTTCGTGCTCAGAATTACCAACGTTCTCAGTATCAGTTGCCTGGAAGTAATGCAAAGCGACCATGAGATCCCAGTTTCTATCATCGTTGAATTTCTGGAGGAAATTTGGAGGAAGGCCTAGACATTCAGCTACAATGGCCTCCACCAGCTGAGCTGTCTTTACAAAGCAGCTGAATAAATCTTCAACTACTTCCCTACCAACGCATACAAAAGATACCACAGATTATTAGTAACAAAGCTAGAGAGGGTCCTTTTGTATCTAATACTAATACTTTGAAGTTCAAAAGATATACATTAACAAATCTTTTAGCAAGATCCATTATTTTCCATAGTTCAGAAAATGAAAAATGCATAATGATTCCTTTAATAGCATGATACAAACTGAAAATCAGTACCCAGCCATGTAATCTACAACTAGAACTATCAACCTAGTAGAAGATAAATGGTATCGGTAGACGAAGACTTTTCTTCAACGTCTGCTACACTTTCATAAGATCTTTAAAATATTTTACTTTTGTCATCAAAAACAGGAAATTCTAAAGCAGAATCCTTGACAAATTGAGAAATTTATGGGCTTACTTGAAGTCGGAGGGATTTGCAGGGAGTACATTGAAAGTAGATTTAGGAGGAAACATCATCAGATATTCGTTTTTGTCAGCCAATTGCTGAGGTTGCTTGTTGTATCCAGCAGGAAGAGGCGATCCTGATGCAGGACTAGACTTGAGCTTCTCCTGGTCAGGAAACTCAAAAAATGTCTTAGAAACTTCCATGGCTCGAGTCATGAGTTCAAGTGACACCCCATGGTTTACAACCTGAAAGAATCCATATGCAGAACAAGCCTGGTGTATCAATTTTTTAGCATTTTTCTTACCCTCATCATCTCCAGTTGTAAAGAAAGGAGAGAGATCAACTGTGGGAATTATATCGAGGTTTGACATTTTGCTGAGCTATGAGTTATCCTCCTGCTCTCTGTTTCTTGACAAGTTATAGATGCAGATCCAATCACCACTATCTAAGCTTGTCAACTTGGAGTTGCTGCTTCATAATTACTCCCACTCTCCCATAATTATTGTCTTAATTTTTTAATTTTGACTAAAAATTTAAAAATATTCATTTATGATTTTACAAAATATTAAATTGGTTCATAAAATAAAATATTCAAAGGGTTTGATGTGCCTGAGGTTGGCCTAAGGTTCTCCCACGAGGTTAAAAGATTTTCAGTATAAATTTAAGTGTATATATGTAAATTATTATAAAAAAAATTATATTTACAAAATTACCCTTATGGGACCACTTATTTTATAGGAACAAAATTTTTTAACCTCATAGTCATTCGACAACCTCATGCCCACATATTCAAATAACTATGATATTTTTCAGAAAAATAGATATTATTATATAATATCAAACATTGTTCAATCTACCTGCTTTCTTTAACACATTATAGATTATCAGAAACTAAGTCAACAAATTTACACAAATGACAAAACCAAGGCAGCTAAGACGCCATTACTTGAATCAAAATTTACACAAATGACAAAACCAAGGTGATTAGGACGCTATTAAATCAAACGGATCTGAGATCCAAGAATGGACCGATTAGCTTTGCTGACAAAATTGCATAGTATATACTAAAGATGTTTGACAAAATTGCATAGTATATACTAAAGATGTTTCTTCCAAAAATACGATTTAAAAAAAAAAAAAAAACAAATCCAGTTTTTATAAAAAAATTATTTTCCAAAAAACGATTTTTTGAAAAGGTTTTGCAAAAACACCTATTCATAACCAAATGCAAGTTAAGTTGAGCAAACTTTAAACAAATTTCGAGCTTCAAAATTATGATTTGATCAACTCAACCTTCAGATTTATCTACTCGAGCCTAGCTCGGGGCTTATAGTGTCTTGTAGACTAGGCTCCTGGTTAACAAGCATGAGGTACACCATCATCTAGAGGTCCTAGGATAGTTCTACAGTCCAGAAGCTGGCAAGAAAAATTATAATACTGTAGCATCAAACAATCAAGTACTTTGTATAATTAAAATTTCAAACTTTAGTACTCATGTGAATATCATCTAGCAATCTCCTCTGGTAGGGGAGGAGAGTCAAACATCATTGTAATGGTTCCACAGTTACCCTTGCTCTTTAACCAAACTATTGTAGCCATTAGAAACTACTTTACAAGAATGGTTACAAAAGGAAGTGAAATCTAGAAATTTCCAACTGAAATGTGTGACACAGTAAACTGCCTTCATCTTTCTCACCTCCATCGTCCCCTTATACATCATCGTCGTCATTGCCGTCATCACTTCCATCTTCCTGCTAAAAGGAATTCTTGATTCAGAAATTGTAAGTTACAACACACCATGGCAAGACCAAGTATTGATATAAAGCATAAACACAAATCATCAGCATATTGCTCACTCTTCAATTGGAAATTATGTAAATCAAATAATTAAAGAGTAAACTACTGTGTTAATAATAGGGGTGGCAATTTCGGGTTTGGGGTTTTGTTCGTGTTTATGTCAATTTCTAGTCAAGCTAATATCACTTAGTATTGAATGAAATTATCTTATTGTAAAGGAATGTCACATTCTAAAAACTAGTGACTTTCGGGTTGACCACGTCATTTTCGGATTGCCTCAGTAAATCGGGTTGCGACTCGGGTCAGGTTTTGTCTCTAGTGCAATTTATCTTTTCCTCCTTCAAATGACTTTAATCGCTAATACAACAAAACATTATCCCTTCTGATTAAAATTTGCTCGTGAAACTGACAAGAAATGAAATAAATCATCCTTTACACCTTCTGGTACCTAGGAATTTAATCATCCTTCTACCTTTCTAGCATTCTTAGATACTTTCTTTTAATAGTTAAATAATGCCCAATGACTGTAGGTTAACAGCAAAAGAAAGGTAGGAAATAAAACAACCCACTTCATTTGCAAAAGTTTCTTACATCTACTTTTATCCTCTTGTCCTCTGCATTGTGCATTGCTTGAAATACTTAAAAAATGGGAGAAAGGAAAAAAGGGTGCCTACAAACAAGAATTCAGTTTTCCTACCGCAAAATTTTGTCTTGCTAGACAAGGAAAATGGGAGCAGTTCTTACATTAGGAGATTCTACTTTATTACATGGTTTCAAATAATTATGAGCCTGACACCTGACCTTGCCCTCATGAGGTAAATTCTCAGCCAAAAATGATAAAATTACAAGCAATAAAACCTGAATATTGTCAATAGGCGTAAGGTTCGCCATGTAGTGTACAAAGTCTAATTTTAGAGGACTGATCATTCTTCCTAACTCATATATAATAACATCGCGACATCAAATATATACATAGCCATTTACATAGTCTATAGATATAAATTAGGGTATAGGTATGATTATATCAACATATAGAAACACTTGAAGTGCAACAACTATATGATTAGCACAAGACTTGCATCATAATTTAAGATTGAACTACAGAAAATATCAGAGTAACAACATCAAAGATCTTTAGACTCAAGAAATCATATTCAAACATTTGTAACTCCAAAATAAGATTATACCTCTTCATCACTTGCATCCCCCTCGAAGTCCACCTCATCAGTCTCCTGTACAAGCATAGTAAAAAGGTTACAAGGCAACAAAAGTTGAAGGATGAAATTCAAATGATTATGTTGGAATGAAGAATAATATATAACCAAGTATAGGAGCTTAGTAGCTTACATTATTAAAGTAAGTTAAAGGATTGGGCCACAAATCATCCTTGATTGCTTCAGCAATCTGTGTCAAAAGGTATTAATATTTGTTGTCTGTTTCAAACTATAGAATATTTGAAAGGAGAAAATACAGCAGCTTTGACATCTAAAACATTTCAGTGGCACATTTGAATCTAACCTCATCATCAATATCATCAATCTCATCAGTATCATCTTCCTGATGTGTTTCACTAAACCAGCTAAAAAATCTGTA
Source organism: Saposhnikovia divaricata (assembly GCA_036435485.1). Lineage (NCBI taxonomy): Eukaryota > Viridiplantae > Streptophyta > Magnoliopsida > Apiales > Apiaceae > Saposhnikovia > Saposhnikovia divaricata. The sequence goes on along the minus strand of CM071594.1, from coordinate 238,349,052 downwards.
TTTGAGAAATAAAAAAGACGAAAGAGTTAAAACACCAAAAAATAAAGGTCATGCTACCAATCATTAGTGCCACTGGAGATGCCTGAGATAAAAGCTAGTATATATTAAAATTAGTGTAATGCCATGAAATAAATATGATATAGTGCCAAAACAAAGTACACAAGCACACTCTTATACTTGTGAAAAATGAACAACTTATTAGGTAGGGGTAGGGGGAGGGGGTTTTCCAAAGCAACCTTTCATCTTCTTCATGAGGTCTTTTGTTCCCTTCTTTGTCATGAGCAACTCCATTGGGAAGTCCCTAAAAGATTTTAAACATTAGCTGTGTTAGTAATGGTAGACCATAACTGACAGGTGAAATTAACTGGAGCCATCAACAAAGAAACCTACCTTGCCATCTTTCCACTTGATTTTTGTAGCAGTCACTTTTGTTACTCCTTCATCGAGGAATGTAAAAGACTTCGTGAGCTTTGAGTCTTCAAAAAATGGATTGGGGTTGAAGTTCTTTATAAACAAGAGCAAAGAGAATTAATATATAAGAGTTGAATAGAAACATTCTCTAGAGGAAACATTTTGAGCAAATATGGCATATTTCCTCCATTTTTCATGACTGTATTAAAGAATATGCATGTATTTTCGAGCAGAGGGAATATTCATGAGCAGGCACTAGTATTTGGGTGATGATAAGAGTTGAAGACTCACAAATGAAATAGAGAAGCCCGATTGTACATCTTTGAATTCTTCCACTTCGAGGGAACTCAGAAACTTGAAGATCTAACATGGATTGAAAGAAGTGTAAGCTCTAGTTACTAAAGTAAAAGAAAGTGATTTCAGCATATAGCATACCCTTTGAGATAGATAACTAAGAACATTAATACTCTGAGATGGCTAAATTCAGTAGCAACTTGGCATGAGGAAAAGAAATAGAAAAGTAAAAAAAAAAAAAAAACTAAATGGCTAAATCAAATGCACAAGCTTTGTGTATTTGTATTATAAATTAAGGGGGCATGATAATAAGCTAACCTTTTGGTCTTCTTCACTCAAAACTCCACAAAGTAAAGGATGACTCATAAACTGCATAAACAGGGAAGGTCCATTACTCAATTGGACAGATGATGTTGTAAATCAAACATCAGTAAATAAAGGAAGATAATATGTCTTCTTTTAGTTGGGGGAGGGAAAAGGGGGTTGGAAGGAGTAAACAGAAACTAATTTGGATAGATTACTAACAGCAGTTAACCAGAAATCAGGAATGGTTTTGATGATATCTTGTCTCTTATCGTAGACGGGCTTGCGAACTTCACAATACTGCTGGTTTATTTCCAGGATCTTTTCAACGACTTCTTCGTTGATCTGGGGGGAAAAGAGAAAACAATGTAAACCTTCATAAACCGAGTTTGGTAAATATCAACAAGTAATCAATACTTCTTAACTCAAAACAGGACTACTTTATCATGGAACTTATATCACAATAATAGGGCGTGAATGTCTCATTTATACTACAGTATATTAAGCCACATATAAACTACAGCATATCTTAAAAGTCCTGTAATGCTTCAACACGTACAGTAACATCGTCAAAATATAAACAATCATCATAGAAAACATGTGTGAACTCTGAATTCATCACAACTTAATTGAATGATCTATATTGACTACATATACATATAGCTCATATACATCACCAGATTTTTTTCGCAAAAACAATCAGCATTGATTAATCTTTATGTAAAACATATATATTTAACATCAACACTTGTTACAAAAGTGCTAATCCCATATTTAAATAATTCCAATTCACCCATATCCCGGTTCAATTTTAACACAACTGAAATTCCGAACCACTTAGCTGCATAAATAATTTTTTAAAAATAATCCTCGATTGTTACATCCCACGAAACACATTATCAAATTCGCAAAATTCAAGAATTCATCAAAATCCTAGCTGCAACTCTCCTACCCCTCCCCAAGTCCAAAGGTCTTGTGTTCGAATTCCCGCTCCCCTACTCAACAAATCCAAATAATCTAATGCATCAAAAAACATGTAACACACCCAAAAAAAAAATCTCAAATTCTAACACTTTAACAACTTGGGCATACTTAAAAAACAAAATAAATAAAAGGGGTGTTAAAAGATGAATACTTTTTCGAGCTCCTCTTGAATATCGTGCAATTTCTCAACATTCAGAACGAGTTGTGCATCAATTTGCTCCTCTGCATTTTCTTGGTCCACCTTTGCTTTCTTTGCCTCAGCACCCATCTCTTACAATCTTTAAAATAAGCCCTTGTTTAATTGTGCCTCCTCTGAGTTTTTATGAATTGAATCTATTTGTTTTGTGTAAGGAGCGGTGTGAAATTGTATTTCAAGGGTTTAAGTAAGAAGATTTATATTACAGTGCAGTTAGGGTTTTAGAGGATATAATAATATCTTTTGGGTTTACTCGTACAATTTTTTCCTCAAACATCCCATTTGGTTTTTGATTTTTTTCGAAACGAAAAACTATATTTTCAAAAAAAAATTATTACGTACATGTTTTATATAACAAACGACTTTTATGGATATAATATTTTATATGAAAAAATTAAAAAAGAATTAAATTATAGTTTAAGCTACGTAGTAAAAATTAAGGAAAATTCGTAAAAAGCAAGAACATTCCAATTTATATGTTCGATGGTGTTAATTAAGAAAAGAAAACGAAAAAGAAATGCAAACTGAGAATTGTTTATAAAATCCAAACTTTAGGTTAGCGGCTAGTTATGTTGAAGGAGCCCAAGTGCCCAACAAATAGACAAGGCAAGGCCCAAAGGACTATAAACAAAAGAAAGTTGGGTAATGGGTCAGCTACTTGCTGTCACGATTGGGCTTGATTATTTCTCAAATTAGCACTTTTATTAAGAAAAATACTAAATTGAAAGATCACAGATCTCCAAATAGTGTTTACAAGAAATAGAGAAGGAGGAAGAATACAGAATAAAGCACTCTTGTGCTACACAATACAGAGATGATCTAACTGATTACCAAATGTCTATTTATATAGATTACTAATCACTTCCTCTATTCCCGCCTTTTCCAACTAATTGTCATTTGAATTATTGATCACGCCAGTTCATTACAATTCCCTGCCCCTTAAAACAAAGCTTGATCTCAAGCTTTAAAATCTGGAAACTGTTGTTGAATTACTGTCATATCTTCCCAAGAAGCTTCAACAATATCCATGCCCTTCCAATGAACTAACCATTGTATAACAGACCTGCCATTCCTATCAATCTGCCTCCTATGCAATATCTTCAAAGGTTCCAACAACACTAAATCCTCTTGATTAAACTCTAGTAATTCTCCAACTGTCACAGGAGCAGGACCAACATGCTTCTTCAGTAAAGATACATGAAACACTGGATGAACTTTAGAATGTGCTGGCAACCTCAACCTATACGCCACATTACCAATCTTTTTCAATACTTGGAAAGGTCCAAAAAATCTAGCTGAAAGTTTTAAAGAACTTCTTATCGCCACCATAGATTGTTGTCTATATGACTGTAATTTCAAGTAGACCCAATCTCCTTCTTCCAACACTCTATCAGTACGATTTTGATCAGCTAAATATTTCATCCTCTGTTGAGCCTTTATTAAATTCTCTCTAAGAACTTGTAATACCAGAGTTCTCTGCTGCAACAAATCTTGTGCTGCTGGAATTATCATATCCTGCAAAGACCCTATATTGAGAGGCACAGGTTTCACACCATAAACTGCTTCATGTGGTAAAGTGTAACTCCACTCCCAACTTTTGAAACAAAGTAGTCCAGAAAATACTTGTAAACACTTTATCCCTATCACTAACAATCGACGAAGGCAATCCATGCAATTTAAAAATGTGATCCAAAAACAAATCACCTACATCACCAGCTGTGAAAGGATGCTTCAAAGCAATAAAATGTCCATACTTAGAAAGCCTGTCAACCACTACCAACACTGTATCCATACCTTCTGATTCTGGTAATTGTTCAATAAATCGATTGAAATATCCTTCCAAATGTGAGTTGGAATTTCAAGTGGTTGAAGCAACCCCGGATATTGAACATGCTCATTCTTACTTCTCTGACATATCTCACAACTTCTAACCAACTCAATCACCTCATTTTTCATATTTGGCCATATAAACAACAACTTAATCCTTGGCAGACAAGCTGACTGACCAGAATGACCCCCCAAAGCTGAGTAATGCAAAGAGGATATGATATTTTTCCTGGTTTCTCCATTACTACCCACCACTATTTTTCCATCCTTCTTAAGAATTCCTTGCACATATTGATACTCTTTATTACCCTCAGGATCTATCAGAACTTTACTGATTATTTCTTGACATTCACTGTCATTTTCATAACTCTGTATAACATGTTGTATCCATACTGGTTGGATAGTTAAAATAGCATTCACCACTTCTTCAGTTTCTTGTATATTTCCTGTCTCCATCCTTCTTGACAATGCATCAGCTGCAATGTTGTCTGTACCTTTCTTATAGTGAATTTCATAGTCCAACCCCAATAGCTTTGTCATCCATTTGTATTACAGTGGAGTATGTAACTGTTGCTCTAATAGATATTTGAGAGCTTGATGATCTGTTTTAATGATGAAGTGATTCCCCACTAAGTAATGCTTCCACTTAGTAACTGCCATCACCAAAGCTAACAATTCCTTCTCATAAACTGAAAATCCCATATTCTTAGTGTTGAAAGCCTTACTCAAATAAGACAATGGTCTTGAATTCTGCATTAAGACAGCTCTCATACCTTTGTTGCAAGCATCTGTTTCTAAAACAAACGGTTGAGTAAAATCCGGCATAGCCAAAACAGGTGCAGTACACAAAGCTTCCTTCAAATCTTGAAAAGCTTTCCCAGCTTCATCACTCCACTTAAATCCCTCTTTTTTAAGCAAATTTGTCAAAGGTTTGGAAATTACTCCATATCCTTTGATAAAACGTCTGTAGTAACCAGACAATCCCAAGAATCCCCTTAACTCCTTAACTTCAGAAGGAACAGGCCATGACATTACCCCTTCTACCTTAGCTGGATCCATACTTACCCCTTCTCCCGAAATTAAATGCCCCAAATACTCAACAGAAGAAACAGCAAATTTGCACTTCGACATCTTAGCATATAACTGATTCTTGCAGAACATTCAATACAATTTCCAACTGTTTAGCATGAGACACCATGTCTGGACTGTACACTAATATATCATCAAAAAATACTAAGACAAACTTTCTCAAATAGGGCTGAAAAATCTGATTCATTAGTGCTTGAAATGTTGCAGGTGCACTAGTTAGGCCAAAAGGAAGAATAATGAATTCAAAGTGCCCATGATGGGTTTGAAATGCTGTTTTAGCTGTATCAGAAGGCTTCACTAAAATTTGATGGTAACCAGCACGCAAATCCAATTTAGAAAAAACTTTAGCCCCAAACAGCTCATCCAACAATTCATCAATATTAGGAATTAGAAACCTATCTTTTACAGTGATATTGTTAAGATGCCTGTAATCCACACAAAACCGCCATGTATTATCATTCTTCTTAACTAAGATTACAGGTGAAGCGTATGGACTGTTATTCCCAGATTACACACTTGTATAATTGTAGAAGGGGGGGTTGAATACAATTCTTGATATTTATAAATTTCTGATAAGAACTTTAGAAACTTATGAAGAGATAATTGCAATGTAAGATTTGAACACAAACACATATAAAATCAGGTGGTTAATATGCACCACCTGAAGCTTTTATTTGAAGAAAACTCTGTGATACAAAATGTACACAGCTGCCGTTTTACAACTCTTTGCTTCTAAGGATATTCAAGAAACCCTAAGCAAAATATGTCTGTTTTCTTAACCTACAAAGAGTTGCTACACTTGGTTATATATCCCAAGTTTTACAAGTACTACTGGAATAAGATAATACTAATCTAATTCTAGTTGACTTGCTACTACACTCCAAATACACATGTAGCCGAAAGGTTGTCCTTGTGTTCAGACATGTCTCCTGCACCTTTCTTGTATTCATAGTGTAAATGGAATGCTTCTTTCTTCTGTGTTTCCAAAGTATGGCTGCCATACTGCTTTTTGTATCTACTATAAATTCATGTGATCTGTCAGTCAAACATGTCCTTATCAACTGCTAATCTCCAGCTAATCATAGAAAACAGTGTCAATGATTATCCGTTGATGATGTATACTGACATCCGTTGATGATGTATAGCGACATCCGTTGATGATGTAAAGAGCAGTATCCGTTGATATTGGGACTTGAGCTGTATCCGTTGATAGAGTGGATTTGAGTTGTATCCGTTGATAGAGTTTAGTCTTCATCCGTTGATACACTTTCACTTAGACAGAATTACATAGCATAGCTTATTTACAATTGGCTACCCTATTCTGCCTATCCGTTGATAGTCAACATGACTGTGGATAAAAACACTATCAACTGATAACATAGAGATACTGCAGTGTGCTACAAAACCTCATCCGTTGATGAGCTACCTGTCAACGGATAGAGTTATAAATCCTCATCCGTTGATGAGCTACCTGTCAACGGATAGAGTTATAAATCCTCATCCGTTGACAGCTACAAAACCTTAAACAATTTGATTGATTGTGAAGTTATCATCAAGTACAACATATTCCTAACAATCTCCCCCAATTTATACTTGATGGCAATAAAGCATAAATTCAGGACCTTGATGATAACAAAACATTCCTAAAGATATATAAAGAACAATACATAAATTGTATTAAGCTACAATAATTAAAAACTGAAAGTTTGAGAAATTTACAGAGAAGTGCTCCTCTAGACTGAGCAAATTAGGACTGTTTCTTTCCTCTTGTTGGCATCACCCTTGATTTTCCTTCCTTGGCAGAGTTGGACTCAATCTGTATTTGGAGTTGCCTATAGAAGGCATCTTCTTCATCTACCTTTGGATTTAGCTTCTATTGTAGCCATCTCAGGTATTGAGAACTAGCCTTTGGTAGTTGGTCTTCTAACCTGAAGAATCTCCTGTTACCATCTTCATCCCTGAACTCCATCATCCAGAAAGGTTGGAGGTGGATTTTCTGTCCATTGTATGGGATCTTCATTTTCCTTGGTAGACTTGATGGTGAGTTCCAATCCCTCCTTATTTGTTCTATTTTGTCCAGTATCTCCCCTTTTGCTATCTTGGAGAACCCTGTGTATATCTTGATTGCAGAGAACACTTTGGTTAAGGTATGATAATTTTCTCCAAGAACCCTTTGTAGTGGCCATGTCCTTTCCGTTCCTCCCTTGTATACAAAGACCAATCTTTCAGGCAAATGTCTATATTTGTCAATTCCTCTTACTTCTGACAATTCATCCAGATAAAGATTCATGTCAGAGTATTCTTCAATATCTGCCTGATAGATAAAATCATCCTTGTTTTCCAAGATTGGCTGCCTGATAATTGCAGGTACCCTAGCAACTTGAATTGGTTCCTTTGAAGGTTGCTTCCTTGGTTTCCTTTTCTTCTGTGTAGGCTTCTGTTGAGGCTTCAGCAAGAATGAAGGAACCTCAATGGAGTCAAGATTCATTGGTTCCTCTTTAGGTACTATAGGCTCACCATGGAAATTTACATCTTGGTTGAATACTTTTACATCAATAGGTTGTGATGAACCAACTGTCTCTTTGTTTTCAGTTTCTGGAGAGACAGGCCTCCTTGCATGTGATTTTAATCTCTTGGATTTGGGGACTGATTTCCCTTTCTTTTTGAATTTGGGGACTTCCTCAGGTTCCCTCAATTCATCCTCTACCTCATCTAATAACTCTTGAGCCAGCCTTGCTTGCTTCTCATCTGAGTTTTCATATTGATATTCAGTGCTTGGTTGAGATTCTCTTAGCAGCCTTGAAGTCTCTTCTCTCTTGGCTTCAACAAATCTAGGATGGCTGTTGGATATGTTTAGAACTTTTACATTCCTTATGATTACAGCCATTCATTCTCTTACACAACTGTTAGTCTTCTCCTTGAATTCCTTGATTGCCTTACCCATCAACTTCTCTTCATCGTCCTTGGGAAATGGAAAGTCCAGTTGTAACTTGTTCTTCCCATTTGCTTTTGGTGGTGAGAAGGGTCTTGATTTGATGTAGGGTTCAAATTCCTTAACATGAGAAGGCTCAGCATCATAGAATGTAGGAGCCACAATTGCTGGAGTGAGCACCTTCAGAATTGTTGTAGATATTATTGGAGCTGAGGTTTGGCTAGAGAACAGAGTTGATGCAATAGATTGATTGATCAATCTTTCTGTCCTCATTATCCTTTCATAGTTTTCCTCTTTCATCTTTTGGAGAGCTTCAATTTTGGCTAGCTTTTCTTCTTCTGTCAAGTTTGAAAGATCAAACTCTTCAGATAGAGGTTTGGATTTGCTGGGGGAAGCTGTGACAATGAATTCTTGTGGATTGACCACTATGGTAGGCTGCTGCTCCCCCTCACTTGCTGCTTCCCTTCTTTCAGAAATTAAGATTTGACTTGTAGTTGCCACAGCCTCTTCCACTTTCTCCCCCTTTTTGTTAGCATCAAGGGTTTGACTAGAAGTTGGGGCTGCAACTAACTTTTCTAGCAGTTGGGTTTGCAGTGTCTGATGTTGAAGAAATTGCTCCATCTGCGATTCCATCTTTTCCACTCTTGAATTGAGAAGTTGCACAGATTTAGCCAGGTTGTCTTCTTTGAGAAACCTTTGTTGCAACACCCTCTGAGTGGCTGTAGGAGCTAGTTCCTCTAGCTTGGAATCCACAGAGATCTTCACATCCTTGATTTCTTGTTTGACCTCCTCTAAATTGGATCTCTGAATCACCATTTGCATCTTTTGTAACTTTAGGGAGTCAATTGCCTGTTGAAGAACAACCTTTCTCTGTGGATCTGCTTCTGGGTGCTCAGCCAGGGCAGATTTATATTGCCTTATGATTTCCATATCAAGTTGATGATAGGTGTAGTTTTGAGCAAATGCAAAATCATGAATACTGCTACCACCTTCATCTTCAGAGCTCTGGCTGTCTTCATCTTCAGAATTGTCAAATTCATCACTCTCAGCAGTGGTTGGCAGAGCTGCTATAGATTCCTTAGCTCTAAGTAGAGACTGTGAGGTGTGCACTAGGTGCATTGCCTCCTCTGCTTCCACATTGCCCTGTTGTGCCAGAATTTGATAGGCAGGAACAGGGTGAGTAAAGGTTTCAGCATCCAAAGAAATGGAGTCAATCATGGACTGATATTCTCTTTGAAATTCCATTTCCTTGGATGCATCCTCAACCCTCATTGACTCACTAGCAATTGCTGCTTCTTCCATCCTTATCTCTCCTGTAGTCCCTTCTCTCCCCTCATCTCTCTTTTCTTGCATCAAGGGCTCCCCTTGGCTCACACCTCTCACACCCTCACCTTCACCTACTAAGGTGGAACTCTCAAACTCTCCTTTTGCCTGACCGGAAGAAATGGCCAGCCTCTCATTATTTATCTCTCCTTTTGCCTGCTCACAAGGCAGCCTCTCACTCCCTTCCCTCAAACCTAAAAGTGTTTCAACTACTGAGAACTCCTCTACACTTGACACTGGAATGTCAGATATAGCATTGGTAGAGTGAGTTATCAACGGATAAGGAATATCCGTTGATGGAGTAGTTATAGCTGTCAACGGATGGCTAGATAGAGGCGCATCCGTTGATGGAGAAACACTTGTCAACGGATGAAGGATATCCGTTGAGGAAGGAATAATTATATCCGTTGAAGAGAAAACCAACACTGAATCTGTGGAGATTGATTTTAAGTTCGAGGCCACAGTCTGTGTTGAGAATTCTGGAAGGGAAGATTGATGGTCCAACAAATCATCTAAAAGATGATGACCACCAATTACAGAGTGGGGCTTCTCCAAGAATCTTAAAGATGGAGAATCAGGAATTGATGTAGATATCATATCCACATCCAGAGATGGAGTTGGTGATGGTGGATTGTAATGTGTGTCGATTTGAAGATTAAGATCATGGGGCTGTGACTCCACATTTATTGAAGCCACATCAAACTGAGTTTGAGAAGGTACAGTTTCCTGTACAGTGTGTGCACCCTGTGATTCCCTGTAAGAACCCAGATTTTGGGTGGAATTAAAACTTTTATGTATTTAATGATGTAAGAATGAATAGTGGTTATGACTGCGATGTAACGAAGATCTATTAAATAAATGGAACGGATTTGAATTCAATTACTTATATGTCATGCAGAATACTTTTGGTTGACGGCATAGATAAGAATGATCTATCTCCTAAGAATATAAGTATATTACTTCAAGTAAGATTATTCTTATGTCATCCAAATCAATACCTATTATAAGTCCAGCGGTTCCGTAAAAAGGTTAAGAAGCACTCGAGAGTGAACCAGGTTCATTTTCCTAATTATAGGAATTAAATAAAAATAAGTGATGAATAGTGTTTTTGGTGGAATTTGGAATATTATTATAATAAGGATATACCCGGTATTCGGAACGGATTTCTGAGTTCGTATTAGTGATCCAGGGGGAAAATAAGTGTATGTAAAAGCTGTCGGATTCTGAAAAACCGCACTTTTATTTTCTCCGAGAGTTCCCTGGACACTGATAGCCTTAAGTATTTAACGAATGGATTAAAGGATTATATAATGGAAAGTTAGAATGAAAGATGGAGAATGAAAGTATTAATATTAAAGAGGATTCCCGGTAAACCCTAACTAGAAATCCGTGGAATATTCCTACGAACGATCAATCGAATCGAGCAATAACCGGACACAGAAGCAAGCAGAGAAAGCAAGATACATGCATGTGCAAGTGATAATATCTAGTAACTAGTTAGTTACACAAGTAACTAGCATATATAGAGATCAAACCACTTGGTTAAGACTAATCTCTCATCCTACCACAATCTATCAACACTTGTCCATTAAGTGATGCATGCAATGACCAAATCACTTTATCAAAAGCCACTTTATGCTAGATATTATCTACAAACATTACAATAATTCATTTTAGATGAGAACAAACACAAGCAACCAAGCAAACACTCCATTCTCCACCATTTCAAAGCATTCGGCCTTCTTGGAAATTCCAAACTCAAAATCCAACTTCCAACCATTTGTTGATCTTGAAACTTTTATGGTGAGACTTACATTTCATATAAATGATCTCCTCAAAATCCTAGCTTCAATCTCTTCTTTTTCCATTTTCAAAAAAATGATTTAAGAGGAGGGTGGATAGTGTTTTCATGAACTAATCTTGTTTTTCCTTGATTTCTTTGGTTGATTTAGCAAGCTTAAGCACTTCTAAGGATCATACCAAGCATAGTGAGGCTAGATCATACTCCAAGGAAGGTATAACAACTTTAAACCCTAGGCTTTACCTTGAGATTTTGCATGCTCTTGATGGGTTTTAGTATAAGATGTGATATTAGCATGATTATAAGCATGTGTATGATGTAGTTTTGATAAATGTTAAAAATAGTTTAGATGAACGGAAAGGCATTGCTTGGCCTCAGTTCATGTATATAAGTCATGTATATGTTGTTTGGGTTGGATGCTATGTGTAAGGGAAGATTCGAAATTGATAGATATTCGATTTACAGCCGTTATAATGCCCGATTTTACAATACCATGTTTTGTATGCCATTTTCCATGTTGAACCCCTACTGTCCAGAGACCTTATCTGCCATGATAGGATAGGTAATGCTCTAAGCTTCGTTTTGATATAAAGATCACGTGAAACGGACTTACGGTTTAGGATTTATGGCTAAATTACTAAAAGTAGTTCGAATCCGTAAACGAAAGTTCGTAACTGAAATTGAACCCTCGTAAGCTATGTAACGTCATGGCGAATCTTGGTAAATAAATACTAGGGGTAAGAAGGAAGGTGTGAAAGAAAACCGTATGTCAAAAAGAGCATTTTTCGATTTATTAAAAATGTTCGAGTAAAGGCTAAACGCGAACGAACCCCTAAAAGACGACTCTTTTGTAACTTTGGTAAAACACTTAGAAAACGGGCGATAAAACTCGGAGTATAATATTGGTTCGTAACGATCAACCTTAGAACTCGTATGACTCAAGTATGTCCCAAGTATAAGTGCAGTGACATGTCGTATTAACGAACGAATGTCGGGTCGGATCAGTGATAATAAGTAATCCACTAATAGGGGTATAACGAGATAACTCGAGAACGTGTTTCGATTTAAGTATAACTTAACTTTTATATGTTAAGTGATTAATCCCAAATGCCTTGGCTATTTATAGATCACCAGGCTGAACCGGGACCCGCTACCACTACCCCTTACCGTACTCGACTACCAGGCAAGTTTCAATTCCCTTCTTTTAGGCTGTTGTTGTGAGTGAATAAATATATATATATGATTGCTGATATACATATGCCATCGCATGCATGCCTACTTTCAAGTTGAATTGATATACTTGTTCCCTGAATGTTATTGTTGGCTTATAAGCTAGATAGTTATACATCAGTTATAAGCCGGTTAATATAAGACCCTCATAGAAGGGCGTATACATCTTTATTCATCAAATATAGACCGGGAGTCAATATTTCTTGATATATCGAGATTACCTCGGGAGAAAATATTTAAGTAAATATTTTCTATTATTTGGGCGACGAATATTATTTGAATATTCGTTCGAGACTAATTATTTTAACGATCCTTACTTCAAATAATTATTTGAATTTAACTATTCAACGAATAATACTTCTCAATATTCATTCAGAGTCGAATTGATTATCGACTATTATTTCGAATATTCTTCTAAAGATGAGACTGTTAGATGAATATCATTTGGATATTCTTTTAGATTATTATTTTATTAAATAAATATTACTTTCGAATATTCATTTAAGATATTAAATACTTGATGAATATTATTTTAATATTCATCTGAAGCTTGATTTAATTATCGAATATTATCTCGAATATTCCTTAAGGCTTGGATTACTAAATGAATATTACTTGATATTCATTTAGGATATTATTCATTCAATGAATATTACTTTTGAATATTCATTTAAATTTCCTAATTAATTATGATTATTACCTTAAATATTCTTTTCAGGTCTTATTAATTAATGAATATTGTTTTGAATATTCATTTAAATATTTATTTATTCAATAAATATTCCCCTGATATCTCTTCAGGGATTATTTTGAGAAATACTCTGATTAAAGATATTCTTTCATACTCCCAAATATTCTGTAAAATATTTTAATTCAATAAATATTCCCTGAATATTTATTCCATACTTAGAATAACCTCGATAAGGTTTATCTTCTTCAATTATTACAGAAAATATTTCGAAGTCATATTATTATTAATCTTATATCAAGAAAGGTTCCCAGACATCATTCATCTTTGAGTCTATCTTCTTAATAATAAGGGAACCTTACTTGGAAAAATGTTATTTATCTTGTCGACTTCCCGGTCATAAAGTATTCCCTTCACCCGCAACTCGGGTGCTGTTGACTTATTAAGTCGTTGTTTACCTTCTCATCTTTCGAGGGGTAAGATTACTGGAACAAGTTGATATCCGTTACCAAGTGATAGCTTGGGAGTTATTGGTAAATTTTCCTTTCCAACTAGATACGACTACTTTGTGGAGTCTTATCAACAAGTATTATACTTGGGGAAAGGGGGACGAACGTTATATTCAGAATCATGAATTCTATTTGAACTAGGAGTCGTGTAAGAGGCCGAGTAGCGCCGGTCCATCCCCTTGGCCCAACCGTTGGCCGGGGAGAGCTAGCATGGCGGTATACAAGTAAAGCCGTCAGTTCTTCCTTCTACCGGTAGTAAATCTAAATTGAGCTGTACGATCTCGACTGATCATCAAGATTGGAACAGCGGGCGCGGTGAATACTCCATCATTGGTTCATCATCCAAATTCATTTATTTCCTGCAACATGATTACTGTTGGCAGAGTTGGAGAAGAGTCATAACTGGAATTGCAACCCTTTCTTGCAAGTTCCTCTTCTTATTATCGATAATAATATCTCGCTTACTTTGATGTAGCAGATATTTCTTCAAACAAATACTTTAAGTTACCTTGTAACTTCATCGTTCATATTATACTGGCATCATTTCCGTAAATGCATGGCATATGGTTTAAAAGATAGCTTTGAACTGTTTTAAATTATCGTTCAGTTATATATTTGTTGGTGGGCTTTCGCTCACCCTTGCTTTGTTTATATTATGTCACAACAACAGCTAGGACAGATGGCTCGCGTCAGGCGCACTCGGCGCAAGCAGGTTACCCGACCCACCGGACTACCCGCTGAGATGCTAGCCGCCATTGCTGAGGTAGCATAGTTAGACAGCTTTTGTTTCCTGTTTAACTATATGTATAATTAATGTAATCCACGGCAAAACTTTTAAACCTATGATGTTATCCTTTTGGGATTGTAATAACTTTTATTCGTAAACCCTTTAATGTAAGACTTATTTCAATTTCATCTCTGGGACTATAACTGTTGTGTGTGTGAGTGGTAATTATTGTGGGGTCACAGCATGTGATTTATTTATTATGGACTCAAGTCAAGTATTATGAATGGATGTAAGACCGTAACCACCAGATTCCTGACCCCGGATCTGGGGGTGTTACAGAGATGGTATCAGAGCGAGAGTTATATATCCCAAGAGATGATACGACGTTATATAATAATAAATTCAATAATATAATAAGAACCCTTGCCAGGTTCACCTAAAACCCTTGCGGGAACTTTTTAAGTATCATGATAGTAACATAGTTCGTCTTGTGTAGGCGAGCGACTTGTCGGCCCAGGAGGCAGCTGCGAGACAGCATGATGAGGACATGTTCCGGACTAGGGACCCATACTATGAGCACTTGCCGGAGGAGGATACTGAGCCTGAGGAGGAGGACGCTGAGGAGGTCCAGGTTGAGGCTGATACTGATGTGATCGAGTCTGAGGAGGAGGACCCTGAGGAGGTCCAGGATGATGCTGACACAGATGTTGTTGAGACTGAGGGGGAGGAGGACCCGGAGGGGATCCAGACAGGACAGGATGCTGAGTTAGTGGTTGAGGATGATGATTATTGGGTTATGACTGAGTTCAGGACTATGGGAGATGACACTGACATGACCACGGATCAGGAGGTGTCGGGGGATGAGGGTGTTGAGGGAGATATAGATGAGCCAGTAGTTGGTGCTGTAGGGAGTTCTGGACTTTTTGTGCCACTCCTCCCTGTTGAGAGAGCCCCTACCCCACCACCACTACCTGTGAGCCCCTACCCCGACGAGTTTGAGGAGCTTACCCCAGAGCCCCAGCAGACAGAGACTGCCGCTCCAGCTGAGCCATCCACCCCACCTCATGCCCCGATAGGAGGAGTCCCAGTATGTGTTCACAACTTGATTGTGAACGGGCTTTATAGAGAGTTATCTGTGGCAGATGCCAGGTTGGCAGAGTCTAGGAGTGAGTTAGCAGCAGAGAGAGCCGCCCGGATGAGGGTGCAGGGCAGGAGGACTATCAGTGACAGAGTTGGGTATAGGGCTGTGACCCGCATCGAGCTGAGGGCTCGGGTGAGGGTGCGACAGTTGCCTACTGATGGGCATGGTAGGGTAGACAGAGCAGCGGCTGAGGAGGTTTTCCGCATCGCCATGGGGAGGGTTCGGAGGATGTTTCGTCGTGGCGGCTGATTTCAGATGTAGTGATGCAGTGGTCTAGTTGTCTAGTCATGTACGGACATAGTAGTGCCAGCTTTTGTAGGGATGGTTTTCTTGTACTTGTTTTCCCTTTTTGCAGACTAGACAGATAGACAGCATATTTCACTTTTGACTTGTTGTTGTTGTTAGGATGGCTGTACTTTAAACTATCGTTGTGACTCGGATGTTGTACCTTTTCGGTACCTGGTATATATTTGTTTCCATTTCAGTCATTACAATTTTGTTGGGAAGTGATCACGAGTTTATTAGCATATGTATTATTTTTTTCGATTAAGTTTCCATGAGATATAAAACTGTGGGATTTTTTTTAAAACCCAATCATGTAAAGAAATGTGCAAGGAAAAATCCTTTAAAACCGGTAAGTGAACCTAACGTATAATTTTCCAAATTTTCAGTAAAATGCCTCCAAGACGAATGGGCACTAGGGCTAACCCCCGCGAATCTACTGACCAAGAAAGTCACAACCAACACGAGGAAAACCGTGAAAGTAGTGAGGAACAAGATCAGGACTATAATGAGCAAGAAGATTCCCAGTATGGAGCAGAGGATGAACCCCTGTACTCTGAAGAATTTGAAAGGGAAATAGAGGGTGGAGAAACTGAAGTAGAACAGGAAGGGGAGAACCAGGGCGGAAACCCCATGGGCCAGTTTATGGATCTACTTAGGCAGAATTTGAACCAATACCCCCAACCACCACCAAGCAACAACACTTCAGTGGCAAATTCCTTTAGGGCCTTTAAGTCCCTTAAGCCCCCAGAGTTCCACGGGTCGGCTGATCCCGTTGAGGCGAGGGCCTGGATCAAAGAAATGGAAAAGTCTTTTGAGATTCTGAGTATCAATGAGGCTCAGAAGACTGTTTTTGCTACTTACCTACTAAAGGGAGAGGCCAATTATTGGTGGGAAGGCAAGAAAAACATGGAGACTGATGCTGTCATAGCCTGGGAAAGGTTCAAACAATTATTCCTGGAAAAGTACTTCCCGAAGTTCATGAAAACCCAGATGGAACTTAAGTTCTTGGAACTGAAACAGAACAATATGTCAGTGGCTGACTATGAGGCTAAATTTACTGAGCTATCAAGATTTGTGCCAGAGTTTGTAGACACAGAAGAGAAGAAAGCTAACAGGTTTCAACAAGGGCTGAAACAGTGGATCCAGAATAGGGTGGCTGTTTTAGAGATTACAGATTATGCCACCTTGGTGCAGAAGGCAACCATTGTGGAGGCTGGTAGTGATCAGATGCAGAGAGAGAGAGAGAAAGGGGGGATAAAGAGAAAGCATGTTAGTATGGGCGGAAGATCCGCTGGAGGAAAACCCCCAACCAAGTTTAATCGAGGAGCGGTTTCCCTACCAGGGAGGAATATGGGGTTTAAACCATCTGCTAGTGTAAGTGTGAGCCAGGGCGGCCATCAATCAGGAATGTCCCGTTCCAACCCTTCTCGACCTCTATTGCCATTGTGTGCTACTTGTGGGAAGAGGCACTCCGGGGTGTGCAACCTGAAGCAGATAAACTGTTATAAGTGTGGGCGAGCTGGGCATTATGCCACCTCTTGCACCACGGTCATCCCTAACAGCACAACCTGTTTCCAGTGTGGACAGCGAGGGCACATGAGGAAGGATTGCCCAAAGAGCAAACCAGCAGCATCAGGAGCAAGCAAGGTTGCCTCAAATAGGCCACCAACTGCTAGGACCTTCAATATGACAGTACAAGATGCCGTGAGGGACACAGATGTGATAGCAGGTACTTTTTCTCTTAATTCAGTCAGTGCAAATGTCTTATTTGATTCAGGAGCAACTAAGTCTTTTATATCTAGAGATTTTGCGCATAAGTTGAAACTTAAAACCCAGCAACTAAGAGACTCCTTACAAGTAGAAATAGCTAATCAGGAAATCGTACCGGTTAATCAAATTCACCCCGATTGTAAGCTAGAAATAGGAGGACGATCCTTCTATGTCGATTTAATTCCTTTTAAGCTAGGGGAATTCGATGTCATTTTGGGTATGGATTGGTTGTCTCGCAATAATGCGCAGATAGATTGTAAAGGGAAAAAGGTTAAGTTGAAAACCCCAGGGAAGAAAGAAATAGTGTTTAAGGGGATGCGACAGACCCAGAAAATTCTGACCATGGCGCAAACCAAGAGATTGTTACGAAAAGGGAACGAGGCTTATTTAGCCTACGTTATAGATACTCAGAAGGAAGTGCCAAGATTGCAGGACATTCTGGTAGTTAATGAGTTCGAGGACGTGTTCCCACAAGATCTTCCTGGACTACCACCTGATAGGGTAATTGAGTTTGCCATCGAATTAGCCCCGGGGACGGCGCCAGTTTCGAAGGCCCCGTACCGACTAGCCCCAGTAGAAATGAAAGAACTAGCTAAACAATTACAGGAATTGTTGGATAAGGGCATGATAAGGCCCAGTGTGTCGCCTTGGGGCGCACCAGTGTTGTTTGTTAAGAAAAAGGATGGAAGTATGAGGTTATGCATCGACTACAGAGAATTGAACAAGCTAACCATAAAGAATAAGTATCCATTGCCCAGGATAGACGATTTGTTTGACCAGCTAAGAGGAGCTGAATACTTCTCTAAGATTGATTTGAGAACAGGATATCACCAACTGAAGATCAAACCTGAAGATATCCCGAAGACTGCATTCCGCACCAGATACGGACATTATGAGTTCTTAGTTATGTCATTTGGATTGACCAACGCCCCAGCAGCCTTCATGGACCTAATGAATAGAGTGTTCAAGGAATATTTGGACCAATTCGTGATAGTTTTCATTGATGATATTCTCATCTACTCAAAGACAGAGGCAGAACACGCTGAACATTTAAGGATAACCTTAGAAATACTCAGGAAAGAGCAGTTATATGCCAAGTTCTCCAAGTGTGAGTTTTGGAAAAATGAGGTACAATTCTTAGGGCACGTGATCAATAGAGAAGGAGTGTTGGTTGACCCCTCCAAGATAGAAGCAGTTTCAAACTGGGAACGGCCAACTACTCCAACCGAGGTGAGGAGTTTCATTGGACTGGCCGGATACTACAGGAGATTTGTCCAAGACTTTGCAAAACTCGCAGCTCCATTAACTCGACTTACCCGTAAAACCGAGAAATTTGAATGGACTGAGAAATGCGAGAAGAGTTTCCAAGAGTTAAAGAAGAGGCTGGTGACAGCCCCAGTGCTGGCATTACCTGATGGAAAAGGAGATTTCGTGATTTACAGTGATGCTTCGCATAAAGGACTGGGATGCGTGCTTATGCAGCACGGCAAGGTAATAGCATATGCGTCTAGGCAATTGAAGGATTATGAAGTCAGATATCCCACGCATGATCTAGAACTAGCAGCCATAGTCTTCGCCTTAAAGATTTGGAGACACTACCTGTATGGGGAAAAATGCGAGATTTACACAGATCATAAGAGCCTCAAATACATTTTCACTCAGAAAGAGCTTAACATGCGCCAGAGGAGGTGGTTAGAGTTAATCAAGGATTACGACTGTGAAATTCGATATCACCCGGGTAAAGCCAATGTGGTGGCTGACGCCCTTAGTCGGAAAGAGAAGCTCAAGATGATAACTTCAGAGAAAGAGCTAGTGAAGGATTTTGAGAAGTTGGAAATCGAGGTTAAGTTACCTGAAGAGGGCCAAGAAAAGTTGATGGAAATTAGAATCCAACCTCCATTGCTAGAAAAGATTAGACTGTGCCAGGAACGGATGATGGAGGAAGAAAAGAACTCCACAGAAGAGCTAATGACCGGGGAGGAAATTAAGTGCGAAAGAGACAAGGAAGGGATCATGAGGTACACGTACAGGATATGGATCCCAAATGTTCAGGAGCTCAAGGATGAGATTTTAAATGAGGCACACAACTCAAGATACTCAGTGCACCCCGGTAGCACTAAAATGTATAGGGATTTGAAGGAGTATTACTGGTGGCCCAATATGAAAAAGGACGTAGCAGAGTGGGTAAGCAGATGCTTGACCTGCCAACGAGTGAAGGCAGAGCACCAGAGACCCAGCGGACTTCTACATCCCTTAGAGATTCCAGAATGGAAATGGGAACATATAGCCATGGATTTCGTAGTAGGTTTACCCAGGACCAAGGCTAATCATGACACCATATGGGTAATTGTAGATCGACTGACGAAATCGGCTCACTTTCTCCCGATCAACGAAAGGTACACGGTCGATAGACTAGTGGACATCTACCTAAAAGAGATAGTGGCGCGACATGGAGTCCCAGTCGCAATAGTATCCGATCGGGATCCTAGATTTAACTCCAGGTTCTGGAGAAGTTTTCAAGAATGTGTAGGGACCCGGCTGAACATGAGCACAGCCTACCACCCCCAGACAGATGGGCAAAGTGAAAGGACCATCCAAACGCTAGAGGATATGTTGAGGGTCTGCGCGATAGACTTCAAGGGGAGTTGGGATGATCACTTGCCATTGGTTGAGTTCTCCTATAATAACAGTTATCATTCAAGCATTGGGATGCCACCTTATGAGGCCCTTTATGGAAGAAAATGTCGATCTCCCTTGTATTGGGATGAAGTTGGAGAGCGGAAGATGCTCGGGCCCGAAGTGGTCCAACGAACTAAAGATGCAGTAGATCTAATCAGAGGACGGTTGGTAGCAGCCCAGGATCGACAAAAGAAATATGCCGACTTAGCTCGGAAAGGCAAGGAATACGAGGTAGGGGACCTAGTGTTCTTGAAAGTGTCACCTTGGAAAGGTTTAATGAGATTTGGGAAGAAAGGAAAGCTGAGTCCCAGATACATTGGACCATTTGAGATCTTGAGACGAATTGGGGAACTAGCTTATGAACTCGCATTGCCCCCGAATCTACAGCAGGTGCACAATGTGTTCCATGTTTCGATGCTGAGGAAGTATAATCCGGATGCTAAGCATATTGTAGAGTATGAGCAAGTGGACATGCAACCCGACCTGACCTATGTGGAGCAACCTGTGGAAATCATAGACCGGAAAGAACAAGTGCTCCGGAACAAGGTCATTCAGCTAGTCAGAGTTTTGTGGCAGAACCACAATGTAGAAGAATCCACCTGGGAACTTGAAAGCGCAATGCAAGAAAAGTACCCCCACTTGTTTTCAAACTGATTCCGGGACGGAATCCTTTTAAGGAGGGGAGACTGTAAGAACCCAGATTTTGGGTGGAATTAAAACTTTTATGTATTTAATGATGTAAGAATGAATAGTGGTTATGACTGCGATGTAACGAAGATCTATTAAATAAATGGAACGGATTTGAATTCAATTACTTATATGTCATGCAGAATACTTTTGGTTGACGGCATAGATAAGAATGATCTATCTCCTAAGAATATAAGTATATTACTTCAAGTAAGATTATTCTTATGTCATCCAAATCAATACCTATTATAAGTCCAGCGGTTCCGTAAAAAGGTTAAGAAGCACTCGAGAGTGAACCAGGTTCATTTTCCTAATTATAGGAATTAAATAAAAATAAGTGATGAATAGTGTTTTTGGTGGAATTTGGAATATTATTATAATAAGGATATACCCGGTATTCGGAACGGATTTCTGAGTTCGTATTAGTGATCCAGGGGGAAAATAAGTGTATGTAAAAGCTGTCGGATTCTGAAAAACCGCACTTTTATTTTCTCCGAGAGTTCCCTGGACACTGATAGCCTTAAGTATTTAACGAATGGATTAAAGGATTATATAATGGAAAGTTAGAATGAAAGATGGAGAATGAAAGTATTAATATTAAAGAGGATTCCCGGTAAACCCTAACTAGAAATCCGTGGAATATTCCTACGAACGATCAATCGAATCGAGCAATAACCGGACACAGAAGCAAGCAGAGAAAGCAAGATACATGCATGTGCAAGTGATAATATCTAGTAACTAGTTAGTTACACAAGTAACTAGCATATATAGAGATCAAACCACTTGGTTAAGACTAATCTCTCATCCTACCACAATCTATCAACACTTGTCCATTAAGTGATGCATGCAATGACCAAATCACTTTATCAAAAGCCACTTTATGCTAGATATTATCTACAAACATTACAATAATTCATTTTAGATGAGAACAAACACAAGCAACCAAGCAAACACTCCATTCTCCACCATTTCAAAGCATTCGGCCTTCTTGGAAATTCCAAACTCAAAATCCAACTTCCAACCATTTGTTGATCTTGAAACTTTTATGGTGAGACTTACATTTCATATAAATGATCTCCTCAAAATCCTAGCTTCAATCTCTTCTTTTTCCATTTTCAAAAAAATGATTTAAGAGGAGGGTGAATAGTGTTTTCATGAACTAATCTTGTTTTTCCTTGATTTCTTTGGTTGATTTAGCAAGCTTAAGCACTTCTAAGGATCATACCAAGCATAGTGAGGCTAGATCATACTCCAAGGAAGGTATAACAACTTTAAACCCTAGGCTTTACCTTGAGATTTTGCATGCTCTTGATGGGTTTTAGTATAAGATGTGATATTAGCATGATTATAAGCATGTGTATGATGTAGTTTTGATAAATGTTAAAAATAGTTTAGATGAACGGAAAGGCATTGCTTGGCCTCAGTTCATGTATATAAGTCATGTATATGTTGTTTGGGTTGGATGCTATGTGTAAGGGAAGATTCGAAATTGATAGATATTCGATTTACAGCCGTTATAATGCCCGATTTTACAATACCATGTTTTGTATGCCATTTTCCATGTTGAACCCCTACTGTCCAGAGACCTTATCTGCCATGATAGGATAGGTAATGCTCTAAGCTTCGTTTTGATATAAAGATCACGTGAAACGGACTTACGGTTTAGGATTTATGGCTAAATTACTAAAAGTAGTTCGAATCCGTAAACGAAAGTTCGTAACTGAAATTGAACCCTCGTAAGCTATGTAACGTCATGGCGAATCTTGGTAAATAAATACTAGGGGTAAGAAGGAAGGTGTGAAAGAAAACCGTATGTCAAAAAGAGCATTTTTCGATTTATTAAAAATGTTCGAGTAAAGGCTAAACGCGAACGAACCCCTAAAAGACGACTCTTTTGTAACTTTGGTAAAACACTTAGAAAACGGGCGATAAAACTCGGAGTATAATATTGGTTCGTAACGATCAACCTTAGAACTCGTATGACTCAAGTATGTCCCAAGTATAAGTGCAGTGACATGTCGTATTAACGAACGAATGTCGGGTCGGATCAGTGATAATAAGTAATCCACTAATAGGGGTATAACGAGATAACTCGAGAACGTGTTTCGATTTAAGTATAACTTAACTTTTATATGTTAAGTGATTAATCCCAAATGCCTTGGCTATTTATAGATCACCAGGCTGAACCGGGACCCGCTACCACTACCCCTTACCGTACTCGACTACCAGGCAAGTTTCAATTCCCTTCTTTTAGGCTGTTGTTGTGAGTGAATAAATATATATATATGATTGCTGATATACATATGCCATCGCATGCATGCCTACTTTCAAGTTGAATTGATATACTTGTTCCCTGAATGTTATTGTTGGCTTATAAGCTAGATAGTTATACATCAGTTATAAGCCGGTTAATATAAGACCCTCATAGAAGGGCGTATACATCTTTATTCATCAAATATAGACCGGGAGTCAATATTTCTTGATATATCGAGATTACCTCGGGAGAAAATATTTAAGTAAATATTTTCTATTATTTGGGCGACGAATATTATTTGAATATTCGTTCGAGACTAATTATTTTAACGATCCTTACTTCAAATAATTATTTGAATTTAACTATTCAACGAATAATACTTCTCAATATTCATTCAGAGTCGAATTGATTATCGACTATTATTTCGAATATTCTTCTAAAGATGAGACTGTTAGATGAATATCATTTGGATATTCTTTTAGATTATTATTTTATTAAATAAATATTACTTTCGAATATTCATTTAAGATATTAAATACTTGATGAATATTATTTTAATATTCATCTGAAACTTGATTTAATTATCGAATATTATCTCGAATATTCCTTAAGGCTTGGATTACTAAATGAATATTACTTGATATTCATTTAGGATATTATTCATTCAATGAATATTACTTTTGAATATTCATTTAAATTTCCTAATTAATTATGATTATTACCTTAAATATTCTTTTCAGGTCTTATTAATTAATGAATATTGTTTTGAATATTCATTTAAATATTTATTTATTCAATAAATATTCCCCTGATATCTCTTCAGGGATTATTTTGAGAAATACTCTGATTAAAGATATTCTTTCATACTCCCAAATATTCTGTAAAATATTTTAATTCAATAAATATTCCCTGAATATTTATTCCATACTTAGAATAACCTCGATAAGGTTTATCTTCTTCAATTATTACAGAAAATATTTCGAAGTCATATTATTATTAATCTTATATCAAGAAAGGTTCCCAGACATCATTCATCTTTGAGTCTATCTTCTTAATAATAAGGGAACCTTACTTGGAAAAATGTTATTTATCTTGTCGACTTCCCGGTCATAAAGTATTCCCTTCACCCGCAACTCGGGTGCTGTTGACTTATTAAGTCGTTGTTTACCTTCTCATCTTTCGAGGGGTAAGATTACTGGAACAAGTTGATATCCGTTACCAAGTGATAGCTTGGGAGTTATTGGTAAATTTTCCTTTCCAACTAGATACGACTACTTTGTGGAGTCTTATCAACAAGTATTATACTTGGGGAAAGGGGGACGAACGTTATATTCAGAATCATGAATTCTATTTGAACTAGGAGTCGTGTAAGAGGCCGAGTAGCGCCGGTCCATCCCCTTGGCCCAACCGTTGGCCGGGGAGAGCTAGCATGGCGGTATACAAGTAAAGCCGTCAGTTCTTCCTTCTACCGGTAGTAAATCTAAATTGAGCTGTACGATCTCGACTGATCATCAAGATTGGAACAGCGGGCGCGGTGAATACTCCATCATTGGTTCATCATCCAAATTCATTTATTTCCTGCAACATGATTACTGTTGGCAGAGTTGGAGAAGAGTCATAACTGGAATTGCAACCCTTTCTTGCAAGTTCCTCTTCTTATTATCGATAATAATATCTCGCTTACTTTGATGTAGCAGATATTTCTTCAAACAAATACTTTAAGTTACCTTGTAACTTCATCGTTCATATTATACTGGCATCATTTCCGTAAATGCATGGCATATGGTTTAAAAGATAGCTTTGAACTGTTTTAAATTATCGTTCAGTTATATATTTGTTGGTGGGCTTTCGCTCACCCTTGCTTTGTTTATATTATGTCACAACAACAGCTAGGACAGATGGCTCGCGTCAGGCGCACTCGGCGCAAGCAGGTTACCCGACCCACCGGACTACCCGCTGAGATGCTAGCCGCCATTGCTGAGGTAGCATAGTTAGACAGCTTTTGTTTCCTGTTTAACTATATGTATAATTAATGTAATCCACGGCAAAACTTTTAAACCTATGATGTTATCCTTTTGGGATTGTAATAACTTTTATTCGTAAACCCTTTAATGTAAGACTTATTTCAATTTCATCTCTGGGACTATAACTGTTGTGTGTGTGAGTGGTAATTATTGTGGGGTCACAGCATGTGATTTATTTATTATGGACTCAAGTCAAGTATTATGAATGGATGTAAGACCGTAACCACCAGATTCCTGACCCCGGATCTGGGGGTGTTACATTCCCCTATGGTTTTAGATTTCACTCTTCTTCCATAGGTTTTTGAGATTGGGCTATATGTGTCCCTAACCCTCTTGTGCAGTGTTCCTTGTGGGGAACTTGATTCAGTAATCACACTCTGTTGAGAGAGTGTAACTAGAATTTGGCCTGTAGTTACATTAGCAGTCTTTTGAGAGACTGAAATGGTGGTTGCACTCATCTCTCCTTCCTTATCCTTAGGGCTTCTTTGATGTTCACCCTGTCCCTCACCACTCACTACCACCTTCACACTCCCCTCAAGAGGTTTGGTAGATTTTACAACAGGTGTCTTTTGAGAGACACTTGAGGTTTGGTTTTTAGAATGTGGTTTTGGAACTCTGGATTTGGTCACTTTGGTAGGAGCCTGTTTGGTCACAACTACAGACTCCATTGTGACACTAGAAGGCAAAGAAATTTGGGGGTTGGAGATAGGGGTTTCAGAGTTAGAGATAGTTACCTGAACAATTGGTAGATATACCAACTGTACTCCTGCATTGAGGTTCATTCGAATCAGGTCACTTAAGACTCTCTTCTCCTGAACAAAACATTGGAACTTGCTATCCGGGTTAGCAATGGATAGCTTATTCTCAGACACATGCAGTGCTAAGAGCATTAAAAATCTAGCAAAGTAGATATTCTTGCTCCTAGTTTCCTTTTTACCCAACTTTGCAGCTATCTCATACATAACTAATGTGCCAAAATTATAGAATTTATCATTTAAAAGCATACACATCATTGTTAGCATGGACTGGGTAACAGCATCAAAATTACTAATTTTTCCTGAAAAAGTTTTAATGAAGGCATCACAGAAGTAGCTCCATTCTTTAACCATTCCTTTTCTAGCAATTTTCCCTAAGTTTTCAGTACTAAGGGCATAATTAATAGAATTAAGCATGGCAACAATTTCAGCATCAGTAGGTACTTTCAGACAGTTATTCTCAGGCAATTTTAAACAAGAAGTTATTACATCAGAATTAACCACATAGTTTTTACCCTTTAAAGAAAAAGCAATTGTACCGTCTGTGCCATTGTACTCAGCAGATGTCCACATCTCTTCAATTACCTCGTGGATTAAGGGAGTGGTGGCCGTCATAGCATATGACAGTTTGCATTTCTTCACGAAACTCATCAAAGTGTGGTAAGCTTCTGGAGCATTCACTGTGTCAACAAAGGCCGCGAAATTGTTCTTCTCATAGGTAAACCCAGTGGAGGACATCATCTTAACAATAGGCGCCATTGAAGTGATTGAACTTTGGTTACAGAGAGTTTTAGGGAAGAAGATGCAGTTAACTTTTGATATGCTTGAAAA
This sequence comes from Saposhnikovia divaricata, assembly GCA_036435485.1. Lineage (NCBI taxonomy): Eukaryota > Viridiplantae > Streptophyta > Magnoliopsida > Apiales > Apiaceae > Saposhnikovia > Saposhnikovia divaricata. Next base: position 238,322,312 of record CM071594.1, on the reverse strand, counting down.
TGAATAAAAGTGAGATGTGAGAGAACAAGTCCGCCTTTTATATTTTTCAAGAATTAAAAATGAAATAATTAAAAGTAATTACTCCATTGGTCAAAAGTAACTGTCAGATAATAAATAAAAAGAGAATAAGTACAGCCATGATTAGATATACACGGTTACCAACGGTTAAAAAAAATGTATATCAACGGATATAGAATGAACGGTTGAGATACAGTTTATCCGTTGATGACGTGGATAGCCTGTTAACCATTGACATGCAAAAATCTAGTAATGTGTTTATACTATCAACGGATAAAAGGATATTCGTTGATAAGCTAATTTTGACTTAGGCAAAATTTCTGCAGAAAATTTTTCTGAAAGTTTTAACTTTCAAGTAAATCAAAACACATTTCCAGCTTCAATTCATTGAAATCAAATATCACTAGAAATTATGACAAGTTAAGCATACCTAGCTCACCTACCAATCTTGTGAATGTGGATTCATCAAGAGGCTTGGTGAAGATATCTGCAAGCTGCATTTCACTTGGCACAAAGTGCATTTCTACTGTACCATTCATCACATGTTCTCTAATGAAGTGGTATTTGATGTCAATGTGCTTGGTTCTCGAATGTTGCACTGGATTCCCTGTGATGGCAATAGCACTTGTGTTGTCACAGAAAATTGGAATCTTCTCAACTTTTAGACCATAGTCAATGAGTTGGTTTCTCATCCATAGAATCTGTGCACAACAGCTTCCAGCCGCAATGTACTCAGCTTCAGCTGTAGAAGTGGAGACTGAGTTTTGTTTCTTACTGAACCATGACACAAGCCTGTTTCCTAGAAATTGACAGGAACCTGTAGTACTTTTCCTATCAACTCTGCAACCTGCATAATCTGCATCTGAATAGCCAGTTAGATCAAAACCAGATTCTCTTGGGTACCAAATGCCAAGGTTTGGTGTTCCCTTGAGATACCTGAAAATTCTTTTAATAGCTATTAAGTGAGACTCTCTAGGATCAGCTTGAAATCTAGCACAAAGACAAGTAGAAAACATTATATCAGGTCTACTAGCTGTTAGGTATAAAAGTGAACCTACCATGCCTCTATAACTTGAGATGTCCACAGACTTTTCCTTAGTATTCAACTCAAGCTTAGTTGCAGTGGCCATAGGTGTTTTAGCAGATGTACAATCCATTAAGTCAAATTTCTTTAAGAGATCATAAATATATTTTGTTTGACTTATTAAAATGCCCTCATTAACTTGCTTTACTTGTAGGCCAAGAAAGTAAGTTAATTCACCCATCATACTCATTTCATACCTACTTTGCATAAGTTTGGCAAACTTTTTGCAAAGCTTCTCATCTGTAGACCCAAAAATAATATCATCTACATAAAATTGAACAAGTATTGAAGAGCCATTAATATCCCTATGAAATAAGGTTTTATCTACTGTACCTCTAGTGAAGTGATTCTCCAAAAGAAATTGAGATAAAGTGTCATACCAGGCTCTTGGTGCTTGCTTCAAACCATAAAGTGCTTTCATGAGAAGATATACATATTCTGGAAATTCTGGATCCTCAAAACCAGGAGGTTGATGGACATAGACCTCTTCTTCCAGTTCCCCATTTAGAAAGGCACTTTTGACATCCATCTGATAGACTTTGAAATTGGCATGTGCTGCATAGGCTAGAAAGATTCTTATTGCCTCAAGTCTTGCTACTGGAGCAAAAGTTTCATCAAAATCTATTCCTTCTTCTTGAGAATAGCCCTTTGCCACTAATCTAGCTTTATTCCTCACAATTATGCCATTTTCATCTGTCTTATTCTTGAGAACCCATTTAGTACCTATGACACTTCTATCATCAGGTTTGGGCACAAGTTTCCATACTTTATTTCTTTCAAATTGGTTTAGCTCTTCTTGCATTGCTAACACCCAATCTGGATCTAGAAGGGCATCTTCCACTTTCTTAGGTTCCTCTTGAGACAGGAAGCTACTGTATAGACATTCTGCTTGAGTGGCCCTTCTAGTTTGGACTCTTGAATTTGATTCACCAATGATTAACTCAAATGGATGATTTCTAGTCCATTTTCTTGCAGGTGGAAGATTTGATCTTGATGAGGTTGCTTCATTTCCATGATCATGTTGATTTAGCATTGAATTTTGACCTTGAGAAACTCCCCCTGAGTTTGTTGTCCTTGCTGAGTTATGAAGTTGACTGTCAATGGATGCATCATTTTGCCTGTCGACGGATGCTTGAGAATTTCTGTCAACGGATGCATCTCTAATAGTGTCAACGGATGTTGCAGAATGACTATCAACGGATGTTCCAGAATGACTATCAACGGATGCTTCATTTTCAGTGTAAGCATCACTTCTAGTTGGTATAACAGCTCTAGGTGGATCTCTGTGGTCATGATCTTCATTCTCCTCATCATCATCATAGTACATTCTTCCTTCACCTTCATTCTCAAATTCCAACTTTTCATGGTAACCTTCATCATTTAGGCCTAGAATCTTTTGATCATCAAACACAACATGTACAGATTCCATAACAATGTTGGTTCTTAGATTGTAGACCTTGTAGGCTTTCCCTGCTGCATATCCAACGAAAATAGCTTCATCTGCCTTTGCTTCAAATTTGCCTAAATTATCTCCATGATTCCTTAGCACAAAACACTTACATCCAAAGACATGTAGAAAAGCTAAAGTTGGTTTCTTGTTGGTTAATAACTGATAAGGAGTCATTCCTCTAGCTTGATTGACCAAGGAAATATTCTGAGTAAAGCATGCAGTGTTGACAGCTTCAGCCCAGAAATATGTTGGTAATCTTGATTCACTTAACATTGTTCTAGCTGCTTCAATGAGAGTTCTGTTTTTCCTTTCAACAACCCCATTTTGTTGAGGTGTTCTGGCAGCAGAAAACTCATGGACAATTCCATTTTCTTCACAGAAAATCTTCATTGTGGAATTCTTGAATTCAGTACCATTGTCACTCCTGATCCTTTGTACTCTGTCCTCAGAACCATTGTTTAGCATTCTGAGGTGATTGATAATGATTTCACTTGCACAATCCTTGGAGTGCAGGAAGAAAGTCCATGTGAACTTAGAAAAATCATCTACAATCACCAGACAGTATTTCTTCTTTGAAATAGACATGACATTTACTGGACCAAATAAATCCATATGCAGCAATTGAAGAGGCTTAACAATGGATGACTCTGTCTTGCTTTTGAAAGATGATTTCTTTTGTTTCCCTAATTGGCAGGCATCACATAGCCCATCTTTGACAAACTCCAAATGAGGGATTCCTCTAGCAAGATCCTTTCTTACCAAATCATTCATAACTTTAAAATTCAAATGTGACAGCTTCTTATGCCATAGCCAACTCTCATCCTTACTTGTTTTGCTGAAGAGACAAGTAATGGATTCTGAGCATGCTGAATTGAAGTCAGCTATGTAAACATTTCCTTTTCTAAAGCCTGTCAATACCACATTGTTGTCTTCCTTGGCAGAAACAACACAGGCTTCTTTTGTGAACTTTACTTCATAGTCTTTGTCACAAATCTGACTGATACTCAGCAAATTGTGCTTTAAAACTTCAACTAAAGCCACTTCTTCAATGATGACATTGTCTTTTGAAATCAGGCCATATCCCTTAGTATATCCTTTGCTGTCATCTCCAAAGGTAATTCTAGGGCCAGCTCCTTCCTTGAACTCTGTGAGCAGGGTTGAATCTCCTGTCATGTGCCTAGAGCATCCACTGTATAGGTACCATAGATTCCTTCTGTTTCCCTGCACACATTTCAAAAACAAATCAAGTTGATTTTGGTACCCAAGCTTCCTTGGGTCCTTTCTTGTTAGCCTTTGACTTTGCACTCTTAGCATTCTTCATCTTAGGTGTAGATGCTTGAGTAATGGGGTTTGACAAATGCTCATTTGCATGAATATTGGATGCATGCATGTGTGGAAAATTGGCATACATATTATTCATGTTAGGTAGGTTCCATGACATTTGTGGCACATTCATAGATTGAAAGTATGGATTAGACACATATGGCATGTTCACATATGGATTTGAAAAACTAGCATTTTGATACAAACCAGGCATTGCAGGCATACATGGCATTGGTTGAGGTACATGAACAGGAGCCTTATTGACAATCTTGCAATTAGAAGATAAATGATTGACACTATTACAATTACTACAAGTTTTCCTAGGAGCAAACTTGTCAGGAGAGTAATTGTTTTTCTTGTTGATGCCTATCTTACCATTTCTGTTCTTTTTCTTTTTGCCCTCAATTTCTACCTTTTCATTGTCTGATTTACCAACAGCCTTTTTGTTGTGTAAATCACCTGTCTTAGCCTTCCCACTGGATTTGGTTTTGCTGCACTCACCACTAACAAAATTCTTGTTTACTGGACCATACTTGATATCCAGTTTCCTAAGTTCCTTCTTACTAACAGACTTTTTGTTAGTCAACGGATACCTCTCATCCGTTGACGGTTCATCTGTCAACGGATGATCACTATCCATTGATTCACAAATAGTCTCTAGATCCTCAAGGCCAGGTTCTAGCTCCTTTTTCCTTTGAGTCCAGGTATCCTTCACAAATGATTCTATTCCCTGAACTTCTATTATGTTTTGAGAAATATTCCTACAACTTTGAAATTTAGCAATTATCCCTTGTTCTTTTTCAAGCTGGTCTTTTAAAATCAGTTCTCTTTTTAACACAGCTTCAAGTTCACTTTTAGTATTATTGCAATCAACTCTCATTTTCTCAAATTCTAGAAATTGAGATTCTAGAGCAGCATTTCTATCACTTAAAAACAGATTAGACTCTTTAATTCTATTGTTCTCTTTAGTAAGTGATTTAAGAGTAACACTTAAGTGATATAGTTCAGTAGACATTTCATCTATAACACTATTGCATTCCTCTTTATTGAGCTCAGAGAGATTAGTAGAAAATACCTGATTGCTAGCTTAACTTGCTTCCTGCTCTCCAGAATCAGCCATTAAAGCAAGGTTGACTAACTCAGCATCATCATCAGAATGATTGTCATCAACAGCCCAGTCATACTCTTGGGGTCAAGAATGCCTTTCCTTTCTGCCTGAGAAGATCAAAATATTTCTTCTTATAGTCAACAACCTCAGTTGGCTTTCCCTTGTTCTCAGATCTAGGTTTCCTGCATTCACTTATCATATGACCAGCAATCCCACAATTGTAGCATTTAATTTTGGATTTATCCACATAGTTGTTTGTGGAAAAATCCTTGTTAAATGGCTTGGTCATCCCAGAGTTTCTCTTGAATTTCAGCTTAGAGAATCTCCTAGATAGAAATGCTAAATGCTCATCTATCTCATCCAATTCATCCTGCTGAAGGGCATTCAATTCCTCAGACACCTTTTCCTTGCTCCTGCTTGATTCTGCTCTACCTTTACAAACCTCCCTGTTTGGTGTAGAACTAGCAGTTTCTGTCCTTTCCTCCTTTTGCTCCAAGTTGGCAACGAGTGCAACTGACCCACTTTTCTTTTGAGACTTCTCAATCTCCTCATCCTGCTCCATTTCCAGCTCATAGGTCTTTAAAGTTCCATAGAGCCTTTCAAGAGTAAATGTCTTGTACTCTTGAGTGTTTCTTAGAGAAACAGTCATTGGCTTCCATTCCTTGGGCAGTGATCTCAGAAATTTGAGATTAGAGTCTTTAACTTGATAGACTCTTCCATACAGTTTCAAACCATTTAGTAGCTTTTGAAATCTACTAAATGTATCATTCAATGTTTCTCCACTCTTAAAGTGAAAATGTTCATACTGTTGGATTAGTAGTTGCATCTTGTTTTCCCTTACCTGTTCTGTTCCTTCACACAGGGTTTGAACAATGTCCCATACTTCCTTAGCGGTAGTGCAGTTAATAACATTGTCAACCATGTCTGTTTCTAGACCATTGAACAGAATATTCATGGCCTTTTTGTCTTTGTGGACTTCTGCAATATCTTCAAGACTCCACTCAGAAACAGGTTTGGGAATGAAAGTGTCAGGCACATCATCAGCCAGGCCAACTCTGGTTGCTGTCTTCATTGGAACGTGAGGACCCTTGTCAATGCAATCCACAAAACCCTCATCAATAGACGAGAGATGTAGACGCATTTTTACTTTCCAGTGAAAGTAATTTTCTCTATCAAGAACTGGAATCTTCACTCCATAATCCTTCTTAGACATGTTGGAAGTGTGTTGATCTTTAAACTTCAAATATGTTAGAAGCTTGCTCTGATACCAATTGTTATTCCCAGATTACACACTTGTATAATTGTAGAAGGGGGGGTTGAATACAATTCTTGATATTTATAAATTTCTGATAAGAACTTCAGAAACTTATGAAGAGATAATTGCAATGTAAGATTTAAACACAAACACATATAAAATCAGGTGGTTAATATGCACCACCTGAAGCTTTTATTTGAAGAAAACTCTGTGATACAAAATGTACACAGCTGCCGTTTTACAACTCTTTGCTTCTAAGGATATTCAAGAAACCCTAAGCAAAATATGTCTGTTTTCTTAACCTACAAAGAGTTGCTACACTTGGTTATATATCCCAAGTTTTACAAGTACTACTGGAATAAGATAATACTAATCTAATTCTAGTTGACTTGCTACTACACTCCAAATACACATGTAGCCGAAAGGTTGTCCTTGTGTTCAGACATGTCTCCTGCACCTTTCTTGTATTCATAGTGTAAATGGAATGCTTCTTTCTTCTGTGTTTCCAAAGTATGGCTGCCATACTGCTTTTTGTATCTACTATAAACTCATGTGATCTGTCAATCAAACATGTCCTTATCAACTGCTAATCTCCAGCGAATCATAGAAAACAGTGTCAATGATTATCCGTTGATGATGTATACTGACATCCGTTGATGATGTATAGCGACATCCGTTGATGATGTAAAGAGCAGTATCCGTTGATATTGGGACTTGAGCTGTATCCGTTGATAGAGTGGATTTGAGTTGTATCCGTTGATAGAGTTTAGTCTTCATCCGTTGATACACTTTCACTTAGACAGAATTACATAGCATAGCTTATTTACAATTGGCTACCCTATTCTGCCTATCCGTTGATAGTCAACATGACTGTGGATAAAAACACTATCAACTGATAACATAGAGATACTGCAGTGTGCTACAAAACCTCATCCGTTGATGAGCTACCTGTCAACGGATAGAGTTATAAATCCTCATCCGTTGATGAGCTACCTGTCAACGGATAGAGTTATAAATCCTCATCCGTTGACAGCTACAAAACCTTAAACAATTTGATTGATTGTGAAGTTATCATCAAGTACAACATATTCCTAACATAGACTATTACTGTGTTTGATAATGCCAGATTTCAACATTTCTTGCACCTGATTTTCTATTTCAGTTTTTTGAACATGAGGGTATCTGTAAGGTTTGAGCTTAAAAGGCTTTGCACCAGGTAATAAAGGAATTTCATGATCAACACTTCTACTAGGTGGCAGAGACTTTGGAATTGAAAATACCTTTTCATATTTAGTAACCAGTGATGAAATAGGTTCAGGCAGTTCAACTTTATTCTCTTTATCTTCAGTATTGATACTCAAAACTCCTTGCTGTAGCTGGTTCTTTACCATTCTCTGATTATATTTAGTTAACTCCTTTCCTCTGACTAATTTAATAGCAATTGTTTCTTTCACAGATCCTTGCAGGGTGATCTGTTCTCCTTTACTTCCGTCTGCATTCAATTTCACAAATAACTGCTTAAAATCAAACAATATAGGACTATATTGTTCTAACCAATCTGTTCCAGCAATCATATCCCAGCCACCTATCTTCATAACACTTACATCACAGCAAAATTTATATTGCTGTACCCCCCAAGTTAGTCTTGGAACCACCAAATTACTAGATACCATACTACCATCTGCCATTTTAACATTCACAGTATCTCTCTGTACTTTTTGTAATCCCAACTCCTCAGCTAATATTGTATCTACCACAGTTATTGAACTCCCAGTATCCACTAAGATCTTAATTGCCCTGTCCTTAATAAAACCATCCAAAGTAATAGTTTTCCTACCCAAACTTCCAGATAAGGCATTTAAAGACACTTCAGTGATTGTCCCTTCCATCTCAATTTCTTCCTCTTCTCCTACCAACTTCAAAATTTCCTTATCTGACATTTCATCCACCAACATGAATGTATATTGCTCATTTTTACAAACATATCCCTGACCATACTTATCTCCACACTTATAACACAAATGATTATTCTTTCTGTATTGAAACTCTTCTGGAGATATTTTCTTAAATCCACTACCACTTGCAGGTTTCTTTTCTTCCTTCATTACTGACTCATTCTTCTTCTCCCCCACAGCACTATTCTTAACCCATCCAGATAGACTACTCTTCTTCACCTCATTTTTCTTAACAATAACCTCCAGAGTTTGTTCTTGGAATTGGGATATTTCAATACCATCCATCAAAGTACTAGGTCTCATCAATCTCACCATAGGTTTTAATTCACTCTTTAAGCCATAAATGAAACTAGAAACAAAATAATTTTCCCCCAAATTCACATTCTTACAAAGTATTAAAGCCTTAAGTTCCTCAAATTTTTCCACATAATCTATCACTAAACCAGTTTGAGATAACTTGTTAAATTCTTCTTGTACATCTAAACCACCATTCTTACCAAATCTCTTGGTTATAGCATCACCGAAAACATTCCAAGAAACCTTACCCTTAACCAACTTAAAACTTTGATACCACACATCAGACTTACCATCTAAATACATTTCAATTAATTCAACTTTCATAGATTCACTCACCTGGTATAGTATGAAGAACTTATTACACTTCCTTATCTAAGATCTTGGATCATCTCCCAAGAAATTAGGTATCTCTAACCTGGGATGATGTACCATAGTAGTTCTCATTGAACGATCCTTAATTGCTCCAGTTTCATCTTCATTCTTGTTCTTACTTGTACCAGACCCTGGAGTTTGCAAAATTGGATTTCGGTCAACCCATATTTCTCCATCTCGACCAATCACCTTTTCCCAATTGCAGTTCTTGATTACCTCTGAAACCCTAGCTTTGATCCTTTCTTCCATTGATGCATTGTATGCTTCAATTTTCGCATCACACCCAGAAACTAACGACATTAATTTATCCATTTTGTCAATTAATCTACTCTCCATCGCAGAATTGCTTTCGGAAATCTTCTTATTACAAGAATTACTAACTTCTTGAATACGAAGTTCCAATTCTCTCCATTGATCATCAACTGAATGGGAACGTGTACTACTCGTCATTGTTACTCCGAGAATCGTAAGCTCTGATACCAATTGTCACGATTGGGCTTGATTATTTCTCAAATTAGCACTTTTATTAAGAAAAATACTAAATTGAAAGATCACAGATCTCCAGATAGTGTTTACAAGAAATAGAGAAGGAGGAAGAATACAGAATAAAGCACTCGTGTGCTACACAATGCAGAGATGATCTAACTGATTACCAAATGTCTATTTATACAGATTACTAATCACTTCCTCTATTCACGCCTTTTCCAACTAATTGTCATTTGAAATATTGATCGCGCCAGTTCATGACAATTGGTACGAATATTTGAGTTTGATAAAAAATTTGAGTTGATGATAAAAAATTTAAGTTGATGCGAATTTTTAAATGGAATTTAATCTAAATTGGACTTGAGTTCTGAAAGGCATATGATATTTGTAGTTCAATGATAATAACTCAACTTAAATTAGTATGTAATAGTAAATAATGAGTATGAACTGTATAGGAATCTCAGAATGTTTAATCTGTCAGAAGAAAAAGACTAAAATCTACAGATTTGAAGATCTACTACATTGAAAGAAATTCAGTCATATGATCAAGCCTCAATGTAGTATTCAACAATAAGTGGATTTATTTAGAAGACAAAGGTTTCTCAAGTGACAGTTGAAGAACAGTCAAAGTACATAATAGTTGAAGAGTGAAGAAATAAAAGAAAAGGGAATCACATTCTAAAGTCAGAAATGAAGAATTATAATTGAAGTTAGTCGTTCATGAATCAGACAGTATATCGAACGTCAACAGAAAATTAAGTGGTATTTCCTTGTTAATTTCAGTGGTTCAAGAATACATTAAGACAGTTAAAGGATTTATGATAATTCTCCATTAATTAATTAAATCATTTAGTTGATTTAATTAATAAATTAATTCATTAAGAATTAATTTATTTATTAAATTAATTAATAGATCAGAATAATTATATAAATTTAAATAATTCAATTAAGTTAAATGATTCTACTTAAATCATTTATTTTTGAAAATTGAATTATTAAGACAATCTGAAATGGTCTTACCGACTATCTTAATAGTATTATGCTGTTGGTCATAATGAAGAGAAGAACTATTAAGACAATCTCATGAGGTATTAATGATTATCTTAATAGATCAATGAAGGTCTTACCGACAGTCTTAATGGGTTGAGCTGAAGGTCTTAATAGAACAAAATTGGTCTTAACAACAGTCTTAATGGAGAGCTGTTGGTCTTAATAGAACAAAAGTGGTCTTAACGATTGTCTTAAGCAAGGATATTTCAACAGAAAAGAGACAGAAGTGTTTAAATAAGATCAACAGAGGCAGCCAGAATCATAGAGACAGAAACATTACATCCAAAAGAAAGAAACTCATCAGACACATCTCTCTTTTCATTACTCAAGAACAATAACTACGTTTAATTCACCATAAATACTCAAGATCCTTGTTTGTAATATTGTATCCGTTGGAACTTGTTTATTTATCATTCTTGTACTACTAGCGAGTTTTTACTGCTTGTTCATATCTCGATTTTTATTAACAAATTAAGAAAAATTCATGTCAAATTTTTTAATTTGTTTTTATTAACTTAATATCACTCTGTACTGATTTTGTAACAACCCTCAAGTTTAATATATCGTTATATTTAACTTGAACTTTGTTTAATTTAATTCCGCACAAATTTGTCTAAATTAAATTTAAATCTTAAAGACAAATTTCGATAAAAAAGGTATAGATTGTATTCAACTCCCCTTCTACAATCTTATTGGACCTAACAAGTTCATAAAAGTAGTTAATAATTCGAACTCATTTCACAAATTCAGAAATTTTAAACACGACTCGATTTAAATTACGGTTAGTGCAGACTGCAGAGCACCATTTATAGCTCAATGACTTGCGGCTCATGCCCTGTCTGGGAAAAAAAGGAGAGTAGTAACTGTTACGACTGGATTTCCACCGGGTCGGCCTTCGGGTTGACCCTGAAAAGTGAGAAGAATGCGAGGGATTGTCCCCCCGATTCACCTCCGGTGTGAGAGTAAGTAAGTCGCGTTTTTAGAGTACTTTTAACGTAAAGAGAGTGTGTGTGTTAGTAAATTATGAGCTTGTGTCTTCTCTTGTGGATTCAATCTATATTTATACCTTAGAAATTATGTCCGTTACCTTAAAAGGGCCCCATGGGCATCATTGTGTTTTCCACCACCGAAAGTAGATAAATACCGTTCAAGAAAAGAGGAGACCGTTAGCCATTTTGGGCTTCTTCTTGTTGGGCCTTTGGTTCGGCCCATCATGGGTATATGGCTTCCAACATGTCCCTAGGCTTCGTTCGGTAATGTTTTTAGGACGAAGGCTAAAGAACCCATATTTTTCATTTGACACGTTCCGTTTGGTCGCGTCTGTCGAATTTATCTGATCATTCGTTCGGTTGCACGGCGATGGACAAGAGTCGAGTTTTCTCTTGGGGAGTCGTGTTCCTTTATGAGGGACAGCTGTCTGATTTTGAGATTTGCGCCTCAATCTGGGCCGTTGGATTTCGAAAGATCTCCAAGCGTCACATATCTTTTGTTTAAAAAATTACGCGACCCACATCCCTCTCATTTTACACCATCTCACAAAAAGTTTCAAACACACCCTTCTTTAAAGAGAATCTATATCGACAATTGGAACCGTCGCTTCTTCCCCGGAAAACTTGAGTTCTCCGACTTCGTTGGAGTCCCACGTTCAAGCATTTTATCCTCAGGAATACGATCTTCTCGAGAATCTTCGAATAAGTAAGCTTTTCTTTGCCCCCTTTTTTGTGAAAATTGCTGTATATATGCGTATGATTGTATGTATATGTATGCATCTTTTAATATGTTGAAATTTCCGTATGCTATTTCTAGACCATATTCCTTTTTTCTGCGTTTTTCTTGGACGAAAAGAAAGGGTCTTGAATCTTGTTGATCTTCGAAAGGCTTCCCATAGGATTTTAAGGGATTGATTAGGATTTCATTCAGGGTTAGGATGAGTTTTAGGGGATTGTATGGGATTGGTCTTCTAATTTTGTTTCGGGGCATGGGACATTCTCGATCGATCCTGGCCCACTGTACTCGGTTTTCTCTTTCTTGTTAAATGTTTTCTTACTCCGGCCCGAGTACACGGCTAATCTCTACATTTCCGAATGCAGGGATATGGATCGATCGACCGAAGGTGCGGGTCCTTCGGAAGTGTCCCCTTTCAGCAACGTCGAAGAGTTTCCAGCAGCCAACCATCGGTCGAGATTGGCCGAAAGTACAATCGCTAGATTTTCTTCGGAATATGTCGTGGAGAAGCACGTTTGGTATTTTTATACTCCAAGGAAGAACGACAGGATTTGGCACAATCCCGAAGTGCCGACGGCGTACGGAGGAGGTCTAGCTACGGGTATTTCTGAAGCTGCTTTCAAGTGTGGATTTCGCCTGCCGATGTTGTGCATTTTGAGGAGCATCCTCAAGCAGACAGGGGTAGCTATCGGTCAGTTGGACCCGAACAGCTTTATTCAGATTAACGTCTTCCAGGCTCGGTGCTTGGTCGTGAAGATGATACCAAGGACCAATCTTTTTTGGCATCATTTCGAACTCCGGCGGAATTCGAAGAGTAATGGTTTTTATACAATCGCTCGCCGGGTAGGTAGGGTGGATTGGGCGTTCACGAATTCCAGCAACAAAGAGACTCATTTGAAGTGGGCTTTCGTCTCTGGCCCGAGGATGGAGAAGTTTGGTGTCTGGAAGGATGTCGATCCTTCGATGTTGAAGTTTCGTACCCCGCTTTCGGAGGCGGATAAGCATGATTACCGCTTGCTCTGTGGCCTAGAGATGGATAAAGTCCCGTTGTCCCTCAGTCGGGATAACGACTGGTTGATCGGTCTTTGGGGTAGTGGTAACTTTCTCTTGTCTTTCCGTTTTCTTTGTGTCTTGTATTTGTTTTTCGCGATATGCTTGTGTCCATACTCCGTCAAAACATCTTTATGTATTTGTTCGGTTATTTATGCCTTAACCTTTCTCTTTGTTTTGTGCAGTGTCTTCCCATGATGAGATCATCGAGAGGAAGCGTAGAAAGGCGGCCGACCTTGTAGCCGCAGCTCTGGCGGCCGAAGCGAATAAGGAGGCCGAAGAGACGCGCGGTTCGGTCGGTGATGAAGGAGATAGGGCTTTGGTGAAGGTTAATCCACCCTCAAATCCGATTCAGAATTTGGATTTGGGGAATGATGTTGACCCTACTACTCCGAATGAACCAAGGAAGAGGATTCGGTCGGAA